>PPKJ02000007.1:0-600000 GCA_003706095.2 Ogataea trehaloabstinens | reverse complement strand
TTGAGAATCAGTGGTTACTCATTAAGTCCCAAGGATGCATTACTTCTGAAAAATGGACTTGATCTGGCAAAACTAAAATCATTAGAACTTATTTCCGCTGATGAGCATCTCTCCAGCCCAGACCACAGCTTGAGCCCTAATTATCTCTCTGCGTATAGACGCGAAGAGCCGTTTCTGGAGGCTTTATCGGCACATCTAAGTGGTCTTCAAAGACTATCTCTCGACCTTACAAGCAGCGTCAACGATAGCGGGCCCTGTTTCATTGAATCAATAGATAATCTGGCTTTCCTATACTTTAATGTTCGGTGGAATCTTCAAAGAGAGTCTTCTCTTCACAGAACATTTGAAGAAATCTTGGAGAAGTATATGAGGGCTGCTTCGTTCCATAAGAGCTTGAAACATCTGTTGATCGACACGGTGGATGAGTCTAAGTTGAAATGGATGGCAGTGGATATCAATTTAATACGAAAATATGCACCAGAGCTCAAGAACCTCAGCACACTGAAATTGAGCTTGAAAGTGGACGATCTGGCAGCTCTGGTTGCTATCATAGCAGCGAAAATGCCGTACTTGAGATATCTAGAGATTTCGATAGCAGAGTTCAAACTGAACAGAAGTTTGACCGAAGATACTCTCACCGGGTTCGATCTTTTTGGGAGACCCAATACACACCCATTAGGACCCAAAGACACTGCTGAAGAGTCACATTCCTTCCCACCAAGCCATTTGACGGCTTCCCACTCCAATTTTGACCACAAGACCTTTCAAGAGGTGCTCACATTGTTCCAGCGTGAAACCAAACTACATTATCTGAAACTGTTTGGCGTGATCGTCGACTTGACCGACCTTCGAGTCCTCGATAACGGCCTTGATGACTGGTTTGATCACAACCTAAAATTCTACCAACCCCAGCAAGGTGGCCCTCTCTATAGCATTTAATGAGTTGTATGTTACATTTAAGATCTCTCTTATCTTTAGTTCTCACTGTTGAAACTTTCTGGTAGCAAAAATTAAAATAGTATACAAGAGACTATACGTTAAGTCTTCTCAATTTTATATACCACTCTGCTCGGCTGGTTCATTCGTCAATGCCCTCATAACCGAGAATCCGTCCTGATGAATTCCAACAGCATACAAAGGGCCCTGAAGAATGTGCGACTGGATGGAAAACATCTGGTCTATAAAAGTACACCCATACATCAACTATATGGTCCATCTTGTCTAGAACCTTCAGTTCTCTCGCAATACTCCCAAACCGACCAACAGTTGATTACTTACAGAAATATAGCCAGGGTAGTTCCATATCTGAACCTGGAGAAATACTACGCCCGGCTCCTTTTGAGGTATATGAAGTTTCGAATGACTGAAGACTATAATGTGCGAAGACAGCATTTGCTAGAAAAAGGTGAACCACAGCAGCTGACATCAAAAGAGATAACTTTTCGATTAGTCAATACACTCAACTTCTTCATCAACGCATGCGCTGGTGCTGAACCCTCTGCCGAGCGCCGCCTGATCGATGCCATTCTGCAATTCGAAAACTCCAAAATATCATCCCGCATCCTTAAAAGCTTTGGTATCAAGAACCTGGACAACTTCACGGATATCAGAGTGCAGGCATTTGCTGATAAGAGGCCAGTCCTACTTGGTGGTGATTGGTACGATTACTTGAGTGTCTATAGAAACAGGGAGGCAGCGAGTCTGAAAAAGAGCTTCCCTCGGAAAAGTTGTATGACGGTGCCTACATTCGAAAGAAGCCTAGTCCTACTGAACGAAAATATTCATACATTTCTTTGACCTAATGATAGAATGACAGTACATAGTTAGTTGCCACGGAGTAAACACAAAATTCCAGCTTTATCTCTTTCTCCGTTGAAATCAAACAGTATGTCAAGGAACGTATTGGTTACAACCTGTATGAGACGATATGTGTGATCACCAACCTAATGAATTCGTTAAGCTAGTTGGATTTGAAATGGAAGGTATGTACTTTCCCTGCTCTACCTCAGAGCTATTGCTCGATGAACGGGCAAAGAGCTTCTCAAAAGAGTTACTTGACGAGCTTCCAACTCTAATCTGCCCATACTTCGGGGAGGATCCTTGTGAATTTGCTGTTTGATTGTAGTAAGGATTTGGTCCATCAGAACTGTAGCTAGATGTAGAATACGGCAGATCCTCTGAGTCAAGGGAGTCCATCTTAGATTGTTGTTCACTCTCCAATTCAAGTTGATTCAAGAACATGTTCTTTCTTCTTCTGTATAACCATGCAACCAGTCCCACATAACCTGCAAAGCCTGCAACAGATCCTGCGATGATACCAGTTAGCTTATCACCTTGAACTTTGATTTGAACGTTCTTTGAGCTAAATGACGAATCCATAGAACCTAGAGACAACCCTCCATTGTTGCCGCTGTCACTCGCATCGCTGCCTGAATTAGATTCATTTCCGTTGGAGACTGTGGTACTTCCGGAAGAAACAGTATCAAGAAGGCCTGTAATAGGTACTTCATTATCAATTAGTGAAGCCAAATGATTCGATGAGGAGTCAGGGTTTGAGTACAAACTTGAATTCAAGTCAGATACTGCTGTCTGTAAATCAGCGACCAATCTTTCTGGGAAATAGACTTCAGCCACAGTAATAATGTAATCGACATCTGTTGTAGTGTAAGGAACCAGTTGTTTCACAAATACTGAAGACTCATTTAGCTGCGAAAATGGATAGCCCAAAACAGAGGGCAGGTACTCAAATATTTGGGCCGAGGAAATAGGGCTTTGAACAACAAAAGCATAATTCAATCCCTGTTTGAATCCAATGGTGATGAGTTTAGAATCGTCAGCGGCAACAGCAGTTTCTGCAGGAGAAATAGCCTTTGGTAGGGTAGATACCTCGACATCAATGGCCACAGTTCCACTAGCACTAGAAGTTTCTGAAGACTGTTGATAGATAATATTCGATGGTAGCCAGTTATTCGAAGTTGTGGTAGCAGGGGCAGCAGACGTGGTAGCAGGGGCAGCAGACGTGGTAACAGGGGCAGCAGATGTGGTAACAGGAGCAGCAGTTACTTGAGATGATGTCAAAACGGAAACCGATGGAACAGTCGAAGAAACAGAGGGAGCTACGGATGTAGAAGCTTCAGGTGAAACTAAACTGCTTGGTAGTGTCAAAGGTATTTCTGAAGAACTTTCTGACACCGTCGAAGTTGGCTCTGAAGACGACTCTGTAGTAGATGATTCCAGACTGGAGACAGGTGCAATTGTCAAGTCTAGAGTACTTGAAGTCTCCGAAGTCTGCTGCGAGAAAGAGCTCGTGGTATCTATGTTAGCAACTGATGAGATAGGTGTAGAAATGAGGCTTGAAGTAGTTGGTGTAATACTTTGAGAAGTTATTGGCCATATAGAACTTGTTGTCGAAGGAGATGGAGTTGATGAAACTGAACTCCACAACAAAGAACTAGAAGCTTCTTCGGTTGTAGCAGCATCCCAACTAGAGCTTTCACTCGTAGTTAATGAGGAACTGGTGATTGTAGAGTAATCCGACGAAGAGCTTGAGGTTTGGTAAACACTCGTTGGATAGGATGTTGTCGAACTGCTAGAGTCATAGTCTGTAGTTGCAGCATTACCTGAAGAAGTACTTATCGGCGTCAGCGTAGATGATGATGAACTATCTGTCAGTTGAGTAGAGGTGCTGTTAGCAGGCTGCTCTGTTGAGAAGTCAGATGTTGACGAGGTAGGACTGCTTGTGAAAACAGAAGCTAAGGAAGTAATAGAGGCCACACCAGGTGAAGAGGTGGAACTGTCTAAGGACGATGTTACCGCATTTGAACGACCTGAGGAATAGGACGCACTCGAACTTGAACTTGAACTTGAAGTGCTTGCTTCGGTTGAAGAGGTTTCAACAGCATTTGCACTTGACACAGTTTCCGAGGACGTTGCCGATTCGGAGGCAGAAGATGTGCTAGGCTCCGTCGTAGAGTCTGATGAGGAAACTGATGTAGAAGAGGAAGACTCCACCTCAGAGCTTGAGGAAACAGAGTCTTGACTCGAAGATGCACTGGTAACAGCATTAACGGATACGCCAGCAGCGGGCTTTAAAGAGGTAGTATCAGAGTCCGTAGATGAGGTGGTCAAACTGGTGGCAGAGATGTCAGTCTGCGATGGAATAGTAGATGCAGCTGAACTTGTGGAAAATTCTGAGCTGGACTCAGAATTGTAAGTGTCAGCTTGTGTGGCTTCGCTTGAGGTGGGGCTGTAAGAGGCAACACTTCGAATGGAGGATACCACGCTTGAATAGAGGTCTGAATCTGTGAATATATCGAAATCGCTATACTGTAAACTGCTGTCATCAGACTCATGTGATTCATTATTTTCACTCTGTATAAAAGCGTTTCCATATGTTGTTGTCTGTACCGATTGGTTTACATACCCCACTCCATCTGCATCCCTCTCCACAGCACGCTTAAGCAGTTTGGACACATCGGTACGTCCTAAAAGGTCTGACAGGGAGATAGCATTAACCAAAGTAGAGCAAAGTAGAAGCGAGGTCAGCGTTCCTTTAGGAGTGACCATTTTGGGTATGTGAATTTCTGAGATTAGGGAAGTTGAGTTTCTTGATAAAAGAATGAAAGAAAGTTGGTTTCTTGGGTATCAAAGTACTGAACGTTTGTCAGTGACTTCAAAAGCGAAAGTAGTTATGAACTAGTGTGCAAGTTTAATGATAGACAAAGCAAGACGCCATAAAAGTCGTGATGCAAAGCTTGAGAGAAATAGCGTTTTCCCGAAAAGTAAACAGGTGCAGTGGTGTGAACACAACAGAGCAGAAAATCGCCAGCTCTAGAAAGTAGGGTCCATGCCAAACAACACACTCCTTCTCAATGTGTGGGTTAACAAAAGTTGTTTTGAATGCCTGTTCCTTTCGAAAGGTAGAATAAACAACAGGCACTGCTGTCTTGTTATAAAATCAACTTGGGAGAAAATCTCCTGTGTACACACTGCTTGGGTTTCGAGCCCCGCCCGTATGTTTTGGTCTCCTTACTCAGAATGTGAATGTCTCACCACGCCCTTAAACCTTTGTGTTTCAAAGGAACGCGCAGATCTCTGTTTTGTTAACCCCTTTTGGGAGATCCCAAAACTGCAATGCCGTAAAAAAACCCGTGGAAATATCCACTATACGTGATTAGATCCGGGTAACATTCCACATAAGGGTGTCTGTCTAGATTTTTTTATGGCTAAAATCTCGCAGATTATTATTGTTGGTTTCAGAATGGTAGCAACTATCGATACAAAATACGAAATAATCTATCAGCTGACTAAAAGCTTATGTCAGCTAATAATTTAGCTACAGGGGCAAGTGTCTTGAAATTGATGTGCAAGCCTATGAAGATCACTATTGATCCCAAGGAAACAGTTAGACTTAGTCAGAGGGTGTTGTTGTAACAAAGACTTTCTGCTACGAAATTCTCTTGACATTTCGACCATAAAGACCGAAGACTCCTAGTTGGAGAAGTCGATAATGCTTGTTCTACGGGGTTATAGAGTAATTGTACGTTAAGAGTGAAATCAGCGACTTGTAGTTGTAGTAGTGAGTTTTCCACCCTTCTTGGAAGAGCCAACCGACAGTCGTTGTTATAAGACCTACGAATAAAATTGTCGAACTGATAAAATCAATTATTGTCAAAAAATGAATTTGTGAGATTTTCTAGATACCAACATTGTACAAATAAAGACCCACAATCAGTAGATTCATATTTATGAAGAATCCTCGCCTCTTGATAGATCGACTTCTTAGCGTTCCTCTTCACAGTAATTTGATGCTTCTGTAAAAGGGAAATTTATTTCCTTAGCGCTCTTCAGTCACTTTTGGCTATAATTTTTATAGGAAACGCTTTTTACAAGATTTTGAGTAATACGTTTAAATTATATAGTTTCGCTAGTCAAAGAGAACAACTTTTATAAGCCTCAAAGATTGTAAGAGCTGCCATATTTTCACCGGAGTATCAACAATCAAATCTGCAGAAGATGTCTGGTTACGCTACGGTATCTTCTAAGACTAATTTGGGCAATGGCAGTAATCTTGATGAAGACGATGACATTCTCATACAGCCAGATAACACTTTTCAGGAAGCTACGCCTGTGTCCAATACTCAGGAAGCTGCATTAAATACCGATGATTTAACCTATGTTACACCCAAAAAGACATATACTGGCGGAGTTTTCAGTTTAAATCATTATAGACAGTATTTTGACTTGGATACAAGAGAGTTTTTCAGTAATTGTTACAACAGCCTGAATCCTCTGGTAACGCCAACAGAGGACACTTTTAGACAGGTGGGCGACTTATATGGATCTGTCTGGATAACAGCAACTTTGGTATTTCTGTTATTTTTCTGTAACTCTTTTGCTGAATTGATGGGAGATTTGTTCTTAAAGAATAACCATCTGGCAATCAATTACTTCAAGATGCTTGTCACATCGATCAATCTACTATATGGCTACATCATTGTTGTACCACTGTCACTTTTTTTGATCTTGAAATTCTATTTAAAGGTCATAATGCTCATTCCTTTGACGAGATTGATTTCCATTTACTCCTACTCTAATATTATGTGGATTCCTGCAGCATTATTGAGCATTTTTCGGGCATTGTTGGTGAACCATCATACTTTAGATATAGCTCTTAAATGGAGTTGCATAGGAATGGGGTGCCTTCTTAGTGGACTGAGTATAGTGACCAAATTGATTCAGTATTTTAATGGAATCTTTGGCGACAACGAAAAGAATACCTCGCACATTCTCATCGGATTGTTGATTTTATGTCATCTTGGATTTTCATTAGGTGTCAAGGTATGCTTTTTTGGGGATTTATAAACTGAATATACGATTTACTTTATGTTTAACACAGTAATATTTGACTTCAAGTCGTACATGAATCACATAGGTTCCCGGCATCATCAAAGTCGACGTAAAATTAGCACGCGTAGCTCAGTGGTAGAGCACCAGATTGCAAATCTGATGGTCGCCGGTTCAAACCCGGCCGCGGGCTCTTTTTTTTATCATGTAGATGATGTGCCGGCCTCCGGCGCTCCATAATCCGCGTTCGTGGATGCAAGATTACCACAGTAGTTCTGAAACGATGCATAATAACCGAAGGGGAAGGACAGATGACGTAGTACGTACTCTGAAGCCCCAAATCTGTTTGCATTACTGGTCCAGTGATAACTGATTTAAACTGATTATATTCTGATCTTAGTCTGATGGCATTTAGCTAGCAGCTTTCAAGAAGAGTTCGAAGCGAAAGTAAGTTCAATCATTTGATCCGGGAAAACAAGCCGTTGGGTCCGAGATTGCTTAGATTGTAAAGCCCAAGATACAAGTAATCAACCATCGAAGGGAACACCGCTTACCCGGCCTGAATATATTTAGGAGATCTATCAGAGAAAACCGTCGTGTGCCAAACAAGAATCTGCAATGCCTGGCACAGAGTTTAGTTGGACGTCGGTCAGTGGTGAAAAATACGGGAGATTGGAAGGTTTAGACAAAGATCACTGAAGAGGTTAGCACTTGCTGAAAGCTAAAGTCCAAGGTACTGTGTCAAACTACTTTGACGTATTTCATTGACAGGGTCAAAAATTATAGTGGAATATCGGAAGAGAAATGTCTGTTGAGGCTAGTGAAGTGAAGGCTCCAAGAGCAAGACGGTTTATCAAACAGCCAGATTCAAAGGCTAAGAACGTAAAAATTGCTGAAATAAGATCTGAGATCGACGTGATCAACAAGGAGATTAACGAAGCCACCGCCCAATTGAATGCTACTGTGCTTCCTGCTGAGGCTCAACAGGAGAGAAAGAGACTGACAGGAGAGTTGAACGCTGTTATCAAGCAGCAATCTGAAATCAAGAACAAAAGAAATCAGATCAACGACCAGATCAAATCTTTTGACATTCAGCTGAAAAGAAAGATCAGCGACTTGCAGGCGCAAACCTCGAAAAACAATTTCAAGAGTGTTGAGGAGATTGAGAAAAGGATCACACATTTGGATGATCTTATTGGCACTGGAACTTTGAAGATTGTGGATGAAAGAAGATACATCAAGGAGATATCTTCTTTGAGAAAGTTGGAGAAAGACTTTGGATCCATTGATTTTCTGCAGAAGTCTATTGATGGTGACAAGCAGAAGATCAAGGATTTGAAGAAGAAGTTGGGTGCTCTTTCCAACAAGGAGGTACAAAGTCAGTTTGATGACGTTTCTGGTCAGTTGAGCAAACTTAATGAGAAGAACAAGTCTATAAACGATAAAAGAGATGGATTCTATAACAAGAGAAAGACTTTGTACAAAAAGAGATCCGAACTGCAAGATCAAGTCCAGAAGATCAGGGCTGACTTTGATGCTCAATCGAAGAAGTTTACAGTTGAGCTGGAAAATGAACGGAAGAGAAGAGAGGAAGAAGAGAGAGCCTACAATTTGTCATTGAAGAAGAGGGATTTGCAGGAGGAAATTGAATTGGCAAAGGAGGCTGCTAAGAAACCTGCGTTCGGTAAAGAGATTTCTTTGGTCGAAACTTTGCTGGCACATTTTGACCCTACATACGTGCGACCTGCAGCCGAACCACTTTTACAAGAATCGTCCTTCAAGACTAACACCAGATCTGCACGTGTGATTGAAATGCCTGCAGATGCCGTGATTCTCAAAAAGGAGCAGGAAAACTTCTTCGATGGAAGCAAAGGGAAGAAGAATAAGAAGTCACAGGGCAAGAAGCACTCATCCCGCTTTACCATCGAGCCTGACGTCATTGTCCAGCTTTCAGAGCTTTCCATATCACTTCCTACTAAGTCCGAGGAACTTCCAAAGACTGTTGAAGAACTCAAAGCTAAACTTGAAACCTTCAAATCCACACAGGATGACCAGACCAAGAAGAACATTGCTCAAGCTGAGCTCAAGGCTAAGAAGATAGAGACAGAAATTGAAAATCTTGATGCCCAGATTAAAGAGGAACTTGCCAAGAATACTACTTCTTCCCAGACTTCGTCTGAGGAACAGGAGACCCATCCAGCAGCAACTGAGGTTGAGAACTAATGATGTCACAAAAGCTCTTCTCTGAAAAACCGTATTGGTTACTGCACTGCTTCACCGTCTGCATTTGAGACAGACTTACCTATCTAGGCCGTCTGTCTATTTACTTTTCTTTCTTTCAATCATTTGTTATCCTATGCCTTGAGAATATACACCATGTATATGTCTATTTATATATCTATATATATCTGTTTGTATGTGTATTGTATGTCTGAGATATTCTATCATTAAAGCCCCTCCATATCAACACATCTCTCAACTCTACTTTTGAAGGACATCTTTTGACACAAAAGGCTCGTCCCCCACCTCTAGTTCCCGTGAAACACCAACGTTACGTTTGCGCTTCCTGATAACATTTTCAATGAATGCTTCACCAGCCTTGTATGACGATCTCACCAAAGGTCCCGAAGCACAATATAGAAATCCTTTTTCAAGAGCAACATCTTTCCAATATTCAAACTTCTCTGGTTTAACATACTCAACCACTTTCATATGTCGCTTTGTAGGTCTCATGTATTGTCCAAAAGTCACCACATCTACCTTAGCGTCTCGCAAATCTTGTAAAGTACGCATTAGCTGCTCGTCTGTCTCACCAAATCCAAGCATCAAGGAAGTTTTGGTCACCAGTTTTGGATTTACTTGCTTTGCGGCACGTAAAACAGATAATGATTGCTGATATGATGCTCTGCGATCCCTAATATATGGAGTGAGGTCCTCCACAGTCTCTAGGTTATGCGCAAAAACATCTAATGGCGAGCCTGCCAAAACCTTAGCCATTTCCAGATCTCCTCTAAAGTCCCCAGAGAGACACTCCACTAGGATCTGGGGTGCCTTTTCCTTGATCTTCTCAACTGTTGACCGGAGATGATACGCTCCACCATCTGCAAGATCGTCTCTATCTACCGTTGTTAAAACCACATATCCCAGACCCCACCGACTGATAGCTTCTGCAGTATTTTCAGGCTCCATAGGATCTAATGGAGCAGGATTTCTGTTGGTCTTCACAGAACAAAACCGACAACCACGTGTACAAGTGTCACCCATCAGCATAATCGTTGCTGTTGCCTCTGATTTCTTGCCTCCCCAGCATTCCCCAATGTTAGGACACTTTGCCTCCTCGCACACCGTCGAAAGCTTCAACTCCCGCACATCCCGTTTTACACTGTGAAATGACTTGCCCTTAGGAATAGGAACGCGCAACCACGAAGGAAGGCGTGCATTTGGATCCTTTCTGGCGGCTTCTAAAGGATCCAACATGACATCTTTTGCCCTTCCTGCCAAAAAGTCATCAAAAGATGGCCCTTTATTTAATTTGTCTGTAAACTTCACTCCAACTCTTCGCCGAGTAATCACCTTCGGCTGTTCTTCGGATGGCGAATACTCTAGCGTATTCTGTTTCTTACTAATGGAGGCCAGCCCTCGTGTACAACTTCCGAACGGATACCGCACAGAATGTCCCGCTGGAAGCACCAGTCTCCCATAGGCCATTGTGAATGCAAAAATAGCTCTCTTTTTTTTGCTGTTGTTTGGGCTTTTCTTCCAACACCTCTTGCAAAAGAGCTCAACACATAAAAGACAATAAATATCTAGCAATACTATCAATTAGTATATGCCATGTGGTTTGTGTACCAAGTCAGCCGTAACAGACACTCCTTACAATCAATAAATTTATTTCCTCTTCAACTGCATCTTTTTTCTCACCCTGACGAAAGCCAGAAAAACTCACCAGAGTCATTGAGTTTACACCCAAGTCAATTTATTTAGACCTGTGCTAAAAATGGCTATCAAGTTACACTAACACAAAATATTAATCAGTACAGCGCTCCAGAGCTTAAAGCAAACGACAACCATCAACCGACACGTCCCTTATGTAAGGCAGGAACAGAGTCTCTCCGCGCACGAGCCTTACCCTTTTTCGAAAGACTTTTCAACACAATGTCTGATAATATCTTCTGACATTCTGTGTCGTTGAATCTGTTGATCCAAGGGTGCTGGAGCAATGTTGCGTACACAGGGCGTTTGGCAGGATTCTTGTTCAAACAGAGCGACACAAAGGTACGTGCTTCCTCAGAAAATCGGCCCTTAGGCAAGGTTGGTGGTTCTCCGTCAACAATAGCACTCAACTGTGAAAATATATTATCATAAGTCTCGGGAGGATACGGATAGCATCCTTTTGCAATCTCTAAAATCGAAAGCCCTAAAGACCAGATATCCGATTGAACAGTATATGTTGCAACGTCCGGACTAGCAGACTTAATTCTCTCCGGAGCCATGTAGGACTGGCATCCAATATTGGTTCGCGCAAGAGATGCAACCAGATTACCACTCACTCCAAAATCACATAATTTGACCTTTCCGGCGTCATTCACAAGAATATTTGTTGGCTTGACATCCCTATGGATAATGTTATGCTCGTCCTTAAGTTGCTTCAACCCCTTAACAACACACTTGGTTATGTAAGCTAATGCAGGCTCATCAATGCCCTCTCCGTAAACCTTGTCCAATGAGCCACCATGCATGTACTCCATGCACATGTACACAGCACCCTCGACAAAAAATGCCCCGTAGAAGTCAACAATATATTCACTTATGCAGCTGTGGAGCACTTCCAACTCCATCAGTATCTGTCTGAACTTGGCATCATCCAGCTCAAGTCTCACCTCCTTCATTGCCATTATTATACCGGTTGGCTTATGAAGTACTTTTGATACAGTTCCATAGTTACCTTTTCCAAGCTCTTCCAGAAATTGGAGGTCATTCTGCGAAATTCTGAACGATGATCCATTAGAGAAATCAACCCCTTTGGAATGGAGAGAGGCCTTACCAGAGAAATTCAGAGACCCAGACTTAATATCGATGTATTTAGAGTAGTCAGTGAACATACTATGCGGTCTAGACTGCTCTTGTGGCAGCTTGAAATTTGGCTTTTTCCTATCAACAGGACTCACAGAGGTACCGGCTGACCCAGGCGAAGACGACGTTACAATAGTCGAATGTACCTGACCGTGTGGTCCTCCGTGCGGCCCACCACGTTGAGGCAATACACCTTGCCTAAGCTTATCCATGGCCTTGTCTCCAGAGGGGACTTGAGAGGGAATACCGAGGGCATTTGGGTCGATTTTGAGTCCCCGTCTCTGAGACAAGCTCATCTTCTTTGGAGACGTGACAGGAGGCTCTGGTTTCACAGCACTATCGTTTGGCGATGAAGGAAGTTGTAAATCGTCCAGGTCTTTCTGCTTCTTAGGAAGCCTAAAAGAAGTTCGCCTTATAAGACCATCAGGAATCTCGGTTGGAGTACTGAGGAGACTGGAATCACCAGTAGGCGGCGTAGACGGTGAAGAGGGCTCAGCCAGAGAAAGGGAAGCCAAGGACTTATCTAGCGGAACAGATCCCGTGTCGTCCATTGACTGATTCTGTTGCTGAGTCGGTAAGCTCTGCTGTTGTTGTTGCTGTTGTTGCTGATGCTGATGCTGCTGTTGTTGCTGCCGACTTGCTTGGAAAGCCAAAAGTTTTGCTTGTGCCTCGGGGTTGAGACCACGGTTGTGGATGGAGCGATCATTGAACTTCGACGGTTGGTCTCCTGGTGACTGTTGTCCTTCCGACATTCCGATAAACCTTACCGCAAATGTCAGTGAGGTGAATCAGATCTCAACAGCAACTAAACAAAATGGATGACAACTAGCTCCTGATGTCACTTTGATGTTAGCAAGCAAAACGATAGTATAGCGACAAAGCCTACAAGTCGTCTTAAGTACTCACACAATCTGTCAGGCAGCCGATGATTTAAAGTCAGATCGAAAAATGCTACAACCGAAGCTAAGGACAGGAAGAACAAGAGGAACAAAGGAACAAACACACTAAACGAAGCCCACAGTTGTCTGCAAAAATACTTCACCTGCAATAATAACTACAGCCGTTTCGTGCTCCACGTCAGAAGATGCCGCTGTGGGATTTTTGTAAATACACCGGGAGGATTCAAAAAATTTGCGGTGGCGCACGTAACGTGGGAGGTGGGGCTGCACCCACTTGCTTATCTGATTCCTGAGTCGTCAGATGATTTTGAAGAAATTGCCGTCGGTCGCGGCGCACGGAACGCGTCGCAATTGTGTTGAAGAGAATTTAAATTTAGCCCCATTGTTATGCGGTACACAAAATACCCTAATAGTCGAGTTTGGGCTATGCTATGGGCATATAAGTCTTTTCTGTACTCGGACAGCAGTAATTACGGAAGTCTCTTTTAGAGCACTGCACTTAAAAATGACCTTCACATTTGAAAACGCTCCCCGAGATTATGAGAAACTTCAGGTTCCCGTATATATCCTTAAGGGTCACTCATCTAGTAAAACATCAGGTCTTGTCGCTGTGGAAAGCAGTTTGTGCCCCACACAGTACTTTGAGGTTAACAATGGATATTTCAAAGCGTTTGTGGTCCTTAGAAAGGGAACGAATACATTGAAGTTGATTCATATTGATGGCACATTTCATAATGGATACCCGAGTCTTCCGCAGAGCCCTAAGGTCTACGACCAAACTTCGGTGGAGATTCTCTATGATCCGATTCAAGACGACTCGATAGTTCCAAAAATTCACTTGTGTGTTTTATTGGGCCGTGATTCGCAGGGCATCTTTGACTGTCCGAGCTATAAATTGAACGAAGGAAATCAACTTGAGTCTGCAATAAGGAAACTCCGAACAGGAGCTCGTATAATGCAGGCCTTTACCCTCGATGATATGTCAAAGAGTGGTTTTGGAAAGCGCTGTTTTCGTTTTGTGGAGGAAGAGACAATTTCTACTATCAGTTTCGCAGAGGAACAAAATAAAGTCAAAAGGGAAGAAGTCAAGATCCATGTTATTCGGTGTGACAAGACCGTCGCTGAATTGCGAAGCATGGACTATGCACAGCAAAATCCGAGAGCGAAGCAAGCCGGTGAGCTTTTTTCCATAGCTCTAGATAGTCTTACAAGATATGGCGGTCCTTTTAGTGAAGAAGCCACCAACTCAACACCTGCTCTCGCGGCTGTCATGATTCTTGACGGACACTGGGATCGATCACAAAATACAATCCTTGGCCATGCAGCTTTGGGAGGGGGCACAGATAGAATTAAGCTTGCCATTTTTGGATCTCATGGGCTGCACTCATGGCCTTCCAACATCGAGTCTGTGCAGAGGGCTTTTACTGACTGCACCAGACTGAGCACTAATGAGGTTGCAAATGACTGCGGAGAGTGTAGTTCCAGTTGGGAATGCCTCACTGTTACTTTGGGTGCTTTCCTGCATGAAATAGGCCATTCTCTGGGATGTCCTCATCAGGAGCATGGGGTAATGCTCCGTGATTATATTACGATGAATAGAAAATTCTTGACAAGAGAAAGACCATGTCTAAGAACTGGCAAGGGAGAATGGTCTCCTGTGCTAACAAAGGACGAACCGGGATGGCATCGACTTGACCTGGTGAGATTTCTATTTCATCCAGCTTTTACACTCCCATCAGATATGCAACACCCGAGTTTTATTCCTCTTGAAATGCGTGTTAACCAGGGGATGAAACTTCCTGCAGGGCTGGACTCTTCACCATCCTTTATTGTCATGGATAACGACAACTTGGAAGTTCAGTCAGCCACTGGAACTTACTTACTGGAATTTTATGTGGGAGAATTTCCTCGACTTCAATATGAGTATCTGCCTGACTTTTACAACGGTGTTGGTCCTCAGAGAAGGATCAGATTGAGCTATAAAGCAATTCAATCTCAATTGCCCCCAAATTACAGAAACAAACCAATAAAAATAGAGGCACTTAGTCGCGGACTTGTTCAAGGATCTATAGATGACATGAGAACATTTCTTTCACAGGGAAGCCAAACCCTGTCAATTCCTGGGTTTCCACCTGTGAGAAAGAGCGAGACTTACGGATCGGCTGATGGAAACGAGATACAGGCTGTGATTGCACCTTCGAAACGAATTTCTCTAATTCGTGTGACTCATGGCTTGGCTTTGGATGGGTTCCGGATTTACTTTTCAGATAATTCATTTGTTGATTTTGGCAACAGTAAACACCATTATACTGATATTCCCTTTGATGCAGATGAATATGTCGTTGCTGTGAAGGTTAGATCCGGTGGATGGATCGATGCGATCCAGTTTGTGACCAACAAAAAAGCCAGCCCAATGCTTGGAGGACAAGGAGGTGGGCTGCACGAATTCATCATTCCAGAAGGGACGAGGCTCCTTGGTTTCTTTGGTAGACTTGGTCCGTGGTGCTACCAGATTGGAATGTTATATGGATAGATCAAAAATAGTTCTTCATTGCCGAGTTTTGATGGACACCGCTTCCCAGTAGGCAGGAAGGAGTGAACTTCTTTAAATCAGAAAGAGGAACTTGCAGCCCAGAGGGTAAGTTGTTGGCATTAAATAGAAAGCTTGCCTTCACTTCTAATGGAGAAATTGCGGTATCAAAGTTGAGGTTGTCATTTTCCTTTTGAAATTTCACATTCATAAGCTTAAGGAGTTTCACAATCATAACAATCATCTCTCGGAAAGCTGGAGGGAAAGATTGGCGCTGGAATAATCGTTGAAGCACAATCTTCTCCTTCCAAAATTGGTTTTCTTTGATAGATGTCTTTTTAAGACTTAATTTCAGCTTGGATTTGATTGGTGATTGATCTATAGAGTTCACTAAAGCATAATTGATTAGACCAAGCGCAATTCCCATATGGCCTTTTTGATAATATTCCAGACTGCTATAGTAGCAGTAAATCACTTCTAGAAATGTGGCGAGCGCCAAGGTATCCTCGGACTTGCTGCTTGCACTTTTGCTTTTGTGAAGTAGAGAAAATTCGTTATGAATGAAAATGACAATCTTAGTGTATATGTTAACTTTATCAGGTAGTTTGTCTGTGTTACCCAGTCTTGCCTCTATCTCCTGATATGTAGTGTCTATGTTTTTGTAAACCACTATTATCTGAACAAGAGCAGAGTTCAAATGCCAGATGTTATTGAACTCAGCAAAATGACGGCCATCGTTTTTTCCAGTGACCGTTTCTTTGAGCTCATTTAGTAGTGATATGGAGTTTTTCAAAAGATTGAAAGCTCTCTTCCATATCTCGTCGTTCCTTTCTGTATAAGAATTCAAGGTTTCCAAAGTTAAACTGTTATACATGTGAGATGCACAAACAACCGAAGCTACTATCTCATCATATATCGACCAATCCCCGTGGAAGTTCGGCATTTCATACGATGACCATGGGGAACGCTTGCAGTCTTCAAACACCACAAAGTCACGTGAGCTATCTAGCAGTTCAAGCGTGGTATCTGATTTCTTATTATTCCAGATATATGCAAAAAGCGCTTCGATATATTCATGGAGATTGTTGGTAGAGTTCATTGACTGATCAGTTATAGTTAGCCGTAGGTCTAATAGTTCGGCAGAAATTTGTGGGGTCGCCGAGAGCCCTGACACGGGCAATGGAATTGGCCGACGAGCTTCAGGCTTCATTAATGTGTCAATTGTCTCGTTTGAGAGCACTTCAAGACTACGTAATGTATATATACTATAATACTGCTATAGGAGGAAAATATTGAAAAAATACTTGTTGTGGCACAGTGATCATGCGCCACCCCCACAAATATCAGTGTAAATGAAGAAACCAACCAATCTACTAAAGCTGTATTTTACTCTCTTGGGTAGTCTTTTGGTTTAACAATAACGATACAGACTATACTAGTTAGAAATGGAAGTAATTACTTACCAAATACTTTAGAAAATGCTTGCTCAAAATCGGCAATCAAGTCCTCTATATTCTCGATACCAACACTGACTCTGAGCAAGTCTTTTGTGACACCAGAAGCTAGCTTCTCTGTGTCACTGAGTTGTTCATGTGTAGTGGTCCATGGGTTGATGATAAGGGACTTTGCATCTCCAACATTAGCAAGGTTTGAAAACAATTTGAGGTTATCCACGAATCTAGGACCACTCTCCTTGAACTGATCACCAGATGGGTTATCAACTGGTTTGACACCGAAGGAGAGGACAGCCCCAAATCCATTGTGAAGATACTTTTTAGCATTTTCGTGATACTCATGAGATTCAAGTCCAGGGTAGGAAACCCATGACACATATGGAGATTTCTCCAGGTACTTTGCCAGTTTCAAAGAATTTGATGCGTGTCTTTCACCACGCAAAGCCAAAGTCTCTAGTCCTTGAAGTAACAAAAATGACCCGAATGGATTCAAGGTTGGACCAAGGTCTCTTAGAAGTTCGATTCTAACATGTGCAATGTATGCAAGATCACCGAATAGCTCGTTGAGGACAGCACCATGGTAACCCTCAGAAGGTTTTGAGAACTGCGGGTATTTTTCAGGCCAGTCTGAAAATTTAAACCCATTGTCCTTCTCCACATTCTTGAATACCACCACACCCCCGATAGTATTTCCATGACCACCGATCCACTTTGTAGCCGAGTGAGTAACGATATCTGCACCAAGCTCCAAAGGTTTACAGAAGTATCCACCAGCCCCAAAAGTATTGTCCACAACAACAGGGATACCTTTAGAGTGTGCAAACTCAACTATCTCCTTAAAGTCGGGAACATTGTACTTTGGATTACCAATCGATTCGAGATAGATTGCCTTTGTTTTATCATCAACCAAAGGCTTTATGAGGTCTACGGAATCACCGTCAGCAAACCTCACATTAACTCCAAATCTCTTGAATGCAACCTTGAATTGGTTGTACGTTCCTCCGTACAAGAAAGACGTTGAGACAACGTTATCTCCAGCATGAGCAAGAGCTGCAATGGCCATGAGCTGGGCAGCCTGTCCTGACGCTGCACCAACAGCCGCAGAACCTCCTTCTAAAGCAGAAATTCTCTTTTCAAACACATCAGTAGTTGGGTTCATTAATCTCGAGTAGATGAATCCAGGTTCACGTAATCCAAACAGATCTGCTCCATGCTTAGAGTCTCTGAACACATAAGAAGAAGTGGCATAGATTGGAACCGCTCTAGCACGACTGGCAGATTCAGGTTCTTCCTGACCTGCTTGAACACACTTGCTGTCGAATCTCAATTCTACCGCCTGTCAGTACAACACCTTTTAGGAACACTATGAGAAGATTTACTTACCCTGTGACATGATTTAGTTGTAAAGAGAAAGCACGTTTTTGCCTGAAGAGACTAAATCAATGAAGAAACACTTCTCCTTATATCCTATAACTTTCCGCTTCGCTTCAATGGAATGCCACAGTTTCTCCTATTCGTCAGCTTCTCCTCAGTCTTTCTATCCTTAGTTAACCTTCCCTCCGCTCAACACATTATTAGCCTTTTGACCATTTGGCGATGTCACGTGATAATTGATACTTTACTAACAACTTTTTAGTAGAGCTACCCCACTGTGCTTAGCCACAAATATTTGCTGCGCCACCAATCAGGAAAATCTCTGTTCATGCACAGCCACAAATATCTGTTTCCTTTAATGTTTCCCCTTTTCAGCTAAACTTTGATCCCTCTTTTGAACAAGGCATTTTGTTTCCTCCATGTTATTTTCTTTTGAGCAATCAATTGCTAAACATACACGTAAGCAAAGGACACAATTGCAAACCATCTCACCTTATCTTCCAAGTTTCTCATTAAGATGGTCTCTCTCAGCTCCTCCTCGAAATACAGCAGATCAGCCCAAGTTCTTATGTCAGTATGTTTACTGGGAATTTCGGGAAAGTTGATAAATGACAGAAATAGCCTTCCGTCTATGGCCGATCAACTGGAAAGCTACTATTCTACAAGTGACGACTCTCTAACCAAGCGAGACTTGGGATCAACCTCATCTCTCGATGTGGATGTGTCGTGGAAAAAATCCGCTGTGGTGATGTCTTCTTCATGTCTCAGTATGTTTTCAAACAGTGCAAATTATGTGTTTCCCAATTTGTTCACCAAAAAGAGCTCATCAAAAGAAGTAGCGCTACCAAGGATCTTCTTATCTTCTCCGTCTTCAAATGTTAGATACATTACTGCAGCCTCCTCCGATTTGCTTACGAAAGCAGCAACTTCGATCTCGCTGTCCCAGACCAGTTACATTGCTTCTCTGTTGGGATCAGAAGTTGGCTCCCATGCTCTGTGGTTTGTAAATATGATACTCCAAACCAGTCAATTTGCTTCGATGTCCTGCTCAGATGTAGAGAGTTTGCTTTCCAGCTATAACCTCACATCTGATCTTTCTGACGAACTGTTGTCGAGCTTTTACAATATAGACAGCCTGGATAACAGCACCTCCTTAGCAGATGAATTGGAAGATATTTTCTGGAACGGAAATCTAACAGACTCCATCACAGAGACTTTACTAAGCTCATTGAACACAAACAATGTCACCGTCTCCGAGTTACAATCCGAGTTACTTCTTTCACTGGGAAACAATTGCCAACTCAAAAAAGCATCTATGGCACTTTCAATTGTACTATGGTGTACTTATCTCGTCACATCAGGATTTCTTTCTGTTAGTGCTGTATCTTTCATGAATCAATATAGAAAGGTTCAAAAGGAGAGATTGTACGTATCAGAGTCACAAGACCCTTCTTCTGATGCTGCATCTGAACCGGTATACTTCATTTATAAACGGGATTGGCTTCTACCTACTGTCGTGAACAGATCTGTTGCAGAAAGTTATAATATTGAATAAAATGCAAGACTTCTGATTCATTGATCAGACATGCTCCTCAGTTACGTCGCTATGAAATAAAAGAAACAAATACAACTGAAAGATCAAGCAAAGATTGAAGATCTGCTCAAATGTAGCTAGAGAGTCAGTTAGCAAGCTAATGCAAATAAACAAATGCGGGTATCACCAGGTATTCTGACAACTAGATTAGAGCAAGAAAACCTTTGCCGTACTCATCAAATGGCTCAAACAATTATAGCTATCAAAAATAAGTAAAGTAAAGCAGTCAGTTTCTCAGATTCTAGTAGATTCAGCTTGCCATTATTAGCTGATCCTTCAGCAATTTGCACAGATGGTATTGTACTGGAACCTCCACTTCCATCAACGCCAGAAGCAGGAGTGGAAGTTGCAATGGCAGTTACGGTGATATAGCTAGGCTGAGTTACCGTAACAACAAGAGAACCGCACAAAGTAGCCGATGAATGCGGCAAAGAACTAGTCTCTAAAGTTAGTGGAGCGGTTGAAGTTGAAGTTGGATAAATGGTAGTTGTGATAGTTTGGGGAGTGTGCGTTGACACAATCGTCTGATAGCCTGTCTCATATGTGAAAGACTCAGTAATCCACTGTAAGAATGTAGAAGAAACAACTTGCACAACATAATACGTCTTGTATTGGGTGACAGGGTAGTACATTAGAGTACTGTAAAAGCTATGGAATGTTGTAAACGCAGTGGAAACAGATGTCGAAAACTCTGTGACCGGAACAGAATGATTATGATAGCCCGCAAAAGAAGTGGTAATTGGGATATATGCAGTTGTTGTATAGATAGGAGATGTGATTAGCTGTACTTCGTCAATCTCTGTTGAAGTGGTTGAAATCAGAGTCTCTATGGAAACAGATGTCACAGTATTAGATACAATGACAATGAGAGCCGAAGTCGTTGACACAGTGTATGTCTGAGTGTAGGTTTCCCCTACTGTTGTGGTTACCACAACACTACCACCTTGCCCCGGATTCGAACTTTCAACTGTTGTTGCTGCGTTCCCAGGAGTTGATGGAGAAGTAGTAACCAAAGAAGTGGATGTAGTCCTGGTTGAGGTTAATGCATTTGAGGTTGTGGTTGGAGAGGTCAAAGGGGTGCCAGGAGAAATATACGTTGGCGTAGTAAGGATAGTAGTGATGGCAGTTGGGCTAGAAGGAGTGGTATTAATAGTACCCTGAAGAGAAGCATCCGTTGTTATAAGGATACAGCCATCGCAGTTGAAGTCAGAATTGTACTTAGAAATGTTAGCCTAACACTCAAACATATTTGTCAAAGGTTAAAACTTACTCTTGTGGTGTAGCAGAGAACAGAAGACCAAAGATGGAATACAAACAGAATCGAATATAACATTGTATCAAAAGCTAAACAAAGTTGATGCCAGTTTTAGGTGCTCTTCGGTGAATTTAGGAAAACAAGAGAAGACTCAAACAAAGGGAATTAGTTCGATATTTGTAGTTCCCTCCTTGTAAAAAAGGGGACTGAAAAATCCCTTTTCAGCACAGCCAAAACACAACATTATCTGTGTCATGAAAAAGTCCCCTTTTTATTTTCCTTATAACCGTTTTTTTCGACTTCCTCAAGGGCTTTGTCCAAATCATTCAACAAAGTGCCCCAACATGTTTCCGGTCCTGGACGAGACCGCATGTTGGATTCTGAAACCAGGCCCGGGGAGTCACTATCATAATCACATCCGCTGTCAAAATCACTATCGTCAAACTCCAGCCCAATATAGGAACAAATTGTTTCCATCACGTCGTCCCAGTGAGCAACACAAAATACTCCTGGTTGGCGTTCATGTTGGGATAACTCTGCCGCCGCACCTATATGAATCAATAGGTTCGTGGCAGCGGGAAGACCAGATAGACTATTCAGTGAAGTTGATGATAAAACAACAGAGGTGATGTCCTGGGCATCAGAATCTCCCTTCAAGCCCACATAGGTTGACATGGTCTCCTCCAATAGCTGTGTTGAAGAGTGTAGCTGCTGTGAAATTCCCTCATTAGTCGGAGTGAGAATTTTAAGCGCGTCGTTATATTTGTCAATCTTCGACATCAACTGCGACTCTCCTTGATGCATATTGGATTTATCCACTACTTGTACATCTAAGACTGGAGAATTCAATTGCAACACTCTGGATGACGTGAAAACAAACAAGAGTTGAATCTTCACCAAAAGAAGGCTCCTCACAATATTCTTGACTGCTATGGTTGACTGTTCAGAGGGCGCTAGTTGATTTAATACAATAATCATCCTTTCAGGTTTCTCGCTGAAAACAAGAGACTTGATAGTAGCCTCATAAAATGCAGGGTCAACACCATTTGCAAGCCTTCTTCCTCGAGAAACAGGTGTATTTATTAAGGAGCCAATTTCTGTCTCTGATAGGGTTGACGTTATCAGTCCACTCGGAAATTCTGTTCCTCGATTGCTAAATGCGATTATCCATTTCTCAAGTACCTCAGAATCAGATGAGCTAAAGCTAATATTCCAGTCTTGTAAGACTGTACCAATGGATACCACCGATGAAGATGGTACATCAACTTCATCTAACAACTGGACATCAATATTCTTGAAGGTAGTCCTTTCCACATCTATAATGAGCAGTTGATGTTTGAACAAATAGCAATACTGTTCAGTCCATACAGAACCATCAGTACTCACCTTTAATCGGTCGATTAAGCGAAGATCTCCATATAATTCCACAGAATCTCTATCAATAACGTCACCCGCTTCGTTATGAAGCTGTTTTTGCGAAGATAAAAAACATAGATCATCTACGAACCGTGATCTTAATGTTGATAAAGGAACACTAGAGTTCCAAAGCTTTCCGAAACTAGGCGTGTTGTCAATCGAGAAGCTAGAATCTTCAGGTGTTGGTCTGTCAAGAGCTTCCGGAGCTGAAGTAATAATCGAAGAGATAGCTGAAGCAGAGGAACCCCTAGATGCCTTCTTGTTATGTCGATACCTTGTAGTGTTAGAGGCGAACCTATTATCAGATGCAACCAATGCATCAGATACCGCTCTCCTCTGCTTAGCAAGAGGAGAGGAAGCTGACGATGAGAAAGGCGATTTAATCTGGAACATCATCGGAGAGCTGGAGACCGAGCCCCCGTTTCTGCTATCTTTTCTCTTTCCAGACGATGTCATAAGATCAGCAATCAATTCATCAGCTGTGATCTGACTATTTGGTACCGCCTTCCTTCGTCCATGACATTTAGAGCAGTAAGGAAAGTACGATGAGGTTGAAAACTCTGTTGCAGAAACAGCAGCACTATTGGAATACTCCATCTCCAACAGAAGACACTGCTCGTGAGCAAAGTGACCGCACTTGAGCTCAATTATCCCTTCCATGAGATGTCTGTCTTCCTGAAAAAACAATGTATCTGACAGTTGCAGATCACAGAATATACATGACTGGTCACCAGCTGCAGGTCGCTGCCTCTGCGGAGTAGAAACAGATCTTTGAGATTCAGACTCGGAGGGCAACAGTTCGGTATCAGATACGTAAAAAGGAGATGAATCTGGCGATTTGATAGAAATTGCACTGGAATTGGGAGAGCTACTCTTCTTGGAAAAAGCGGAATATGGCGACTTCCTAGTATTCTTAGGCTGGGCCTTCGTTGATGTAAAGAGGTGAACATTTTGTGACGTTTTTCCAGTTCTCTTAGGGAGCTCTTTAGATACAGGAGAACCAATGGCGACCGGGTCATTAATAGGGGGCGGTGGAGGCGGAGGATGTGGCGATTTGTGTAGCTTGAACGACATAGCAGCGGATGAGTGAAAGTTAATAGCGGGCATTAATCCATCAGTGAACCTCCTGCCCTTCGGAGCGCGGAATTTCCTTGGGGGAGCGCTGAATGACTTCTCTATGGACGACGTCAGCGTGTCAAGAGTCTCTGAAGACAGAAGCCCGCTGCTGTTCACAGAGTATTTGCCACCATCACCTACTCGCTGCATGATTCAAGATACAATGTCTTGCTACGAATCCTGCAAGTATCAAATGACAAATTGAAGCTAAAACATATGCTTTGTTTAATAGTGTCACCGACAATTGGATGCCACTATAGTAACCAAAACCCACTCTATCCTGATATAAGAGGACAGAAATATTCCTATAAGCCAAAGTAGCAGTGTGAGGTAAATGAGTTTTGCTTCAATGTGCTCTTTTGTTTAATAATATCTCCTTGAAACATTCGTCTCTTTGTTACAGATTTATTTTAATAAAAACGTAGCGACGCGACGACCGGCGGAAACGCTGGGTCGATCACGCCCGGCTGAAGTTGTCTCGCTTTTTGTCACTGGACAAATTTTGTGAAATTGCGGGGGAAGAAAAATCTCAACTATATACTGAGAAGACAATTAGTGCAAACAATTAATCATTAAACGATTGAAATGAAGGGACATCAGAGTGTATACTGGAACCTCATAAAACTCAGCTAAAGCGCAAACCGTCAATCGACTCAGTAAGCCTCGTTAATAGCAATAACTCTGGCGAGTTGGTCATCTCCAGTAGGCTGTGGAGCAACAACGTCGCCAGAAGGAGCTGGAGCATCCCCACCTCCACTTGCAGTCATGGCAGAACTCTCAATTGCGTTTTGACTTGGCATAAAAATAACCTTAGCGTTGGAAGACTTAGCCATGTTCTGCATGGCATCCAAGTATCTGATTTGCATTGCTGGTTTGGAGGCCAAAATATCAGCAGCTTTTCTCATAAGCTTTGCACTTTCAACTTCAGCTCTTGCCTGAATGATCTTGGATTCACCAATTCTCTTGGCTTCTGCTGCCATTGACAATGACTTGGATACGGTATCTGGCAGATTCAGCTCCTTGATTAGCAAACTCTCGATCTTCACACCCCACGATGCGGCAGGATCAGAAATAATCTCCTCGATCGATTGAGCAATCTCCTCTCTTCTTTCAAAGACATCTTGCAAATTCCTAGAACCAATGACTTGTCTCAACGTGGTCTGAGTTCTTTCCTTCAATGTCTCTTCAATATCTTCGACAGTGAAGAAGGCAGTGTGTGGCTTCACAATTTGGTAATACAAAACACTGGAGTTTGTAATGGAAACGTTATCTTTGGTGTAGCATGCAAGAGCAGGAATCTGCATAGTCTTCAACATAACATTAGTCTTGTAAAGCCTTTCACTAAACGGATTCACTTTAACTAAACCTGGGTCAACAGATTTGTACAATTGGCCGAACCTGGTGACCAATCCAACATACCCCTGTCTGACATCCTTGTATGGGTTTGGGAAACAGAAGCAACATGGAACCATCCCAATTTGTCCACAAAAGTATCCCAGAAAATCGATAGCCGATCCATATACTCCATTATCTGGGGTTTCCCATTCAAAAGCAAAGGTTGCCTGAATATCAGACTGTAAAGGCTCCGTGGTGATAATCGGCCTTTTCGCTTGAGACTTGGCCTTTTGTTGCGATACCTCATCGCTGCCAAACTCATCGTCCATGAAATCGCTGTTGTTAAGGTTTTGAGCCATGTTCGTTTGTAGTCTCTGGTAAGTTGTCACTGATTTTAAAATACCAAAACACACTGTTATAGGTCCACTAGGAATTCTTGGCCATATTTATATCTCAATAAAGGCTCAGAGGCCGGATCAACATTAATTCGGGCACGCAAAATAAACACGAGGTGCAGTATATGCCATGCCCAAAACTGTTTATTTCTTTGTTGGATATGCGCTAGCCTCTCGCGTTTCTGAAAGAGCACCAAGCACACCGTCATTGACGTCTATAATGGCTAAGGAACGATGTATTGGCTTGGAAAACGTCGGCCATTGCAGATCTGCTTCACTCTGAAGGCCATCTTACAACCTGCACCGCTACCAATCAGTGCATATCCGAAACGTGTCATGCGGTGTAAGTAATGTTACGTCACAATACATGTTGAAAGCAATCATTGACCGTTAGCTCAGGGCTTCTGCTAAGCCTCAAACTCCTATTGTTTTTTTTGAAAAGCGTAATTGTGAAATAGTAAACCACCAGATCCTATGAGAGCTCTGTTCTTCAAACTTGTTGGTATGCATCACTATAGCTCCTTCAGTCATCTCATACAGTCAGAGGTGAAGACGTTGTAATAGCAGCACGTAGATAGCATTTCTTTCGGCCTAGAATCCTCACATAAATCGAAGGCAGTGAATACATAAACCGTTAAACGTTCCAATTAGCACAGCCCGTAACTGCCCGATTTCTCGATGACGTCAGAACCGAAGCCGCATATGGCTGAACAACATATCTCTAACTAAATTGCATGGAGTCATTAGCCAAGTGACTGGTCAGCATTTGACTTTTCTAACTGTCCGACGGAAACCGCATCACCACAGCAATCTGTTAGACACCGGTTTTCACTCCCATCTCTCAACTCTTTCACTTCGGTTAACGCCGTTGTTGATATACGTTAAGATATCAGTTGAGTCGGTTGAGTCAAAGCGTTTATTTGCAGGCCGGGCTGATGGAACCACAGAATCTGGGTTTTCATCATTTCCTGTGGCTGCTCCATCGCCGTTCGCTGGCCTGGCATTGGTGTAGTTGAAATTGAACGGGTTTTGAATAAAGAATGGATCATTCAAATAGAATCCCAGTAGAGGGTCTAGCGAGAAGCTAATGTCATTTCCGGAGTTTGATCTAACAGGAGCCTCGGGATCATTAGGAAATGAGTGAGGTGGAGGAAATAGCTGTTGATCTGGATTATAATAATCCAGATTGTAATTGTTCAGACAAACCTGCGAGAGGGATGTCGGGCCGTTGAGGTAGAATGCAGGTCTTGCGTGGCCTATACTGGATGGGGAATCGCTTTTGACATTTTGGGTTGGCGAAGTAAGACCTGAGGTCTTAGGAACAAGATGATCAGGAACGTTATATAGCTGAACACCTTGGAGAGGAGGTGTCATAATTCTCGATACTCCTATGGCTTGCTTAGCATTTTCATTTATGGTGGACATACTCAATGAGCTTGAACTAATAGAATGGCGGCTTCTTTTTAACGACAAACCAGTGTTTTGCACAAAACCATTTTCAGAAACAGGATCATGAACTTCCTGGGGGGTTTTTGCTTGTGGAGCAACTGCTTGCTCCATTTTATCAAGGTACATTTTGAAGAAGTTGTCGCACATGTCGTTGATATATTGCATAATCCTCACAACATTTTCTCTCCAATTACTCAGGCCAGCAGTCTCATATAGTTTTATCAATTTCTGTCGAATGATACCAACCTCATTGTAATGGGGCGAGAGTTTTGTGTATCCAAGATGCATAACAGTGAACATCACCACTAACGTCTGGTAAAGAAATGTGTACAAGAAAGGATATATCTGATGCATTCGAAACTGACGGAACTTTCTGTTGTGTTCCTCAAGTAAGTCTTGACTATATTCAAGAACCTTGATAACAGAGTCAAGGCAGCTTTCCAGAGATTTGGTATATGTAGACATGAAATGCTGATGGAATTTTGCCCTGTTCCCATATAGGGCTATGAGATCTCCTAAGGTATCACAGTCAGTGTTTAGAAGACAATGCGTCTCTTCATCATCTTTATAGGGACATGGGCGAAGAATTGTGAGTCTAATATCGAGAGGACAGTTATTCAAAATCTGATTGAGATTCGAGTGACTGAGGGATTTGAAAGAGTTGCTCTTCTTTTTGATAATCTTCTTATCTATCACAGGCAACGTTATAAAACTAGCTTTGGTGTCATCTCTAGACCGAAGGTTGCGCATGATCCGTGTATCAATCAAAATCTTTTCGTAGAGTAACACTTCATTGACAAAGGCTTCATCAATATCCATAATTGTGTCAAGACTAATTTGTAACTTGTAAGAATCAATTAAAACGTTGGTAGATCTTTTGACCAATTCAGCCAGCGTAATCTTATAATTAAAACGGATCTCATAATTTCGCAATAAAGGCTGAAAGTTGAAGGTCACAGGATTAGGTCTTCCTAAAACAGAGCATAATGTTGCAGAAATAAAGTTTATAGCAAACCAAAGAGACGCCTTAGGATTCTTTCGTATCACGAAAAGAGCATTATCATGCTCTTCTAACTTCAGAGTATTCACAATACTTTCATCATATACATGTAGGCCCAGAGAATAAGCAGAACTAACAATTCTAAACAAAAGATTCCAACTATTTTCAATCTGACCACGGTAGAAAAGATCTTCGCATTCTAAGACATAAGCACGGAGACTGAACGTTGTCTCAAATTGCATTCCATTCTTCAAGTTGCGATATTGCTTGTAAAGTGAAGGTCTTAGTGTTTCATAGCTCAACTGATATTGCGTTAATAATGGATCAGAAGGAGGTACAGACCTCAAGGTGACGATGAGAATCATGATGATCAACAGCAAAACGTCATCATCATTTTTCCAACTTTTGGATGTGGTACAATTGTCCAAGTATTCGAAAAGCGGTTCTCTATCAACAAAATTGAGATAATGAAAGAAGAGGTGGAAGAACTTGTTAAGTAACCTGCGTATGAGCAGGATGTTTTCTGGCGAGTGACTTTTTGACGCTTTCACTTTGGGTTGGCTCCCATTTCCGGGATTTCGTGAGGAGCCTTCAGCAATGCCAATCAGTAACGGCAAGTCTCTTCTTTGCCTTATCTGCTTCTTTACCTTAATGAAATTGTCAAATTCGCTCACATCTGCTGTCGTCATAGAGGAAGATATCATAAATCGTGTAGAGTTGGGACCATAGTATGCTGAAGTTAGACAAGAAGCATCTGCCTTTTCAACTTGATCTTCATCTTCGTTCCCATTAGGGTATGATCTCTTTCTCCTAAGTCGGAGTTCCTTCAGTCGTATCTTTAATGCTTCGTTTTCTTTACGAAGCTCCATCACTAGGCTGTCAGAATCCTCTTCTTTTATAACAATACTCGACTTGTTTCCCTCATCTGACTGCTCAGCCTCTTCCAAAACATTACCACTTGGAACATTATCTCCGCTTGAACTTAAAGGGGAGTCAACAATAAACTGGCCAACTTTGATGGAGCGGAACTTCTCCGGATATTCACAGGAACGATTCTTCACCACGCACTGATTACAAGGAACTTGTTTATTGCATTTAACTTTCCTCCTCCTGCATTCTACGCAGCTTATGGGCATCATTTTGCAAAGCAAACTTCAGCTCCAAGTTCTCGGATGCCAAGTGATTAATACAACGCAGACCTTCAGGATACTTGACCCGGAATACTTGGTATTGGTGCGCTCTATCTCATTCCGGGTCTTCCAAGAGCGCACCAATCTGCGTGTAATTAATTTCGAGAGTATCAAAAAATGATTCGACCCGGGGCCCTACTCAACTACTGCAGAAACGTCGGGGGACCAAACAAGTTTGAAGGACACTTCTACAACCGAGTAGCCACAGGCATTCCCTTTCACATGGCTTTCGCAGTGCAAGGATCACGGCAAAAGCCACCATGGTGTCAGCTGGCTTGAATCGGGACTCCTTGACGTAAGCGCTTAGATAATACTTGCACAGCCCGAGTATCACGTGACATTCCAGAATCCTGTATTTTCCACCAACTTATGAAAAAAAGCCTGTTCAATCAGAGGCGTTCTGGAAAGTTTGCAAGATTTAAGTGCTTCCGTTGGTGTGCTACTTTGACAGCTGATCCTTTGACAAGAGATCTCATTGCTTAATCTTTTAGGATGTATACCAGAACATTTTTGAGAGTTCCAAAGGCCTCAATTGGCTTCAGAAGATTAATTTCTTTTGACGCTGCATCACAGCCAAGAATCAGAATTGGATCTACTGTGCCAAACTTCTCAGCTCCTTCCACCAAAGGAACCATTGACTTCCACAAATATATTGGAGACTCGTGGACTATTCTCTTTTCACACCCTGCTGATTTCACTCCTGTTTGTACCACTGAGCTAGGTGCATTTGCTAAGTTGAAGCCTGAGTTTGACGCAAGAAATGTTAAGCTAATCGGACTTTCTGCCGAGGGGGTTGAGAAGCACAATGCTTGGATCAAGGATATCCAGGATGTTTCTCTTGATGGTAAGGACTTCACCTACCCAATAATTGGTGACGAGTCAAGAGAGGTTGCTTTCCTCTTTGATATGGTTGACGAAGAAGGATTCAAGAACTTGAAGGGTGGTGTTGTTCAGACAATTAGATCTGTCTTCATTATTGACCCTTCAAAGAAAGTCAGACTTGTCATGACCTACCCTCCATCTGTAGGTAGAAATACTGCAGAAGTACTCAGAGTGGTTGATGCTCTCCAAATTGGTGACAAGAAGGGTGTTGTCACACCAATCAACTGGACTGTTGGCGAGGATGTCATTATTCCTCCATCTGTTTCCAATGAGGACGCCAAGAAGAAGTTTGGCGACTTTAAGGAAGTTAAGCCATATTTGAGATTTACCAAAGTCTAAGCAATTTTTGAATTTCAATTACCGTGTAGGTCTTTTTTCTATTGCCGTATAACACCGAACAACCTTTTATAAAATGCAGAAACACCCATGAACACTATATGATGTTATCAACCGGAGCTGTAGCCCTCCTCGGTGTAAAGATAACAATCTGCTTCCAGCTCGCTGGATTGGTCCACCAAAGGGGTCTTGTTTCCGGTGCACGGGTGTTTTTGTTTCTCCGAAACGAAAAACAAAAAATTAGTGGAGCTTTGGACAATTAACAAGATCGCTTGCGGCGTGGTCTTCTTGGACAAAAGCCTCTTTGATACAGACAAGGGAATACACCACAGCGTTTCTTCATTGGAGAAGCTTGTACCTCAAAACATTCTGGCGTTGGTTCTGCAAAATCTGTGCTTAGCCCGGAATAACTGTACAGCTAGAAATTCTTTTTCTTCAGTGCATTCATCGATCCAGTGTATCATCCTCATGTTTTGGCTTTAGCTATACAATGTCACCCAATATCAAGTCTGAGCAATCACAGAATATACTGTCCAATAGTTCATCTTTGTTCAGCCAACCCCCAGGTGTTCCAACTGCCAACATGGATACAGAAGAGCAGATTGGCGTGGGATCTCCACCTGATGTACCCCACAGTAGCAGTCGAAAGAAAAGAACTTTATCACCGGAACCTGATGGAACAATGAAGAAGGTTCCAAAAAAGAAGAAAAACGATATCCCAGCACCGTTAACATTGACTTCTAATCAAGCAGCTGGACATAGACCCGTCACTTCGTGTACTCATTGCCGACAACATAAAATCAAGTGTAATGCGTCTGAGAGCTTCCCTAAAGCCTGCGACAGATGTGAAAGAATGAATCTCAAGTGCGAAATTGATCCTCAGTTTCGTCCCAAGAAGGGATCTCAGATTCAGTTTCTGAAAAACGATGTTGATGAACTCAAGTCCAAGATTGATTTATTGACAAGAAACGAAAGCCTTATATCGCGAGTTATCCAGAGCTCCGACCCAGAGCTACTCAACAAGCTCACTGCTGAGATGAACTCCCGGAATTTTGTGAAGAGCAAACCCACGCAGCCGGATTCTCTAGAAAAGTCACCGTATGCATCGTTGGATTCCACATCACCTACTTCCCTAACAACACAGGTAAGCACAATGGGAATAACACACACGCCTGCAATTCTTCCCAATACATCTATCGCTGAGTTCAATTTAGGAGATGTCAAGATTTCTCTGCAAAAAGCTGCAGACCTGCACCAAAGGTTTATTTCGAATTATCTGCCTTACCTCCCAATTATGGTTTCGAATGACTGCGTGGAGCTTTATCAGCAATCGCAACTTCTTTTTTGGACAGTGATGTTAACTGCATGCCTTTCCGATGCTGAACCGTCTTTATACATATCCTTGGCATCTTTAATAAAGCAGCTGGCTATTGAAACATGCTGGATCAGAACGCCTAGATCTACTCACATTATTCAAGCGTTACTGATTTTAGGGACATGGCCCTTGCCCAATCAAAAGGTGCTTGATGATTGTTCCTATAGATTTATTGGTTTGGCAAAAAACTTGTCGTTGCAACTTGGACTTCACAGAGGTAAGTTTATCAGCGAATTTTCAAGAACACAAGTAGCCTTACCCAACGCAGAAAAATGGCGTACAAGAACATGGCTGGCTGTATTCTTCGGTGAACAGTTTTGGTCTTCAAATTTGGGACTCCCTCCTTCGTTACAAACAGACTTTTTACTGGAGAAAGCCAGAATCGACCAAAGCCTCCCAAAGAACTTTAGATGCCTCATAAGTCTGGCTATTTTTCAATCCAAGCTGGTCAGTGTAATGGGTTTGAGTGTCACAAGTCCTGATGGGCTTATGGAACCAAAAAACAGGGCTGGTGCCCTATCAATTCTTGAGCGAGAACTAGAGCGCCTAGCTTTCAAACTCCAGATTGATGATATTGTTGTGGAAATGTATTACTTGTATGTTCAGCTTATGGTTTGTTGTTTTGCTTTTTTACCAGAGACCCCAAGCGAGGACCAAACAAAGTATGTTACTCAGGCATATTTGTCTGCAACAAGGATAGTCACCATCATGTCAAAGCTGACCGAGACCCGTCAATTAACTGAATATCCCATTTACGTTCGCCAAGCTGTTTCGATGTCCGTGCTTGTTCTTTTCCGCTTACATTTAACTCCCTACCTTTTACCAAAGTACATTGATTCTGCAAGACAATCAATTGTGACTGTTCACAGACTTTTCAGAAATATGCTTGCAGCCTGGAAAGATGTTGAAAATGATATTAGCCGAACGGCCACAGTTCTAGAGAAGCTGAATTTTGTTCTGATCACCCATCCAGAGCTATTTACTGAAAGCTCAGGAATAATAGTGAGGATGAGATCTCATCTAACTGGGTCTCTTTTTTATGATCTAGTTTGGTGTATACATGAAGCAAGACGCAGATTGATGGCTGAATCACATATAAAAAAAGATACCGGTGCAAGTTTAAATGAGAAAAAGGAGAAGCCTCGTGCTCATAGGAACGTTCTCCCCTTACCTTTCTATAATCAAATCACAAAAGATGATTTCACTGCCATCACAACGACAACTCCAAATGGAACAACTGTCACCACCCTGGTGCCTACGGACCAGGCTATTTTGAATGCCCGAGCATCTGCCACTGCAGCTGGATTATCTGATCCAACTGAAATCAACGGAATACCTTTAGCCATGCTGGAAGCGACTGGATCATTACCTGATAGTTCTCAATCATCGGATGTCCCACGATTAGAGTTTAATGAGCCTAAGTCAAACTCTTTCGTCAGCAAGACAGCCAGAAATGCTGGCAAAAAACCACAACGTAAAAAGACCTCTCCCAAGAATGGCACCTTCAGTACCAATACAGTTGAGACGTACCCTAAGGTTACACCAACAACCTCGATTGCAGCTGGAGTCAATGGCTTAGAGCCGCCGGCCCTGTTTCCATCGTCTGTGTCAAAGTCAACCAGCTCAAGTACCTCAAGGAAAAATGAAATGGCGGCTCCTCAATTCCCACAGACAACCACCCAAGACTCCCCCATGCAGTCACAAACTTCCAGTATGGGTCTTCAATTCCCTAGCCAATCTCCATCTACTAACCCAAATTCTGGGGGCGGTTCAACTAATCAGTCGCCTGCTAGCTCTGATATGAGCAATAATGTATTTATTGATTCAATCTTTCAGCAGCAGGGTGGAGCCAACTGGATGGAAAACGGTGATGACTTTTTAGGATGGTTTGATATCAATATGGCTCCTGAGTTTTGATATTGGTCGGTTCTAACGCAAGCAATAAGACATATTAAGAAATAGTTCTACCGGAATAATAATAGCTACATAACGAAAGGGTGATAAAAGAACACCGAAATGAAGAGAATCTCATGGAGCTGTTTATTCGCCTTCGTTTTCCTCGGTTTCATCAGTTGGATCAATGACCCCTCCTTGTCCCAAGGCAAACACTGTCTCACTCTCGGCCAAACATGGGCTGTCATAAATTTTGCAAATTCTGTTTGCACCCCTTCCCTTTTTGAAATAGAGTCTGGTTGTTGAAGAGTGTGCAACAATGTTTCCACCAATTGGTTTTTTGGGGTCGGGATTGAAAACAGCACCACCGTCTACTTGTGCAACCACTTGATTGGTGATAACAACTCCGATACCGAACTCGTCAGCCAGTCTTTGAAGAGTTCTCATAAACTTGGCAACGTGCATCTGTCTCGCACTGAGTTCCCCTCTTCCGCTATAGTCTGTTCTGTAGAGTGCCATTATAGAGTCCACAATTAGCAGCGAAAACCGTGACTCCGTCATCATACTTGCTGCTTGATTGAGCAGCTGAAGTTGATGGTCTGCATTGTAAGCTCTAGCATATGCAACGTTGTCCAATGTTTCATTTTCGTCCAATCCAAATCTTCGAGCAATAGCCACAAGTCTTACAGGTCTGAACGTTCCTTCGGTGTCAATGTACAAACATTTACCTTCCCCTCCGCCACTATCTATAGGAAGTTGACAGGTAACTGCAAGAGTATGGCAGAGTTGTGACTTTCCAGTTCTAAACTCTCCAAACACCTCAGTTATGGCTCCAGTTTCTACACCTCCTCCCAACAGAGTATCTAGTTGCTTTGATCCTGTCGTCAGACAAATGAGTTCAGATCTTCTTTGATGGAACTCTGTGGCTGTAGTGAAACCCAGCGGAACAAGTTTAGCGGCTTCCATGAGCAACCTGTCGGCCTTTTGCTCAGAGATACCCTTCACAGTAACGATGTGTCTCTTTGGAGTGTATGCGATAGACTCGACTGTGTGGAAACCAGATTCCTTCAGCTTTTTGATATCGGCAGGAGTTATTCCGTTTCCTAACAACTGTTGCACAGGAACAGGGCCACTAGCAAAATCATCATCATAGTCACCATCCATTGCCCCATCAGGATATGCAAGCTCGGGTACATGACTGGCTGGTCCATCAAGCGAAGGAGGCTCGTGACTTGGTGAAAGCCCGACTACTTCTGCTGCTTGTGCCATTTGACTTGTTTGACGTTAGACAGGTACCGTTTTCGACAATTGTGCTGAGCCGTTGGGGATTTTCTGGAAGAATGCACTCTTTGCCCTTGAAAAGGATTCAAAATTTGGGAAACAAAAACAACGCGAAAGGTTAGAAACAAAGGAAATAAAAAGGCTGGATAATCAGGAGCGAATAATTTCCGGAAAAGATTTATGAGCGGAAACACAAATCTGCAGATTATTTTGGTGATAACACGCTGTTGTCAACACCTCTAGATCTGCACAGTTGGTGTGAGGATGTATAGCTCCCAAATGGCAGCGATGAGTTGCATACGCAAAATATGCATGCCTGGTCCCGGGGGTGTATTCCCAAAATGGCATTATTAAATTGATCTGCTAAAGGGGTACGATGAGGAAAGGAGGAAAAATCAACTACTGAGTAAATAGCGACTACATTGAAACGTCTGGATATTAATTGAACCGTCTTACTTTGGATTGAAAGCAGTTAATTCGACTTGCTGGTGTATCACCTGTAGTAATTATAGATATCTCTGGGATCTGATTGATTTTGGTCCCTGAGCTGTACAACTGGTGTTTGAAAAGTTTAAATGGCTGAGATACCAGACGAAGAGATACTCGCACAACTCACCTATGCGGAGTCCAGTGAACCATCTACATTATTTGTTATGACTCCTACCGAGAAGTCAAAGAGTCAGGAGAGGTTTGAGGACACGGAGACCATTTCGAATCATGAAGATGGAGAAGCCGAGGAAATGTTCTCTGCTAAAGAGAACAGTTCAGAGATTGAAGGATTGGAATTGGAGCTTGAAAACGCTTCCTCACCCCTCAATAAGGTATTGAAGACACATAAAATCTCTACTAGTGACCCACGTGTCACCGTGGAGCGCCTGTTAGAGCTGAAACAGACTGCCAGACAGTTGTATGACTCTGCATACTCTCAGATTGAGCCATCAGAGTACTTATCGTACTTAGGAGGGGGATTGAAGGCTATGGATGAGACCGATTTGGATATAGATCTTATAAGATACTTATATCTGTCACTTTTCAGGTGGGACATTGATTTGCTGAAGTCTTTACGGGTTCTATGCGACCAGCTGTTTTTCAAAGGAGAATCACAGTTCATTGACAAGATCTTGGACTCTTTTGCGGAAAGCTGGTTCCAGATTTATGGGATACAAAACGGACGGTCGCTTTATGGAAACTCAAATGGTGCCTTTTTAGTTGCGTATTCTTTGGTGCTATGTAACACTGACCTTCACTCTTCAGGAATTCACAGGAAAAGAAAGATCAGCAAGTCTCGGTTTGTGAAAAACACACTAACTGCGTTGCATCAAAACAAGGTTCAGACTGGTGAATATATGAAGCTCTCAAATGAACTCAAAAAGTTTTACGACAGTTTAACTGTGACCAAGCTAACTTTGGCTGATGGAGCAACTACTGGCTTTAACACAACACAGTATCCTGCTAGAAGACCATCTATGTCTTCATTCTCTACCCAAGGAAGCTTTGGCACCGGTAACGGGTCACCAGTAGTCAATAGCGGCTCTTCTGTTTATTCTGTGAGCACAAACAAAACAGAAGTTCTGGATTCAGACCAAGTGACCTTGAACAACTCTTATGGGTTCACAAAGGCTATCTTGAAAGAGAAACGCATCAAGAGAATGGCATCCATGGATAGTGGACGTTTGTCCATCTCATCCACCGCCAGTAGCTTGGTGCAAAGATTGAACCTTGCTGGGGATGACACTAGCCAACTAAACGGAAGTGTTATGAATCAAACTGACATAATAGAAGAAGAAGAAGGTGATTTACAGTTGGAACTTGAAGGTCCACCTTGGGCTAAAGAGGGATTGCTGTATGCGATCCTCTCAGATGAAGCGCAAGAACGAGGAAAGTGGCGTTCGAGGAAGTCAGGGTCGCATAAATGGCAACGATTATTTGCTGTTGTGTCAAAAGGTGAGTTAAGGTTGTTTTCGTTTGATTCATCCACCATTCATGCCAATAGTGCCCAAACCAATGGAGATGGTAACTGGTGGAACTTTGCAACATGCACTGCAAGTTTTAACTTATGCGGATGTCTAGCACAGACAGTGGATCCCACCTCACGTGTGGCTCAAGTTTTGGCACAGAATTACGAAGCATTGCCTCGCAACACTGGATACGAGAGGTCTTGGGTGCTGAATGCTCCAAGCACAGAGTCAATGAAGGTTAATAATTTCAGACGTGTATACTTTTCAGCTGGAACTGAAGAGATTGCCAAGGAGTTTGTTGACTCTTGTAATTTCTGGTCCGCACGTTTGTCTCCTACTCCGTCTGAAGACGCCATATCATCGATCGAATATGGCTGGTCAGAGCGTATCGTGAATCTCTTGAGTGGAAAACAAATACCTCAGGTTGAAGTATACCTATCAAAGACCAAGGTTGGTAAGTGGATGCCTATTGCAGGAGGAACTATTCGCAGCGATACAACTATGCACTCACAGTTATCAAATCTACGTCAATATTATAGCATTATTCAGAAAAATGTGAAGGAGCATAAAGACTTAGAGGCGTACTTTGGGCCCCTGACTGACATATATCAGCGAAATGTGGGTAAGGGAGGATACATGAGTGCACTTTTCAGTAGAGGCTCTAAGCAAAATCGGGAACTAACTGCAAAGAACATCAAGCAGGTGCGACTCAATTATGTGAATAAGTCAAACTACCTTGATAACGAGCTTTTGAGGTTTAAGAAATATGTTTCCAGTCTAGAACACGCAATCGACCTTCGTCGCTCGGTTCTGGGATCCTGAGACACAAAAGCATGAAGTTGACTGCGGTAACGGTGGGATTAATAGCTGATATCTACGCACAGCTTCCGGCATCTGAGTCTCATTTCAATATTGTATTTATATAGCGACATGACAGGTTTACTTAGCATAGAGGTGGAAATACATCCAATGCGGCTTTCGTTGATCACCAAAGACAGAGTAGAGCTATAACTTGTGGCCACTGGGGCGATCTGCCCGGCCCAGCAGGTCGGGGCTGACATAATCACTGAGGTAAGCAGCTGGCAAAAATCAGAGATAAATCTCAACCTCTGAAAAAGTACCAGTGGCAAATAAAATAAATCAACAGGGATTCACCATCTTGTTAGAACAAAGCTTCATCACAACAGGCGGATTGAACTGGTAGACTACGTCCCTTTATACGTCCTCTCAAGATGTCGGACCCGAGCTCAATCAATGGTAAGTTGCAAGGCTTTTTTCGCTGTAACATGCTTGGTACTAACTTAATGCGAATGAAACAGGAGGTACTGCTGTGGCGATGGTAGGAAAGGATTGTGTGGCCATTGCGTGTGATATGAGACTGGGAAATCAGTCGCTGGGTGTTTCGAATAACTTTGAGAAGGTGTTTCAGCTTGGACATGTGTTTTTGGGACTGACAGGTCTGGCTACAGATGTTACTACTGTTCATGAAAACTTTAAAATGAAAACCAATTTATACAAGATGAGAGAAGAGCGAGATATCGAGCCTGAAAGCCTGGCGAATCTGGTATCATCCTCTCTTTACGAAAAACGATTTGGCCCTTGGTTTGTGGGGCCTATTGTGGCTGGGTTGAACTCCAAGAGTGGAAAGCCATTTATATGTGGGTTTGATTTCATCGGGTGCATTGATTATGCCAAGGATTTTGTTGTATCAGGAACTGCGTCAGACCAACTATATGGAATGTGCGAATCGCTGTATGAGCCTAATCTGGAGCCGGAAGATCTTTTCGAGACCATTTCCCAGGCTCTTTTGAATGCAGCAGATAGAGACGCCCTTTCTGGTTGGGGAGCAGCCGTGTATGTTATAACTAAAGACAAGGTGGTTAAGCGGTATCTCAAGTCGAGGCAGGATTAGTGAGTGGTATTTCATTCTCGCCGAGTCTCTGACCTTAATATTAGTTTCAAAATGTCTAGTTGGTTTCCTGTTTCGACTTGAGCTCGTACTCCTTCTCGATCACCTTTTTCAGATACCCGTTTTTACCGTATTCCTCCTCGTGTAGCTGCTGTCGCTTGGCCTCGTATGCCTTGTTTTTGTCCCTTCTTTCCAAAATCTTCTGTCTGTCGGCGGCCAAGCGCGCATCGTGCAGGCAATTTGTCAGGTCCTGCTTTACGATATTGCACTTTCCAAAGGCCTTGTCAAAGAAGCTTGACTGATGGCACTCCTCGAGAGCGTCGATCAGGTCTTCGCATTCTTCCGGTCGTTAGTAAATGAGTTCGGGGAACGGCGCCGCGCCAGCAGCCCTGTTGATTACTTACTCATGAAATGCACTCTGTCAAGAACTGGATGCATGTTGTATGTTGTTGCTCTCAGGCTAGCCACTAGCTCTCTTCAAGCACCTACGTAGCTAAATTCTCTCACCATCATCTTTTTCAGTGATCACGATAATTGGAGGTGTACGGATGCGCAGAACCTGTTCTCTACGCAAGAGAAAATTGCTAGGCTGCCTTCATCGCAAGAGCGCCGACTGAGAGAGCCACTAGCAAACGAGGAGGCAGCAGGCGTCATCAACGCCTGAACAACACACGAGCGACACTTCAGACAATGTCCAAGCCCTCAGAGGAAGACGAGGTGTTTGAGTTTCTCAACTCGCTGCCTGAAGACAGCAACACAGACTCGGCTAAGACCGCGTCCACAGCAAAGACAGATTCCGATATCCTCAAGTTTCTGGACGAGCTTGAGGCGTCTGACAAGAGCTCAGCGCAGAAGAAGCCGTCTGCGTCTGCTGAAGAGGCAGCGGGGGACGCGGAGGCTCCTGAGGCTCCTGAGGCCGCTCAAGAAACCGTGCCAAAAGAGGATGTTCCTGCTAGTTCTTCTAGTTCACCCGTCAACGACCCCATCACGTCTATCTCCAGCTGGTGGACCCGCGAGGGCTCTGCGCGTGTTAGTTCACAGTTGTCATCCATATGGGGAACTGCTGAGTCCGCCATAAAGATGGCCAGAGAACAGACCCCCGAGGAGACCCTTAGAAAAGCCTTCAAGGACATAGGAATCAGCGGTGTTTTGGAGGGTGACAGAGAGCTCACAGATCAGGAAAAGGATCAGCTTCTCAAGCTACCGGATGCACGGAAGGCTGTAGAGTCTCTTGGGAAAGGGTTTAATTTGATTTCAAGTCAGCTCAACACCGTGATCGACCGTATTCAACACGATATTGAAGCCAGTAAGGATGAGGTGCTAGAGATCCGCCTCGTACATGACCTGAAAAACTACCGGGGGCTTACGTCGTCTGTTAAGAGCAATTTCGAGAAAGTTATGAGGGCTCAAGTTGACGGAGATATCCAAGTAAACATTATAGAAAGCGGAACATCAGCAGGATCTGCTGACTCTTCTAGAAGTCTAGGGCTTTTCCAAGGTAAGGTCTCCGATGGCGAGAAGCTTGTATTTGCAAATATTGACAATATCATCAAAAGGGAGTCCCAGAAAGAGCCACAATCTGAGCCGGAAGAAAACGCAAAGGGCGAATCGGACGAAGCCTCTGTCCGTAAAACACGCATCTACATAGGGCTCCTGGCCTCATCAGTTCACAAAGCAGATGTTGCAAATGACTCTGAAGCCGAAGAAAGCACAACAATTGATCAGTACCAGGCAAATTCGTTTTCATTCACCGCTGTTCTGACAGACAAAACACATAATCTTACCATCATCAACAGATCACAACCGTTCCCACTGAAGTGGTGCAACTGGCTGGACGGAAAGTTTGACGCAGACGAGTTCAGTGAGGATATAGATCCAAGTGAGTGGGTCTCTGAATGGGTCACTCGTGGCCTCGATATGACTTTCGGGGTTCTGGCTCAGACGTACATTATCCGACGCATGGGCTTCTGATACTAGAGACCCTCTTCATTTGTGTCGTAGTGCTTCAGAATCTTACCCAACTGTTCTTCATCAGATGCAATCAACTCGTTGTCCCAATCTACCACCAGTGGTGGCTGGAACACCCCTTCCTCAGACAACTCCGCTAGTGACTTGTCTACTGATTGCAGATCACTCACATGCTCTGCGGTTGTACCAACTCCTGGAAAAGCGTCCCTAAACGCTTTCTTGCACGATGGATGGATCGATAGAGTATGTTTGATGAAATTGAATTGATCTAGAGTTGGCGGCTTGGTGCTCACATCAATCAAATAGTTGTACTTGACTCCCTTGTCATCATTGCGAGTGCTGCCAAACAGAGCTCTACGCCACGCTGACACTGGAGCCTTTGCTGGTTCCTTTGGAGCAGAAGGACGGTTTGTTACATGCTTCTGAAGCTGCTCGAGAAGCTTCACAGACAATGGAACATTTGCAGAATGGCTGCGCGAGTTTATTGTTAGTATACGTTTGCTTTGTCCTGGATTTCTAGATTGCTGCATCTTGTACTTACAATATGGTAACTGAACCCTGTAGGCTTTGTAAGGACTTGAACATTGACATCTTTCGTATAAGAGAGCGGCTTCTGTGTATGACTAGCCTCTTAAGAAGAGGACTTGTTCCCCTCCCCTAATAAATACATCTCCTCTTAGATTTAATAATAGCCTGTTCGGGATCTCTGGATATATTTTTGATTATTTGAGTGAGTACGCATCTCTGCATCTCTACACTGATGGCATCATCGCCCAAGTCCAGTCTCATTCAACCACTGCTGAAGAGCCCTGTGACGACCCAGAAGCGCTTAAACCTTGTATCCAAACACATCCGGTCTTCGTTGGTCCCACAGAGGCATATTTGTTCTCATAAGTTCAAGGGAATCAAGATCAATGTCTGCTGTACAGATTTGTTCGTTATCTGTGATGTCAGGACATTGCGCCAATACTGTACCGTTGGGGTCCACAATGCAAGTATGGCCGAACGATTCACGGGAGGTGATTGCCTCCGGCCCTGCAGAGGGGTCCTTGGTAAGCCTGTGCTTTCCTTTCTGTGCGGGCATCACAACATAACACTGCGTGAAAACAGCAGTGGACTGTGCTAGAAGCTGGAAGTGAGGCCCAGTCTTCATGGTCCACGCTGATGGAAAGGTGAGAACTTGTGCTCCTTCAGAACGTAGTCGTAGTGCTAATTCAGGAAACCGGAGATCGTAGCATATTCCCAATCCCAGCTGCCCCACGGGGGTACTGAATGGCTTGAGAACAGCATTTCCTGGTTCTACGGACTTGGACTCCTTCAAGATCGGACCGTTCTTGATATCGACATCAAACAGGTGTATCTTTTGGTATCTTTGTAAGATCTGACCAGCCTCGTCGATCCAAAGCAGAGTGTTCTTCACTCTATTGCTGGCCTCAGATGGCTCGTGAACGCCCACCGAAACACACAGAGAGTTTCCGGTCTCATTTAGTTCGTGTAGCTTCTGCTGTATTGCTTTAATGAATGGCGACTCTTGGACAGAACGCACTATTTCCATCGAATTTTGTGCATCCCTAGCAATGTAGTCCGAAGCTTCAGGGAGAAAAAGAACCTTACACTTCAGCTTGGAGGCCTTAGTAATCAGGTTCACGGCGCTGACTCCATTTTCTCGTAGAATAGCAGAGGCGCACAACTGGCCGGCGGCAATAAGGACCATATTAGAAATTCCGGCTTACTTGAACGTAAAACTGATCAATTGGCCTGTTTAGAGATCGACTCTTGATATGTGCCGAAACATTGTGACTTAATCATCACTCTCAGCAAGAGTCAACTGAATTAATGATAGACAAAATTTACATCAGCCACGGTCTTATCGCATCAGCCCCACCTCCACAGTTTCAGTAGATGTGGCTCGAGAAACTCCAAAAATTTTTCACTGCTACATATATTTTGTATATTATTGAATGATTGAAGATTGATAGCACCTGTTTCTGATCATTAGCTCACATTGTCTATACTTTGCATAGATGACTCAGGCACGACCTCAAACACAGAAGTTTGCACTATGTGTTCCATCTTGTTGTATCTCAAAAGCTAACTGCACAAGCCTACGGCAGGCAACACAAACAGCGTATCAGATCGCGAGAGCAGCTTGCACGTTTAATGTAGGCGAAATAATCATCTTAGACACAGAGCAGAACAGGCAGAAACTCGCATCACAACATCAGATAGATGCAAAAACAGTGTATCAAGAAAACACCCCATCTTCAACGACTTCAGTAGAGACATCGCAGGCTGTACTGCTTGCGTCTCTGTTGCAGTTCTTCATTACACCTCCCTACCTGGTAAAATCCACGTTCAAAAAATCTGCTTTGAATGATCTCCAGTACGCTAAGAAGTTGCCAAAGATATCCACACTGCCGTTCATGTATGACAGTCAAATCTCAACCAAATTTAGAGAAGGCCTAACAGTATCCAGAACTCCAGCAAAGAGGGTCAAGACGGCAGCTGGAAAAGTCAAAAAGACTAAACCTACAACCACGAAGTTCGTCAACATTGGCGGCGATAAGCTGTTTGAGCTTGCATCAGAGATGCCCACAAATGTGCGCGTAACAGTAGATCTGAACAAGAAAGATGTGGTGGACCCTTCTCAAGTGTATGGGACATCTGGTGCAAAAGGAGCATTCTGCTACCGCGTCCGTATGTGTTCCAACTTGACAGAACTTTTTACAGACTCCTCTTTTCCGGAAGGTTACAGTATGTCAGCTTACATAAATAGTGGAGACTACTTCGCAAACCAGGTAGATAGTGCACAGAACAGCCTCAAAGAAATAGAAAAGCTGTCGACTGCTACAGACGCTCCTATACTACTAGTGCTTTCAAAGTGGTCGGATTTGAAAGTATCTTTCGAAGCAATCAAAGACAGCCTCGCTGATATCAAAGGCCCGGAGGAGTTCTTCGATGGTTCTCTAAGCATTCCACGGGGAACAAGAGTGGAGGATGCCTCTCTGATTGCACTTGCTAAACTCACTTGACAGAATCATAATAATATCAAATATCGCATCTCTCTATAAGTAACAATAAAAACACACTAGTTAGGCACCCTGTTGGGCAGCCCATTCTCGGGCATTTCTGAACATCCGAATCCATGGACCGTACCCGCCCCACTTCTCTGATACCTCTTCAGGGTAGTATGAGTTTGCCTCCAATCTGCAAACTCTTTCCGGATGAGGCATCATGGCAAGAACACGGCCATTAGGCGTTCGGATACCCGCTATACCATTTGGAGAGCCATTTGGATTGAATGGGTATTTCTCTGTAGGAAGTCCATAATTATCAACATATCTTGCTGCCAAAAGACCAGAATTCGTGAACTTGGAGAGTCCGGAGGCCTCGTTTTCGAAACTTGCACGTCCTTCCCCATGAGCAACAGCAATGGGCAATTTTGATCCTCTCATTCCCTGGAAAAATATTAGTGGGGTTTCAGATATCTCTTCCATGATCTCCAACGTACACACTCTGGCTTCATACTGTTCCGACTTGTTTCTTTCGAAGCTGGGCCAACTTTCAGCTCCAGGGATTAATGACTTGATCTTTGACAAAAACTGGCAACCATTACAGGCTCCAAATGCAAAAGTATCTTCCCTCTCTCTAAAGAACCTTGAAAACTCTGACCGGGCCCGTTCATTATAAAGCACAGAAGTCGCCCATCCATTTCCAGCCCCAAGAACATCTCCATAAGAAAATCCTCCACAAGCAGCAAGACCAACAAAACTGTCCAAACTCACTTTACCAGAAATAATATCAGTCATATGAACATCGAAAGAATCAAAGCCGGCTTGTTCGAAACACCATGCCATCTCTTGCTGGCCATTCACTCCTTGTTCTCTCAATATGGCAACTTTAGGTCTAGTCGAATATGCGGGTAATGATAATTCGTCAGCTGGGTCAAATGTGATTTTATAGTTGAGTCCAGGGTCTTGATTGTCCAATATTGATTGAAATTCCTGATCAGCAGCTTGAGGGTTATCTCTAAGTTTCTGGATGTGGTATGATGTTAACGACCACTCCTGCTGAAGTTCACTTCGACTTTTGCTTAGTACTGATACACCTGATGCGAAAATGTTTATCCGTTGCTCTGAGTCAAACACGGGGGTACCTAATTTCAAAACAAATTCTTCGGGAACACCACAGGCAAATAATATTGACACAAATTTGCGGTAATCAGACTCATGTATTTGGAAGACTGCACCAAGCTCCTCATTGAACAGAGAAGTAAAGGCATCTTCCGAAGATAGTATATCAACAGATAGTCCACATCTGCCAGCAAAAGCCATCTCTAATAGAGTAACTATCACTCCTCCTTCTGATCTATCATGATAAGCCAAAACATCCAGCTCTGTGTGTAGTTTTGACACAGCTTTCAAGAATCCTTTGAGCAGATGTGCATCATGAACAGTTGGACAAGTATCTCCAAGTTGCTTGTACACTTGCGATAAGGCAGAACCTCCTAAAGAGCTCATAACATTGGCAGCAAGGTCGACCAGCACCAATATTGTGTTCTCCTTGCGTTGAAGCATAGGAGTCCATGTATTTGAAGTATTCTCAACACCAGAGAATGCAGTGATAACTAATGACATAGGAGCAACGACCTCTTTATTTTCCCAAGACATTTTCATTGACATTGAGTCTTTACCAACGGGTATGGATATGCCAAGCTTTGGACACAAATCCATACCTATAGCCTGCACTGCTTCATAAAGTGCTGCACCTTCCCCTGGTTGGCCAGCGGGTGCCATCCAGTTTGCAGACAACTTAATAGCATCAAGAGTCTTGATATCAGCAGCAACAAGGTTCATTAAGGACTCAGCTACGCACATCTGAGCAGAAGCAGATGGTGAGATCAAAGCCAATGTGGGTTTCTCCCCCATGGCCAGAGCTTCACCAGTAGTTACCAACTCATCACCAAGGGAAGTGGCAGTAACTCCCACATCAGCAACTGGAACTTGCCATGGGCCTACAAACTGATCTCTGTCGATCAGCCCTGTCACGGTTCTGTCACCAATAGTGATCAAAAATGACTTTGAGCCGACAGAAGGCAACTGAAGAACTCTAGAAAGAGCCTTTTCAAAACTGATATCCGCCGGGATGGTGACAGATTCTAGAAGCAAAGGTTTTTGGGAATCCTGTCGTGACATCTTTGGAGGTCTCCCAAATAGTAAGCTCATATCAAGGTCAATTGGAGTAGTTCCAAGTAATCTGTCAGTGAGAACCAATCTCTGTTCACTAGTGGCAGTTCCAACAACAGCATATGGGCATCTCTCTCTTTCAGAAATTTCCTTAAACAACTTAAGATCTTGCTGAGAAACACCCATAACGTACCTTTCCTGAGACTCATTACACCATATCTCCATAGGAGACATTCCAGGTTCAAGAGAAAGTATATCACGTAATTCGAAAGTTGCTCCCAAATCGTTGTCATGAACAAGCTCAGGTAATGCATTCGACAATCCACCGGCTCCAACGTCATGAATACATTGTATAGGGGAGTTAGAACCTAAAGCATTACATGTATCTATCACCTGTTGTGCGCGCCTTTGCATTTCAGGATTGCCTCTTTGAACGGAAGCAAAATCAAGGTTTGCAGACCCTTCACCAGACGAAACAGAAGAAGCTGCACCTCCACCTAATCCTAAGAGCATACACTGTCCACCCAATACAATAATTGCTGAACCAGGGGTGATTTTGAGATCAGACTTTAATGCTAGCTGAGGACGGACAGCGCCCATACCACCAGCTATCATGATTGGTTTGTGGAAACCCCTAATTTCTTCTTTTTTGTCTGAATATTTGACTGTTGTAGTCAAAGTTCTAAAGTATCCCGTAATACAAGGTCGTCCAAATTCGTTGTTGAATGCAGCTGAACCGAGTGGTGCCTGGATCATGATATCTAAGGATGAAGCAATGTGTTGAGGTTTACCGACGTCTAGCTCCCAAGGTTGCCTCAAATCTGGAATCAACAAGTCAGATACTGAAAAACCACTTAGTCCACACTTAGATTTGGAGCCTCTTCCTACAGCACCTTCATCCCTTATCTCACCTCCTGATCCAGTAGCAGCCCCCGGAAACGGAGAAACAGCAGTTGGGTGGTTGTGAGTTTCAACTTTAATCAGTGTGTGAACAGTCTCCTTTTTTGCTGTCCATTTCCACTCGTTTTTTATCTCTGGGGCATAGAAGTACGCTTCAGATCCTTGAAAAATGGCGGCATTGTCACTATATGCACTAATAGTGTAGTTTGGATTCAGCTTGTGAGTGTTTCTGATCATTTTGAATAAAGACAGATCTTTCTTTTTGCCATCAATTTTCCAATCAGCATTGAAAATCTTGTGACGACAGTGCTCTGAGTTGACTTGTGCGAACATGAAAAGCTCAACATCTGTTGGGTTTCTTCCGAGAATATCTTTGAAAGATTCCATAAGGTACGTAATCTCACCTTCATCTAAAGCTAAGCCCAACTCTTTGTTGGCCTTAAGAAGGTTTTCTCTAGAAGATATAATATCAACATAAACTAGTGGCTTTGGTTCATGTTCCTCAAAAAGATCGTTGGATTTAGGAATATGCTCATTAATGTATAAGGACTGCGTCATTTGATCAAATATCGATCCTAAACAGTGATACTCGTCGGTAGTAAAGTACTGCATGATGGGAAATCCTGGTCTGACCTTGATCATTACAGCCATTCCTCGTTCTACACGGTCAATATGACTCTTCAATCCACATACCTCAACTATGTTAGTGGCTTTAGATGACCATGGGGAAATAGTTCCAGATCTGGGAAGCACTCTAATCAGATAAGAATCTGGGTCAAGCTCTGAGTGGAGCACAGATACCGAGTCTTCACTGTCACCCGATATTTGTACTAGCTCAATCAGCTTGCTATTGAGATTATCTGAGAGATCCAACTGGTTGTCATAGGTTAAGAGTACTTTCAGCTTCGATAACACATCTGGCTCTAGCTCTGCGTTGCAGTGTACGTAATGCACAAAGCACGATCTCGCAGAGGTGACAACGGACGAGTTGACTAAGTGATTGATATCACCAATTAGCGTGGCTACACGAAATCCCGACAGGGCTTCTGCTCCTGGCAGAATCAACATTTGTCCTACCATTCTGCGGATAAGTACAGTCGAAGCTCAGGTAACGGCTTGGTAAGCGATTCGGTCTTTTGAAAGCTGAGTAGCCAGCCAGGAAACAGCCTCGCCCTTGATTTCAGCCCTTAGACAGCTATTGGCGTTTGTTGCCGTTTGTATCAGTGTACTAAGGTTAGATTAACGTGCTCTCCCTTTTGTTCATGTTTATTTTGCCAATAGCTGTTTATTAAGGGAAAAAAATTTCGCAATGAGGAAAAACAATTAGGCTGACTTGGATCTAAAATGCGACGCGGCGATCGACAGAAGAGGAGGATAAGAAAAGCGTAGGGGCGGCTTTGGTGGGGTATTCACTTGAATTAATAAACTTGAACGTGTGTTAATAGGTTCAATTGTTTTGTCTTGAGCAGAAATTTTGGCTGTATACCACTTGAACAGCTACTGGCGACAGATGTGGTGATTTAAACTTGACGAAAATGGATTATGAGTGGAAGAAAAGCAACAAGTCCCTGGTGATGCTAGAGGCCGCAGATAAAGGTGGATACGGTGTTCTTGCTGCGATAGTGTATACGATTGATCAAGCGATGGCGATGATTCGAGCAGCCGAGCGAAAGCAGTCCCCTGTAATGCTACTGCTGTTTCCTTGGGGTATAACTTCAACTCGTGGCGAGCTTGTGAGGGCTGTTGGAAATGCGGCATCACGGGCATCTGTTCCGGTGGCTATACATCTTGACCACGCCCAGGACCCTGATCTTATCCGGTACGCTGCAAGTGAACTACCCTTTGACTCAATCATGATCGACATGTCTCACTATGACAAGGAGGAGAATTTGGCCCTGACCAAAGAGTTGGTTGGATTTTGTAATAAATATCATGTTGCTACAGAGGCGGAGCCTGGGAGAATAGAGGGAGGTGAAGACGGCGTGAAACATACGGGAGATTTAGAAGCGATTCTCACTACATTCGAAGAAGCTGATCGGTTTATAGCAACCGGAATTGATATTCTTGCTCCTGCAATTGGAAATATCCACGGAGATTACCCTCCTTGCGGCCCACAGCTCAGGTGGGATATACTAGAAGATTTGGAACAACACCTTCGGGAAAAGAATGTCAGGTTATGTTTACATGGGACAAATGACTTCAGTCTCGACTTGATCCGGAAAAGTGTGTCGATGGGGGTGTCAAAATTAAATGTTAATAAATTGGTCCTGAGCAGCTATCTAGAACACTTCCGAGAAAAAGCCTCGACCGTTCCTTTTACAGAGCTGCTTGACAGTTGTGGTCAGTTGTTAGAGACAAGCATGGAGTACTGGATGGACGCTTGTAAGTCTACTGGTACTGTAAGAAGAGCATGAGGAAGAAGCGACGGCCTGACTGTGATGGTATTCTAGGCACGAAACTTTTTTCGGGTTTTCCTTTTAGAGCCAGATTTAAATTTTGCAGTAGAAAAGTTGTTTAGTTGAATAGATGCGTAGAGAGAGGAATGAAGAGACCATTGGGGAGCACACGGAAGGACTACCCGTAGTAAAGCCATGGCAGAAGTCTCAAAAAGAAAGGCTGCTGATGATGAACCTAGTGGTGGCCGTAAATCCAAGAAAGTGAAGTTCAAAAAGGACGAAGAGGAAGAAGATGGTACCACGCAAGACGAGGAGGTGAACGAGGAAAATGGCAACGAAGGAGACGAGGACGGCGACGACGAGGGCCCAGAGACCGTAGACGAAGACGAAAAAAAGAGAATTGTTTCATTTGAGTTTGACGGCCATGTTTACACATACAAAGAAAGACCTGCTGTACTGGAAGAAAGGGAGGGGAAGATAGAGTTTAGAGTGGTCAACAATGACAACACCAGGGATAACATGATGACCCTTACAGGATTAAAGAACATTTTTCAGAAACAGCTGCCGGAAATGCCTAAGGCGTATATTGCTCGGCTGGTTTACGATCGTTCTCACGTTTCAATAGCGGTGGTCAGAAAGCCATTTACCGTGGTTGGAGGAATTACATATCGTCCATTTGAAAGTCACGAGTTTGCAGAAATAGTGTTCTGTGCGATATCGTCAACAGAACAGGTTCGAGGGTATGGTGCTCATTTGATGAACCATTTAAAGGATTACGTGCGGGCAACAACTAAGATAAAATACTTTCTAACTTATGCTGATAACTATGCTATCGGTTACTTCAAGAAGCAGGGCTTTACAAAGGATATTACTCTTTCCAAGAAGGTATGGATGGGGTACATCAAGGACTATGAGGGAGGTACATTAATGCAGTGCTCAACAATTCCACGTATACGATATTTGGATAGTCCAAAAATCTTGACTGTTCAAAAAGCTGCGATTCTACGCAAGATTCGATCTATCAGTCAATCGCATGTTGTAAGGTCGGGTCTACAACACTTCAACAAGGCAAATGCCAAACCGCTGGATCCTGCTGACATTCCTGGTGTAACTGAAGCTGGATGGACTAAAGAAATGGATGATCTGGCGCAGAAGCCAAAAAGAGGACCACATCATGTTGTTATGCTGACTCTTTTGACGGAAATGCAAAACCACCCCTCCAATTGGCCGTTTCTTCAGCCTGTCAACAGAGATGAAGTGCCTGACTACTATCAAGTGATTAAAGAACCGATGGATCTAAGCACTATGGAGGTGAAATTGGAGAACGACGCATACGAAACTTTTGATGACTTCATCTATGACTGCAAACTGATTTTCAGTAATTGCAGACAGTACAACGGAGAAAATACTACATTCTTCAAGAACGCTAACAAGCTGGAAAAAGCCATAGCCGCAAAACTCAGAGATTTCCCAGAGTACTCGCAATACGTAGATATGCTACAATCCACTTCATGAGATGATTACGCAAATACTCACCAGCTGAAAAAACTCTACTCTCTTCTAATTATATTATAAGTGTAGTAACCTCCCAACTACTCAGCAGGCGCAGCATCATCATCCTGCTCTTTCAACGCCTCCACAATCGTAGCGATTTCGCTATCTTCATATAGGCGGAATCCACCCTCTTTCGTTACACTGGCCAGCTGTGCATTTTTTGAGTCCAGCTTCTCCTCCATCACTTGCTTCAGCACCTTTAGAGCCAAAATCTCAGCCTCTTGTAACGTCAACGACTTATGGTATTCATTCTGCAACTCCGCCTGTGCACCCTCAGATCCAGAGCCAATAGCTTTCGCATCATATCTGTAAAAGGTACCAGAAGGCTCCACATGGTACAGCTGTGGACCTTTGTCTTTGTCATAACCGGCAACAAGTAAAGCTACACCAAACGGGCGTGACATCAATCTTTTCTCTCCAGAAGCCCCCTCACCGAATCGCAATGCCAAGTCACAAACAGATTGTGTCAAAGACTCCACGCCAACTGGCTCGTGGTAATACAAATCATGCTGAACTGCAGTCACTCTTGCATGGTCAATCATGGAACGTGCATCCGCAGTGAGACCTGACATTGCGGCACCTATGTGTCTCTCCACCTCCATAATCTTGTCAATGCTGTCACTTTCTAGTAGAGGGGATGTCACTCGCTTCTCTACTCCTAAAACAACCCCCTCACTCGTACAGATTCCAATCGCCGTAGATCCTAATTTAATCGCCTCCAAAGAATATTCAACCTGAAACAGACGACCCTCGGGCGAAAACGTCGAAACCCCCCGGTCGTACTCGCTTCGTGTTAAGAACATGTTCAATCAATTGGCTGGCAGCCCAATTCTACTAGCTGATGGCTCACAGTCTAACTGTTGTTCCCTCCTCTTTGATGGCAAATAATGGTAGCTATTTTTTCAAATCCATCTCCTTCCTCCAACAACTATCCGCTATCCACCCCGACACCACTGCTGATGTAAGAATTTCACCGCCATCTTTTCTTTCTACGGTTTGTTTTAGTGGTGTAGGGGTCTGAAGAATCAAACAAGCCATAGTTGGAAGAGATTACGTCAGCACTTAATCAGCGTTATGATCTGAATGAGGTGAAGCGATTTATTTGACGAGGGAATTCAAGATTAACACATGTAGGGGAACACGGTCATTGAAACGGGAATCTACGGTATCCGTGATTGAGCTTAAGGTACTCGACGTGGTGAAGAGCATATCGCCAATTTGATATCATCATGGCTCCTGCTGACAAGACAGGCCTTTTGGAGGATCGGATCTGGATTGACGGGTGCTTTGACTTTTCACATCATGGTAGGTATTACTGAAGATATCTTTATTAAAAATCATACTGACATATTTATTCTATCCATTAGGCCATGCGGGTGCAATGATGCAGGCTAGACAACATGGAAAGGAACTCTATGTTGGTGTTCATTCTGACGAGGAGATACTGAAAAACAAAGGCCCTGTAGTGATGAAATTAGAAGAACGTTTGATAGCCGTTGAGGGATGCAGATGGTGTACTAAAACGGTTGCTGGTGCACCATATGTCACAGATCCAAAAGTTATGGATCAGTATAGATGCAAATATGTTGTCCACGGCGATGATATCAGTACTGATGCGGACGGTGGAGATTGCTATCGAATTGTTAAAGAGTTAGGGAGATTTATTGTGGTGAAGCGGACTCCTAATATTTCCACTACAGATCTAGTTGGGAGAATGCTACTTTGTATGAACACTCATCACCTTCCCAAGTTGAATTCAAATGATCTTGACGAACTTTTCAAAGGATTGTCGGTGTCGAATCCATTGCTTTCTGAAGAGTCGATTACAAAGTATCGTTCGTATGCTACAGCCGAAGATGGGATCAGCCCAGGTGTTCCAGTATATGTATACACCGAGGATGATCAGATAATCCATGAACTAGTGAAAGGAAGACCTGGTTTATGGGCGGACAAATCGATGTATTACATTGATGGTGGGTTCGATTTATTTAATCCTGGTCATATAACTGCTCTGAAGACACTGAAAAATAGAGCTGAACAGGATGACGCACTAGTCATTGTGGGAATCAACGACGATGACAATGTGAATCGAAACAAAGGGCTGAATTACCCTATTATGAACTTGTTCGAGAGAACATTGTGTGTTTTACAGAGCAAGTATATTGATGGGGTTGTAATGGCTGCTCCCTACAGTCCTACTACAAACTTTTTGGACCAATTCAATGTGAAATACCGTGTTTTCCACGGACCAACAGCTTTGTGTGCCAAGAGTCCATATGAAGAGCTGGAGAAGAAAGGATTGTATGAGCGAATGGCCTCTCATAAATTCGACCAGATTACTACAGAAGATATTGTCGACCGAGTCTTGAGGAATCGTGAGGTGTATGAAGAAAGACAACGTCGCAAGGGTTGGAAGAGTGATCATGAGAAGAAGCTTGAGTCTCTTGAGAGGAAGTGAGTTACTGGTTGGTGGCCATTTTAATCATAGCAAATAAAATAGAGTGCTTGAAAGACAGAACGAGTTGATCTGAAAAGTTTTTTTTCGTTGATTAAATTAGCTATCATGATTTCAACTTGGAAGGTTAGAGCAGTTAGAGGAAGATGAACAATACGCCGAGCATAGGGCCATTACCGTGATCATTTGTATATAATGGGAAAGAGGCAAAGAAGTTCTGGTGGTAACAAGTCCAAGAAGTTCAAATCTGGGGTATTAGTGGAGCCTGGGCAATATGGAATATACTGTTCATGTAATATTCATAAAGAAGGGGCAGCAGCAAAGGAGCTGAAACAGGCTCTTTTTGACAGAGTTGATGAACTAGATGATGATGAGAGTAAAGAAGACGTGGTGGAAGAAGAAGGCAATGCCTTGTCAATAGAGGAGGCTATTGAAAAAGAAATCGAAGAAATGAAAAATTCTAATAAGGATTCCAGACAAAAAGATATCATAAGAGAGATACCTATTGGATGCGATTCTCTGATCTTCATTAAGACTAGGAGGCCCATAGTTCCTTCCGAGTTTGTTGTGAAACTATGTGAAGACTTGTATGATTCCAAAAAGAAAAGCTCCAGATTTCTTCAGAAATTGACTCCTGTTGATAAATCATGTAACTCTTCAGAAACTGAATTCCGGAAACTCGCGGCACAAATCCTGGAAGGCCACTTTGATCATGACGAATCCTACTCAATCAATCTTGTGAAACGTAACTTCAACATTATTGAGCGAGATACATTCAATGCAATAATCCATGAGCTCCTACCTGAAAGCAGGCTCAACTATAAGAGCCCCGATAAGCTGATCAATATATTTTGCTTCAAAAACAATATTGGAATGAGCGTTGTTGATTTTCCAGCCTACAGCAGACTTTGCAAGTTCAATATACAACAAATATACGATCATGTTAATGGGTTGATAGCTGCTCAGCCAGAACAACCTACTCCAAGCTGACAATCAATGGTGATCAAATACCGCATAAGTATCATGTACACTGGCATATTGATTATGCATTCAAAAAATTTTCTCGCATCGTCACCACTTGTAACGAAAAAAGATCTCGGCTAGTCATTAAGTATACATTAAGTAAGTACTACGTAATAATCGACAGCTCAAAGCGACATATTCAACTGTAAGGTACTTGATTTTACAACTATACTCAATGTCTGATTATAGCTGAAAAATCTGCAATAAATGCCAGCTTGGACGACTGAATGATGACAGATGAACAGACTTCGAATTTGCAGTGATTATTTGCAGTATACCAATTGTTCCAACTGAATGGATTCTCATGTGTTGACAAATGCACTTCGTTAAGTTTCAGCCTTGTATGAGCATTCTCAAGTCTTGGAATTATGTCATCATTAGTTGACTCGGCTGATTTCAGGTTGAGGTAAGTATATTCAAAATGGATAATGTAATTTAAGCTGTTGTCCTATTCGAGTGATGAATCATCCGACCGGGCGGACATATGAGTACCATATGACCACTATGATATAGTAAAGGTGCTCTTAGTGTACAAAATTTCAGGGCACTGGTTGTGTGGGAATTGATGAGAGGTCGTAGATAACTGACTGCTTCAACTGCTGATTACAATTATATCCAGCTGTTGTACAATTACAAGGATCACTAACATATTAGGTTAAGTTGCTGAGTCAATGATTGTCTTTGTCAGATTTCAAAAAGCGTTTTCAGTTTGACAAGAATGATCACTGGTGGCGTCACGATGTTTCCGTTCAATACTCTAATGATGATTATTTTATTCACACTGTAAGAGATCCTTTCAGGTTCTGTGACTTTCAACAAAAATACTGATTTAATGACTCTGATCAGAGTATACAATACGGAACGTTGTAGTTAGACAATAAACCAAATCGATGGCTATAAGTATTCATATCATTCATATCCTTTAAAGTAACCTACCCTAAAACCAATCATAAAAAATCATCGTAACGTCCAACAATCAGCTCCTTTGTTAATTCAACTATTTCCTTCCTATATTCAAACAACTCAAAGTCATCCAGGTATATCTGTCTCGCCACATCACCACATAAGCTAGTGGTCTCTTTGACTTTTCGTTTCTTTCTGCTTTCTTCAAGTTTCAAGCTCAAATCCGAATCCAATTCATCCAAAACACATATCCTTCTTTTCCGTTGAGAGAAAGCAGTGAAAACGCTGTCTGATGAAACCGAGCTTTCACACAACGTCAAACCAGATACCTCAGACTTTCTATGTCCAAATACCGTTATCTTGAAGTTGAATATCTTCTCCAAGTCTTGAATACTTGTACCGAAAATGTCATACTTGGTGTTGACTCCAGAGCGAGAAACAGTTCTCAAAGGCATCGGAAGCACTATAATCCGTTATAAAGCACATCCACTAACGTTTTCCCGTGTCATCCATATGTTTATAGCTATATTTATAACATATGTTGTCTGTTTATGTTTTCATCAACCCCCCGCTATGCAAATTCATTATCTGTAAACAAGCAAGAGGCAGCAATTTGGCTTTGATAAGAATGCCACACCACGGTAGCATCCTTTCCAAGTGGCATAATCTTCCATAGAACCCAGTGTGCCGTGCGGTCTCAGCAAACCAAATGCAGCCACATATTGTTTCCCTGATGCTGTCACTGCTTCGGATAAGTTGCTTTCTTGCTATCTATAGAATTTGGCAGCACTTCAAACTTATTTTCTGCCAAAAAAGATACTGTAAATGACAAATCCATCCAGGATAAGCAGCTAAAACAGCCTCCCTTGATAGGAACCGCCGCATCGAACGCGAACATTGCGCGGCAACCATTGTTCGTAATAGGCAGCGTATTGTTTTATATTGTTAGAGTTTTCTTCGCGAAACGGCGATAACAGTAGCAACATCTATCAAACAATCAACAAAACGCGGTCCGCCACGGTTGCAGACCAAAATCATCCACTAAACTCTAGATTACTGATTATCCCGAATATAGTTATTGGAGATAAACTTTGCAAAATCCCCATCTCTTCCAGTTACCACATCAACATCTCTCAGTTGACGAAATTTTTTGTAGTTGAAATAAAGGTTAACGAGATCTTTAGCCAGAACAACAACCAAGCATCCAACTAGGTTGCGTAAAAACAAGCCTTGATCTGGTGTGCTAACATACTTCTGTAAGAGTGCAGTCAGAAATGGGAGACGTGATAAAAGTTTCTTTGATACAAAAGTACCAATGTAGGGCCATGAAATAGTGGAGGCCACAAAGTAATAAAACTGTGTGCTTTGAAAAACCTTAGCATAATCGAAATGGAAACAATTACTTATTTCTCGTTTAAAGCGTGCTAACCTGATGCTTCTTATCAATGCCGACGGAAATAACTTTCGTAAAGCTTTCCGCAAAGTTCGAGCAAAAGCAGTCTCAGATTTATCTCCTGCACTATTATCATGCTGTTCATTATCTTGTTGGGCCTCCATATATTCGTATTCTTTTCTATTTTCCTCCTCTATCAATTGTAACTCGCTTAATGATAATCTGTCAGCGATAAAACAAGGCTGAACCTGTCTGCACCATCGATAATATATTCGGTTCAAGGTCATACTGTATATTATTCTGTAAAAATATTGAAGTGGCACCGTGGCCAATAAGAACATTTTGGGAGGATTGTTTCTCAAATCATTGTAATCTCTAATCAGCAAAAGCGGAAAGCTTTCACATACAAGATTGAGTAAGCCGTTGTTGAAAACATTGACCCTCATATAAATCAAATAAAGAGGAATTGATGCTGTCACAACAACAAATTTTGGAATGGGTACCAAACCTTTATCAATGGAACTCAGCAAGTTGTTGACTGTTAAAGAGTTAACATCAAATAAGTTCATTTGTACACTATTTGGTGCAATCGTTTGTAGAATCCTCAAGCCAGTCACACTTAAGCTCATTGTAAACCCAAGACCAATCGACGCTATTGAAGTTGAAATGATCGATGAGGAAATACACACTTTCATCACGTTCGATACTCCTGCATCTATTGATTGTCTGATATTAAGAACAGTAGAGTTTGGCGTTTGAAAACAAATCTGACGCTTACATTGGGGGCAATCCACAAACACATTTATAGTTTCCGATTTTCTGATTAGCGGAAACCCAAACAGTAAACTTTGAATATTGTAAGAGAATAACGATGCCTGAGGACCGGCAGTTCCGACAGTTGTGCTGTTCGGATTACTTACAGTTGTATTAGAAGCCACATTATCCCTTCTCTTCTGCAAGTCTAGACTTGAAACCCAAGACATGAAACATTTTCGATGAGCCATCAGTGAGCACTTGCATGGCTTCACCCAGTCATTTGATTCCTTCTTGTTACAAAAAGGAGCCAATTCCCCTTTGTCTGCCAAACAAATATAACAAGTGCGGTTCTCCTCTGCCGGAATACTATTAAGTGACTGCATTGTCGTAAACAGAATTCATAAAGGACGATAACGTAATCAACCTGTTGCAGCACTCTTAACAGAACCTCCTGTCTACGATACTTGTTCAATCTATTGAATAAAATAGTCTTTTTCTTCTACCATTAGAGAAAAATTATAAGCGGGTAACTTGATTAATTGTGCTTATGTAATCATAATTTGTCAACGGCCAAAGAGACCCAAGAAACCACCTTTTTTCTGCTCTGTTGACGAAGAAGCAGGACCAGAAGCGGAGATGCGAGATACTGAACCGATTTCTTCGTCATAGCTAACATAATTGAACGCAAGATCAAATAACACCGGTTTTGATGCAACAGGAGTAATTAGAGTGTTTAGAGATGCAATATTCGAAGTCAACTGATCTGGCGACATTGTTGGGAATTTGCTGGTATTATTTATCAACAAATCTGAAGAATTGGATCCAGATAGACGTTTCGAGTATACCGCAAGCACATGAACGTTTTTTAACTTGTTTGCAACGCTGGTTTGTAAGTCGTCCAAAGTGTCGTTAGATGGAAGATTGCCTTGGAATTGGGTTTCGAATGGTTCAATATTCGAGAGTATATCCTTTGAACGCTTTAAAAGAGCAAGAGATTCAAGATGTTTGTTACTCAATAGATATCCATCAGCAATCTTGGATATTTGCAGAGCAGTGTAAAACCCTCCTAACGTCTCCAAGTATTTTGATAGTTGATCACTGTTAGCAACACCAGGTAATTCCTTTAGTTCCACAACTGAAGAATTGATACTGTCCAGAATCTTTGAGCAGTCCCTTGTATTCTCCAATGAACTAGACTTGGTGGTGATTTTCTTCTGAGTTGACTTTTTGTCGATATTCACCAAAAGTGAAATATCTCTTCGTATTCTCAGTAGCAAGTAATTAAACTTGATATATGTCAACACAATTTGTCTATCTTGATTTTGATCACTATATTCATCGTCTTTTGCCCGTTCCATCTCTTGTACATGACTGTCAAGTGCGTCTTGCCAACTCAGCAACGATCCATCATAGGTTGTAGGAATTTGTTCATCTATATTAGATTCTGCAGATTGGCACTTGGCTAATGCTTTGGCCACACTTTCAAAGTCAACTTTCGCCTCAAACTCCCCCCATTCAATCGATTCAATAAGTGATTGACCAGGAACTGATGTGACAAACGAAGAGTCCTTTTCTCTAATCATATCTACTGCTTTTTGCAATAATGGATCAAGATTATCATTAACATGTTGCTTGGAAACAACAGATGCATCAGTATCACGTCTTGATAGCTGAGAACAACAGACATTCAATGACGGGTCAACAGTAGAGTCAACTAGCTCCAGATATATCTCTTTGTCAAGGCCAGACCCCTTCACGTGGTGATGATATAGATAAAGTAGTGAACATCTGGCAACAGAAAACGCATACAATGATAACGACCATTTCCGTTTAGCAATAGCCAGGGACCCTTCAATCAATGCGGTATACACATAAAGTTCCAGTAGAACATCAGAACTGTTCTCATTGGAGCAAATTTTCAGCAGTTTCTTAGCGTTCTGTAAAGCTTTCTTATACTTGGAAATAACAAACTTCCCTCTAGCACTTGAAACTTCAACATCAAGTAAAAGTCTGATCTCTTCAGCATACAACAGGTCTCTTTCAACCTGATACAAAATTACCTCCCCAAACCTCGTGTCAGTATCATAATCCTCTTTACTGATCGAACTGACTTTTTGCTTCTCGTTGTACTTCTTGGTATCTTTGGTTTGAATCTTCAATGATCTACGTAGTTTGCCTAATTTTTTGTTCACTCTTCGCCTGTGATGGTGGTAATCATCGGCACTTTGTAATATAACAGCATTACGTAAACCAAATGTAGATGATAGTGGAGACTCCATGATGGCTTATCACTGTCTATTGTCCTCTTGAACTGGCCCTTGTCTGACTGACTATTATTATTGGCTTTCAAGTTCATCCTCTACCGTTGAAAAATGGACGAGAAAAAATATACAGATTGTGTCTCACACTACTTATATCCACATCATATCAACTTCGCTAGTCCTTAAGCTACCACTAAGCTGTGGCATCATTCAGGTCAATATGGACGCCATTTCTCGAAAGCTCCTCAATTGTTACAGATCCATTGATCTTCTCAGAATGCTGCTGTTTTTTGCCGCCTTCGAAGCTTTCTCTTACGCTGAGATAATGATCCAGTTCATCAGCAGAAACCGAAGGAACCAGCTCTCTCCTAGCCTTGTCGAAGTCTTCTGATTTCACAAGCACATCTATATCCTGCGGAGTGGCAATATTATCAAACCAGTATCTAGAGCTTATCTTCTGAGCATCCGGTCTGTCAGCGTTGTACTGCTGAATTAACAGATCAACTTTACCCGCTGTCCGCGTCATAGCACTAAGCATAGCATCGGAGCATAAGGCATAAAAGTCGGCTCCGGTGAACGTGAAAGGACATCTCTCAGCAATGACTTCAAGGTTTATTTCAGGATCAAGCTTGAATTTCCGCGTTAAAGCCTCAAGAATCTTGGCTTGTTTTGAATGAGTGTCTGATATACCAAGATAAAGCATCTTGTCAAAACGACCAGGTCTTAATAACGCTTCATCAAGCAGGTCAGGTCGGTTTGTAGCACCAACAACAAACACACCATCTCCCCCTTCTCCTCCACTCATACCATCTAACTCAGCTAATAATTGAGAAACTATTCTATCCATAACTCCTCCGGAGTCTCCTTGATTACCTCTCTTCGGAGCAACCGAGTCTAACTCATCGAAGAAAATGACACACGGTTTCGCGTCTCTTGCTTTTTGGAAAACTCTTCGTACATTAGCCTCTGATTCACCAATGTACATATTGAGCAACTCTGGTCCCTTCACAGAGAAGAAATTCAGTGCAAAATTCGTAGCAATTGCTTTAGCCAGAAGCGTTTTTCCAGTTCCCGGAGGACCGTAAAATAATATACCACTTCTTTTCTTCATTCCATTGCTGAAGAGTTCTGGATGCTTTAATGGCATGTCAATAGTATCAAGGATTTCATCTTTAACCATATCGAGGCCTCCAACATCTTCCCATTTCACGTTTGGAATTCTAGGAGCACCTATAGAATCACTGAATTTGTTTCTGGCATTATTGATGGCCTTTTCAAAATCTTCCGGAATGAACTTGACTACACTTCCGTTGAATGAAATAACGTCTTTTAGTGTTGTTTTCATTTCATCGGCAAGATTCTCAAGACGGTCAAGGGCAAGCTTCTTAGCATTATCAACAATGGAAGAGATATCGTTCGCAGTGAGACCTGCGCTTTGAAGGGCTAGAAGATCTAAAGAAACATCTTGTCTGACAACATAAATATACTCTTCTTTTGAAGAGTATTTTCTGGAGTCTCCTGTGAAATCAACAAGCTCTTCAAAAATAAGCTTCCTCTCCATCTCTGATGGGACATTTATGGTGATTTCGAATTTGAGTTTCGATCTCAGTATCTCAGAAATTGAATCAGAATCATTCGTGGAGGCTATAAAAATAACTCCCCTGGATGTGTAGTCTTCAATCAGCTCAACCAACTTCAAAGCTAGGGTTTCCTTTTGTTGTTGACTAGGATCAATCTTCTTTGCAAGTGCTTCAATATGCTTGATATAGAATATGAGCTTGGAACAGCCTTCAACAACACGATCAGCCTTTCCTCTTATAGTACCAATGGTCTTACTTGCTGAGCTTTGATTTAGCAGTTCATAGCCATCGAGCTCAAGTAAACTGACTCCGAATTCAGATGCAATACTACGCACCAACGACGATTTTCCAATGCATCTAACCATACTATCTAGAAGTATGGTTGTTTGCAGTTGGATTTTGCTTCTCGTTTTGAGAGTTGCATCCACAATTTTTCTAAGTTGGCTAGCATAAGAGAACGTCACAGCATTTGCCACATTCAGCGTGGGGTACCGGAACTGTCTCTGCAGACCCAGATACTCTTTTATACAATTATAAGATATTCCAGAGTCGAAAGAAACTTGATCGGCACAAACGCCTGACTGTATCATTCTGGTTTTTGAAGGATCAATAAGGTATTGTTGAGCATCAATTAACTCTTCTTCACCCGACTTATGGTTGTCACAGGTTCCACTTGTAACCTTGAACCATGCGATTTCATTAGCAATACCCTGGGGAATTATTGAAGGAAACGAATCTTCTCCCGACGACTCATAAGTGGAGAATAACGATCTTGCAAGATATGTATCGATAGGTATAGGGATATATTGGTCTTTAGTAATGATACGACGGCGGGACTCAAAGTAGGATTTCAAGTTTGATAAGAACAGATGCTGTAAAGTCCGGTCGAGAGTCACAGGAGACGAAACCCTAGCGATTACGACTTCTTTTGCCAAAGGAATAAACTTCTCTATCTTGGAGCTAGGCATGTCGGCTCTCTGCAACTCGTGATCACTTATCTTATGGATAGTAACCTTTTGAGGATTACCTATGGTGTTCAAGAACAAGGGTGAAAAATAGACTGTACCCGAATCGAATCTATTAGGGTCAATAAACGGAAACAATCTGACGTATTTTACAACATCTGTCCTATCTGCGCAGGCACACAAGAGACCACCAGCACAGTCACAACGACTCACGAGGATCTTAACTATATCGCTGCTCAAGCAGCCCAAATTCTGCATTTCTGTAGTGGTGACACATGCGAATATTTGATCATCGTCACGATCGAACTCCGTACCAGACTTGAGAACGTGAGTGTACTCAAACAGGGCACCGTGTGGTAAGATTCCTGTTCTCAGCTCTATTGGTTGTACCGATGTCCCATTTAAGAACCCGGAACTGTCAATGCCAAAAGCATTTATTTGAAAGTCACTTATACTACTTGTATTTTCCACCAGAGTAGATGACGCTGACAATTGTGAGAATCCATGATCTGAGTCTGGCTCTTTGATACTAACATCTGAGCTTTCATTTTGTTCCTTCTTGGAAATTATGAACTTTGTAGACTCGGTAACAATGCCTTGATCAACTGGATCAGTATATATTACCTCGCCATTCAGACTTCGGGAGGTGTCACCTGTATGAAGAATAATCCCATCAGGACGACATGAGCGCTCTTTAGCTAAAATTTCAACAAGCTTCTCTTTGGGGTAGTTTTCAAGTAGCTGGTAAACCTCCAAAGGAAAGCTCAGAATGACACTATTAAGAGGTATAATCTTCTGTATCGGTCTAATAATGCATTGATCCACCGTGAAGTCAGCACCAAATTTGCTTGACAGGCTAAAACTGCAAATCTCAGCCATTTCTGGTTCAAGCTCCTTTTTCATGGCCACCACAAACAATCGGCTTTCTTTGAATAACATTGACCCTAACAGCTGAACAGAAGCATAATGCGTTATGTCATCGTCAATTCCACCAAACAGATCATTGTATATATTTGTACTAACGGCAATAAAATCCAACGTGCTGCCACTATCTAATGCCAATTGCACTTTGGCCTTGACTTGCTTATTTGAAAATTTGGATTGTCCATTTAAAAGACCTGGCATGTTATATAGCATTCAATCTTCGTTGGTCTATACTGGCAAATAGGATAGCCATTCATGTCTTGATCAACTGTCTTGTAACAGGTTACTTTCTACTCTTCATCCCCACCATATAATGTTTTTCTTAGCTATCGGTAAGCATTTCCTGATGAAGACTCGTGGCGCTGTTAGTGGCTAAGCATATTTATTTAACGTGGCTGAGTAATGCCTAAATACTATACAACTATCAATCCTCAGTCTTACTATGTGTGACTTCTGCAGCAGCTGCTGCTACAGCGGCGAAATCGGCATCATCCAACACGTTCTTAACGTTTGGTTCATCAACACCCTCAGTAGAATCATCCCCTGCCGAATTATTACTTTCTGTACCATCGTTATAAAACCTGGAATCAATGGATTCCGGATGTTTGGAATCCGATGCTAGAGATTCGATAACTTCAAATCTCTTGTCGTTGGCCAACTTTGCAGCCCAATTATCTCGCACGGCAAAATCAAAAAGGGTCAGACTTCCTAAGGCATCTTGTGCACAGGAACGCTGCTCTCTGATCCACATATCTTTTTTTGCATCGTTTGGCAGAGAGACCCAGTTATCATATGCGTACTTTAGTTTATCCTTGTATGAATCCAAATCCACATTATGCGACAACTCACGAAGCCTCTGATTAACATCCTGACTGGATTCTAAATGATTAAGTAGTGTTTGATAAGTTTGGAATGTTGGGGGGTCATGAGGCCATGCAGAAGGAGGAAGGAAGAAAAGTACCATTCTTGGAAAAGAAGGATGTAATGGAAGAGCTGGATGGCTCAGTTTTCTATAAAACTGTAACTGGAATATTTCTCGAACTCTGTAAATCTTGCTTTGCTTTCTGCGTCTTTCACGGTTCTTCTGCTTAACATAGTCCTGCCTGTTATATATACGGGCCTTTTGCGCTCGACGGGCTTTGACTTCTTCTGGATTACCTCTGCGTGCGACATTCGATCGCAGGAGTTCAATCTCTTCCAGAGGATGCAGTGTAGATCCTTTTCGATTGTCCAAATGGCGACCAAGAGATCCCGGGTGGGCAAAAGTCTTTCCGCAAAATCTGCAGATCCTTTTGGGGTCAACATCAGAAGGAATATCTGCAAGCTTGAATTCTGATTCCGATGTTGTCCCTGCCTTACTGCTAGCTGTATCATTGCTGACAACATTTTTAGGCACGTCTGTTTTCTGAATTCTGCGGCTTTTAGAGGAACCATCTACATCATTAGAAGTAGACTTTAAGATATGTTGATTTGCTAGTTGTTGCTGATAAGCTGCAATTGCTGCTGCGGCTGCGGAAATATTCTCATCAACTTTGGATGCAATATCTCCTGATCCTTGATCAGTTATCGACGGATCAATTTGAAACTCACCATTAAGCGAGTTCAGATCCACATCTCCAAAGCTGTTCACAGATACTACGTCCTGAACATCGTCTGAGTAATGAATGTTTTGGAAGTATTGGCTTACTTGGTTGTTGATGGACTGATGATCTCGTTTTCCTTGTTGTTGTTGTTGTTGTGGTGGTGGTGGTACGAGAAGCGATCCTCGGTCGCTATGAGCATTCTGACTGTCATTCTCTAGTGCATTTTTGGTTTTCTTCGCTCCATGTTGATTTCGCCGTTCTCTGTGACTTACCATGCTGACTGAGTAACGTATGAAAATGATCTTCTTCCCCACACAATATTCCTTTTTGATCAATGGGATAACTTAAGATTACCTGTCTTTGACTTTTGTTCCTCAAAAAAACAATTTCGTAAGCAACGCAAATCTACAGTTCAACACCCGTGCACCTCAGTTCGAACGCGTTCTCCAGCGAAACATAGGCACCAGCCACCTCAAAAATGTACTTCGCTCCGATTTAGAGGAATGTGGCTGATTACAATGCACCGCCGCATATTTTCCTTCAGTAACTATCGAATAAAACGTCTTAGGGATCTCCTCCCTGTTCAACAATAATAACCTGCCTCGAGTTCACAAAGGTTACCTTCATCTCTAGCGAAACAATCGTTTCCTACTTCATGAGATGTGCAGATTGAATTCTGGTTCACCATAGGAATAGTTTTGATTTGAAAGTGAGGTGATTGTTGAATCCTCTTGTATATTTGAGATTATCATGAATTCAGACACTGATCTTGACTCATTACTCAAAGCAGTACTTTTTTGCTACAAGTCAGAAGAACGCTTTGCTTCAAAGAGCTTATCGTTATATTTGACTTCGTCATCCAGAAAGTTCAATAAGCCAGTGAACTCGAACAGTACAGTTGGCTATCATAGATCGGCATCTACAAAATCAGAAACCTTGTTCATAGATTTATTCAGCATGTTGGACTCTCTCAAGCGTGGACATGATATTGGCCTACAAACACTAGGACTAACTTTGGGGGAGCGACAAACATTCAAATTAATGCTGGTGGAGTTTGAATCCCAAGTTGATAGATCTCGTGATAGAGATCTGACGCGATTGCTAGCGGTATTTGAAAAAGTGGCAGCAGAAACCATATCACTCACCAAGTCTTGGAACGAAACGTTTGTTCACTTATATTTAGCTTTTTTTGTGGATCTTTTGCTGAGTCTTCGTATGCTGAATGACCAAAGATCCTTTCTATTGTCCACAAAAAATCTCACTAATCAGAAAAGAATTGAGCCTTTCATGAATATCAGTGAACTTGGGAAGTTCCAACTGATCAGTTCGGTTTATGAGGTTCCTATTCACATACTGACTTTAAAGGTGGAAGCATTAAACTCTCAGACAAAGACATCAGATCTTGTGAGTGAATTAAATCAGAAAATGGCGTATCGTAGATATAAGGAAAATGACTTTGATCAAAATCGAGAACAGAACCATTCAGACTGGTTAAAGGGGAAGACTATATTTCATGATAAGGCTGTGTCGCAGTTTGGTGGTGCTATAGAGAGGTCAGCACCGAAATCTCACATACAGATTATTCCGAATAGTCCGTACATTTGCTTTGACTCTGTCCTGTCCAGTTTTTTGAAGTCTGAACAAGGAATAAATCCTACTGCCCTTGAAATTCTCAAAGATTGTTTATTAGTATGGCAGCTTGATGGGTTTGAAGTATTTATATCTGTGGTCAAAGCATACGTCAGATACGCCCATTCTGTAGGAGATGCCTCAATTAGTCTCAGAGCCAGAGAAACAGCAAAGAAACTTCTGACATTTTGTTGTCAAAAGTATAACCCTGATGCATGGCCAGTGAACATAAAAGAGCAGGCCCAAATATTTGACAGGATAACTACTCCGATAATGGAAGAAGTTATGGTGAAGGTCCAAGACTTTTTTAATATTGAGACCCTAGGTGATATTCTTATAGGGCTTGTGCAAATTATCAACAACAGTCCTCTTGGTGTATCTTCAGGCTTTAAAAACAGTCTTGCGGAGACATTCATGGGACAACTTAGAAACAGGTATAGAAAAAGACTCGGCACTGTTCCCAGAGGATTAGAAATTTCATTTACTGATGTATTTGCTCTGCTTGAAAGTGTAGTCGAGGACTTACTATATCTGAACACTCCAATTTTGAAGGATTTCGAAAAGAAGCGTGACTCATCTTGGGCAATCAGTTCTGCAGCCAAAGGATATCTTGCAAGACATGCATTAACTGATACTCGGAATATAATAAAGTTCATGACTAAGAGCACATCATTTGATCCTAGCTCAAGAAAATTCATAAGATTGTTGAAGTCACCAACCCCCCATGGATCAATAGATAAGATACTGGATGACATTATGTCCATTAGAGATTTATCAGGTTTGCCTGCATTGGAGTTTCATGATATAGTTGAGAACTTCTTTTTCCATGACTATTACTCCCGTTGTGTGATGTGGTGTTCTGATCTAGTTCATCTTTCAGATGCAGCAATATTGAGTGATAGCTTTGAGAACTTGGATTCTGTTGGATATAGCAGCAGTGTTCGTGACATCTTTGAGTTATTTGAAAAGTATCTGAAGGACGTGGAGAATCTGAAATGGTCAGATGAAGGACATAATGCATTACTGTTTACTCTCATATATGAAACGATTTCAAAGATCCTTATAGGATATGCCGAGAAACTCACAAATGATGTTATTATCAATTTTGTACATGCAAATGAACTTCCTCGAAAACTGTGTCAATCGTATGTCAAGATCAACAATCTTTATGCAATTTTGAGACGTCTTGATGACATATTCAGAGACGAGGTGTTGGATCAGTTTTCCAAAAATATTAAACAAAGCTCAGACTTAAGGTGTTTTGATTCTAAAAAGGGTAAACTCATAAGAGTCAATGTTTTAAGGGCTGAAAATATAGAAGATGAAAGTAATGGAAAAGCATTATCGTCATTTGTTCGTTTAACGGGATGTATTGAAAACCGAACCAGAACAGTCCTGATGGATGCTTATCCAGAATGGCAAGAAGAGTTTGAGACTGAGATCACTGATAGTAACTCTGACACCTTACAATTGAGACTATTCAATGAAATATCAGCAAGAGACGCACGTATAATTGAATCATTTGAGTATCAAATGAATTATGATGCGGAAAAGGATGGACAACAACAGACTGTCAAATTGAATAATGGATCAAGTATCAACTTATATCTGATCTATTCATTTGAAACTGTCCGTAATGATCCTATTTTCTTTATTGGAAGGACTAGAACCACCTTGGTTGAATCATGTCAAAGAATTATCAAGATCCTTGTTTCAAAATATAGCACGATGATCAAGCATGTATTCAATGTGCAAAACCTGATGCTTACATCGCTGAGTCACCCTAATTTCATAAAGATTGATAATCTTTTAGGGTCAAACCAAGACCCCTCTGAGATCCAGGATCAATGTATAGTTGATCTTTGCTCAACTATAAACGATACGATTCTTTTATTGAGTGAATTTTTGGAACCTGTTGCTATTGACGAACTTGTTATTACAATATGGAATGGCATGGTAGTGAGTGCTACAAACATGATTCTACCGCCACTGGGGGTTGTTAAATCCCGTAAGATAGCTCAAGAAGACAATATTCTCAATATACTGACATCGTCGGTCAAAACCTTGAGTTTAAACAACAGGACCAACGTGGCAGTTTCTGCTAACGATATAGAGCGGGTGGTCAGCTGGATGTACAAGGTTCTTGGAATTATTCGGTTGAACTTGGACAGCTCGCTTCATGGAAAATTAGTAACAAGCGAGCTGGAGCAGTTTTTGAAAATGAAGTCACTTTACTATCTATCATATCCTGAACTTCAACAGGAGTACGACCGTGTATTCTTGACATGCAAACAACTGCTGATGAGCCTACATTCAGATTTGAATACAGATAGTACTGTAAGAAGATCGTCATCCGTGATGATTCAAGGAACGAAAAAAAGAAGAGCAATACAAGTTGAACAGGAGACCAATCGACAAGCTGATAACGTCTGCTTCGATCTACGGGAGTTGATATTAAGAGTGATTCTGGCAAAGAACTCGATCACCTCGACTAACTCGATACAGTACATCAATTCCAGAATTGATCAGTATGACAAGCTCAGCATGGAGGTTCAAAATAAGGCCAAAGCTCTCAGGCTCCTCCGGCATAAACCTATAAATACTAATTAATTCCACATAAATATTAGATCGCGTAATTTTATATGTGCTATGCTTATTTACTGCGATTCGATTATAGATCAGGGCTGACGCTGAGCATGTCAAAGCAGATCTCGAACAAGTTCAACACCTATCGTGACAGTATGTGAGAGCATCCCAAGAACTATGATGTGTATACTAACGGAGAGAAATAGAAATTGTAGATGAATTGAAAGAAGCAAAATCAGTCAGTGAGTTACTGCAACTGAAAGATGATCTTGGAGAGCTGAGAAACTGGCTATCGGAGCAGAACCAGGCCGGGTCTATTGCTCCATATGACCTCAAGAACTACTCACTGGCAATAGAGTCGGTAGCATTACGGCTGGATGACCAAACAAAGTTACTTAGGAAACGCAAATTCAAGTTCCGTAGCCAACCACCATCGTGTACAAACAAACCAAACACTGTGATCACCGCTGTTACGCCCGACAGCATTGACAGGGAACCAGACCTAGTAAATGTGCATGGCCGAAAGGTCGTATTCCTAGGCGAAAACAAAAGCTTCTACCTCAGGCACGCAACCGACTGTGTGATTGACATGGCCCAAACATGTTCTTCGGTTACAATTGAAAACTGCTACAACTGTATTGTCCGCCTATCTTCACGAACGTACACCTTTATAAGGAGTGCCAGCAACTGTATTTTTATCGGAAAAACTCAGCAGCTCAGAGTGCACGCGTGCTCCAATTCGCTGATCGACGTTGGTTTCTACGAAGGAAACCAGAATACAACCGTTATTGAAAACTGCGATCATTTAAAGATTCTTGTTCAAGCGGCTAATTTTAAGGTGGATGATTTCAGTAATCCAAACGAACAGCAGGAAAAGCGTAGCTACACTCTGCTGGAATCGTGGAGAAAGGCGGAACTAGTGTCTGAGTTTTTCCAGCGTCTCCCGGAGGGTAACAATATCCCTTCCTTCGATACAGGCCCTTATATGATTTCCGGCGCGTTTCCGGCTGAATAGTTTCCGGTTACACCACCGTCTTTTTATGTATAATTTTGAATCAACTAAGGAACCAACCACATGAAGATCTTTTTTGATACCGTAGTGATCATGGCGCAAAGGGGTGATCAAATACCGGTGATCATTACCCCACAGGAATCTTCATCGACACCAGCGGCATCCAGACAAAGAAATCCCCGAAATGTCAGGTTCAATGAAGCCTCGACACGAAATACACAGCTCTTTCCGATGCCCAACTCAGCTCAGAGAGTCGGTGTCCAACAGCGCAACAAAGTTGCTTTGAAGCCAGGACATTCGGCCATGGACTGGGAGTCTACCAAGAAGTCTGATAATATGCGAAAAGGAATCGATCCGGCTGCGTTTCCTCTGAAAGTGACCAAGTCTGAGCTAATCAAACATAATAAACCAACTGACTTCTGGATATCACTGAATCATAAGGTTTACAACCTCACGCCTTATTTGGATTACCACCCTGGTGGTGTTGATATTCTGATGAAGTGTGCGGGTAAGGATGGGACATCCCTCTTTTATAAGTACCATAGATGGGTCAACTACGAACGAATCCTCGACGCTTGTTGGATAGGGTTTCTAGTTTAAACATAACTCGATTTTCATTTTACATTATACAACCTGGCTCAACTCTTTTATAAAGCATACTCGACTATGGGAATTTCATGATCACCACACTCAAAGCAAATTTGGACAACTTGTCTTACCGTATGACGATAATAATCATCAGGTTTATCAAAGATATCCGCATAATACTTTTTGAATGCCATATAGTATGGTTGTTGCTCCCGATTGGACAAAGCGCTCCATGGTCTTGCATTGGTTGAGTCAAAGGACTCATACAACATCTGAGGTGATACCAGCTTGTGTTTGTACTCCGCACTCTGAGACAGATCAAATAGACGATCTTCAAGTAAATCTTGAAGTCTTTCTGTCAGTGGTTTAAATGAGGTTGAATCGACTTTTCTAGTTTTCCAATTGCGAGACTTGAGAAGTTTCTTCATACCGCCGGATTTAACAGGGGTCTCCTTGATTGCACTTCTGGGTTCATCCTTGTCGTCGGGTTCATCTGTCGATTCGTCCATTTCACGCAAATAAAACTGATTTATTCTTGCCAGTCGAGCCCAAAACGATTTCGGTTTCGGTTTACCTCCACTCATTTCTTCAAATTTATTCACTTTCTTGGAAAACGTCAATTCTGTTGCTTCAACAGTTGATTTATTGGTGTTTCTGGGTTTTGGAGTAGGTGAGAGACTATTTTCGGCCTCCAGTTTGACTAATGATATCTCTGCTGGTTGCTGTAGTGTGACAGTTGATGCCACACATTTATCGAAAAAGCTATCCTCATTGAATGCCATAGTGTAGTCGTCATGTGCAGTAGTGTCTTCTGTATCGTCACCAAAATGCGTGATGACATCATCGCAATCATTTTCAAAATTAGTAGATGAAGTATCGCACTCATCATCGGATCCATCTCCTGAGCTTAAAATAGCAATGCGGGATTCAGGGGGTTCATTCAATGGTTTTTCCAGCGGGGTTGCCGTGGATAGATCAATACTGAAATCTATCAGATCTGACTCAATATCAGAGTCCGAGAGAACATCAGGATAATCCATAAATCGTTTTATCTCAGAAATATCCGCATACGAGCGATTGGGCCCGGCAGTTAAGGAGTTCGATGGCAACTCTGTCTCGGGTTCAGATTCACTATCATCAGCAGCCCAAAACCGCAATGCAACTGTCCAAAATAAAATCAAACTGGTTGCTGTCTTTGGAAAGTTTTTGAATATAGATTCTTTGGTATTCATACAATATCTGCCAAACTCGGTCAGTGGCTGTACCTCCTGCAACAGCGCCTGCGGATTAGAATTCGCTTTAAGTAGATTTTGCTTGTACGAGAGCCTGATTGACTCCAGTGTTTCTTCTGGAACATCAACATCAAGTCTATCGATCTCACCATTCAGCATTTCAATGATTTGATGGTAATTCTTCGAGACAGGGAATTCTGAATCAATTAGGTTCTGCCGATTATGGTGCCGTTTTCTCTTTCTCTGTTTGATACAATTCTGAAGAACATTGACATAATCTTTAGTAGGCTTTCCAATAATATTATCTGGTAAAACAAAATGCTGCGTGAGTTCATTAAAGGTGACTATTGCCTTATCAAAATCGCTCATAAACAATGATTCATTGCTGAATTTCGCAGGTTTCGACTCAAATGCTCTTTTTGAAGTGAAATCGGGTAAAACAGATTGTGAATAACGTCTTTGATGAAGGTTCTTATTTAAGTTGACTGTCGAACTAGAGGACCGGCCCCAGCTGTTTACTGTTCCAAAAGAAACAGGTCTACTTCCACTCCAACGCTTCTTCGCTGCTCTAATCATAATTATTCCAAGCCCGCCTCTTAAATATTTCGTCCGTTGGTTGTTAAACGATTCAGGATAATCAAAGGCCTCAACTATAGTATCTAATGGATACACATGAAAAGATCCCCTACACCTGTAAAACCGAAGCATCAAGTGAAGCAACAGAAGTAGAGGATCCATGTTCTTATATACCACTCCATCATTAGATGACATCATGTTGTTGCTGCTCGCTCATTATCGATTCAATTGTTAACTTGATGTTGTGACCTATACTAAAATAATTAGGTTTGAAACTTGGCTTTCGCGTTTCCACTTTATTTTGAGACAGGTGATCAAATACAACCGTATTTGGTCGTTTTATTAGCAGTTTATACCCTTTTATTGTCTCTGAACACGTCCAAAGAGGCTGAATTCTTATACTCCTCTATTTTTTGCTTTGTATTTCAATGTTGTTTTTAAACTTCACCTTTTAAGCCGCACGTGATCTCTCCATACAAAATATTTATGATTTATTTATCTTTTACCTATTTGGATAAACTCTCAAATCAGGATATATTAGGAATGAAAATATCACTAAAGCCAAGTAGTCAGTGTGGATGGTTCATTACAAACTGGACTTACAACACGAGTCAGAAGAAACAGAGTTACTTGGATCATGGAAGTACTCAGATTTGTTGAAGCTGTTTTGGGATTGTGGAACATCTAACGCCGGGTTCTTGTCAAAGAATCCAAATGGTACAAGCGAGATTTCATGAGCTTCAATTGGCATAACTGGGAAGTCTTCAACTCTTGGAATATGGGTGAATCCAAGAGTAGCCCAGACAACATTGTCAGTGTTTCTGACAGCATCCTTACCATTAGCCCAAAGAGCCAATCCTGTATCTTCCTGAGATTGGTTGGTAAACTCTCCTCCAGCGAACAACTCATTGTCTCTATATTTAGTAACCCAAAGTTGTTGAGTAGCAAAGGTTGCTCTTCTTGTGTTGAATGATTTAGGATCAGCCATAAGCATCTGTCTTGCTGGCATCACAATCTTGTATGCAACAGGCTTCTTAGAAATTGGATTGATGACACTCTCGTTGATCACCTTGTAGGATCTGTTTGTAAATGGAGACTGCTCAACATAACCTGCTTTCTCCATGTATGTTCTCTCAGTCACAAATCCAACATTATATTTGTTTAGTGCAGTGTCTTTCTCCATTCTAACAACATCATCATAAACAACAGTGTTGTTGTGGCCGTCAACTGCAGGATCAATTCTGAAAGACAACATGTGCTGGTGGTAGGCAGCCATAACTAATGGACCGACATTTGTTCCCCATGGAACAGTCTCGTCTTTGTCGATTGGCATAGTAGAAAGAATACCAGTGGCCCTAACATGAATACGAATCTCACCAGCTTGATCAAAGATAATGTTGACAGCGTACTCATAGTTGGCAACAGTTGCGATAGTTTGAACAACAAATTCTCTTCTTCTTGCAACAACGGCATTACCATTTCTGTAGTTAACGTGCTTGTAAAGAAGCCCGCCATCTTGTTCGTGTAAACAAACAGTGTTACCAAGTAAGACTGGATCACCACTAGAGTTGATCGAAACAACATCTAGGTATTTGATAACTCCTAAACAGTCGCATCCTAGTTTCAAGCTGTTACCATTAGCACCAAATCCACAGTCACCAAGATCAAAGGCTTGTTTTCTGTGATATGGAGCTCTTGGATCCGCATAAGGAACCGTCATCTCAGAGAGGGAAAGTCTGTAAACAACAGATCTTCCTTTAAAGTGAATGTCATAAATAGCAAAACCTTCTCTTACATTTGGAATAACTCTGAACTCCCAACCTTGCCATTTGATTTTGTTTCCTTCGAAACCAAAACTAGGACCTTCTGGTTGCTCAACAATCAAAGGCTTTAATGGTCTCAATGACTCTCCGTTGAGATCTGGGTGATACTCAACAAATGGGAATTCAGTCCAAGGTTGAGTAGGAACAGTGGTCTCATCGATTCCACTTGGAAGGTAATCCATACGGACAAATTTCTTGGTAAGACCCTCAAAAACAGGAGAGAACTTTAAAGGAAGAGAGTAGTGGTTGGACTCTGAGTGATGCGCGCTAGCAAGATACATGTAACATTGAATCAAAAGTCTGTCTTCATTTGGATCATCAGTTCCATAAATCCAAGGGTCACAAACAACTCTTACACTGGAAGGCAGTTTCAGCTTCTCAATTTCAGCCTTCACAATAGGATGTGTGGTGGAAAGCTCCTCGATAGCAGCAACATCATCAGCAACAAGCGGTCCAACAACTCCCTTTGGAAGAGATGCATTGGTGATAATGTGACCGTAAGTCACATTCACCAAAGCCTTATAGAACACTGTTCCCAAGTAGTAGTAGGCATATGTAACTCTTGAAATCTCTGGAGGAGTAATATTTGCTCTCTCAGCCTCTAAGTATTTAACCATATCCTTCTTTGGAGGATCCAGTCTGTCAATTTGGACAAAGTGTGGTTTGTCAGAGCCCTTGGTGGCATCCTTGATAAGCTTAGTGGTAAGACGCACCTCAGCATCTGTGAGGGCATCGAAAGGGTGTAGAGCGGCCATTGTAAATATTTATGACTTCTATTTCCAATAACTTAGAGATGGTCCAAGAAGAAGAGCAGGACCATACAAATTTACGTTGCTGTCTTGCAACCTAATAATATATTTATATATGAATTCACTTGCTTTGTTTCTGCAAGGCAGATATAATCTCTGAAGATAAAAATCACCCACACAATGCTTAAAAAAACGTCCGAATCAGGAAACTAGATGCATAACATAGATTTGTCATATTATCAAACGGCTCTGTACAGGTGAGAAAAGCAGCCTGGAACAAACGGGAACGTCGGACATATCATGGCAGAGCCGACTGGGCTCGTTCTCAGTCATGATGGTCAAGCTTGCCGTTAAGGTAGCAGTCCCAGCACTAGCCGCTTGTCGCCACCAGCAAATATTCAAACGTTTCGGGGCTGTGTTTGTCCTCTGCACATCCACCATTAAATTTCCTAATCTTGACACAATGCGTCAGCGGCACTCTCTGGATCAGGCTACAAAGCTCGTCTTTACACCAACCGGTGATATTCAGGATTATGGGCATTAGTGGCTGAATAAAGAATTAATCCTGTCCCCAATTGTATAAGCGAATGTGAAATCCCTTCAAGAACAGTACCAGCTTCGCTATTGTCTAGTGAGCGTATCCCTACCACCAGGTAATTAGACCAACCTACCTTCCTTCCATACTGAACCAAATTCGGAAGGTGCAACAGCTCCCAAATAGGAAGCTGAGACCTTGCGTCGATCGACGTGGTCACCTACTGCTTGAACGACGCAGAAAGTTACTCTTGAGTCATCACATACAATCGTGGGCTAAAGCTGCACATTATTAAATCATGTTATGGGTACAACTGGATATCTCTGTAGTAGCTCTATCTGTTTCGCTTTTGTTGTAATTATCGAAGAATCTAATCAATCAAAAAAATCATCGTCATCTTCTCCTTTATCAGAGGTGTCTTGTCGACTGTACCCAGTGTCACGCCGGTCAAAGATGATTCTAGTTTCATTACTCTTTCTTTCATCTTTTGCCAAATTATCCAGTAAGTGAACTATGTCTTCCTCAGAGATCTTACCTCTTATCCCTCCCGATTGAAAAAGCCGAAGCAGATAGCCTTCTACAGCCTGTGCACGTTCTGGTCTCACCATTCTCACTCTGGAAAGCCGTTCTTTCGCTTGAGGTTCCAAAATGCGCACCAAAACACTTTCAGTTACATCACTTCGAATGGTTGTTAGATCAGCCGTTTAGTGGACTCCCAAATGTTCACCTATACTTACTTTTTTCTATCGCTTGCAGATCCTTCAGGTCCTGTCGCACCGCCCGGAGAATTGCGCTGCATCTCAGCCAGCCTCGCAGCCCTAATCGCGGCAAGTTCTTGGTCTTCCATTTCGTGGGCCAGTATTGTCTTGTATCCACTCCTTCTCCTGCCTCAGCAACTCCTCTATAATCATTTGTGTCTTGTTTCATGGATAAAAGCTAGAGGACTTTTGTCGATCCAAAGAAAAATATCCAGAGCGTCTATCGACGCGTCTAGATCTTTGGCATTCCGTTCAAATTCGCACAGATAAGGAAAGAACACAGCTAAACAAACATATACTCTGTGTTTCGTGCTCTGTTGTGTTCTTTATGACTGTCGTGTAGGCTACTTAATGAGAATACTAGACGTTCACATCTGTTAGTTGTCAAAATGAAGACTGTAGATCTTGCTTCAGAAGCTGATCAGCCTTTGTTGCCTAGAACCCCAGATGTTGAATTGACCGATTTGTCTAGCTCTTCTCTTTTACCTACAAAAGCCGGCCAGACCTATACGCTGACTGTTACAACAACAAATGATCCTTTGGAAGAAGTTGATCTGAAGCCAGTAGACCCAACTCTTCGCAGGGTTGTTGGTTCAATTCCAAAGGTGGCTTATCTTATCTGTTTTGTGGAGCTAGCGGAAAGAGCATCATATTATGGACTGACAGGCTGCATCAACAATTTCATTCAGCGCCCATTGCCAGCAGGATCCACAACTGGTGCTGTACTTGATCCCCACTCTGATGAGTCTGCCGGGGCTTTAGGTTTAGGCTTGGGACTTTCCTCGTTTTTGACACAACTTCTCAGCTTTTTGGCTTACATAACTCCACTTTATGGTGGATATGTAGCTGATACCAAACTGGGAAAGTTCCGTTGTGTCTGGATAGGGGTTGTAATTGGTGGAATAGCTCACTTGCTACTGGTTGTTGCTGCTTTACCAGCTATCATAGAGGTTGTATGGTTGTCTCTCATTCTAACTACTATTGGTATTATTGGAATTGGGCTGAGCTCAGGGTATATTAAACCAAACTTGCTTCCACTTTTGATGGATCAAAATCCTTATAAACATGATGTTGTTCAACAGACTGATACGGGAGAGTTCGTGGTTGTGGATTACAATGCTACGCTTGAGCGCATGAGCCTTATATTTTATTTCTTTATCAACTTTGGCTGCTTCTTCTCAATAACATCATCTCTTATCGAAAGAAGATGGGGATTCTGGTGTGTTTTTTCTTTCACGACCGCAACGTACAGCGTTCTGCCGCTCTTGTTGTGGTACGTGAAACCTCAGTTGAGACTCACTGAACCTTCTGGAACATCTATTTTAGATGAGGTCCTTCCAATGGTCAAACAGTTATTTCGAAAGGGCTGGCTCGGTCGACTTGAAAGTGACCTATTTTGGACATTACCTGCAAACATTGATGTGCAGACAATCACAGTGAATGACTTGCGCAATACAGCAAACTCATGTATGATATTCATTTACTTTATCCTCTTCAACCTTAACGATGGTTCTCTAGCTGCAATGCAAATAAGTCAAGCAGCATCAATGAAAACTAAAGGAATTCCTAATGACCTGTTTCAGTCATTCAATCCCCTGGCCATCATCATTCTGATCCCAATTCAAGACTACATTGTCTATCCATTTCTCAGAGCACATCGGATAAACTTCCTGCCTGTTTATCGTATTACGCTTGGTTTCCTCCTATCGGCCCTTGGATCACTGTGCGGTGCTTTCATTCAATACAAAATATACACATTGAGTGAGTGCGGTTGGAACGGAGCTACAGAGTGTCCTACAGTGGCTCCGATATCCGCGTGGTGGTGCGCATGGATGTTCTCTCTACAGGCAATCGGAGAATGCTTTGCAACTGTGACCGGTTATGAGCTGGCTTATTCCCGGTCTCCAGACCCAATGAAGAGCTTAGTCGTTGCACTGTTCCTTTGTTCTAATGCCATGAGCAGTGTCGTTGCAGAGTTCCTCAGCTTCTGGGCAAGAGACCCTTACATTTTCTGGATCTTTGCTTGGTGTGGAGGACTGGGGCTGGCGGTGGCTATGGTCTTCTTCGTCCGGTTTAGACACCTGCACTTGGAAACTAGATGAAAATTCATTCTATGTATTCTAATAGAGCGAACAAATACGTAAACGGTGAATCGAGCACTAGAACATGGTTATCTAGACTTTTGTATAAACATAATCATAACAACTGAAACAATCTCGCCAACATGCAATTATTATATATACAGTACCAGCAGCACCAGCAGTAAGTCACCAAAAAATGATGCCTAGTTGGGAGTATCTCCTTATTTATTTCTCTATGTCAATCCAGCTTGCTTGATTTCGTTAATCTTGTCAAAATTAACTTCGTCTAGTATTTTCTTAGCACCTCCTTCTATCATCACCGACGCCAGTTCTCTGCCTAGCAAAACAGCCTCTTCATTAGTAGTCACACTCTTTGATAAACCTTTCTGTACAAATTCCGTACCCTCCGGACTCAAAACCATGCCCTCAATACTTAGAGTTTTGCTCTCTTGATTGTATTTTGTCCAACATCCAACTGGAACAGAACATCCACCTTCAAGAGTTCTTAAAAGCTCTCTCTCGGCATAACAACATAGTGTGGATGTTTTGCATCCAATCTTTTCGCATATCTTCTTCATGGTTGTGTCTCCCTTTCGAATCTCAACGCCTAAAGCACCTTGTCCAACTGCGTAATACATCTCGTCAATGTTTAGCATTTGCGTGATTCTACCCCCAAGATTAACTCTGATAAGACCGGCAGCAGCCAATATTAAACAAGCATAGTCAGAATCTGGGTGGTCAAGTTTTCCTAGTCGGGTGTTGATGTTTCCTCTAACCGATTTGAATCTAAGGTTTGGATAGTTCTTCAGTAGTTGAGCTGACCGTCTTACTGATGAGGTCCCCACTATCGAACCGTCGGGTAGATCCGCTAGTGTCTTATATAGAGAATTGGCCTTCATAACCAATGCATCCCTAGGATCTAAAATAAAATAATTAGTTAGTAATTCAAACAACTTATCAGACATTCAATGAGTGATCATGGCAACAGTGGCTCAGAGAAAGATCTCTCCTCAATGTGAATTAGGAAGTCTAACGTCTAAAAAATCATTAAATATCATCATTGTCACTGTTAACCAAAAAACATTCTTGAATAGCAAAGCTTCAAATACTTACCTTCTCTTGCTAGTATACAGCCCAATTCATACCCCTCGGGGAGTGTGGTGGGCATATCTTTCAGAGAATGAACAATCATATCGATTTTCTCGACATCACCAACATTGTGATCTAAAAGGGTCTCAAGCTCTTTTGTCCATAAAGACTTACCGCCAAATGAATAAAGTGGTTTGTTTTGTTCCCGATCACCTAAAGTGCTCACTTTCACGATCGGCGTCTGAACATTAGGGAAATATTTTTTTATGGTGTTACCCACAATCTCTGACTGAACAACAGCAAGCTTCGATCTTCGAGAACCTATCTTCAAGCACATATTAGGCAACCCCAGCTCTTTTTCGTCAGCCGTAATTTCTGGACGACTAGCAGCATCCCCCCGTAAGCACGCCCTCTCTGGGGAAGTAGAGGATGACATACCTAGTTTCTGCTTTGCAGGTACTTGGACAGTAGAAGACGCAGATAATGAGTGTATGTTATGCAATGATGATAATGGGGCTTGATGCACAGGAGAGGATAACATTTGGACGAAATACTCTTGAGTAATTGATAATTACAAAATTCAAAGACACCACAAAGTCTGCCGGAGGTGCAAAACCAATAGACGCTTTGCAGCCGTTGATATTCTGCAATAAGTAAATATGCCGTTCAACTATTCCAGCGTGAACCCTGATTCACGCTCGAAAAGCCGGTTAGTTAGTCTGTCTCCCCGAACAACAGTTAACAAGATGAGATGTTTTTTTGCTTAGTCGGCAAAAAAATTTAACTGAGTGAAAAAGACTTGTATGCGAAAATCTCTTCAGAAGGGGTGCGGAAAAGTGTCTGCAATTTTGTAGCCAAAAAGTTCGACAGATCTCAGTAAACTGGAATAAGACGGAACCCTTTGATCAGCTGTCACAACAAGGTGTACCGGCAAGTCAAATAGCTTTCTGTGACGAACTTCAACAATAACTGGAGATCGGAAAGAACCCGTTATTAATTATTTTCTCAATTGAAGGTCAAGAGACAACAAGAAAAGAGGCCTCTAGGATAAATAGTAAGACGAATCGGTAGTGAAAGAGGATTGTAGGACCACAGGAGTCTTTGCTGTGTAGTCAACTGCTAATACAAAGATACTTCAACGGAAAAACAGTCAAGTATCGATCAAACTTATGAAGAGGAAAAGACAAGACAAAGACTAAAGAATGTTTCTCTTTCGTAAAATGCTTAAATCCCCGGTTTCCCTCTCCTCATTTGTCCTTCCTTAGTATTATTGCAAACTCAATAGGCTGACTTTCCGGTGTACAGGTGGATATTTTGTCAGCTGCGGATTACCTAGCCAAATTCGGATGTGCGAGCCGGCCAATAGAGATGCAAACTTTTGTCATGCGGTACGTCCAGTGAAAATCCGCACATGTGGCCAGTGAGTACATTTTACGTATAAATGTGGCTGGCGAGTAGATCTTACATTTTAATGTGGCTAATGAGTTTTTTAGCCTTACACCCTTACACAGACTACATCACCAAATTAGCTACATATTCTATTATGGAAAGAGCTGGTTCTGTAACGATACTAAACATGTTATACTATACTTTATCGATCATTAGATGGAATTGTGTCCCAGGCATCTGGGATTAGAACGCTTCGCACCATGTCAGTGCTATCGACAGTTTTGCTTTTTTCATTGGTTACTGGTATTTGGTAAGTTTACATTTGTTGCTTGTCCGACGTTTAGCCACCATATTAACCAGTCTTTTCTCAAGCTCTTTTATATCTGGATTGATCCCTCTTGCAATACGCATGTCGCCTTCCACACTCAATTATATATCATTCTTTAGCGTTGGACTTCTTATATCGACAGCTCTAGTGATTATTATTCCGGAAGGATTAGAACATTACACTGTCGCGGAACCGGTCGGCATATGGCTTCTTTTGGGGTTCATGTCACTTTTCATAGTCGACTCAGTGTCATCAATTCTTAGTAAAGAATATGTTGCAGATATAGACACTTCCTTGGAATCATACTCGCTCTCGGACCTCTCCTCCTCATCGACACGATTCGTTCCTCCACTTTCGTCATCATCACAACCGGTTCATTACACACCCTCTGCGACACCGAAATCATCTTTTTTTAGTGCACCTTTCAGGGAATCAACTACTTTGGGACTTATAATACATTCATTAAGTGATGGAGTGGCTTTAGCATCATCGATAATAGCCTCAGCTGACTCTTCTCCAAGCTTCAAATCAACAATAATTATACTGGCTATATTCATCCACAAAATGCCAACGTCGTTCGCTCTTTCCACACTGCTGCTAAGTCATACAATCCCAAAACACCAGGTATTGTATCATCTTGGTGTCTTTTCAGCAAGTGCGCCAATTGGAGCCTTGCTGACTTATTTAGTGATCTCTCACATGGTGCATCAAGATCTTAATGCTTTCGCTGGTGAGTTGCTCATATTCAGTGGAGGCTCATTTCTTTTTGTAGGTTTTCATGCACTTCATGAAATGTCTGATAAAAGAGGTCTTACAACAGCTCGCAGTTCCGAATGGGTCAAATTGGGAGTTTGTCTCTGCGGTATGATCCTTCCTACACTCATAACATTTGTCCATGAGGAAGCATGAAAAATACGACACTTGATATACTAGTACATCTTCAAACACAGTTCATTTCCGCTTAACACTTTTCCTCGTAAGCCACTTATCTCTTTTTCCAGAGATTGAACTGGATGGTATGCTCAGCATTTGATTAGAATTCGACTTCAGTACCTTCACATGAACTGGGCCTTTCTTGACTTGATCCCTGTTTAGATATCTAGCTTGCTTTAATTTTGCTTTAGTTATATCCTGCTTCAACTTTCTCTGAGAAATAGGGGTCATGTCATCGAACGTAATCTTTCGGGGCTTTACATCCACATCCTCTGATTGTGTCTCGCCAAATGACTCCAATAAGGATACCGGTAAGCTTTCTGGGAGATCCTTGGTTATTGGTTTTCGATTATTGGCCTGCTCTTTTAATCTTATATCTTTCTCTCTACGTTTCTGCTTATCCTGCTTTCGTTGCTCTTGGAGAACAAATTCTTCTAGATGTATCCTATCATTCACTTCTCTTTTTCCCAAGGCAACGTTTTCCTCTTCCGGTGCATCACTATCTGAATCAGACGGTGGATCCAGTGGTTTTGCAATTGATTCGAGTTTTTCATTCATAGGCTCAGAAAGATCATCATCATCTCCAAACTTTTTATGGCTCCTAGTTCGGCGAGCCGGAAGATCCGATCCAGAATTGCCACCTGTTGAGCTACTCATTCTATACAAGGATCTTTTAGTCTGGTACACTCAACAAATACTGATGGAGAAGATCAAGTCTTCAGATAAAAGATCACTAAAATTAAAGTAAGCACAGGTATAAAATTTTCAGGGCGATTTCTATCGAGGTCGATCGACGCACTAGTCTATGATTGACGCTCCGACACTAAACAATGTTGATGCTATCAGAACATTGGATAACCCCTAGAAGACATAACACACGGTACCACAGAATTGTCAGCTTATCTCCATTTCCAGTGAAAAACAAAACCAAGCTAACAACAAGAAGAAAAAGAACTGCCGCAAGTACAATGTAAAAGGTATAGGAATTTGCGTAATCACCAAACCAAGACGGAACTCCTCCTTCGGGGACTGGTTCTCCCGGCCTTCTAATAGACCGACATAGAAGATCCCTCAACCCCGTTGGAAGAGGAGATACCAAGCCGCTTGTTCCTTCATGTGTTCCGTTCTCTAAAAGTCCGCTCTCTAATTGGCTTTGGGCGCTGATAAAATCGTTTGATTTAGGGATTTGAGTGGATGAGGCAAACTCCGGATTGGATCGAGGTTGGTAGACAGCCTCATGCTGTGTTGATCCATAGTTAATCTCGGTCATTAAATAAGGGGTATATGTTTTGATGGTTGAAGGGCTTGCCATGTAGGTTGCTTCGGTTATATTAAAGTTTAGTGTTTAGGCGCTAAGGAAAGAGAGTAATTTAAAAAGGTTTAAAATTCAGGGATAATTAAAATGCCTTAAAGAAAAACAGGGATATGTTATTGATCAGAAAGCTATAACATTTCGCGAACTATTAGGCCGCTAGCCAGAGCTATAACAAAGAGTAGGATATATAGGAGCACTTTCTTTACCCTATAATGAGCTAATGAATCTGCAACTTCTGGTGCATTACCTGAAGGGTTCTCTGGAACTCCTCGTGGTGTTCTTGCTGAAATGGGAAGCATAGGTCTTGATTCATCGGATTCAAGGCAATTAAAAGATATATAGGATTTGAGGGTTTTTGCCATGTCTTCACCCCAAAAATGAGTTCTTGGTTCACTGACAAGATTGGAGTCTCCGTTGTTGCTTGAAGGCAAACTATCTGGTCCAAGAGAACTTGAACTTTGTTCACGCAGATAATTCAAAGCTTTTGATCTAGATTCGTTTTCATGTAAAGGAACAGAGCCATATTTGGAAGGCGTTCCAGCGGGGTCTATCGATTGATTCAGATCTGAACCAGTTTGATGTGATGGACTGTCCTTTTGATGCTCCAAGTCGTTCAAATCGTCGAATGCAGTTCTAATTTTACGAGGACTTCTTGATTTGCTCGGAGACGCTATTCTGGTTTGGAGTCTTGTAAGTGTAGAAGTAAGAGAACCGGAAGTTCTAGGTCTTCCTTCTTGACTTGAAGTTCGAATTGGAATCACCATGATATTTGGGTATAGTTGTAGCTTAGAGAGGAGAGAACGAAAAGAGTGGTATAAAGCGGTTTACTTTCCAGGAAAATAATATATATTGAATGTAGCGCCTGACTTGAAATCTCTTTATTAAGTTAATTTTTCTTCAAGCTGCAGACAACTCCTCTAGAGAGGTAAAGCGTATGTAGAAAGGAATATGGTAGTTGCGACAATTAACATGTAATGTCTATTTGGTGTATCACACAAGACAATATCCACCGTCAACGATGATATCTGTACCTGTACAGTAGGTTGAAGCATCACTTGCCAAAAAAAGATATGCTCCAGTCAACTCTTTAGGTAGGGCAAGCCTGCCTAAAGGAATATGAGAAAGCCATGTGCTCATCAAATGGGTTGGAAGTCTGCCAACTAGCTCTGTCTTAACATAACCAGGAGAAACTGAGTTCACACGTGCAAAAGGAGCCCATTCAATAGCCAAAGACTTTGCATACTGAATGACAGCAGCTTTACAAGCATTATAAGGAGCTTGAAGTTGCGGGAAATTGACGATGTGTCCAGATATGGATGAGGTAACAATAAAAGAACCAAAACCTTGTCTCTTAAACACTCTTCCTACTGATCTTGCGCAATAATGGACGCCATCTAAATCGATGGAGAATAATTCTCTCCATTTCCTAATAGCCTCATCATCGTCTTCAATTTCCAAAATATCCCCAGAATCCCAGGCTACTCCAGCGTTTGCCACAAAAACATCAATTCTTCCAAAGTCCTTTAAAATCTGCTCAGTCGTAGCATGGACAGCTTTCAGATCGTCGACAGCACATTTGTAGCCCTTGCACTTGACACCATATGTAGACTCTAAGTATTCCAGCTTATCATCGACAGGTGTGGAATTATAGTAGATTACCACCGATGCACCAGCACCAGCATAAGCCTCTGCAACCGCAAGACCAATTCCTTTTGATGCACCAGTCACAACAGCCACTTTTCCTTTCAAAGAAAACAAGTCTAATGTAGAACCATTCAATTGCGGATCCGGTGTCGGAAGCTCTCCAACATCACGAATATGCGATTGTACAATGTTGTCCTCTACCATTGAATACGTCCACCTTGACCTACACTCAGACCTGCGAATGTGTCGTTTTCTATATGGCTACTCGGCCTCTATTCTCTTATTGGTTTAGCCTAGGTGGAAAAAACTTGCCTATTTATACTATCGATAATCAAAAAACATTTTTGTAGCTCAATGACGTCACAAACTCCCTTTCTGGTCCTTACAGGCTCTTCCTTGTTGACATCTTTCTTACCAATTGAGAACCCAACAGTGTCTGCAGTTACGTCCATTATTGAGTATGAATGTAGTTCCTAAAACCCTGCAGCAAACAATCGGTTGTCCCATAGCTTGTATGTAAAGCTGTCGTGCAAACCAGTGCGGCTTTTTGAAAAGCTGGGGTTTCGGTGGACGGCTAGAGAAACAGACTTAAATGAATTACGCCGTCGAGCCGATCACCCTGAGAACGATGTGGTTCTTCAATGAAGTCATTGTACCACTCTGCTGAATATGTAGAAAGCACAGATCATTCTTCCGTCACGGTCAGCTAGCCTTGCCTGCCCCAAGTCTTGAGAAAATAGAGATTCTGGTCAAGAGTCGCAGAGTTACTAAATCAAAAGGCAGTGCAGCGGTCGATCGACCTCATCTTGAAAAATAAAGTAGTGTCCAGGAGCTCAAAGGAAAGTCTCAACAGATCTAAAGTAAACAAGGAGGGATAACATGAGTTAGTCAAACTAAACGTGCAAGCAGCGCCACTTCACAAGCTGTCGGGGATACTTCAAAGAGCTCAGGGCTCATTTTGTTATTTGTCTAGATAGACCGCCGACTCGGATCATAAAGATGCTAGGAATGAACAACCAGAACGTCGCGTCGTTGCAGTCAGGAGGTAACTCTAAAGCCATTCCTGTACTGACTGGCCGGGAGTCCAACAAGATAGCAAACAAGTCTCCTCGCAAAAGCAGGCGGGGTGACACTAGATACAGCCGTGCTTCTGTATTTAATAGGCTGAGTTTACGGAAATCAACAGTTCCAGAGACGTCTCCGGGTACTCTCAAACAAAAGAAATGGAAGATTAGTGATTTTGAACTAGGAAGAAAACTTGGAAAAGGAAAGTTTGGAAAGGTGTACTGCGTTAGAGAGATTGAAACCGGTTTTGTATGCGCTTTGAAGGTGATGGAGAAAAAAGAACTGATGTCGTATAAGGTGGAGAAACAATTTGTTAGAGAGATTGAAATACAAGCTAATATTCGCCATGTTAGCTGCTTGCGATTATACGGGTGGTTTTATGACAGCAAACACGTTTATCTGATTTTAGAGTATGCCGCTGAGGGAGAGTTATACAAGCTACTAAAAGCAAATAAAAGATTTGATGAAGCAACTACATCTGATTACATATTCCAAGTTGCTAACGCACTCAACTATCTGCATAAGAAACACATTGTCCATAGGGACCTCAAGCCTGAGAATATCTTGCTTCACTTCAACAATCAGGTGAAGCTGTCTGACTTTGGGTGGTCCGTCTATGCACCGGGAAGCACCAAAAGAACCACTATGTGCGGAACACTTGATTACCTACCTCCAGAAATGGTTGAAGCTCGGATTCACGATTCAAGAGTCGATATTTGGGCTTTAGGGGTGTTGATGTATGAATTTCTTGTTGGAAGACCACCGTTCGAAGAGGAGAACTCCAATTTGACATACAAAAGAATTGCTAAGGTTGACCTAAAGATTCCTTCATTTGTGTCTCCCGACGCGGCAGATCTAATCAGAAAGCTTTTACGATATGACCCCGAAAAAAGGTTCAAACTAACAGAAATCGCATCACATCCTTGGATTATGAGAACTAGACCTTATTGGCCCAGCACTTCAAAACAATAACACTATGTACATGGTTGAATGACTATGCAAGCCTTCTATTGTTTCTGACTACCTTTGGCAAACCTTTCACATGAGAACGGTCTTGGTTGGTCATGATCAGAAAAACACGTCCCGATTGATTCATTCTTCCTGTTCTACCTGCTCTGTGAACCAGATCAATCGAAGTTTTGGGAACATCCATTAAAATGACATTTCTTATCCCGGTGAAGTTCAAACCTCTGGAGACAAGATCAGTGCACACCAAAACTTTGAGAATAGTCCGTGAACCACTCTCCAAGAGCTTTGGGAACTCGATAAACTCTTTCACTTTGTTTTTTCTCTGTTCAACGCTGTCATCAGAACTGATGTATTCAGCATTATGACCGTACTTTGTTGCCAAACTCTCTGCAACCTTTTCGCACGATTCCTTATTGTTCACAAACACAATCACTCTTTTCTCATAGCCTTGCTCCGTACCATCACAGTGAATAGCATAAAGAGCCTGCGCAAGAGCTTTCATTTTGGATCCTTTATAAGGTGATACACTGGCATTGATCACTCTAAACTCTATGGATTTTGGTAATTTGTGCAGTGATGGAGTTGTGATCGGGATTGCTGAGGGAAACAGTCTGTGAACGGTCTTATTAAAACTGGATGGAATGGTAGCAGAAACGAAAACCAAATCTTCAAGCTTGTGCATGAATTTGAGAACACCGTACGTTTCTGTGACCCAAGACTCATCCATCAATGTATCGGCTTCATCGACAACGCAAAAGCAAGCAGATCCCAACAATGATCGCGGGTTGCGTATCGAATCATACTTGGTCAACGCAAGTAACTTTCCAGGGGTGGTCACCATGATATCTATTCCTTGCTTGAACTCATTTATGAAATCTTTGAAATTCGAATCTGTGTCCCAGCGAAATACGTTTAATCCCAAGTCCTTAGTGGCCACCGTAGTTGTCGCATATACCTGGTCGACAAGCTCATGCGTGGGGAGCATGATAATACCATTAATTCCAGCTCGCTTTTTCTCGGGGTCGCCTCCATACAACATCTCATTGTCAGCCTGAACGGTTTCTTCGTTCATCTTGAGCTTATGCAACAGTGGTGCAAGATAAGCCCATGTTTTACCTGACCCTGTTTCGGCTGCTAGTGTATACACTTTGAGAAACTCTCCAGGCTTTCTGGTAGCATTAATGACTTTGACAGCGGCAGTTTGAATGGGAGTAGGTCTGATGATCAGTCCATTCAACTCGGAATCACTCTTCTTCTTCTTTTCAGGTGAGATGTAGTTCTGTGACCTCAATACTGTATGCGCCTTCACCTCTTCTATCAATGCATTCCTCACATCCGGTAATAATCGAAGCTCATTAAAATCAGTCACTTTAGAAATAAGTCTCTCAAGTCCTTTTCGTTTCTCTTCCTCGGGGAGCTTCAATCCAGAATAGCTTCCAAACTTATACGGTGGAAGGCTATCTCTGTCTGCAGCCGTCGAAGTCTTAGTCTCTGGCTTTTCTAATGATCTTCCCTTGGTGTTCCCATATGGTCTCTTGTATCTTGATCCTTTAAATGTAGCATAAGATCTTTGCTGTATCATTCGATCACGTGAGCCAAGAAATCTTGCTGCTGCCCTTTGAAAGGGAAGTGAACTTTTATGCATTATATTGCTTCTGTATTAATCATATTAACTCTGCTTCGATGCCATCGCCATGCTGAACTACATACATCTACTCTCGCCTAGGCACTTCACCATATATTAGCACTTGAAAATTTTCAGAGCGACGATTACATAATCACTCAATTTTTCCGACAGCCAAGTTTTGTCGTCGAAGGAGAGTTGAACACTTTTCACCAGGCGAAGTAGCTAAGGAACGCACAAGCAGGGCAGTAGCGGAGTGTATCGCGTGCCACGATGTCTTCTTTGACGGATCTTATTTCCAAGCTGCAAGTTTTTGCGAAATCAGATAGTCATAAACAAGTTTATGAGGTTGGGTTGGACATCTTGAAGAAGGATCCATCTAACATCAGTGCTTTGAGGCAATGCTTAGTTGCCCTGATTAACTTGGACAGCTACGACAGAGCAGTTGAGCTGTTACAGGAATATGAAGGACAGCTGTCCGATGATGGTGATACACTACTAGTTGAGAGGGCGTATGTTTATTATAAGGCTAATGCTGGAGATTTACTGTCCGAGCTTGCAAATAAAGTTTCATCCGTGGCAGCCCAGAACAGAGGGTTCCAGCATACACTAGCCCAGCATAAGTATCGGATCGGTGACACTGTGGAAGCTTATGAGATTTACAGGAATTTGATTCAAAACTGCCCAGAATACGAGTACTCTGATATAAGTGTGAATGAACGCGCAGCTCTTTCGCAGTTGGTATCCGAAGACTCTTCTGTAAAGCTTAGTCCATTGACTTCCAGTGAATCTTCTTCATATGATCAGACTTTCAACAATGGTATGATCAAGTTAGCTGAGCAGGATTATGAATCTGCACTTGAATTGTTTGAAAATGCGTTGGAGCTTTGCCAAGCTGCAACCCAAAGCTTGGAAGAGGAGGAAAAGTTGAGTGAGCTAACTCCAATATACATTCAAATAGCATTCATCAAGAAGTTGACGGGAAATCTCCAAGAGGCAGAGAGTATCCTCAAGCAGATTGATTTCAACACTCTGAAAGACCCCACTTATCGCCTACTTATAGTGAACAACTTGGCATCTATGAAGAAGGATCTAGAGGATTTCAACCCTGCACTGTTGTATCGTGAATTTGGGTTTCCCGCATCTTTGGCTATTAGTGAATCAAGACTAATTGCTTCTCAACTGAAAGCTTTACAAATAACAGAAATGATACTTGGCTTCAAGAGTGGTAGAGATATCTCTCATCCAGCCAAGAAGCATGCTAATAGGTTTAAAGGGTCCATGATGCCGTTAGCATTAAGTGAGCTGTCGAAGATCAAGACATTTGATTCGTCCGAGTTGAGAAGTCCACATAATACAAGAGCTCTTTTCAAATATGCTTTTAGCCATCCTTTGAACTTGGCTATCAATCTTTTGGCCGCACAGGTTTGCATTGATTCAAAGAAACCAGACAACGCTACTCTATTACTTGAGAACGTCATTGTAAATGATTCGTCAAAGTTACTGAATCCCGTGGTTTCTTGCATTTTACTCGCTCTGTATGAAGAGCTTGACAGAAAGAATTCCAGAGGCCGTCTTCTAGGTCAGATATACGATGAACTAATTAGCTGCAATACATTTGCAACCGAAACTGCAAACTATGCCTGCTTTATTGGGTTTCAATTACTCTCTTTTGATATGGTTAAAGCCAAAGCCCTTTTCACTAAACACAAGGATATTTTACCTGGTGACGAGTTGATAGGGGCTGTTCTCGACGATGAAAGTTTATCTGCCTCTCTGGAAGACGTGGATCTGTTGGTAGGTGAAGTTGACACAGATGAACTGATATCTAGTGGTATTGCGCCTTTATTGAAGGCAAAGGTGAATACCCCTGGCCCATTCAAAAGCAAAGTTGGAAAGATTAAGAAGAAAACTAGAGCCAAACCAAAAAGACTACCGAAAGATTTATCTAAACCTGCTGATCCCGAAAGGTGGCTTGCGATGAAGGATCGTTCTTATTACAAGCCTAAAAAAGGTCGCAAGAATAAGGACACACAGGGTGGAGCGGTGGATTCGGCTGCGGAGCAGTCTCTGAACATATCGAACTCGTCATCCGCTCCAAAGAAACCTTCTGCTAAAAAGAGTAAAAAGAAAGGCAGAAAATAAGGGACTAAGCTCTACTTCAACTATACTAATACAATGCTTATCGAAGTGTATTGTAGATATCTGAATTAATGCACATATAAATGATCGTGTCACGTGAATAAAGTATCCTCGTCTCTTAAATATTCACCAATATCTCCTTGTCTATACGCCACTATAGCTGTTGGTTGTAAATTTCTAGCTTCAACTGTAGATTTAGCAGACACTCCAAACCCTAAAGGCGTGTCATTCATAGAAAATATCACCACACCGACATGCTCTGGAATGTCTTCACTCATTTTACCAATGTGAGCCTTGAGAACATGATTTCCATAAAGGAATGGCATTTCTCCATTTGGTTTAACCCAGACTTTATATTTTGCATACTGGGACAAGTATCTTAATGAAGTGATGTGGAGTCTGAACTTTCCCGTCTTGGTGAACTTTCCCAGACATATCCCCAACGACATGAGGTTTGTTCTGGCGACAGAGGTGGCCAGCTTTGCGATTTTCTCACTCACATAATAGACTCTGTCTTTCTGAAGAGTGAAAACATGAGGATCTTCTTTTCTATCAACCAGCAATGCGATATTTCGGCCTATATAATTTGCCAGCTTTTCAAATACCACCTTTGTTTCTTCTTCTGTTAAAGGTCTCATGTTTGTGGCGATATGGGGTGTGATTGAAGGACTTGCTTGTGTCTACTGCCTTATCTCACGTATAAAGGCTTGATTTGACTGGGAGACTGATTATCTCTAAGGTCTGAAATATTTTCTCCGAAAATTTTTTCAGAGCGGTACACTACTTTTGATGATATGGTGAAGTTTTAGCCAGTTGGATTTTCAGCCGAGAGGGTGGATGATGGTAGAGTGGATGAGTATATCCGTAACTAAGGAGAGCAGGTGGTGTAAATGACAGACGAGCCTGTAACAAACAAGGATCTTCTGAATGAAGATGCTGGGCTTGTGGAGGAAGCTTCTGAATCCGGTACTAACCCGGATATCAAAGTCGGGGGCATTGACGAAGACGGTGAACCCGAGCTCGACAAGAACCGCACCTCCAAGTGGCTCAGAACAAGGAAAGGTGATATCATTGGCGACACACGAAAACGACAGCGGATACTGGAAAAGAATCCGGACACGTGGGTATGTTTTACAGGACCTTTCTGTGGACTTAAAAGGGTCTCAATTTAAAGGGACGTTTTTATGTTCAAGACAAGGACTTCGTGATAGAATCTCGACAATACTAACTGATGGAATAGTCGCATTTTGAACGATGATGGTACTCCAAAATATGATGCTGAGCCCCGCAGACCGAAGAGAAAAGTCGCGGTTATGATTGGGTACTGTGGAACTGGCTACCATGGAATGCAGATGAATCCTGGAGCAAAGACCATTGAGGGGGACTTGTTTGATGCCTTTGTTAAGGCGGGTGCTATCTCAAGAAACAATTCCAATGACCTTAAGAAGTCCGGGTTTATGAGAGCAGCCAGAACAGACAAGGGTGTCCATGCTGCTGGTAATGTTGTATCGTTGAAGATGATTATTGAGGAGAGCGACATTATTGAGAACATCAACCGTCATCTACCAGGACAGATACGAGTGTGGGGATACGAGCGTGTGAATAAGGCGTTTGATTGCAGAAAGTTATGCTCTTCTAGAATTTATGAGTATTTGATGCCTACATATTCTTTTCTTCCTCCAAGGCCTGGTAGTCCATTAGCAAGACGACTTGCTGAAACAGAAGCTGAAAGTCCGGGGTATATACGACACGACCCCCAAGGAGAAGAGTTTTGGAAGTCAATGACCAAAAGATATGAAGAAGCGGGAATAACAGTGGATGAGTTGAACCAGATCCAAACAGCTAATAAAGAAGGAATACCTTTAACTGTTCCATTAGAGATTGTTGAGGCCAAATCTAAGAAAATCTCTGCAGAGGCACGTCGTCAATTCCGTGTTGTCCCCGAGAAGCTGCAGCTGATGAGAGAAGTGCTACAATTGTATGTTGGGTCGCACAACTTTTATAATTACACCAATGGTAAGGACTACAGAGATGCATCAGCGAGACGGTTTATGAAATCCATCACTGTGAGTGATCCTATAGTGGTTGAAGGCACTGAGTGGGTTTCAATCAAAATCCACGGACAATCATTTATGCTTCATCAAATAAGAAAGATGATTGGTATGGCCACACTGATTGTTCGTACTGGATGCCCAAAAGAGAAGATCACAGAGGCCTTTGGGCCATCAAAGGTGAACATTCCTAAGGCGCCAGCATTAGGGCTTTTATTAGAACAGCCTGTTTATGATGGATATAATGACAAGCTGAAAGAGTTTGGTCACAACGAACTAAGCTTCGATCGATTTGAGAAAGAAATGAATGAGTTCAAAATGAAGTATATCTATGATAAAATATACAGCGAGGAGGAGAAGGAAAATGTGTTTTATGGATTTTTCAGCTTTCTGGATGGGTTCTACGGCCACGAAGACGTTAGTGGATTACCCATTAGCCGTTATTTGACCACCAGAAGCAGCGTGGGACAGGATTCTAAGAAGACAGAGAATGAACCAGTTGATGACACCGCTTCAAACGAAGCAGGACAGTAGATTCATTAGTATATAAACAGAAGAGCCATGGTTGTTTCACGGGCTGGGGCCAGCGAATACGCTCATTTCCGGCCATTGTCGTGCTCCCTAAAAAGATCTGGGCTTCCGCATCCAGTAATTCATGGGATGGTTGAAACTGCTAGCGCCTCAAAAAAAATCATGCTACTTTTTGGTAGCAGTCAAATTGTCAGCCTATTGCCATTTCAATCATTGTTGAAGGTACCCAGAGCAGAAAACGTAACACCACACACTATGCAGTACCCATTTCTATAAATAGGGCCTGAGATCTGCCTTCGTTCTGAATGATGTAGTCGTGAACGGTTCTTTTTAGTCTTTATAGAAAACTCATATAACTTCTATTTATTTACTGACCCTACACTGAAAAATGATCGCTACCGTCATCGCCCGCCAAGCTGCCTCAAGCATTCCAAAACGAGCAGCAGGTAGAATTGGACCTAATCCTCTTGTGAAGGAGCTGGGACAAGCCTCCGTCAAGGTTGGATTATGGGGAGCTATGCTATTCGGCTTCGTATCATGGCCTATGTTTATTGCTGATGCAAACCGTAAAGGGTGGTGGTCTGTCTAAACAGCCTGGTCTATCTTACTTGCCAAGTGAATCTCGCAGTGATTCAGCCGTGAAGGCCAATTCTGCTGTGGCTCCACAGCTAAACTGCTTGAGCTATTTATTCCATTCCGCCTCTCGGCGCTCTTTGCCTGTATAGAACGCATGCTTAACGTGTTTAACGATACTATTTAATACTTTCATCAGAACAGCGTAGCCATAGACTTACCTTTCACGTCCTGCTGATTCGGCCGCAACGTCGTGTGGCGGACTCGAGGCCGGCTTCCTGCGTAGAGTGACAAGACAGGGTCTCTGTCGTGGTGTACAGATGCCAGATTTCTCACAAGCACAGAAGAACACAGATTATTATCATGAGTCCACCAACCCTACTGGCTTTTTGCGGAAGATCGTCTGCTACCCGTTGAATGCTAGCTTGTTGTCAGTGCTTTTGACACCATAACAGTCTCTAAAGTATAACTCAGCAACCTGAGGCTTCAACTGCTATGTGGCTCCCATTAACTCTGGCTGTGCTGCTAGTTGCTGTACTGGTTATCAGGTTCAAGAGCATTCGAGCTGCTCTGGGGACTTTTGATAGAAAGTACCGAGTCCGTGAAGACGCCTATCTCGCACCCAATGTACTTTGGCAGGTGGTGAAGCATATATACTGCTGTGTTGTTTCGAAGCGATTCAGCTTGTGGTATCCAATTGAGAAGTCATGCAAGAAGCACGCGACTACCACTGCTTTACGTTTTGTGAGACCTGTTGGGCCGTCCGGATCATTTGTGATTGAGGAGTACACTTATAAGGAAATGTACGACATAGTGCTAAGGCTGTCTCACATACTCGCGACAAAATACGGTGTGAGAGCCAGAGATACCGTGTGTTTGGTTTTTCCAAACAGTCCATTATTCGTGTTTTTATGGTTGGCTCTGTGGAATATCGGAGGTATTCCGTGTCTTGTGAACCACAAGCTAGTTAAGCGTCCTTTGGTTCACTCTCTGAAAGTGGTGGACTCATCAAGGGTGTTCGTTGATCAAAATGAGACAGCGGCTTCTTTTAATACCACACTCGGAGACATCAGGGAGGTGCTGCCTGATCTGCCTATCAGCTATCTTGACGACAAAGTTTTAATAGAGACTCTTAAAGATAGAACACAACCACAACTTCGGGTGAGTGATAGTGTCAGAGATGCAGGCTTGAACTATTGGGATGCAGGCGTTCTCATATATACGAGTGGAACAACAGGATTGCCGAAATCTGCTGTCAACTCTTGGCGAAAGGTTTTCTTTGCAAGCCATTTGTTTCCACATGCGATGAGAATCACCAGCAAGTCCAATGTATATACAGCTATGCCTCTTTATCATGGAACTGCAGGAATATTAGGCATGCTTCCTGTATTTGCCAAAGGGGGAACCTTATCCTTAGGTGCCAAGTTCTCTTTATCTACGTATTGGACTCAAGTTCGCCTCTGCAATGCCAATACTATTCAATATGTGGGAGAAGTTTGCCGATACTTAGTGGATGGTCCTATTAGTAGGGATGAAGAAGCGTGCTATGGCAAGATTGCTCTTGCATTTGGAAACGGATTGAGACCTGACATCTGGGTAAAATTCAAGCAACGATTTGGAATCAAGGCTGTTGGTGAGTTCTATGCTAGCAGTGAGTCTCCGTTTGCTACGACATGCTACGAAACCGACGGCGTAGGAATAGGTGCCATTAGAAACAATGGCTGGCTGGCATCGAAGGCTTTAAGTCTTCAGTATACCTTGGTAAGAATGCGAGAGGACGATGATTGCACAATATATAGAAGACCTGATGGTCTTTGCGAGGAACCTCATGTGGAACAGAAGGGAGAAATGATAATGAGGGTTCTTAATCCGCGAAATGTACGTGCTACGTTTCCAGGATATGTGAACGATGAACAGGCCACATACTCGAAGATTGTGCGAGATGTATTTCGTAATGGAGATGCATGGGTTCGTACTGATGATCTAATGAAGTTTGATGAGTTGGGGTGTCTTCACTTTGTGGACAGACTCGGTGACACGTATCGGTGGAAATCTGAGAATGTTAGTACCACTGAGGTCGAGAATGAGATTTTAAGTGACACAGGAGTTCTTTTCTGTGTAGTTGTTGGCGCAAAAGTACCTAATCACGAGGGCCGGTGTGGTTATGCAATCATCCAGACAGAAAACGTCAACCAGGAATCCAACGAGGAAAAAGAGACTTTGCTAGATGAAGTTGCTACTACTGTATGGAAAGGACTTCCCCATTATGCAAGACCGTGCTTTTTACGGTTTGATATCATTCACTTGACAGAAAGTCATAAGATATCCAAAAAGAGTTTCAGAGATCCTGCTCTTCCTGCAGGACCTACAGGCAACCAAACGGTGTACTGGCTAAACTCAAAAACACGGAAGTATGAGCTTCTAACAGAAGACATTTATAGAGACATTATCAAAGGCGTCATAAGGATATAGTGACTTTTAACGTGATACACAAACATTAAGCTGATCTTAAAGTAGTGAGAAAACAAACAATAAAAAACGTGACAAAAAATATATCAAAAAAATTATTTGAAAATAGTCATCAGTATATTCATTTGTTCTTTCTTCTTCCACAAGGCTTTTCTGAAACCACTACCGCGTGAAGAATCTCTTGTTTAAAGACACTCTTCTACCGGAACGACTACCTAGAATCATATCAAAAGCAGTCGAGACTGTCTTAAAATGCCGGTAAGTATCTCTTCGTAATCAAAATAGAACAGGACAAATTGGAAAAATTTCTTTGCCAGGGGATTTCATTATAGAGAACTGCATAACAGCGGAGCTTCTGACCGCCAGAAGGAGCTTTACGTATGGAGAATTACATCAGAGGAGAACGTTTGTTCAAGAACGCCTGTGGATACCGCACCAGCTTGAAGACGTACTTGATAGTCACCCCATTCTAAGGATTATTATGATTTTGCTATATTCATTGACTCACTTTGTTGCTGACATAAGCGAAATACGGGGAAGTGGAAAAAATAGGAGTCCTCTTTTCGCATTCATTAGGTGGGAGACAGATTAACTTCAAGGAAAGAAGGAGAGCGATCGTGAGTCTGGAGAATAAATTTGCTTGTTGGATCAACAAACAAACACCCACCAGCAGCAGTACAAGAAACGTTTTTGTCACTTTTTCTTCTGTGGTTTGTCTGCTTTCAACACTAAATAAATTGACACAATATCAGACAACTTCTACACGCTTGCTATTTTGATCTGACGGACAAAGCTTGCACCTTATTTATTACAACAAGTTCTCTATCTGAAACTGCCCAACCTGTGCTGTTATTTTTCTCTGGTTTGACTGTTCTGCTATTTACAAGATTGCGTTTTAAGGAATTATCAGGAACATATATACTAACTACCGCCCTGTTTACTAGGCACCAATCGCTTCACACAAGATGTTCATGGAGAATCCCCATGTTGGGGATAGAACCAGACTAGAGGACTGGAGAATCAGAGGTTACAACCCGCTGACTCCTCCTGATCTTTTGCAGCATGAGTTTCCATTGACTCCAAAGTCAGAAAAGAATATCGTTCAAGGAAGAGAGCAAGCTTGCAATATTATCAATGGACTGGATGATCGTCTCTTGATTGTTATTGGACCTTGTTCCATACATGATCCTGATGCTGCTTTGGATTACTGTAATCGTCTGGCAGAGTTGAATGAGGAGGTGAAGGGTGAGTTGCACATCGTCATGAGAGCCTATCTCGAAAAGCCAAGAACCACCGTCGGATGGAAAGGGCTGATCAATGATCCAGACATTGATGGATCTTTTAACATTAACAAGGGACTAAGAATATCAAGAGAGTTATTTGTTAAACTCACCGGAAAGCTTCCTATTGCTGGGGAGATGTTAGATACTATATCACCTCAGTTTTTGAGTGATCTATTCTCTGTTGGTGCCATTGGAGCTAGAACCACAGAGTCACAGCTACACAGAGAGCTTGCATCGGGTCTATCATTCCCTGTTGGTTTCAAGAATGGTACTGATGGATCTCTGGGAGTAGCTGTTGACGCCATGAGAGCTGCTGCACATCCTCATCACTTTCTCTCTGTGACAAAGCCTGGTGTGGTTGCGATCGTTGGAACAGAAGGAAATAAGGACACCTTTGTCATACTTAGAGGAGGTAAGAAGGGAACAAATTATGATGAGGCTAGTGTGGCGGAGGCTGGTGAGGCATTAAGAAAAGCCAAGCTTCTGAATGGCAAAGATGCCAAAATCATGGTGGACTGCTCACATGGTAACTCAAACAAAGATCACAGAAATCAGCCAAAGGTTGCAGCAGAAGTCGCCAGACAAATCAAAAACGGAAACACTACAATTTGTGGACTGATGATTGAAAGTAATATTGCTGAAGGAAGACAAGAAGTTCCTGCCATTGAAGACGGAGGAAAAGATGCCTTGAAGTACGGGTGTTCTATTACCGATGCCTGTATTAGCTGGGAGGACACAATTACTGTTCTACATTCTCTTGCAGATGCTGTGAAGCAGAGAAGAAGTCTTCACTAATGCGGTTAAATCTGAAAATATATGTCAACATTTTATTTGTATTTAGGTATATGGTTATTGAAAGAAGAAAACACAGTGACAGTTAGTGATTTCATAGCAAGTTACCGAGTATTCTTGCGGCTATTCTTACACCAGGAGATATACCTCTTTCCTGCTGTTCGAAGTCGGCCAACTTAAGCTCTGTAGTGTGTTCGCAAAGGTTTTCTACTTCGCTGTTCATCTTTGCTTTCAAGTCTGTGTTTTTAGTAATGATGACAGCATTGGTTTCTAGATCTAGTGAATAAGCTCTTTTTGTGTAGTTCGACGATCCCACTACTGTAATACTTGGCTCTGTCTCTTCAGGGAGAGAAATCCATAAACCCTTGGCATGGTAAGACCAGCCTGTCTTAGTATTCACAGTGCCGTTTTTCCATTCCAACAGTTTAATGTGCTGAGTGTGTTTGTGGTGCTGGATATCTTGCAAGAAACGTTTTGCGTTGTACAAGTATGCATCTGGAAGATAGTATGAGATGCCTTTCGATTTGTAGAAGGAGTTGGCCTGTGGTGCTGCGGTTATGACAGATCCAGTAGCCAGAGACTCACATAGCTTGGACTTAATGTCAGGATGCATGTTGAAGTAACCAGCTGTGAAAGTCCAGGTGGCGTTTTTATCGTTAAGAAAAGTGAGTAGCCTTAGAATAGCCGGCTTTTCTGTTGAGAAGTCCTGTTGCAATAAAGGAGCAAAGGAAGAGACAGGATAAATAATAGTGTCAGGATCGGACACCGATTGCGGCTGAGCAGCATGAAGTTTAAGAATAGGCATTAATAGTCTTGTTGTGTCAAGCAAAAAGCTTTCTGCGTTGAGATGAGGCTCAGACGACTTGTTTGAAGAAGGCCACTCCAGCTCGAAAGCCTGCTTATTCGAGGAGGGAAGAAGCTGGTAGCTGATTGAACTGATGGCATCTTGGACTTTGTAGTAGTAGTTGGACAGGTCACGGGACTTCAGCACATAGTATCTATCTTGTCTATTAGTGAAATAGTCTTGTGACAGATTCGCTCCACTGAGAATGACTTCGCCATCGATCCCGTAAATTTTCATATGTTGCAGTCCCCATCCTTCATTTATACGTCTGGGAACCAGTGACTTGGCGAAACCTCGCAGGTTGGGAGTGTGATACAGTCTGACATTGACACGATCTATCCCATACTTCTGGACCAAAGGAGCCAACAACGATGCAGGGCACTTACCAGGGGCTTCTCTAGTGGATCTGAGATAATCTAGGAGAATATCAACTTTGAGCTGTGGGTTGGCAGCCAAAGACTCACTCAAACACTCGATAAGCTCATGCTGGGACTTTCCAATGTATAGCGATGAGAAGAAAACGCGCTCCTTAGCCTGTGCTATCTTACTTTTCAGCATAGAGTAAAACTCCGCCGGATGGTTGACAATCTCTATATCTTTGCTGTCCATATCAAACCTAGGCGCGATAGCGTCCAGCTGCTGTATTGTGGCCCGCAGACTGGGATGAAACGAGTCGTAGTTTATCAAAGCAACATTGTCCACTTTAAGAGTTGATATCTGCCGGATCTGCTTTCTGAGACCATACAGCCGGTGCATTAGATTTGTGACTGTGTATTGGAGGAACATAGGACCAGGAACGAGAGGCGTTGTGTGAAAGACCGAAAGAGAGACAGGATAATTGCGGGAAGTATAATACTTAGGGCGTTTTAAGTGTTCGGGTGCACCAGGCTGCTGAAGAAAGACGGTTTGCGAACGCAGGGAAGAAGTAGGGGGCTTCTATACTTTCGATGTTGATTTGGTACGGTTCACCAGGGAATCTCTGATGCACGGATGTGACTGACTATGCGCGTAGAAGAAATTTTTCAGACTCGATGATGCTTGAGTTGGTCACGTGAGCAGATACTGGAAGCCGATAGTCCGGGTAACCAGCCGACTATTTCATCGGAGCAGAGACGACGCACGGTGGTGTACGGGGGGAAGATTCTTTTTTCATGAAATGCAGGGTGTTGATCCAGAGTGAAGCCTGGGGCAGGGGAGGAGGAGAGGGTGCAGTTCATTATACCTACGGTGACCTGTGAATGCGAATAGCAGAGCTGTGGCGGATAATGGGGGCTATAGGAAGGAAACAAACGGAGACCCCTCCGAGAAAGCTACAAAAAACAGGATCGTCAGCCTGTGCAGAAAAGGCAGAGGCTCTTGTGGATAAGCATGGATTCAAACTGAAGCGAATCTATGTGGATGCTGAGAAGATGACTGCATTTGACCGGCTAGGTGGCCAGGGTAACTCTGAAAACTTGGAGGGATTGCCACAGAACAAAACTATGCGTCAGGAGGATGATGCGGCAGAGTATGTGATAGACGGGGCTCTTCGTAGAGTGAAGCCATACTATTTCACATACATGACGCATTGTAAGGAACGTTGGAGAGACAAAAAGCTATTGGATGTGTTTACGAGTGAGTTTCGATTATACCCTGAGTCGTATTATGTCTCTGCATTGAATGAAGGTAAGGTGACCTTGAACGATAAGGTTGCTGGTCTTGAGTCTGTTGTTAGAAATGGCGACCTAATTTCTCATAGAATGCATCGCCATGAGCCTGCTGTTACGTCTCGGAAAATTCGCATAGTCCATGCTGATGATGAGTTAGTTGTGATAGATAAGCCATCTGGTATTCCTGTCCACCCCACTGGAAGATATAGACACAATACGGTGACGTTTATTTTAGATAAGGAATATGGGATTAAGGCTCACCCATGTAACCGACTAGATCGGCTGACCAGTGGACTGATGTTTTTAGGGCGTACAGCCAAAGGCGCAGAGGCTATGGTTAAGCAGATGAGGGAGAGAGAGGTATCGAAGCAATACATAGCCAAAGTCGTTGGCGAGTTTCCTGTTGATCGCCGAGACATAGTTGTTGAAGAGCCTTTGAAAACTATAGATCCACGTTTGTCGTTCAATATGGTGGACAGAGAGAACGGTAAGCCTGCCAAGACTATCTTTCGTCGACTTTCATTTGACGGTAGCACCAGTCTAGTATTATGCAAGCCGCTAACGGGACGAACTCACCAAATTCGAGTTCACCTACAGTTTCTGGGACATCCGATTGTGAATGATCCGCTCTACTCTAGTCCAAAAATATGGGGGCCATGCCTTGGAAGAGGCGGAAAGTTTGATGTAGAGCAGGTGATGGAGAAGCTGTCGAAGGTTGGCAAAACAGAGCCTGCCACAAGCTGGTTGTATCCCAATGCTAAAGGAGAGATCCAGAATGCAGGAGAGACGTGTCAGGAGTGTGGATGTGTTTTATATTCGGATCCTGGTCCGAACGATCTAGACTTATATCTCCATGCTTATAAGTACGAATCAAGCCAGGAAAACGGTTGGAGCTACCGAACTGAGCTTCCCGAATGGGCTGTAGAGGAGCAGAAGAAATACATGAGTCTTGCTTTGGCCGAAGCACTTAAATGTGGACCAACTGAGACCGCCTTTTGCGTTGGTGCTGTTTTAGTTCATAAGGGAGAAGTTTTGAGTACAGGCTATTCAAGAGAGTTACCGGGGAACACACACGCGGAGCAGTGCTGCTTAGAGAAGTATTTCACAACGACGGGCAAGCGAGAGCTTCCTATTGGATGCGAGATATACACCACCATGGAGCCGTGTAGTGAGAGATTAAGTGGAAATACTCCCTGTTTGCAGAGAATTCTAGAATTAAAGGATTGCATCAACAGCTGCTTCGTGGGTGTTTTGGAGCCGGGGATTTTTGTGAAAAACAATGTTTCATCCTCCCGGCTAGAAGACGCCAGTATAAACTACTTACAGGTACCTGGGTTCGAAGAAGAATGTCTTGTTGCTGCTAAGAAAGGCCACCCAGCTATTTCAGCTCAAGATACTAAAAGTGTCGGCAGTGCAACGTGAAAGACGACCCCACTAAACCAGCCCCACCTCTCTGCGGAGAGCGAGCGTAGACTATTACTTTTTTGTGGGGAAGGCTGGAAAAAATATATAAGGGACAAAAAGCTGGATAAAAAGCAGAAATTATCGCATGTTAAACAAACAGCCTAAACATAAGTCACCAACTTGCATAATCGTAACATGCCAACCTCGCCTATTATTGACGTTTGCAGGGAGTGCGACCAGCTGGTGCGGGACTTCCTTGCGCTGCCTGTACCGTACACGGACGCTGCGTGGCCGAATCGGAAGACTGTGTCGCCCTTTCCAGCATTCCATTCGGACCAGGTCCTGCATCGAGAGACACAGCAGCAGGTGCTCACCACGCTGGAAGTATTTGCCGAGGTGCTAAACACATACTCGCTTGACCAACTGTCAATAAGCTACAACGGCGGCAAGGATTGCTTAGTAATGCTTGTGGTGTACCTAGCGGCCATCTATCGAAAATTCGCCCCAGACAATCTTCTTCAATTGAAGTCACATCGGATAAACTCGGTTTATATCAACTCTGAAGACACGTTTCCGGAGCAGGATCTATTTCTCATGCAATCGGTAGTCAAGTACCAGCTCTCTTTCACCAAGATTAAAGATAGAATGAAAAATGGGTTCCAGAAGTATCTTGATCACAATCCAAATATCCGGGCCATCATAGTCGGAATCCGCAGAATCGATCCCTACGGTGCAAACCTAGTTCATATCCAGCGAACTGACCACGGCTGGCCAGATTTCATCCGCATTAATCCGGTTTTAGATTGGACTTACTGTCAGATATGGTACTTTCTACAAGCTGCCAACATTGATTATTGTCACCTCTACGATCGTGGCTACACTTCGCTAGGTGGGCTTGCGAACACGCTACCTAACCCGCTACTAAGACACTCTGATGGGTACTGGCCTGCTTACATGCTGGATGACGACGATCATGAACGTTTAAGTCGAGCCTCGGACGCTCCTCGGACATCGAGCAAAAACACCTCTGGTAGTGATGCATCCACAATGACTAAAGCTAAGGCTCCAACGACTGCCACATACATAGACACCCGCAGAGTCGAGGAAAAGCTTTAAATACCGGAAATTTGTAATACAACCTTCCCCACAATAATCAAGTGAAAAAAATTAAAACTAACATGTAAAATGTTTGCTGCTTCGGTACCAACCGTGCATCTCCTGACACAAAGCCCTCTACCTAAATGTCAATGACAGAGGGTACATGGCATAGCAAGGGCCTAGAACCATGTTTTAGGGTCTTTCTTACAACCGAAAAACTACAATCCCAGCCATTATTGGATTTTGTGAGGTCTCCTAAAGCAGGAGCTATAGTCTTCTTTGAAGGAACAACAAGAGATTCATTTGAAGACAAGAGAGTAACTTCGCTGGAATATGAAGCTCATCAGCGTCTTGCTCTGAAAACACTCAGCTGCATAGTCCAAGAAGCACAGATCCGTTTTGGAGGTCCTGACATAGTTCACGGAATAGCTGTGGTGCATCGACTAGGAGCCGTTCCTATAGCCGAGGCATCCATAATGATAGCAGTGAGCTGTACGCATCGTAAAGAGGCGTGGCAATGTGGTGAATGGATTTTAGAGAAGATTAAGCAAAAGGCTGAGGTCTGGAAGAAAGAGTATTATAGTGAGGGGCCTGGTGTGTGGAAGCAGAATGAACTTCCTTGATGGATATAATAAGTTGGCTACAAATTACATTATCATTTTAATAAAGTTGATTATGTTTTGCTATTTACAGAGGCAAAAACGCCTGTTTTGGACGATAAATGGTTTCTATCTTTCCTGTGCCATAGTTCATCCGGTGAATCATAGTTGCATTCTTATCTTTTTCATCGGTAACCAGATCAGTAGTTTCGGGAAGCGTAGGTTTTAGGTATTTTCTCTTCAATGAAAGCTGTTGTTTCAAAGTAAAGCAATTTTCAGTGCTGCCTATCAACTGTAACACTTGATCCTTAGTTTCCTTCGATATAGGTTTGAGAGGAACAACAAGCTGTTTAATTTTTTCAATAGCAGCGGATCTGTTGCTTGATAGCTGTTCTTCGGTGAGATTCTTGCATATCTTGAATTTGGCATCAAACATCACAGCATCATCTGTTTTCGCAGCAAGATCCTTATATTCTGAGCATGTGGTCTCGTAATCAGCCTCAGATAATTCTCCCTTGTTATGTTGCAATTTAGCATCATATAGATAGTTGTAAGTAGCGTAGAAGCGAGAATCAGCAAGACACTTTCCTCCTCTCAAGAACCCATCAATAGCAACCAGTCTGTGAGCAGCCAAATCTATCAGCTCCTCAGATGGCAGCTCTATAAATTCAGGGAGCTGCTTCTTAAATGTCTCGTACTTCTCTGTACGGCGCTCGGCTCTTTGAGTTTGCTCCTCAAGCAGTTCAGGTAAACGAAGGGACTCTTTACGAGACATATATTCTCTTTCTGCCTGCGCATGGAACTCGTTTTTAACAATCTTTCTGCCAAAACGTCTCACAGTAGGGTCAAAGTGACCATATGGGAGTCTATCATCTTTCCCCAATGCCACGCCTATGAACTTCCGCTTGGGATGGAACGGATCCAAATAATATCTAACAAATCCTGGCTCAAGAGCAAAAAGCGTATGATCCCTACCAATTCCGACATTTTCTCCAGGATACCACTTAGTACCTCTCTGTCTAAGAATAATCTGTCCTGTCAAAACAGCCTCACCTTCGTGCTTCTTTGGACCCAGTCTTCTACCACGGGAGTCCTTCATATGGGTCTTGGACCCAGCTGCTCTTTTGGTGGCATTTCTCACTTGTTGCCAAGTCGTCGTTCCCGATGGCACTCTCAAAGATTGTGCAAAGACATTCCCGATAGTACGGGCAAACTGTCCTGCAAAATGCATGTGTGATATCTTGATAGTGTGCGAAGGCGGTACAGGTCAACCAAGTAGTTGCGCTTTGATCAACAAGTGATGGTTTTATGATTGAGCTTCACCGGTTGGAGGTTGGAAAAATTTTTTGGAAGTCGTTAGGCGTCGATCGACGTAGTTGTCTTCTCCTGCTTGCGTCTGCGTATTTCGAGGAAAAACAGACTCGACATTATCTAGTTTCAGAACCGTGACGGCCGGGGAGTACCATCATCAGAATCTGTAGTACAGAGGTACAATGGAGGGTTACTGGGATGTCGTAGTATCTTCGCTTCAGGATGTGGTGAATGCGAACGAGTCTGTGGCGTTTGATCCGCTGGATCTTGAGAACGTTTCTGGAGAAGAAGAGAAAGCACAACAGAAAGAGACATTAGTCCGACATAAGGAGAACTTAGAGAAAGGCCAGCGAGTTCTGGAATCTGCTCTTATCAATGTGAATGGGCTCTTATCACAAGTCAAGAACGTGGAAGATGAACCGTTGTCCGGTAGAGCTACGACCAATACAAGGAATAATGCTAAAAACAACAGTGAGGAATTCGAGGCGCCAATTGCATCTCCTGAAGAAACAGCGGAAATAGGTTCAAGACGCGCTAAAGCTAGAGTATCGCAGCGCAGTGGGCGATCATACTATGAGTCTGCCTTCAATCCATCAGAACCAGTTGTTGTTGGATCAGAAGTCGCATTCAGACCACGGCAGAGAAATGCGGAATGGATTCAGTGTGAAGTGATCAAGGTTATAAACGAGTTTAAGTATGAGGTGAGGGATCCTGAACCCGATGACCACAACCCAAACGGACAAGTGTTTAAGTGTACATGGAAAGAACTGATTTTAATTCCTGCTCGTGACCAGCTAGGGTCACTTGAAAACTACCCTGTGGGGTCCAAGGTGCTGGCGAGGTACCCGGAAACTACAACGTTTTATCCTGCTGAGGTCATAGGAGCCAAGAAGGATGGGACGTGCCGACTGAAATTCGAAGGTGAGGAGGAGGTTGGAAAAGAAACAGAGGTAGAAAGACGACTCGTTCTTCCGTTTGCGGGGTAGCCTTTACAATTGTACTGTATCCCCAAGAGAAGTCCGCTGCCAAATTATTCCGACCTTTGTAGGAAGAATAATTTTTCAACGTCTTTCCCCGGATTTTCTGCATTAAGTGTATTTATTCATTGTATTTACTTGGTTGAGTTAACATAAATAGCATTAGGATGCAAGCAACGTGCCTGCAGTCATTAGCGAGGACCGACAAATTCCTACATAAGGAATGATATGCTCATTTTGGCTTTGTCTGACTTTGCGGGAGGGTCCTTTGGTTGTGGAGTTTGTGATTGTTGGTTTGGTAATGGTTGGGAGGGTTGTAGGTTATGAGAAGGCTGCGGAGCCTGGGAGAGTTGTGAGGATGACATAAGGTTTGCCAGAGGCTTCCCAAAGCTGAAATCCTTATTAAAGAGCTCTGTCTTCTTTGTTGTAGCCGCTGAAGCTGACGTCTGAGGGAGCTGGTGGCTACTGTTGTTATTGAGAAGATGCGGGGATGATGTCCCTGAAATAGATAATCGGGGCACCAAAGACGATCTCCGAGATGTGGATGATGCAACATCGCTCAAGTGAGTCAGAGGTGTACAATCTGTGGAAACGATGGATGAGTTTCGTGACGATAACCTTGAAAGCGGTGATCCAGGATAGGGTGACGAATTTCCAGATATTGAACCAGAGCTGTAGGGGCCATTATAAGGAGTCCCGTAACCAGTAATGTAAGGTATATGATCAGCAGCTGAATGCCTCCGCATAGGTTCTGATGAACAATCTTCGACTAACTTTCGCTTACGTAGACACGGTAGGGACTCAATCGCAGCAGGTCGCAAATCAGCAGACGCACTACGTCCAGACCTCACAGCATGTAAAATAGGTGACGGCTGTACCGCAAGAGGAGGAAGAGTCGTATCAGGACCAAAAATCGCCACATTAAACTGAACAGGCTGCTGAGATGTTTTGTTATTTGCTGTTGGTTGCTGAGAGAAGGGTTGCTGTGAAAGTCCTTGTGTTGAAGCTCGTTTTCTGCGATTAGCACCTCCATTCCACCAGTTCTTTACAGCGTTGTCACTGCGTCCATTCAAATGTCGCGCTATCTCAGCCCAACGTTTTCCGTAACGTTCGATGAGCTCCTCAATATAACGGCCTTCTTCAGGAGTGATTGGGGTCCTGTTCAGCGACGGCTTCAAGTTCTGATGGAATCGTTCACGTGCCTGTTTTGCAGTACGTGTCTGCAGTACTTGCGCAATCTTCACCCAGTTCAGGTTTTTCTCTCCACCAAAAAGCTGCACCAACTCCAACAGCTTTGAGTCTTCTTCGGGTGACCACGGACCTCTTCTGAGACGAATTTTACGAACTTCGGTATCTTCAACGCTCTGAGATTTCCCACTAGTGGGTTCCTCTGCTTCGTTGACTTCCGAGTCCGTGCTGCCCATGTTCGTTGTGCTACTGTTGCTCACACTGTTCCGCTCGCCAACTTTCAGCAAAATTTGCGGATGATCTTTTTATAAACTGTCCATGCCAAAAACACAATTTCCACGGCGCAGCAGCAGGGCTGTTGATTACTAGCGGTAATCGCGAAAAGTTTCTTTTTTCTGTTAATAGTTTAACATGGGATTTCAACTGGTAATGATTACCACTGCCAGTAATCATCTATAAAATGCTTTTGAACGGTTTTCGGGAACTATAAAGCTGAGTCAGCCACAGCAAACTGGTAGAACAAGACAAGTTAATTTAAATAGCTAATAATTGCTAAGAATCCCGATTGATGCCCATAATACTTCATCGTTACCCCCAAAAGCTGTAGACTTTCTCGGGTTGTGCTAGTAAATCACTAAGGTGTGCAATATTTTTAAAGGGTTCAGTTTTGCCCCTTCTAAACCATTTTCACTGGCAAATAACTTTATCTATACTGAATAGGTTACATATGATGATGGGTCACTTGAATGTGCTTCCAGCTCCCGAATATGTGATATAAAGTATTCGGTAGATTATCGCGCCGATCGACCTTCTCAATCAAGTGGTGATCTGGTTCCGCGAAGTTGCCATTACGTCTGGTAATTAACAGCCCTGCCGCGCAGCAGCCAGCACAGCCAGCCATACACTATTATTTTACTACCAAACCCTTTAATACCCTCTCCCCTGCGGCCGTTTGTGTATTACACGAACGGCCTCTACTCTACCAGCTCCGCACAGTAGGACAGAGAAGCATACCTAACGTTTCATGCTCATGACTCCCCCATCAACTACATAAACAGTCTCCACATTAAAGGCAGTATGACAATTGCTGCCTCCCTCCATGGAGAAGCCCGAAGCAGTGCAAAGGTGTTTCCCCAGACTTAGTGACGCAGGGAACTATTCGCATGACCGGAAGAATAAGCGCTGAATTTTTACTGCATACACGTGCGTAATCGATTTACTTTCTCCGAAACACAAAATTATTCATGTACTTATTTTTCCGTGAAGTCCATATACGTTAACATTTCTAGTTATTTTGGAAAAACATGCCTCATGTCTTGCAAAATGCTACACTATTGCTCTTATAGCCTGTAGGGCACCCCGTGATCGTGAATTTGATTTGCCATTGCTCCCTTTTTCCCCGTAAATCCCACCATCTTCTTTCCTGGAATGTTTGGCACGCAAATCCTTCAAAAAGATGATAAATGAGCCAACACAAACTATCACTAAAAACGAGAACGCACACCACATCATAGAGGCTGCCCGAGTACCTTCATGTCCTTTTATTATTGTGAGAGATCCTGATTCTGCGAGGACGACACCGGCCTTAGAAGCAACATGTGCCCACATTGATCCAACACCCCATAGAACACACGTTATTACCCCAACCACCAAATTAATCATGTAACTTATCGATCTGAACGGCAAAAACGGTATTGACCCATATATTTGACACACTAACAGGACAAGGTTCAAAGCAAGCGTAGCCATTAACACGTAAGGCTGGATGATCTCGGTGCTGAACTTGGTTCCCAGCTCCACAATATTGAGCGTTGAAGTGGTTAAATTTGATCCTGTGTTATATAAAGAGACACCAGGATACTCATTTTCCACTTCATCTTCATTTGGAGGATATCCGCATACTGTTGAGTTTCCAGATTCCACGCACATACCCATAAACCCAACTCGTACCGTCATCTTGCTTGAACTTGAGCTATTTGAACGAGAATATGCTGCTTCAATCATACTGTACATAGACGAACTTTCATTGAAAGAATATTCAATCAAGTACACGTCGGATGATGAAGAGCTCGTCTTTGTACAACCAACAAGCAAATATGACAACAAAAATACATTCACAAAAAGTAGAAGCGACATTAGCAGCTTGGGAAGTTTTGCAATGAGAGTCACACAAGATAAGAACAACATTTTGTATTGGTATTTTTTGCGTAGTTATTTTAATTTTGCTGTCGCTCCATATACCTCATCATCTTTGGAGTTGTTCATGCCTCAAAGTGCTCTATATATACACAGGAAAGGTACCCGACAGGTCAGCTTGAATCAAGCGTGTTTCATGCTGATGAGAACACTTTTCTACGGTTTTTATTTTCTATCAGAAAAACTTCCTTATCGAGACACAGATGAATCAAAGGTGAAAAATCACAGACTGTGCCTTTACAAAAATAGACTCAGCACATTTGTGGTATTCCCTTCAGTGTTTCGTCTTGAATCGTACCAGACTGCTTACCCTGTCTAAGAGAGATCCAGTTGACTTGTGATTCGTCATGTTGTTCATCAATAGCAACTCCGTGAAGCTCAGCAAAGCGTTCCAGTAGTTTCAGTTGCTCAGTCGACCCCTTCCAGATACGGCCATGGATCTTCAGTCCTTTCACACACGTTTGTAGTCGCTGCAACGTATGTTTTCTACCATCTGACTTTCCAATATATATGCATAAGTGTATCATTCCAGCCAGATAGCAAATGAACCCAAACTGGTACGATGTTTGTTGTACTTTTCCGATGTCAAACATAATATCAATTAGCCGACTGATTTCATTTGCCGACGTAATACATCTTTCAGAGGCTATGAGGGGAATATCTTTCAAGAAAAGTCTTTCCAGCAGAAGATTACATGCCTCATAATGTAGGTGGAAGCTAATGTTGTAATAGTTTCTGGAAAATCGTTTGTCTCTCAAGAAGCCAGGAGCAGTATTTTTCAAATCCTTGAAAAGTAATTGGCCTGTTCGGAATAACCTTTTGCGCTCTTGAGAATCACCAATCTCTGCTTGTACTGACATAATCTGATCCGAAAATCTATCAAGAAGATACCATAGCCTGCTGGAATAGCTGAATGTCAACTCCATCAAATACGCTTCCCCGTCAGACGGTGATCGTTGAATTTCATAAAACGGTGATATAATTCGACGGAAATGCAGACACGACGGAAGCCCTAGCTTAGTAGTGATCAATCTATCTTGGGTACACACAGACCACAAAAGTGCGGATTGAAACGGAGTGATCTTGGGAGCATATTCAGCTGCGGAAGATCCCACTTCATAAGAGATGTGGTAACCCATATGTTGTGTAGCAGAGCATGCCATGGATATATACATGTATGACATTGAGTCATCACCCATTCCCATCTCGTAGCACGACATCAGAAGAAGTCCCTGTAAAAGATAATTATCCGGAGTATACTTGGCTGCAACCATTGCAACTCGAGATGCCTGATCGATAAAGAGTCGTCCTACTTTATCCGCCTCTGCGAAATCAGAGTAAATGCAAGCGATACCAAAAATGCAACACATCAGTAGATGGTGAGATGGTAGAGTGTCTTTGGAAAAGTCCCATTTATCTATCTGTTCTAACGATAAATGGAATACATATGGAATATCAAAGCAGTTATACCGTATCAAATCCATCAAACCACTTTTGAACTTCTCTTGAATATAATAAATTTGCGTACCATCCAAGCCAATCAGCGATCCAACTCCTGAAATAGGAGCCATACTTGTACTTCTTCTCACATTCAAAGGCACACAGTTTTTCATTTTCACAAACTCGGTTAGCAAAGAGACAAATCTATTGTCTTGCGCAGTGTTGATACTGCAACTCAGATCATGAGACTGATCCGGAGGAGAAACGTCTTCGCTCAAATTGAAGCTTGACCCAATACTGCTCATCATTTCAGGATCATGATTATTGATGAAATCCTCTAGCTTGCTCATCCGCTCCTGCAGATAAAATATGTAATCTGCATGATACTTTCTTCTTCTTCTGTCCCCTTCAACTTGGTATGAGCATGACTGAAGATGCTCAAGACAGTTAGAGCAGGATGGTGTTTTTCCGTCACAGTTGCGTCGTTTTGCTGATTTACAAGAAATGCATACTTTAAATGGAGGTGGACTCATGTCAAAATATGAGTACAGACAGCTTCAGCTGGTGGGTATACGTGAAGCTGTAGGCCATTAATCTGGATAGTAAAATCAATCGACTTGATTGTTTTAGTCATTTTATCATTTTATCATTTCTTTCTCACCTGTGCACGACCAACCACCTGCTGGGCAGGGATATGGCAGCCATGTATGGGTTGTGCTGAGACTCGATCTCACAGCCTTTGTTATCAGCTAGTCTTATGAAGGTATAACTACCGACCCACTGAGAATTTCCTAGCAGGATACGTCTATTCTATTTAACTGTAGTTTTAGAAGCGAAGTAATAAGATCAAAGCTGTTTGATTAACGCTGTTTGACGAAAGGGATATACATCTGATTGTGGAAACGGGATCCTTGCTTTAGTGGCTCCCCAGGCAGTATAAACTGCTTACTAGCGCATTCCAAAGTTTCTGCTTTGATGTCACAAGCCATAGTTTAGGACGCTACAAAACTATTTCAAATTATTCAAAAAATGACTTTACTGCCCAGAATGACGAGGGAGTTCAGCTAGAAGCCCAAAGAACTTAGAAGAGATGACTTTGCCATTTTACCAGCCAGAATACAACCAAAACTCAGTGTTGATATTCAGAATTTCTCCATACAGCCGATATAAAGTATATCTGGTGACAAACTTTGAGTACAGTTGTTTTCACCTTTGTAGTTGTCACGGTTGACTGGCTCGCATCAAGGGAGATACTGTGTGTGATTACTTATCGCACTAACGGATAGTGGTTTTGTGAGGGATCACGAGGTGGAGAATATACCTGTGTAAAAGAAGCTGTGTTCCAGAATTGCACTCTACTCATTTTTCAGGCGTAGAAAGCGGGAGATCTAAAAAAAATATTCTCCGCCAATTGATCTGGAGCAGTGGAAGCAATGATTGCTTGCCAATGGGAGGACTTTCAGGCTTTATAAGGGCTTTTATTCTTAATGAATCAGAATTCTGATAAAAGAAACTACCAAAATGATACTCTCTTCTCTCTTTATATTGACAAACTAGAGAAAAAGCTCAGCTCATTCTCTATCAAGATGTCTGCGTTTGAAGAATTGATGAAGATAAGAGATGGTCCTTCCACAGATGGTGAAATCAACATCGTTGGCCGTGATCCTATATTTAAGACACCCTTCAAACTTGGAGAAACTACTGCACAGGTTTTGGCGGCCTGTGGTGTTGCTGCAAATGATCTCTGGGAACTTAGAACAGGACGACGTCAAAAAGTAACGGTATCTGTTAATGTTGCAGCTGCAAGTTTGGCTGATACAAAATATAGTTTTAAAAAGGCTGACGACGGGAAATACTATTCGATACCGGGGTCTGAAGCCATGAGACATATGGTGAGTCTCACTCAGCCTTGGAAGACTGCAGATGATCGTTGGTTTTTGCCTCATACGAACTTGCCTCACTTAGAGGCTCGAGTTCTAAAGGTGCTTGACTGTAAGAGTGAAGTGGAGTCTGTAAAACAGGCAATTTTGAAATGGAAAGCTCAGGACCTAGAAGATGCTATAGCAGCAGCAAATGCTTGTGGAGGGATTGTAAGAACTCCAGAGGAGTGGTTGGAACATCCCCAAGGTGAGTATTTAGCTTCCAGGCCAGTGGTTGAGATAACCAAAGTAGCAGATGGTCCACCGCAAGAATTTTTACCTGGGGATATGCCTTTATCTGGAATACGTGTAGTGGATATGACTAGAATTCTGGCTGGCCCTGTGTGTGGATTAACTCTAGCAGAGTTTGGCTCAGATGTGTTGATGGTCACTGCTCCACAGTTACCTCAAGTATTAGAATTTGTTCGAGACACAAGTCATGGTAAACGGAGCTGTTATCTTGACCTCAATACTGAGAAGGACGCCAAGAAACTCAAAGAGTTAGTTTCCGATTGTGACGTTATCATAGATGGATATCGTCCAGGCAGACTTGCTTCGCGAGGTTTTGGAGCTGAAGAATTGGCCAAGTCGAAGCCTGGATTGATACATGTATCAGTGAATTGTTATGGCTCAGGCGGGCCTTTTGGATCTCGTGCAGGCTGGGATCAAGTTGCACAGGCCGTAACAGGAATGTGTTACACACAAGGTATTGAGGGTGGATCGGATAAACCGGAGCTTACTCCCGTGTATGCATGTGACTATATTTGTGGACGATTAGGTGCTTATGGTGCAATGCTGGCGTTGGCACGCCGAGCACATGATGGTGGAAGTTATACCGTGAAAGTTTCCTTGTGTCAATCTGCAATGCTTTGCCAAAGAGAAGGCGCGGTTAAGCCGTTCAAAGATGCCAAAGGAACATTATCTAAGGAGGAATTTGAAGAGTGGCAGGTTTTCGAGGATGGCACAAGCTATGGTGATCTGAATGTCCTGGGTCCTGTTATTAAAATGTCTGAAACACCATGTAAATGGTCAACAAAGACCCCAAAGCTGGGCCAAGACAAAGCTGAATGGCTACCTAGAAAATTACATTAAAACAAGTTTCTTATTCCTACTTCACTACTCAATAGAACTCTTCGATATTAGTTTCAGTTTAATAATACATGAAAAGCACTTTAGATATTATATCTATATGAACTATAAAAAGTAGATGAAGTTGTCAGACTGATCTCCTCTGGCATGTGGGTCCGATGTACCATTCACGATACGTACCTTCTTTTGGAGATTCTGAGATTTCAAATACCATGCTTGCAAACAATATCCAACTATTGCAAGCGAAATACTTCCGAGAGAAAACGCATGACCTAGAGTATATTTGGGTGCCTCATTCGATCTGTATATCTGACCAATTATAATACCGGCAACATTGCCTATTGAAAGTTGAATTCCCACAGACGAAGCTCTCTTCAAGTGACCAGCAGTGTTATTGTTCAACCAACTCAAATTTAAGCCGGGGCCAGCAAATGCACCAATTGTCAGAACATAAACTCCACCCATGCGTGCTTTGTTGGTAGACACACCAAGCAATATAGCGTATCCTGCTATTGAAAACAAGGCAGCTCCAATCAAAAATGGAAGTCTTCTTTTAGCAAGATCTGAGAATGCTGCCGTAACAGTGAATGCAACAGCACCCACAACATAGACCGGAATGGTTAGTACCTGAGTCTTTAACGTTGAATATCCCATAGCCTTTATAATTTGAGGAAGAAATGTGGAAAAACCATAGAAGACAACCTCCGCACAAAGCTGGCTTACAGCTGAAAGATAAACCTTGGGATCCTTGAAAGCAGCTTTCACATCCTCTTTGCCTCGGTCATCCTTGTACACTTCGTTTAAAACCTCCTGCCTTTTCACAAAGCAAGCTCTTTCTTCTTCATTTAGAAACCAAGCCTTCTCCATTTTGTTTGGTAGAGCTATAATCACCACAAACGCTCCAAAGAATGATATACACCCTTCAATGATGAATAGCCATTGCCAGCCATGCAAACCATTGATTCCGTCCATTTGCAACAAACCGTAGGCAAGTAGCCCACCAATAGCCCCTGCAAGGGCTGCAGCTGCAAATAAATACGACATTCTGTATGCTAATTCCTCTCTCTTATATGCTGTTGCAAGATATAATGCCAAGCATGGAAATAAGCCACCCTCAATCGCTCCCAACAGCAAACGGATCACAACTAAACCAGCGAAGTTTTTAATAAACCCAGAGAAGATACCAACCAGAGACCAAGAAGCAGCCAATCCTGCAAGCATTACAGCTGGTTTGAACTTTTTGAATACAACTGTACAAGGAGTTTCAACCAAAATATATGTCACATAGAACAAACTGACTGCTGCGCTATATTGAGAAGCAGTAAGCTGCAGATCCGTTAACAAACCAGCAGAGCCAGCATTTCCTATATTGGAACGGTCAAGATAAGCAATCAGATAGACCCATCCTACCACTGGAAGAATCACAGCGTCCATCTTCATAAGCATCTTCTTTTCGACGCTTTTCTGAATTCCCTCCATCACACTCTGGGGACCATGGACCTCCTCATAGGAAATATCAACTGGAGTAAGTTTGTCTTCCTGCATTTCAAGAATTGTAATCTATTGATACTGCATTTTTCCTACTATCCATATGCTACTCTGTGCTCCCTATGACTCTCTTATATTCATATAATCAATCGATAGCTTTCTTCTCGTTTCCGGATTCGATATCAATTTTCTGCTTACCTAATCTCTGATCATTAGGCGGAAAATAAATATTGTCCGCTTCTTATCAATCTAAAAACTGCCTTAGATAAGAAGATAAAGAAAAAGTGCACTTTTTCAAGCACGGACTAACTCTGTTGTCGGAAACCAAAGAGTGGTTATGTGTTGGTGGTCCAACATTGAGAGAATATTACTTAAGAGAGATCATCTATCTGATATGACTTGCAAATGCAAGAAATGTTAAGGAGAGAAAAGAAGGAAGTAGCCACTTGATTTCAATTAAAATCGATATCGAGATAATCGGTAAAGATGTTTGAGTCAAAAACATCCAGATCACAATCTAGAGGAGAATTCTGATCACTAAGAGCCAATATATCTGAAGGAGACGCTGATGAAGGGTAATTTTCACTATCTTCACCGTTGAACCATACTTTTACTTCATCAAATGTTGATTCACTTGTATTGGTAGTTTGAGGATGATGATCCTGCAAGTCCATAAAATTTTGATAAGCCAAGTCTGATGGTGACAGGTCGACCATGTCTGCTTTATCTGCGAGCAGTGCGAACTCACTTAAACCTGTGTCTGTGTCATGTTTAGCTCGAAGTTGGTCCAGAATGCCTATTTGAAGATTCCATTTATGTGAAAAGTAGTCCAAAACTCTGATATCTTTAATTGATCTCTTCCAAACATCGGCATATTCACTTAAAGCTGTAATAAACTTGACAAGTCTTGAATTCGAATCAGCATGAAGTGATGTATCGGTGTTCGTAAGTATGAATAGCTCAAATAATGCACATTGAAACAGTAAATAGCCGACAAAGTATGGAGCTCGGTTAAACCCATGCAATTCGGTAAAGCGACCGGTGATTTTTGCTGATGTACTGCAAAATCTAATCATAAGCTTCATCATCATCTTTGGATTCTGTGTCAAGTAAGAACGATGAAGGAGCATCAGTAAAACGTAATATGACAAATGCAATAAAAGTACTCGCTCATCTGAAGTATTACTTGTCAAAGCTATCTCCTCAGGTAGCGACTGATGAACAAGACGCAGGGCTGAACATCCTTTTTCGAATAACATTGCACGATGAGACTGGTGCAAGTATCCTGACTTAGACGAATAGATCTGCTGCAACACCCTATCCTCAACGTACCACAACTTGCAATGATACGAAAATGTCAGCTCGCTAATGTATTTGTTGGAGTTGAGACCTCTCTCATCAAATAAACCCAAATCACACGAAGGAGTATAGAAGGGAGTACTCATTCGATAGCATTGTATGCAAGAATCCCTTCCGAGAGCCATAGCATTCATTCTGTCTTGCAACATTACTGACCAAAATAATGCGTCTTCAAAACCAGAGCGATGTGACCGTTTAGCTGCTTCGCCAGATGTAGTTCCAAACACCGAGGAATCAACAAGTTCAGCGTTACTTTTGAGATGCATCCCTTGATACTGTGCTAAAGAAGTCGACATAGAGTTGAGAATGCAACCATAAGAGTCATTACCCATACCTGATTCGTAACATGATAAAATGAGTAATCCTTGAAGAATATTGAAGCTCAATTTTTGACGACAGCTCTTCAAAGCTACAGTTTCTGCTTCATGGATGAAGGTACGCGTTATCACTTTCTGATGGTCAGAGTAAGCAGATGCATAAGCAAGTATGGCACAAATAAGGAAATATCTGTCTGGCTCTTTCGGAGGAAAACTCCATGCTCGAATCTCCTCTAAGGACACTGCTGAAACATAGAAATAGTTAGCAAATGTTTTTTCAAAGAGAGCAAACATCTTATCACGAAACTCCTTGCTGACAAAGGCGCCACCAGAGTATTCAATGCCACTAAGAAAGTCTTCGGACTCAGGGTATGAATGACTGCCGCTCTCCATGGCATCTTGCCGTCCAGACAAAGGACCATAAAATTCAGTTTTATCTTCATACTTCTTAACTTTCCAAACAGTAGAGATCATCTCCTGCAAGGCACCTAGGTCTGAATACTCTTCATGAAGTCGTACCCGCTGTGACTTCTCATTATTTGCATTCATAGCTGGTGCTGCCGGCAATAGTGAATTTATATCTCTTTCTGCTAAGGTCGGATTGGTTTTGATCAAATTAATTGCACATTGTTTGAGCAGGTCTGATCTCAGCTCCAAGTATTCTATATGTGCAGAGTCATACTTGCGCTTTCTTCTATCATTTCCTGTCTTGTAGATACAACCACCAGCGTTTCTATACTTGATGCAGGTTAAGCATGGGTTTCCACCGTCGCATCTCCTTTTTCTCTTTTGACAAAAGAGACATGCGCTCGAAGTGAGCCTAGATGGCCTGAGAATCTTTGATGACGGTACCTTCGTCATTCACCTTACATAAGCGATTGATGAGAAACTGGATGTCGAGTTCAAGGCCCTGTTGTGGCAAACTGCTTACAAAAATGAGAACAGGTTGAATACTTTATATGAGCAAGTGTGTTTCCGTCACTCCTTGCAGGATTGCCGGAAATACCTTCACCCGGAGATGGAATTAGGTTCTGTGCATTGCACGCACGGTGACCCAGATCAATAAGTGCTCCACCAGCCGATCCTCGCTTTGGAGCCAATACACAGCATACATACAGTGTAGCTGACAATCAAGCTGTTACTGCCGTCATTTACAGGGAGAGCCAGGAATCGACAGACATACAACCTAGTTCAGCTTATTAGACAAGCAAGTTGAACTCTATCTTCATGTACAACCGTACACCATTCCTTCTACACCTTGAGTCCCGACGATTGCACAAACTTTAATGTAACCAGTCTTCCACAGGTTCATAGCGTGCAAGCCCTTTCCTCTGCTGGAACATCAGACAGACCTACTTGTAATGATCCTAAAGAAGCTGTCAACTAGAAGAATACAAAATCCTGTGACTCAATGGATACGAAACACGTCATCAGAGACACATTTGCTCAAACATGACATCTTTAAGCCTCCGAATCAACAGATTTCACAGATACCTCCTATCATATTCCTACACGGATTACTCGGGAATAGAAAGAACAATAGAACAGCATCAAGACATATATGCAAGTTACTTAATACAATGGTTGTTGTACCTGATTTACGAAACCATGGGGAATCGTTCCACTTGAGACCACATAACTACGAAACTATGTCTAACGACGTTCACCACTTAGTCAGTCATATTATACAGCAGCATCCGGAGGTCTTTTCAAAAGGATCACCAGAGTTTATACTTATGGGACATTCAATGGGTGGAAAGGTAGCCATGGTTCATGGTTTACGTTTCCCGCAAATGGTTAAAGCGGTGATCAGTATAGACAACATACCGTATCCCAACCCATCGTCAAGTTTTGCCGAGTTTGAAAAGTTTCATGTGTATCTCAACTTCATGTCTAGTATCTTTGCTTCCCATCAGTTCAAGACATATAATGAAATAGACGCAAGACTAAAAGAGGTCGAGAAAGATCCATTAGTTCGGAAGTTTCTGATTAGTAATCTCACGAAGGACCCACACACAAACATCATCAAGCCCAAAATCCCTCTTGATTTACTTAATCTGTCCATTGAGGGTCTTATCGACTTTAAACTGACTTCTTCAGATATCAATGATCTTCCAGTCTACGACCAGCCTCTTCTACTTTTGAGAGCTTTGCGAAGCAATTTTGTTGGCCCAAACATGCTGACTGACAGCATATATCGTTACTTCTCCGAATACACACAGCAGGACATTGATTGTGGCCATTGGATAGTGACTGAATGCCAGACTGAGTTTGTCAAGATCGTGACTGAGTGGATCAAGAAGCAGTTCCCCACGTTTTGACACATACTCCAATTCTCTCTCTTCGGATATCATCACCCGCTCTTCCGTCAGATCCAACCCAAATAGGAAATTTATCATGGTGATAAAATTTGGGCAATACAATTCAGACTCATTTTGAGATAATTTAAATACATCATACCTTGGACAGCTGACTAAACTTTATACCATAATAATAAGGCCATTAGACCATTAGCACTCATACGTTTACTTCTTACCAAGACACCTAGTCAATCCTGTTTCCTTTGTCTTTGTGAATAAGGAAAGCAAACTTGACAAATGCGAAGATAAACATGGAAAATATGGACGTATAGCCTCAGAACAAAAATATTTAACCAGTGCTCAAAATGCATCTCGCAGAATCAGATGAGGTCCGTTCGATCGAGTCCAGTACTTCAGAACAACCCACCTCCAGTGATAACGAGCCATTACATCACCCAGTGACAATAACGCATGATATTAACTCTGAACGCACCAGATCTGTCAGCACGCCACAGAATAATATGTCTCTAAAAAAGATAGGTACAAATATGAGTAGAGTGTCCACATTTAAGTTTGATAAAACAAAAGTTATACCCAGATCACAAAGACGTGGACTTCTTGCAAGAGTGTGCCTGATTCCTGAGTATGATAACCCTAGGGAGCTTCCCTCAAACATAAAGCACGTATTGGTATTTGTGGTGGGATTATGTGCCATGCTTGGGCCAATGGGTACCTCCATTTTACTTCCTGCAACAGATAATGTTTGTGAGGAATTGAACACAACAGAAACAATAGTGAACATTTCAATTGGTATTTATCTCATAACTTTAGGGATACTTCCAATATGGTGGTCAAGTTTCAGTGAAAGACATGGCCGGCGATCGATCTATATTATCAGTTTTGTGCTATATTTCTGCTTCAGTATAGGATGCGCCCTGTCAACCTCTATCGGAATGCTTATTGGATTTCGAGTACTTTCAGGTGGCTCGGCCGCGAGTGTACAAGCAGTTGGTGCAGGTACAATATCAGACCTATATCCTATTCAGAAAAGAGGTGCTGCTATGGGTATGTTTTACTTGGGTCCCTTAGCTGCCCCACTGTTAGCTCCTATTATTGGAGGTGCCATTACTTTAAAGAAGTCATTTGGATGGAGAGCTACACAGTGGTTCTTAGTGATATTTGCTGGATGCCTTGTTATATTTATTACGTTTCTATTACCTGAAACATTGAGAAAACAGGATAACAGAGAAACTATTCGCCAAATTTTGAGGGAAAGATTAAGAAAACCGTCTCCGAAGGATGAGGAGAGCTCTGAATCACCAATTGAAACAAAGCAAGAGAAAGATTCAGATGCAGGAGTCGACGACGAGCAGGTCGATCGAATTCTTACACGGCTTTCAAGACAACCGTCGGTAATTGAGGATGAACTAGAAGTTGATCAACCCGTCGATACTATTTCACCTCTTGGTAGAATAACTACCGCCACTCAAGACTTGAGAAATAATGAACTTAAAAAACTAGCAACTGCAGTTGAAAGGGATTTTGCCGATTCACAGAATGATACGTGCATGAAGAAGATCAAATTCTTCTTTCGTATCTATGGATATGGACCACTGAAGTCGTTGGTTTTCTTAAAGTATCCACCAGTCTTCCTAGCAATCCTCTACTCTGCTCCTTGTTTTGCAGTGCTATACTTTGTCAATATGACGATTCCTTACTGTTATTCTCGGCCACCATACAACTTCAATTCTCTGTTTGTTGGTTTGATGTATATTCCCAACTCAGTCACATATGTGATTGCATCTATTTGGGGAGGGAAGTTTAATGATCATTTGCTAGAGAAGAAGAGAAAGAAATATGGTGTTATAGCCCCCGAGGCCAGATTTGGCATCAATGTATACATCGCGGCTGCTATGTTTCCAGCATCGCTGATGATCATAGGCTGGTGCCTGGACAAAAAAGAACACTGGGTCACTCCTTTAGTTGGAACAGCATTATTTGGTTTTGCTCAAATGATAGTTATCGGGGTTACTGTCACATATCTTGCCGACTGTTTGCCTGGAAGAGGTGCCACGGGTATTGCGTTATCTAATTTGATTAGAATGCTACTAGCGGCTGGCACCTCGTTCTTTACAGATCCCATGATTAAAGGAATAGGGGTTGGACCATCATTTTCCATTTTCTCCGGGATTACGATTGTTCTTAGTATTATTTTATGGGTGATTAAGAAAAAGGGCGATAATTGGCGAGAGACGTACGACCTGGAGGCTCTTTATGACATCGTTGACGGCTGACACGCATTATTTATAGATAAATATATTATTCTAACCATCTGCATCTGCTTTAAATGTTTTTAGACCATTTTAAAAAATAAACACTGTACCAACAATCTTCTCTATATACAACAGATCATAGTATTTCTGCTTCAGAATGGTTTCCAGGCTCACTTTTAAAGGAGAGAAGCCAAAAGGTAAACGTAGGCATGGGGAAGGTTCTGGGAAAAGGGAACACGTGAAACGTCAACAAAAGAAAGAAGTTAAAGAGGAATCCCCTTCATCAAAGTCAGTTTGTATCAATAACAAATTTGTTGAGCTAGCAGACCTTGATGAAGACTGTTTAGTGGCTGGATGGACAACAGCGGCTTCACTGAAGGATATAACTGGACCCATTTTGATATTGGTGGAAAGGAAAGATAAGAGAGGATGCTTAAGTTGGGTAGATGATGATAAGTTCGCAATTGCTAAAGAAGAATCACTTGACTTCCCTGACCCTTCACAGGTTATCAACTTCACTAGAGATGATCAGACTGTCAGTCAAGAGTCAATTCTGCAGCGGGCAGAGCCAACACAGCCGAATCAAGTTATGGTAGTTGTGAATGTTGACTTTCTGGCAAAGCCGTCAGATATCAAAGACAGCAATTTTGATAAAAGTATAAAGAGAGCAGCTCTTAAAAATGCTTCTGGGAAGTACTTGTGTTTTGACAGCGTCACAAAAGGATTATCAACTACAGATGTTTTGACAGATTCCGCTATTTTTAACTTCAGGCCTAAGGTGGAGCCTGATTGTCTTAACTATGAAATATCGATAGGAAGCCTGGATTCCAAGAACAAACTAATTGTGACCGAGGATTTCACGATTAAAGCCATTGAGGACAGCAACGACTTACTGAATGATCTAAACAGATATGTTCTTAGAATACAGATGCAGAACTCGTCTATTGCAAAACGCTGCTTACATGACATCAAAGAGCGCAAGAATAACGAGGGGAGGGCATTCGATAACTCAAGAGAGAACCAACTTCTTGAAAATGCAGTAAAGGAGATAATCAAGCTAGGAATGAAAGCTACAGGTTCGGAGGTCCGTAAACTGAAGGCCGCTCTTCAGGAAGGAAGGTTGAACGAGTATCTTATTATACTTAAAGAGAAATCAAAGACCGATCGCAGAGCTTGATCTATCAGACCCTTTAAAATCGGATCACCTGGTTAGGATTCCCGGACGTGTTAACACCCCTATACACTGGATAGCTTATACAAGCTATTTCAATATATAGTCAACGCTTCAGTTAATACGCGTCAGTCTGATAAAGTATAATACCTTATGCTATAACTGAATGTTTACTCTTCCCTGTCTTGTAATAGATACTCTTTATAATTGAATATAAAGTTAATAAAAACACCACCCCCTCTTAATAAAGTATTATGAATATGAGTTTGATATGAATTCAAAGGCCCATATTTATAGCTCAAACATTAGCAATGATTGTTGTGTTATACAGTATACCTTATGATACTGATGTGAAAGACAATGTGTAATTTAGACATATAATATTACTGTCTTATGTAAGCATAGAAATAAATTCTGTGCTTAAGTAATATCTCAGATAATCAATTATTCGAGACCTGACATTTTCAGTTAGAGCATCCGTACACAGGACAATTAATAATTTTGGATACAGGTAAACACCAAACGCGTTAAGTTGAATCAAGAGATACAACGGTTATTACTGCTAGCTAAACTCGATCAGTGTATCTCATGCCCCAGAGATGATATCGAAATCTGAAATCTTGAGGTTCAAGTTATCTGATTCTCTTCTTTCTGGAAATTATTCACAACTACCAATTGAAGAAGGCACTTCTAAGGACGCAAGGCAGAAGACAGACGATGACTTCCAGGAAGCAATTCTATCATCTGGAAAATCAATCAAAATCAAGAAAAGGAAGCATATATCAAGTCGTGATACCAGGGCTATTGATATATCGCCCAAAAGTCATCACCTGGGACTGATCGATATTGATAAATTGTATACTCGAATCAAGATAGAGCAACGAATCGAGCAACAACAGGAATCTGAAGGAGCGTACAGGCCACTGGAAAACAAATTCAAGAAAGACAGTTTTAAGCTATGGACCGAGAAGTACAAGCCTCGGAGCTTTTTGGATTTAGTTGGTAATGAAAGGTCCAACCGAATGATTCTCCAATGGTTGAATCAATGGAATCAAGTAGTCTTTAAAACATACTCCGAGGACCAGAATAGAACCGATGATCCTCTCAATCGTCCGAACAAGCGAATTTTACTAATACACGGCCCTCCTGGAATAGGTAAGACGTCTATTGCTCATGTTATAGCCAAACAACTTAATTATGAGGTGCAAGAGATCAATGCCAGTGATGAAAGAGCAGGTGCGACGGTTCGAGAGAAAATTAAAAACTCTATGATTAACAACACACTCAGTGGACAACCTGTTTGTCTGATTGCAGATGAAATAGATGGAGCCACGGAGAGTGGGTTTATCAGCACCTTACTTGAACTAATAAACGAAGATAAAAAAGCAACGGCTTCCTTGATAAGTGATAACGGTTCTTCCAAAATTTCCACCAAAAAGGCGAAATACCTTCGGAGACCGATAATTGCTATTTGTAATGATGCCTATGTGCCTGCTCTTGAGAAGTTGAAGCCAAATTGTGAAGTTGTACTGTTTAGGAAATCAAACCACAGACTGATCAAAGCGAAACTAAAAAAAATATGCCAATTAGAGAAAATGGCATCAGACGACAAGCTTCTAGACGCATTAGTTGAGTCAACGGAGGGAGATCTTCGAAATTCTATAAACTTCTTGCAGTTTAACTCATGGTCGTGGGAACAAGCTGCAGGTGATATCAACTCGTTTTCCAAAGACAGCCAATTGAGCTGGTATTTTTTAATGAATCAAATCTTCCTTCGAGGCAGCAAGTCCAGCAAGAGTAGTTACTTCAGACAGGTTTTCAAAACTCTTTCAAATTCTTCACAACTGGACAAAGTTATAGGTGGTTGTTTCAACGTCATGCTTGATGTCGGAGCAGGGATTAACAAGTTGGATAGCATCTCTGACTGGCTTTATTTTCAAGACATTTTAAATGCAAAATTCAGTTCTTTTGATGCACAAGATTTGAGCTTTTACCAGTCTTCAGTACCAATGAAGTTCTTTAAAACTTTCAATGAAATTGGTTCTCCAAGTGATAAGCAATTCAATTACAGATCGCGTAACGAGCACTTTGACCTTCGAAAACAAACTAAAGAATCACTTCAAAAGGTGAAGAACTCAAAATTAGGAACTAACGAATGGAATATGATATCATATGAGCTATCTCTCTTGAACACCATTCTGGTTCCTGATGTAGCATTTAGGGATCTGGAACTCATGCAGTCAGGGATAAAGCTTAAGCGTATTTTGGCATTAATTCAGAGTTTGGAACTTCGGGTAGACTTGTATCAGACTGAGTTCAGGATCAGTACAGCAACTTTTAGGCCAGCAATTAATCTGTTTAGAAAATTCACAACTAGACAAACACAGATTCTTATCAGATTGCATAAAGAATTGATTACCAACTACATTACTAAAAAGAAGCAGCGGGAGCTTGAGAAAGAACAATACTCCAGAAAGCGGAAGAACGATGATCATCTCGAGAATAGTACAGAATCTAAACGACCATCGTATAGTTCAAGCATTGAGTATTTCAAGAGCAAGTACAAATCAGTCTCACAAAATATTTCTGTGGAGAAAGATAACGCACAGATTACATCAGATGGCTATCGAATATGGGTCAAGTACCACGAAGGCTACTCTAACGCTGTGCGCAAGAATATCACATGGAATGATCTCTTCCATTGATAAGAACTTTAATCTAGACCGGAATAATGTTGCAGCTAGCCGCCGGACGTTGCGAGCCCCACTTGTGACGTATACTCATGCATCAATATCAGCAAGTGAAGTTACTACATGCATCCCATGGTTGTTCTTCGGCGATTTCGATATAAGGTAGTAACTACTAACTAGATAGATAACAAACTAGATCGATGGCTCCGAGTTGATTCTCATGCAAGATAGCCAAACCGACTATTCGCTTACGTAATACTTAGAGGGCTAAAGGAAAGTCTTGTAGAGGCTTAGCAAGTTACCGAGGTTGTAGCCGAGACGTGTTAAACACAGTGCTGAGATCCATAGTTGCAGGAATCTGGATAAAAGTTTAAACAAAACAAGTCACTCATTTCCGAATGCTTGCTTACTGGTGAAATTGTGTGAGTTTCAACCAGCTTACCCTTTATTCTTGCCGTATTGGCTTAAATAGCTATTGTGCTTAGAAATGACTGGTCAGATTGAGGCTTATTGTTCGGCTAATCCGCTGAGGAGAAAATGTGAGCAAGCTGTGAAAATCTCGAATTGCCGCGGTGATTGGGTCGATTGAGGCCGATCGACGCCGTTTTTTCGGAGAAGCCGCACAAAAGAAACGGTCTGTTTTTCCGCGTAACATGTACTTAGGTAGCGGAAGTAGGCTTAGCACCCAGACCACCGAGCCAAATCTAGCTAAGGTAGCGAGGTGCTCTGGCCCACCAGTGGTGATGAGGACTGTATGCATCTGCTGCTGACTTCTTAAAGTCCTGCTGCGGCTCGGCTGTATGTTTGCTGCAAAGGGATTATAATTTTCTTGCACTCTGAATGGATAGAGATGGCCTGTAGCTAGGTAGGCCACAAAAAAAATCTTCATGCGCATACGGCTGTAATTGTTGGTGTTTATGGAAGATTTAAAGGCGCAGTACGGATGTATTGTTCGCCAGCTCTAAAGTCCTACAAATTCAAGAAGCACAGCCTCAATGGATTGTTTGTTGTATTGTGTTCACAAAGACCATTGTTGTGGTCAGCACTTTGGTTTTATTCGGATTGCGCGCAGGGCAAATATCCGGTTGCGGCCCGCATGGTCCGGGCGCCCGCTATTTTTTGAGGAGGACTCACGCCCTCGGGGAGGGCTGCGCGTGACTCGCAGGGGGATCTATATGCTGCGGCAGTTTTTCTAACTAGTCGAAGGTGAAAAGTTTGAACATTTCTTTTTGTTCCCTCTGGTTGCTCAGGGGATAAGACCAACCTTCATTTGTCGTCAGTTTTCCTTCCTTTTTCCTTCTTCTTGTGTTCATTTCTAACTATAAAAGTACATAACTCGGTAACTTCCCGTGGGGGTGATTATTCGCTGTCTTTGAATTACCTTGCTAGCTTTACAGTTAAGTTATCACTGCAAACTTAAAACACTTACTGGGTGCCCATCGAACTTTTCATTTTGGTGCAAACTATATTCCAAGTGCTTTATATACCCAAGCTTTCTGCGCTGTTACTAGCTACTTGCTGACTTGATTCTCTGCTGATACCAGAGTCTTGAGTAGACAGACCAGAAATTGGACTTTTCTTATTATTCAAGGCAGAAAATCTTGAAGGCTACGTTGAACAGCCTTTTAATTTCAGACACTGATTTACAGATCATCTTTCTACTTATAGAGACATCGTGCTGTATCATACACTCTTACGGCAGCTATGAACTCGCAGATCAACAACTCTGGAGAAAACCAGGAACTTAAGCACCAGCCTCTTTTCAAGGATGTGTTTGTTGCCTCCAAGGACACATCTGCTAGTGTGGGACCGCAATCTCCATCGGTATCACAAGACGGTGAACGCGGATCTATAGATGTGGTTGAAAATAGAAGACCCTCTGTCATCGTTCCTACTTCTCTTAATACGTCTATGCTAGGTACGTCTCCTCCATCAGTGAGCTCTGCTGCTTCCTCTGTGAAGCTTTCTCTAGAACCTGTCGCAATACGAATGCCTTCGTCCGCTCATCGCCACCTTCACAGCCACTGCACTCCAGAGGAGTCGACAAATATCGCCACATCGTCTTCTCCTGCCTCCAGCATATCTATCCAGCACCGCTCAAATATTCACTTGAAGGCACAGGCACTCTCGCAGAGCATGTCATCATCTTCTGTGTTGTCTTCCCCAAAATCATCCAAAAGAGTGAGAAGAAAGAAGGCAAAGTGCATCAAAACTTCGGGTGGCCAAGTAGGCTCTTCAGCCTCTCTTTTAATGACTAATTTACCCATTTCCAAAAGATTCAGATCAAGATCCTTACCAAATATATGGTTTCCTTCTTTCAAGCAAACAGACATGCTCATTCATGATTTAAACAATCATCATTCTTCAAGAAAGCCAAGTACATCAAGTGTTTCGCTCTACCTTTCTCATCAGTTCCCTACAACAGATCCTGCACCAGTTCTTCCTCCGGTTAATCTCCATTCGCTTCATGAGATTGATCTCCATGAGATATTAAAAAACCCTCAGTTACGCCACGATATCTTATTCGATCCGCAGTTACAGTTCAGACCTAATTTGGACGGGGAACGCGGGAAACGGAAGAAAATGCAAGTTGAGAAGTACTGGCAAACAATCAAGGTTGACATAAACAGTATGGTGTATCATGATAAAAAGATCACTATGCAATGCTCAATCACTCTTATGTTTCAGACCATGAAAGACATTTTGTTAAGCCTGCTTCCTTCTAAAGACAAAACTGTTGTGGAGGAGATTATGGACTTGCCTCTTTTTGTTCAACAGCTTAACACTGGCTGTTTCGACTTTATCAAGTTCTCTAATTGGATATGTGATATCTTCAAAATGCACTGTGCTCCTATGAGAGATCTGTGGGTTGATGAAATGAACAATATTTTTGAACAGGCCTGTGGTGAGTCCTTCAACGTTGACTTATTGATTGATGGATTACACATTTTGTTTTCAATATTAGAGGCCATGAAGCTGGACGTTGCAAACCATCAGATTAGGATTTTACGCCCGCTTCTTTGCTCCACTGCTGTGTCATTTGAAAAGGAATACTTTTTGAGCATGATAAAGAAAAATAAAATAGACATGTCCTCATCATCTGACTGGTTAAAGAAAACTATAGATTCGTCAGAGGGCAGTAACGACCATTTCAAAGTTGATCATTTGGAGAAAACTTTAAATCTTGGTGTACTCAACTTGCTCTCTTGCTCAAACATGAGTACAGAATTCCCTGAAACACTATCGTTTGATCATTCAAGACTTGTGCTATTACGTGCGGACATTCGTCAACTAATTTGTATCAAGATCTGCATGATTCTTTACCAAAATCTGATCAAGCTTAATCGCCTCTCAGTTTCTGATTATGCTTCTCCTGAGAAATGTAAGCAACTGAAAAGCGAGATTCTCAGTATCATTATCGATGATAACGGAAACTCCAAATGGACTAGAAACCTTAACAACTTGTCTGTATACATGGTTGGCAAACTGTTTAACGGCGAATTAGATTCCGCAAAGGTTAACTTTTGCTTCAACTGGCTGCTAAAGCAGACTCAACCAAGTTCCCCAGTTTACTCGCTTTTGGAACGCAATGTTTTCGAGTCGATATCATCTAGCCTTAACACAGGCAACCTAAATTTCTTTGATGATGATTATATTGTCGGCGAGGAACTTAAAGGAGTTGCTAACCGGCTGAAGCAACTCATTGAATTCCATTGCAACGTATTCGCAGATATTTACGAGAGATACCTTAACGAATCATGAACATATCCATTAATTACATCTACTATTTCTCTCTGCTACATAATACCCACAGCCATTTATTTTGCTGCTAGGTGCTTTCTAGTCTGCTTGTTTTAGTTTAATTGCTTGCGCATTTATTTGTCTTTCTCTTCCTTCTCAAAGACATTCTTGTATACATAGAGATATAGCTACCGATGTGCGGCATAATAAAAGGCGCTTACAATCGTCAGAGTTGTCATGAGTAAAAACCTCATTTTGAGATTGAATATATACAGTTTATCATGCGGACATCGCCGTACTTATGTAGCCGTGATCAGGAATGGACTTCACTGAACCAAGAGCGGCCAAGGCAACAGGCTTCGCTTGTAAATAGTTGTGACACCACTCAACAATGTCATCCTTAGTAATGTTGTTGACAATTTCAAATATCTCTTCTGGAGACAATCTTGTACCAGTTGTTACAAGTTGGCGGCCAATATCTTCCGCAATAGCTGTAGTTCCATCCAACGAAAGTAGTAAAGAGCCTTTCAGTTGAGACTTGGCAGTTGCTATCTCTTCTTCTTGTATATATCCCTTTCTTAGCCGAGACCATTCTTGTAGAACACAGTCGATAACTGGTTTGCAGTCGGTTTCTTTGTCTACAACAACATAGACACCCCATAGTCCAGTATCCGAATAAGATGTAGAAAAGGACATCAGAGAATTACACAAAGGCTCGCCGTTACTGTTGTTTGATACAGCTTGTGCCAGCGGAGTTGGTGAAGTATTTGTAGCACGATCCCAGTTGCCAACAATAGCCTGTGTGACTAAGGCCTTGAAATAATCTTCAGATGACCATGAGCATCCTTCGACGCATAAAGCAATATAAGTACTTGGCAAGGACTCGTCACTCACCTTGACCTCATCACCATGGAACTTGGGTATCACTCCCCTAGGCGTTCCTAAAGGCAAAGGAACCTCCGATAACGGAACATGACCAAAGTTCTTTTCGGCCAGCTTAACAAGCTCTTCATGATTCACAGCTCCGGCTCCTGCAAGCACCATTCGATCTCCTTTATAATTTGTCTTGATATAGTTTTTCAACTCTCCTTGTGTGATTGACTTGATGTTTTCGATAGGTCCAAGAATAGTTCTTCCGAGGGGCTGGCCTTTGAACACAACCTCGTGAAGTCTATCAAAAACAACTTCATCGTACATCTTGTCCACCTCCTCACTCTCTCTTATGATAACAGGCCGCTCTTTCTCGATGGCAACCTTCTCTAACTTGGATCTCGTTAGTATATCAGAGAGAATATCAACAGCTCTGGGGATATCCTCCTTCAAAGCTTTGGCATAGTAAACAGTGTTCTCTCTGGACGTGTAAGCATTCAGATGCGAACCACAGTTTTCAACTTCCAGCTCCAGGTTCAACTGGGTTCTGGAGTTGGTTCCCTTGAAGGCCAGATGCTCGAGGAAATGCGCAGTTCCGGATGTCCTATCAGTGACATCGGCTCTCGACCCCGCGTCTATCCAAACACCGATCGTGGCTGTCAGAGAGTTTGGAATCTCCTCTGTGGCCACCGTGAGTCCGTTTTTTAATACGGAGGTCCTGGTAGACGGTGCCGAGCTCGCCAGACTCCGGATGAAAGCTTTGTTTCTCACAAGGTTTCTGTTTACAGTGGAAAACATCTCAAATGTGGCGATCCTGAACACCAAGTAAGCGCTATAGACGTAGTCGAAGAAGTGGGTGCCTCCTACTTGATCACCTCTCAAGATGACTAAGTAAAAATTCTAGCCTTTGGTTGGTGCAGGGGTGCCACCAAATTGTCTCCACGCCGTATTTTGCCACAGAACATAGTTTTACGTAAAGCCTTCCTTGTTTGATGATGATTTATAATAGACAATTCTAGAATATCTGCGCTCTGCTGGCTTCAATTACTGCTGAGACCACACCCGTCTGTCTTTCCAGCTGAACCTTCAAGTCAACTTAACATAGAACTGTTGTATAGTCATGTCGGTAAGTACTCAGTTGGACTCTATTTCGTCATCATATATATACTAACATCGGTCTATCAAATAATAGGACTCGAGGATGCAAGTAGACTCTCCTCAGGGAGAAGAGATCGATGAGGGTCTTTACTCTCGTCAATTATATGTTCTTGGAAAAGAGGCAATGATTAAGATGGCGTCGTCTAACGTGTTAATAATCGGTCTGAAAGGATTGGGGATTGAAATTGCCAAGAATGTTGCTCTTGCTGGAGTTAAGTCGTTGTCTATTTACGACCCAGCCCCTACAACACTACAGGATCTCTCCACTCAGTTCTTTCTCGCAGAATCTGACATAGGGATTTCTCGTGCTGAGGCCTCGCTGCCAAAGTTGTCAGAGCTTAATTCATATGTACCAATCTCTGTTGTTAATGACCTGACTCCAGACGTATTATCTGGATTTCAGGTTGTTGTGACCACCGAAACTCCTTTAGAGAAGCAAATTGAAATTAACGAGTTTACACATTCTAGGGGCATTAAGTATATCAATGCTGATATAAAGGGTTTGTTTGGTCAGTTGTTTGTCGACTTTGGCGACTCTTTTACTGTTTATGATACTAATGGCGAGGAGCCACATACCGGAATTGTTTCCGACATTGAGCCCAATGGTACTGTAACAATGTTGGATGATAATAGACATGGATTGGAGGATGATGATTTCGTCAAGTTTTCAGAAATCAAGGGTATAGAAAAACTAAACGATGGAACAGCGTTCAAAGTGAAGGTTTTGGGTCCATATGCTTTCCAACTTGTTGATTTCGATCCATCTTGGGGCACGTATATCAAGGGAGGTATTTACACCCAAACGAAGATGCCAATACAGATATCCTTTCAGAAGCTTTCCGATCAGCTACGGAACCCAAGCTATCTTTATTCTGATTATGCCAAATTTGAACGTCCCCCATTATACCACTTAGGTTTTGAAGCGTTACACAAGTTTACTGCAACTCATAATGGGGAATTACCTTTTCCACATTCTGATAGTGATGCCAATGAACTCGTAAAATTGGTTAATGAATTTAATGAAGCTTATCCGGATATTCTTTCTGGTGAGAAGGTGGATGTTGATTTGATCAAAGAGCTTTCTTATGGGGCAAGAGGAGAGATTCCTGCCATGGCTGCATTCTATGGTGGATTAGTTGCTCAGGAAGTATTGAAGGCGTGTTCAGGAAAATTCGGCCCAGTGCAACAGTGGCTTTATTTCGATTCACTAGAATCATTACCTGACTCTGATGCTTTCAAAAGAACAGAAGAAACCTGTAAGCCTCTCAACTCAAGATACGACAATCAAATTGCTGTTTTTGGATTGGAGTTCCAGAAGAAGCTTGCGAATCTAAAGGTGTTCTTAGTTGGAACTGGAGCCATCGGGTGTGAGATGCTGAAGAACTGGGCTATGATGGGACTTGCTACTGGTCCAGATGGAAAGATTTTTATAACAGATAATGATTCCATCGAGAAGTCAAATTTGAATAGACAATTTCTTTTCAGACCAAAGGATGTGGGGAAAAACAAGTCTGAGGTAGCTGCAAATGCGGTAGCTGTCATGAATCCAGATTTAGTTGGCAAGATCGAGTCGAGAATAGAGAAGGTTGGTCCGGAAACTGAGAATATCTTTGATAATGACTTCTGGTCAGAGCTTGATATTGTAACGAATGCTTTAGATAATGTTGAAGCTAGAACATATGTGGATAGAAGATGTGTGTTCTTTAAGAAGCCTCTCCTTGAGTCAGGTACTCTAGGTACGAAGGGTAACACTCAGGTGGTTATACCTAATTTAACCGAGTCATACTCTTCGTCGCAGGACCCTCCTGAGAAGTCAATTCCGCTGTGCACATTGAGATCATTTCCAAACAAGATAGATCACACAATTGCATGGGCAAAGTCACTCTTTCAAGGCTATTTTGCAGATGCCCCTGAAAACGTTAATATGTACCTGTCGCAACCAACGTTTGTTGAGAGTGTTTTGAAACAAAGCGGTGACGTCAAGGGAATTTTGGAGACAATTAGTCACTATTTGACTAAGAACAGACCATATACATTCGACGATTGCATCAGATGGGCAAGACTCCAATTCGAAGAAAAATTCAATGGAGAGATTCAACAGTTATTATACAACTTCCCGAAGGATGCAGTTACATCCTCGGGTGCGCCATTCTGGTCGGGTCCTAAAAGAGCACCTGATCCATTGGTGTTTGATATTAATAATCCTGACCATTTCCATTTCATTGTTGCTGGAGCGAATCTTTTGGCCTATGTCTATGGATTGAAGGGTGACCAACAATTACCAAACAAAGACAAATATAAATCTGTTCTTGAATCAGTGAAGATTGAACCATTTTCACCAAAGACCGACCTTCAAATTCAGGTGAATGATTCGGATCCAGATCCAAATGCGAACTCTTCTGTGGGTAACGATGTCATCGAAAAGCTGGCAGTCTCTCTTCCTACACCTTCTTCATTGGCAGGGTACAGACTTAGTGCTGTTGAATTTGAGAAGGACGATGACACAAATCACCATATTGAATTCATCACTGCTGCTTCAAACTGTAGAGCTGAGAACTACAATATAGAACGAGCTGATGAATCTAAGACGAAGTTTATTGCTGGAAGAATCATTCCTGCTATTGCAACCACGACTGCGCTAGTAACTGGACTAGTTTGCCTTGAGCTTTACAAAGTAGCTGATGGCAAAAAAGACATTGAGAAATATAAAAACGGGTTTGCAAACTTGGCTCTACCATTTTTTGGATTCTCCGAGCCAGTTGCGTCTCCGTCAGGTGCATACAATGGAAAGAAGTTTGATCAAATCTGGGATAGATTTGATATATATGGAAATTTGACGCTTGAAGAAATTATAAAGTTGTTCAAAGAGAAGGAAGGCTTAGAGATCACAATGCTTTCTCACGGTGTCTCATTACTGTATGCTTCATTCCACCCTCCAAAGAAGCTTCAGGAACGTCTCCCTCTCAAGATCGCTACTCTTATAGAGACGGTATCAAAGAAGCCTGTTCCTCAACATGAAAAAACATTGATTTTAGAGATTTGTTGTGAAGATGAGAACGAAGAAGATGTCGAAGTTCCTTACATCTGTGTTCATTTAAATGAGTGATATTCATTAGTTATATTCCTGCTTTATATGCAAAATATCATACCGAACTGCTTACAGCACACCAGCAGATATGTCCACTGTTCTATATGTAGTATTGCTCTGCGTATTCGTCTTGATCAACTATAGTCCCATCTCGGATGGTCACTAGATGGTCGGCAGCTATCATCAAGTCCTGCTTGTGGCTGATTGCTATGATAGTGACATTTTTCTTCAAGTTTGACAAGAGTTCTGTAATCATTGCAGAGTTCTCCACGTCCAAAGCCGAAGTACACTCATCTAGAATAAGTATCTTTGGCTTTCGTAGCAAGGCTCTCACGATTGAAAGTCTCTGAAGCTGTCCTCCAGAAAGCAGCAAATTGGTTGAATCACCCATACGAGTATCCAATTGATCGGGCAGCTGAAGGACAAAATGCTTCATGTCCAGAAGATGAAGGAAATTGTAGATCTCATCTTCTGTGATGTCAGCCTTGGAGCTGTAAGTCAAGTTATCGCGGATAGATCCATCAAAGAAGAAGTGGTCTTGGGTGACGACACCAATATGAGCTCTCAAGAAGTCTGTGTTGAGCTCTCTGAGATCGACGCCACCGATTGAGACCGTTCCTCTTGATGGAGAGTTCAGTTTCATTAGCAAGGAAAATATGGTGGACTTTCCGCTCCCAGACTCTCCAAGCAGACATGTTATTTTGTTCTTCGGGATTAGTATATTGATCCGGTGCAGTATTTCCTTCGATGGAGTGCTCGGATAACTGAAAGTGACGTCTTTCATTTCTATTAGAGGATCGAAGTCCCATGAAACGTGATCGGAAGAGCCTCCGAATTCATAGGTGTTCTTATCAAGCTTTAAGAGTGTTAATATCTTGGTAGATGCTCTTAGGCCCTTACTCAAATTAGGTGAAGAAGACAGCAATGATGTGATTGATCCTATTGAGAACACAATCAAAGCCATCACTTGGACAGTCTGCAGCAGTTCGTATTCTTTAGTCGCAACCAACTTGAAGCCATAATATACCATGCAAGCTTGACACATGAGAACTATCGAAAGCTGTATTGCGATTCCAAGCCCAACCGTGACGGCTCTCCGAATGCCGACCCTCAGTACCCTTTGTAAGGTCTGATCGATTTTTGAGTGAAACATGTCTTTCAAACTGAGACAGAAGAGTGTTCTGATACCAACCATTGACTCGTGCAACTCATCGTCTAGCTCCACAACTGCTTCTTTTCTCTTGTTTTCAAATTTCAGTAGCACCACTGAGTACAGCGCACCAAATACTGCAAAAACAGGAACAAAGCTAATACCAACAAGGGCGAGCTTCCAACCTGTGTACGTTGACCATACAAGGCACATAAAGACAAGAACAACTATTGAGAGGATGGTAGAAGTAAAGTCAGAAACAATAGATCTTACCTCCTTCGTATCGTTCATTATCAGGGAAGAAAGCTCACTTGGTGTACAATTTTCAAACCAACTAATGCCCTGGTGTAGGACATTATTGAAAGAAAGTAATCGAATATGTTCCACCAACTCTTCGGATGCAATACCGAGCAAGTATTTGGAAGCAAAAGTTGTAGCTCCATCAACTAATGAGATAGTCGTCACGATTAATGACCATTTCAAAAGATAGTCAGACCCATAGGTACTTTCAGTAGTTGAAATAACACCCATTGTCATCTTAGCCAAGCAGAAACTGAACACCGGGGTTAATGCAGAGTTGAGTGAAGAAATAACAACTCCTGTAATTGCCATTAGTCTGAACCTAAAATTTCCATACCTGACCAGCTGACCGAGTACACCAAAGGCATCAAGAATCCCTCTTCTGGATTCTTGTTGGTTCTGCTTTTCTAAATCGTCATGTATTTCGTTTGTATAGCTTGAAGTTCCATGTTCAAAGTAGCTCGTGTGAGCTAATCTCGCAGTGGATTCCCTCTGCAATACTCCATACGTCGATATAAGCGCATGTTTGTGGTCAAAATTGTTTGCATCATCAGTATACCTATCTAGTAACTGTAATTGTCCATTGTGCTTTTTCAGCAGGTCAGCCTTTATGCCATGTTCCACTAGAGAACCGTCCTGGACGACACACACCAAATCAGTGTCTTGGATTTGATTAAGATCATGAGTTAAGATGATGGTTGTTTTTTTCCTTCTCCAGCGTCGTACTGTACTTAGAAGAAATTGTCTCTGCTCCACGTCAACTGCAGAGAAACTCTCATCAAGAATCAAAACTGGTGTATCCCGGATCAAAGCTCTTGCCAACGCCAGTTTTTGTTTTTGGCCACCGCTTAAAGCAATAGCCTCAGCATCATTACCAATTTTTGTTTTGATCCCGTCAGGAAGATCACAGAATAGTTGGTATAGAAGCGATAAGCAAGCAGCGCTCTTGCTTGAAAAAGGGCTTGATTTCAGTATAATATCAAGATCCCGTTCAGCACCAAAAAATATATTTTCCTCAACGGTTCCGTTGAATGTGGTGAAGTACTGTTCCACCAAAGTGACCTGACTGCGAAGCCAGTCGCTGTTGAGTTTCTGAACATCATAGCCATCCAAACTTATCTTTCCTGTGTTGGTTTCATATAAGCACAGTAATAAAGAGCATAGGGTGGACTTGCCTGATCCCGACTTTCCGACGACAAATGCTGTTGTTCCTCCCCCAATAGTAAAGCTCACATCTTTTAGGACGGGCTTCTCTCTAGATGCGTATGAAAAAGAAACATTCTCGAAACAAACAGTCCCTTTGATAACATGGCGAGGAATAAATCCATCGTAGTCATCTTTCAAAGTAGTAGAGCGTTTGAATACACCATCGCCGAAGAACCTTAATATCCAGAGTAATGAGGTGTATGACTTATGGAACAGCACAATATTAAATGGTAAACTGTTGCAAGTTTGAGCCAAGTTCAGGCAGGTGTAGAAACACGACATCACATCACCGCTGGTATTGATGCCATGATTCACCAAGTATGATCCATACCAGAAACTTTGCACAAACATCATCAATGAAAGACATTTCACCGAGCCTGCACTGCAACAATGATACAGCTTCTGCTTTTTGAATGCGTTAGAGCTTTCAGACGTGCTAGCTTGGAGTTTCTTGTGCTCTAGATCTTTTGCATTGACAATTTTGATCCATCTATAACAAAGTACATTCCAATCAATGGTCTTTATGGCTGACGATGAGAAATAATTCTCTCTTTCCGCAGGCTTAGATGTGAGAAATCCGAACACGCCTGTCAAAACTATGATGATGGGAATGGATATCATGATAACCAACGACAATCTCCATGAGTAGCGCAGGCCTGTGGCAGATAGCATAATTATGGATAAGATAGATTTTGTGAAAAGAGCGAGGTTTTCAGATATTCCGTCTTTGAACTCTTCAGCACAACGACTGATATGGATGAGATCTCCCTTGATACCTGATTTCTCTTCGTACCACTCGTAGCTCTTTTGAAATAGTATGGTATGCATCCTTTCTCGACAGCGAGCATGTTGCTTCTCCCCCAGTATCATGAACAGAGTTATCGATAACCAATTCAAGAAAATCGAAGCAAACCCGATCATAGCAATGGCAAGACAGATAACTTTCAGTTTACTGAGGAATTCAGCTGCAGCAGTCTCACCAATCATAAGGGATGACAGACTATCAAAAAGTTGGCCAAGAACTATCGCTACTGACACAGGAATGAACGCAGCCATCGCCGTGAAGACAAATGCAGGCACATACAACAGTGCATCTGCCTTCCTAGCAAACATAAATATTGTGAACATACCATCAGATTCAGGCTTTTCGGTGACAATATCGGACTTTTCAGTGCTTGTTACTTCAACTTCATAACCGAAGGAGAATGGATCCTCTTTGCCAATACTATCTGGTGTTGAAGCTTCAGAATGACCTCCTAAGAAGTCTGCTGATACGGACTTCATTATACAGGTCACAAATGCCGATGAGCACCTGTTTCACTAGCTGAAGGATACCTATTCATCACGGAGGATATATATACTGATCGTTTTTCCCCACAACGAGCATTGCTGCTTGGTGCCACTCATCTGACAGAAGAGAAACCTGAAACATCGATCATATTGGACAATCCTCTCGCCGTTTTTGTGCCTGTTATCATACAGCTTGAGTCAACTAGTAGATTCAGGATTCTCAAACTGCTCCTTGAAGTAAGAGCTTGACAAGAAAATGCCAAATCGGGGTAGCTCAATGATCTGCCCCAATCTGGCGGTGGCGCATGATATTTACCACACAGATATGGCGCAGCAACCGAAGAAAATTTTCTTCTCCATCCTTCGGCGTCGAAAGAAGAACCAGAATGTATCCAGTGATCATATTCAGCATCGTGCTTCATGTGCAGCACCGCACACTGAGATGCTCTGCTACGCTTCCACTATTTTAAAACAGCTATGCGATGTAATCGTAATAACAACGACTTGACTTCTCTCTTGAGACCTGGAAGCATCCAGAAGTAAGCGAGTATCCGAATTGTATTGCTAAGGGTGGCATATTGTTTTGATATTCGCAGATCAAAGGTTCGCAAGAGACGAGTGCAAGACTCCATTAGAGGCATAGAAGATATTGAACTGTGGATTTCAAATGATGATCGTACAGATAGGGACAGCTGATTCCATACATGATGAAAGTTGTTCAATTAATAGATAGATAATAACGTGTCTGATAATCCACACTACTTGTTTCTTCTAGCTCTAATGTTTCTTAGCTCTACTCATCTCCCACCAATCTCTGTAACACCCTCATGTAGCTGTGGGAGCCCTCGTGTGGCTGCTGCTTGCCGTCTTCACCAACTCCGGATTACGTAATCCATATTAAACCATGCACTGCCATGAACCATTCTGGAATAGATGTTGCATAAAGTTCAATTTTGACACCAGGGTGGTTATGATGGCAGCCAGGTGGTATATTTTTGGATGAACGAACCTTTCGGCGAAAGATACTAATCGTTTCGAAGTATTATATTATATAGTTCTGTGCGTTTAGACTGTGTTCTGTTCTTTGATTCACTTTGCCTCTTCCATGTTGGTGGATTAGGAGTGTTCTAGAATTTTGATTGAACATATTAATACAGATAGGTTTACTGATTTGCAAATATGAATCAAGGTTGGGTGCTGGTGTTGCTCACATCTCTGACGACATTTTCAGGATGTACAGTGATTTATGCTGACGCCCTGTATAAAGCATTGTTTCCAAAGGCTTTCCGGGCAAAACCGTTTGTGATCCAGACAAGCACTACATTTTTAATATCCTCTCTTTCCTTGAGTTCCGGATGTCTTTTATTTACATCATTTTACAAGCTGCTACCTCAGTCATCAAAGTACCTGAAGAATATGAAGTCAGTTGGCACAAATAATCATTTGATCAAGGTGTACATCTCGTTGTTCTTCTTTCTTGGTGTCATCTGCTGTTCCTTTCTTAATGTTATAATACATTTTTTTACCAACGAGAGTATGGTTCACTGTGTTCATGATGACCACGGACACTCTCACTTTGAGGATGAAAGTGATGATTCTTCAAGGGATGCTTCAGGGGATGATAATATTGTGGAGACGCATTACGCAAAAGGTGGCGTACCCTATAAGAACGGCCACCACGATGCATCGAACGAACATGCTCATTTATCGGAGACGACACCATTACTTAATGGAGACAAAGATGCAGACCATTCGCACGACCACATGACACTGGTTGACCTTTCGCTGAAGGCTATCAAGGGTAAGACTATCGAAGGAAAGTGTTTAGGGTCTATGGATGCTTGTCAAGATGAAATCTTAGCTCGTCACCATCTTCACGACTCACGATTGGCTAATAAAAACGAATTTCACTTTTGCACATTGCCAAGTGAAGAAAATCTGCTTTTCTTTGACAAAGACAAGCATCTTATTACTGCTAAACCTGATATTTGCATCAGATACCCTGAATTGGAGATCACATCTCCCTTATTGTCTAACAAGGGAGATTCTGAGGTTGCTAATACCACAACTGATGTTTCATTTTCTACTCATTTAGACCACGCCCATTCTCATCCTCAGTTATCGGATATTTCGCAAAATAACATCAGCCCTTCTGTATCTCGAATCTCGAGACATACCGCTGGTCATGACCATATCCATAGTCATGAAGACATTGAGTCAGGGTTACATCATCATCATCACATCGAAACACCACTTTCTAAACTCCTGGCAATAGGTCTTCAAACAATCCTAGCCATCACGTTGCACAAATTTCCAGAAGGGTTCATTATGTACTCAACAGCCCAGGCAGATCCCAAACTTGGAATCACAATATTCCTTTCCATGTTTATACACAACTTTGTGGAAGGGTTCACAATGACACTACCTATATATATTGCGTTGAATTCAAGATTCAAAGCTCTGTTAATAAGTGGATCTCTGGGTTTATTGTCTCAACCCTTGGGAGCACTCTTGGGCTGGTACATATTTAGAGGGAATCTTGATCTCAAACAGGATTCAAATCTTTTTTTGTTTGGGTCTTTAATTGGTTTAACGGCTGGGTTTTTAGCATATATTGGACTTCAGATGTTTGCATCTGCGATTGGATTTGGTGGAAAGCAAACTACTGTCATTGGATGGAGTTTCTTTGGTATATTTTTGATTTCATTGAGCGATATTCTTCTCGGGAAAAAATGAGTACTCGGAGGTTATTTCATCCGCTCTAGTTGATTGCACCATAATCGATCGCTGCTGATATTGGGCTCTGATAAGCGATAGTTTCAACTATGTATATCTTACATATAAAGTATTCAAATGCTGCGGTTTCTTTTAATTAGTCTGTTGCTGACGCTGTCTGTACAGTTGTGGTGCCAGACACCTCAATAGCTCACCAGATAGATTGTCGTCGCGCCGATAGTCGTGCTGAGCGCCTTTGCTTTTTCTTTTTCCTTGCATGCTGGCCAGCTTTGTTTGTTTAGCTGTCAGCTGAATGAAGGGAACAGCATTGACGTCTACCAATCACTCACTGTAGTCTGCTGTCTTCTAATGAGTCCTGTATATGTGTGGTAGCTTGTGGAGTGCATCGAGAGAAATCCTTAATTGACAGACACACTTCCAAGATGGGACAGAAAACAAGTAAGCTGAATAAAGAGGACATAAGCACATTGCGCCAAGAGACAAGATTCAGTTCACGTGAGTTACAGCAATGGTATAAGGGGTTCAAGAGAGATGTACCCACAGGGCAACTCACCAAGGAGGAATTTATAAAGATACACAAGCAATTCTATCCATTTGGAGATCCAACAGAGTTTTCAAATTATGCGTTTGATGCCTTTGACATTTCAGGTGTCGGATACATAACGTTTCACAATTTCATTGCCTCACTCAGCATAGCATCTAGGGGAAGCATCGAAGATAAGCTAAAATGGTGCTTTGTGATATATGATAGAGATAAGGATGGATCTATAAGTTATAACGATTTACATACAGTGGTGAAGTCAATTTACAGAATGATAGGATCAAGCTCGATAGCTCTGGATGAAGAAGAAGCCACACCCGAGATAAGAGTTAATAGAATATGGGAGGGGTTTGGAAAGGAGGTAGGCAATCCAAATGACGTCATTTTGATGTCAGAATTCATAAATCATAAAAGTCTTGATGATGATGTACTAGGCTCTCTAAACATATATAACGATCTTATATAGGGAAACCAACATATTTGCTTACCAGATAGGGATCTAACACTTTAAATTCTCTCTGCAGTCCACACGGCTACTTTGCATGTCAGTTTAATTGACTCGGTAAGTAGCCAATAAGGTCGGGCTTCTTTGGCATCATGTTGTAAGGCTGTATCAAGGTGTTCGAGTTCTTCGTCTCTGAACACTTTGATGGTGTCTTTCAACTTCTGAACATCTTGAGAATCTGATGCAGCACCTGTCTTTAGTTCCGTTAGATCCTGGAACTGATTACTGAGCACACGTAATTGCTTATTGTAATGATTTCCGATCACTGTTTCGACAGCTTCTGTACAGGCCATAGCTCCTTCTTTACCCAGAAGACCCGTAAACAGTCCCATGGAAAATGCGCCAGCTTTCCAGGCCGGAGTCAGAAGTGACGGGCGAACTCTGTGTGTCGTCTGGAGATTATTGAATGTGTTATGGTGATGCACCTCTTGGTCCCACATGTGCTTCAACACAGGCTTGAGATCAGGGTTGCGAGATAGTACCATATACTGTCCTGCGTAAATGAGGTCTGCACCAAGTTCTCCTGCCTGGTCAACGCGCACTACACGTTGCAGAAACGCCTGTTGAGCCTTTGAAAGAGGTGAATGGGTTGGACTAGGTGTTCCCCTAGCTAATGTCGATTGGAACCGTTTCAGCATATCGTTTGACCTACCGGACCTGCAAAGTTTCTACTCCTGCCACAATTGAGCTTAACCACCAGCACTACAGCAGTGTCTGTTTGTCTCCGTCGTTGTTGTATCCCCGGTCAGTCCCTCGATAAGACCGAAATACCAGCTTTCAGAATAAGAGTGGTCAGATAATATTTGGCTGTGCAGAGATGTGCAATTTAAAGCGGTAGGTTTTGAGGTGTGCACCTGTCGGCCGCCAGTTTAACAACGTGTCAATAAGAGTAGGGCTTTGAGGGAAAAAATTGCATCTGTTTTTGAGGGCAAAGAAGAAAGAAAAAGATCGCGTTCAATGAACCCATAAACTAGGTGAAGGTTCAGTTGATGAATTTTATCTTTTTTTTTCCTTGTTTGGGGATTTTTTAACACCCAACACGGATTGGAACAAAAGCAGGAATTGAGCCGAAGGTAACGGGCCATTTTACAGCCGGCGACGCACAACTGAATTTGTATTGCGATTGCGACTCATATGGACTGCACTGCAACGGTAAAAGGAAACAATGATTGGGTTTAAGAAGTACACGTCTGATCCGAACGCTGTTCCTCATTCAGATAGTATTGGATCTGAGATTGGACAGCCCGCACCGCCTGTTACGCCTATTGACGTTCCGATACCGGACTCTGTTGAGCAGCTTCATTTGTTGATGAGAAGGTATCGAGAGTTGGAGGAGTCCAATTCGTTCCCTTCAGAGAAGCTTGGTATTGAGCAGATGCTGTATAAAGTCAGCAAGGAGACTGAGGAGTATGAACAGGATTTGAGGGAGCTTGGTGACATTTGGGCCAAGAATGGTGAAAGTGTGGACTTTGAGCTGTTGAGGACGCAGTTAACTGCTCTGCAATTGCTTTCTCGAGATTTGGATCTTCCAATGGATATGCAGACCTCTCTGATGCCGTTGTCGGAAAGGGAAAATCCTGCTTCAGACAACGTGTCCAACGAGCAGCCCGTGGTGTCTTTTGAAGACTATGAGGAAAAGGCTAGGGCATTCGGACTAAATCCTGGTAGAACAAAACCGCAAGAGAATGTTCATTCAGTGGGGAGCTTTGCTGCTGAGAATTTGATTCAAAAAAAAATCAGAGACAGAATCAGCGAACTCGAGAATATACCAGCTAACATTGGGTCTTACAACATTGAAAACCTTAAGAATGACTTGGAAACCTCCAACGACGAGATTTTAGAGGCTGTGGATGATTTGAAGATCAGTGCCATGGTTGAATTAAAGGCATTGCGGTTACTACCTTTACAAAAGAGATACAGACAGAAACTAGTCCAAGAGACTTTGTCTTCTGTTATTTATAAAGACAATGATATAAGCAGATACGAGACTTATAGATCGTTTAGACGTTCTTCCATGATCCGCGAGAAACAGAAAGTTGAACAGACTGCTCGTCTTGCTGAGAAGTTACAGGAACAACAACGGAGAGAAAAAGAAGAACTTGAGCACGACATTCAAACTCAAAAGGTTTCAAAAATGATAGAGATATTCGAAGAAGTCAGAGACGAATTAGAAACGAAGCGTACCTCAAGATTTGCATTGGGAAGGGCCATCCACCATCTTCATCAGCAGGCTGAGAAAGAAGAAGGAAAGAAAATGGAGCGGACAGCCAAACAGAGATTGGCCGCCCTTAAATCGAATGATGAAGAGGCGTATCTCAAGTTGCTTGATCAGACAAAGGACAGTCGTTTGACGCACTTGTTCAGACAGACAAATTCATTTTTGGACTCTCTTGCCAGTGCAGTGAAAGTTCAACAACAAGATAGTAAATTGATGAACCAAATGGATAGGGTTGCGGAAGGTGTCGATGTTTCGACAGGAGCTGGAAATGATGTCTCTACAGCTACAGATAAGGAAGATATGGATGCCATAAGAGAAAAGGTCGATTACTACGAGGTTGCACATAAAGTTAAGGAAACTATTCAAAAGCAACCATCTATTCTTGTTGGTGGAACACTGAAGGAGTATCAGGTCAAGGGACTTGAATGGATGGTTTCTTTATACAACAATAACTTGAATGGTATATTGGCTGATGAGATGGGTCTTGGAAAGACCATCCAGTCCATATCGCTTGTCGCTTATCTCATAGAAACCAAAAAGGAGACAGGAAAGTTCATAGTTATCGTGCCTTTGTCTACAATCACCAATTGGACATTAGAATTTGAGCGGTGGGCTCCTTCCGTGAAGACTGTAGTCTACAAAGGTTCCCAACAACAAAGAAAGCAACTACAATATGAAGTCAGGTCAGGAAATTTCACTGTTTTGTTAACCACTTATGAGTACGTTATTCGCGATAGACCACTACTTTGCAAATTTAAGTGGGCTCATATGATAATTGATGAGGGACACAGAATGAAGAATGCCAAGTCCAAGTTGTCACTGACTCTTACACAGTATTACCATACCAGAAACAGACTGATTTTAACTGGAACTCCACTTCAAAACAATCTGCCAGAACTTTGGGCTTTGTTGAATTTTGTTCTACCTAAGGTTTTCAATTCTGTTAAATCATTTGACGAATGGTTCAACACTCCATTTGCAAATACAGGTCATCAAGATAAATTAGAGCTTTCAGAAGAAGAAAGTTTACTTATTATCAGAAGATTGCATAAGGTTTTGAGACCTTTCCTACTAAGACGTCTGAAGAAGGATGTTGAAAAAGATTTACCAGATAAGGTTGAAAGGGTGATCAAATGTCAGTTATCGGGACTACAAACTTGTATATCCAAGCAGATGTTGAATCACAATGCTCTTTTTATCGGCGCTGGTGCTTCTGGTGCCACTAAGTCTGGATTAAAGGGACTGAATAACAAAATCATGCAGTTGAGAAAGATTTGCAACCATCCATTCGTCTTTGAAGAGGTTGAAGATGTGGTGAATCCCTCAAGACTAACTACAGACCTTATATGGCGTTCTTCTGGAAAGTTTGAGCTTTTGGATCGGGTTTTACCAAAGTTTAAAGCTACAGGACATCGTGTATTGATTTTCTTTCAAATGACTCAAGTTATGGATATAATGGAAGATTACTTGAGATTCAGAGATATGAAGTATATGAGACTTGATGGTTCAACTAAGGCAGATGATCGACAACTTATGTTGAAAGACTTCAATGCAGAAAACTCTGAGTATTTCTGCTTCTTGTTATCCACCAGAGCAGGTGGATTGGGATTGAACTTGCAGACAGCTGATACAGTTATTATATTTGACACTGATTGGAATCCTCACCAGGATTTGCAAGCACAAGATAGAGCACATCGTATTGGTCAGAAAAATGAGGTGCGTATTCTGAGATTGATTACCGAAGATTCTGTCGAGGAGGTCATTTTGGAAAGGGCTCATCAGAAGCTTGATATTGACGGAAAGGTGATTCAGGCAGGAAAGTTTGACAATAAATCCAGTTCCGAGGAGCAAGAGGCCTTTTTGAAAAGGCTTTTGGAGGCTGAGAAACTCAAAGACGAAGACGTTGAGCATGATGACTTGGATGACGAGGAATTAAATGACATTCTTGCACGTAATGATTCTGAAAAGATCCTATTCTGTCAGATGGACAAAGAAAGGGCCAAAGTAGATAAGGCATCAGGGGAGCCTCGCCTTATGACTATGGAGGAGCTTCCTGAGGTTTTCAAGGAAGATATATCTGTACATCTGGAGAAACAAGAGGAAATTGGGTTGAAGAGAAAACGTAAAGCTGTTATTTATGACGACGGTTTGACTGAGGAGCAGTGGCTCAATGCGATGGATGCTGAAGATGACTCTGTTGAGGCCGCCGCTTTGAGAAAGAGACAAGCAACTGAACGTCGATTATCTAGACGACAGGGCAAAGCGGATGGCATTGACGAAGAATCCGCAGAAGAAGAGCAAGATTCTGAGGTAGATGCGGTTGAACAGGATGAAGAAGAAGAAGAAGAAGACGAAGAAGACGAAGACGAGGAACAGAAGTTTGTTGGACCATGTCTTGATCTTCTTGAAAGCTTGACTAATGTTACTGATGAAGACGGGCGCTCGCGTGCTGATTTATTCCTTAAAGTTCCTTCTAGGAAAGAGTACCCGGACTATTACAAGATCATAAAAAAGGCTGTTGCTATCGAGGACTTACGTAAAGGCTTACGTTCCGGTGCGATCCATGATTTTGATGAGTTCAAAGAAAAACTGCAGATGATGTTCGACAATGCGAAGCTCTACAATGAGGATGGGTCATTTGTGTACGTGGATGCTGTGGAGTTGGAGAAGGAAGCTAAGAAGGGATTGGATTCAATTGCTGAAGAGCTGTGAGGTTTTTGTATACTATGTGATAGCGAAATAGTTAAAGTATGTTGTCCGCTTGATTGCTTTAAAAATACAGTGCAGGCCGGTACTAGCGTGCAGTGCATTGAGTCTCGGGGAAGGGTTTATGCAGACTTAATCTCCTGTAGCGGCGAATAGATCCTATACCGGGATTAATGAGGGACACAAATTGAATGTGGATTCCTATCTTTGTTTTGGCTGCATGAAATTTTGGCAGTATTCTCCACATTACTAGATTTTAGGTGTGGTTGAAAATTTTTCAAGTTGTTCCGGCTACTGCATAGAGGCGGTCCTGTCTGATGCACAAAGGGTGTATTGAGCAAAATTGCGCAGCCAAATAGTTGTTTATTGGGTGAGTAGCGACGTGCGAACACGTGACGCTGTTTTCTGAATCTGGAGATGCCTGCAAAAAGCTTCCATGCCGTAGTGCTGTCCCGCCTGTCTTTGCTTGTGAGCTGATGGTGATGCGCATACGATGGAGTTCCAATGGTGAGCTGAATTTAGACTTACACGGTGGTGACTACTAACGATGATAATGAGGTACTAAGAATCTACCCTGTCATCCGACCGGGATTGTAAGGGAGGTCGAATGGCACTAATGGCACTCTAACATCTTACGATCTGTTTGTAGCCGTGAATAACGGTGGTGCCTGGAGGGAGTCGAAATTTTACTGATGTGCATTTTACCAGTGGTTGTAATATGCACCGAACAAACGTACAATCTATAATTTGTTCCTTGCATGAAAAAAAGCAGCTTTAAATGCGCAGAAAAAAATTTCAGTGAAAAGATTTTTTTCTCCATGTTTTTGTTATTCATGTGTTTTGTTGTTGTCTCGCCTATCATACAAAAGCTCCGATACAGGAAAGATTGCACAATTCTTCTCGAATGAATGACCTTTACATACAGACATGACCTAGTGTTATGAATATAAATACAATTGATGTTTCCGACTACTTCTGTGGTCCCAATTGCCAAATCTATTAGCAATAATTAAGAATTCACTACTGAAAACTTCTTTCATGGAACAGCAGTGTCCAAGTTAGTTAGCTTTCCTCATCCCTCTGTAGGTGTATCTGGTGTACAGTACTATGTCAATAGACCCTGACAGAAAGTTATCTGAGAAAATGCAAGTTACAGATACTTTTCAGGGACAGAGCGATTTCATGTATGAAGAAAGTGTGGACATTCCAACATCATTTCAATCAATATATCAAAATCAAGCGGAGATTTCATCGACTATTCCCCGGGAGTACTCTGGGTATCGATATTCTGTTAAAAACGACGATCAACTGGAGGCTTGCTGGTCAGAGTACTCATTTGAAGGCCATTCCCATTCTCCGGCCGCCATTCGCGCAGATATGGCATTTGGAGATAAAAGAGGAGCAAATCCAACTCATCAATCTGATGTACACGAACTCAGTACATCATCTCTGAGTACAACTATTCCACTAGAGGAAATGGAGAGTGTGGATGACAATGATTATGACTTTAACGAATCTCCTACAAAGCAAATGGCTTCAGGACGATCCACAACTAGAAAATTATCAGACGAGTCGGTTCTTGGTAGTAACAAGTATACTAGATTCAAAGAAAAGACAATGAATGGATTACAAAAGACATTAGATGAGGGAATTGAATTGGAGGAGTTGGAATCATATCTCAATATTAGTTCAAAATCTTCTTTTAAAGATAGAGAGAACTTTAGAAATATATTCTCATTGAGGTGTTTGAGAGAAATAGCTTGCTCAGTAGACAAAAATGAGCGGAACGCTAAGGTTCAGCGGTCATATCTTTATCTTTTGTATTATGATCTCTGTAAATCTACCAAAGTTGAACCTATAGGACCATCATCGCTTGGCAAGTTATTAAGAATGGCATTTCCAAACGTTACAACAAAACGACTTGGAATTCGAGGGCGCTCAAAGTACCATTATGTTGGAATAAAACTCAAAGATGGTTATCTCAAGAAAGTTCAAGATATGGATGAGACGGATTCTAATAAACGGTTGAACTCGATTCTTGTCGATAGTCTGCTAACTCAGAAGCACTCTTTGAACAAGTATGGCCTGAAATTCTGTGATCTTTCGCAATATAGTTCTAATCAGATAGAGGCGCCACTTGATATGTTTTGTTTGAAATCAACTGAGCAAATGGATCCAAACGTCGAAAAGATGTTCAACATGTTTTCAAGATATCTTATAGCAGCAGAGGTTGATTTTGCAATTGCTGTGCTCTTTTGCGATCCTATGGATTCGATTGATATGACAGAAAATAAGTTTGGACCTGTCATTGACTGTGCGATTTATAGCAAGTTTATCGGTGTTTTCAGCAGTACCATTGTCAAGCCAATTAGTATTGATTTGCGATTCGCTATGGCCAAAGCTGTATACAGCTATGAGATGTGTCTCGATGAGAAACTTGTACAATTGAATAATGATTCGCTTGAGTATCATTATCGCAAAAAAGCAGCGAGATCCTTTGTGAAGCTGTTGCGATTGTTGTTGAACATAAATGAATTTTCAGCCAGTGTTAATGATATTCTCTCCAATTCTGTGGTCGCCTTGCGAAATGAATTCATTCATATTGATTTCAACTTCATCATCAACGAGACGGTAGACTTCAACCCACATATTCAAACAACTAAAGATTCTACCCTAAAGGGAGCGATTGGAAGATTTGTGAATGATTTTTCTGAGTGCCTCGGAAACATAGCCAGCGGATATGTTCCAGAACAAGAACTGGATTTATCAGAAACATTGTCACCATTAAACCAGTTTCCTGTGATGATCAATGTTGAATATTTCGCCAAGTTCTTTGAAAAGATATACTATCTCTTTCAAGACCAAAAAATATATTCCATTCAGCAAATGGTTGAGAAATTGATGGAAAGCTTCAGTAGACATCTTATCAAAGTGAATTCACCGAATTTGCGAAACTGGACATTGCTCAGAACGTGGATCTGCGATTGGATTCATTTCACAAACGAAAGCATTTATTTGAGGATGTTGTACTGTGATTTGAAGAATAACAGCGCTGAAGAAAGACTGCCTGACAACGACAACTGAATACATAGCGATATCAACCAAGAATGCTCAATTGTTTGTTGAACTTGAAATAAATCAAATATGGCACTAACAGTCCACATAGTAGCCCTATTACCTTCTCAAATAATGTATGGTAGAATACACTAGTGATGATGAATAACAATGACCAGCATGAGAATAGTGTAAAGCAAATGATCAATATAGCCTTCTCGGTTAAAATACCCGCTCCACTTCTAACTGAAACTTTATAGACGCGGTAGACGTTCTCAAACTCATAAACGAGACACATCCCAAAGCAGCTGAGTATCAAGCAATGTCCACTGAACTTTGTTCCGCCGATCCAATAGTTAGAGTCATCATTTCTAAGGCACTCATGGTAATTGAGATGTTCGTCGCCATTAGAACAATGACCATTAGTCCATTTCAAAATCCGATCATAAATTGAATCCCCAAATGCCCAACTGATTAGACTGATTAACCATGAGTATATCAATAATAACTTGCCTAGGGAACGTCTTAGAACTTGGAAGGTTGTTAATGCATTCAGATTCAAGTCTCTTGCTGTAAGCGGCAAATAACTTGCTGATGTGCTATCGTTATAATTAGCACCATCGTCTTTGTAGTGGATCACGTATATCAGTATAGCAATGAAACAGCCTAGAAACAGCTCGAATGAATGAGCTGCAAAGATCGTGTTCAACAATCCCTTGGGATCTCTTAGAAAGCCATTTTTCGGCACTGTTGAGAGGGTTAGATAAATCAACAGCTGCACGACCTCACCGAGCACTAGCAGCAGTGGGAATGTCAGCAATAGCTTGGCTTTAACATCATTACTATATATGTAGTTGAATGTGCGGTCCATCTTTGCTGTCTACGACAGAGAAGTCACGTTTCATCAGTTTTATTTGTTCGGTTGTATTATTTTGTAGGCTTTTTAAAAACTCGAGGCGGTGTTATTTAGTTACATTAGTAGGTTCTGTTCGTTGACTAGGGAAGGGAGTAACCGCATTGGTTCATTATCACCATGAACTTTGAGTGGAAACCATCCACTTTGCAGCCTTTTAGTAGAAGCTCGAGTCTTTGCTTTATGTTGCCTCTTAAAACAGACTCTTCAGAGGTTAAGAATGTCACAATCACGTTAGATATATGATACAAGTCACAGATGAGGACGATTTCAACACTATTCAGGATCCTGATTGTAATTTTAGTAAAACTTAAGTCAAACTCAACCTGAGACGGCCGTGAAAGCTCACTTTGAAGCTGTCTAAAAACAGATGACTTTAGTTGTAGTTGAATTAAATGTTTTCGCACATTGAATACAAACCTTGTCATATTAACGTTCAGATCGTCTGCTGCTAGAGAATGTGTGGGTATAAAGTTCGGAACTGTAGTTTTGAAGATACACCATCCCTTTGTTTTAGTGTCCTTCCTTAGTATAATATAATGTGGGGTCTTGAACTTCAAGTCATAGGAATCAAAAATATCAAATCTGATACCCAAAAGATCCTCCTGTGAGCTTCCATTGATAGGAAATGCAGTTGTTCCTGATAATCGATAGATGTTTTCCAAACGGATCATCTTCTCCTTTGACGTCTTCAGTTCATGATATTGAATTATGTTCTCTGACTCCACACCGCTTCGTTTTCTACGCTTTCTCTCGTGCATGCTTCTCTCTCCTTCTTCTTCCTCTTCTTGAACCTTTCGTACACTATCCATCATCAGGCTGTTGATAAGTTCATCGAAGTACTCGTGCTGGGCTATTTCCGTACTGATTTCAGATTCAACATCATCTAACGGCCTCTTTTCATTTTGCTGTAGCTCAGTTGGTTCTTCTTCTTTTCTGAGCAACAAACATTCATCCTCTAGAGCTTTGATCTCTTCCTGTATAAGCTCTATTTTAGTCCTTAGTTGGGCGGCGGTACTCATTGCTCCCGCTTGTTCATCATCAAGAGGACGCATGCTCTAGAAAACAAATCATGTCAATTTATGTAAACATAGGGTCAACACAAAAAAAGGGATCGCGAAATTATCTCTAGAGATCACTGGCTTCAGAAGGTGATGACGGTCTATATTGGGATCAAAGCAGAGAGTGATCGTGAATGAGCTGCTCTCAGTCCGCACTGATTCAGGTAGCACGAAAACAGCTCTCGGTAGTTCATTGGAGATTAAAAGGGTTGATCTCCATATAATCCTTCTTTAACTGTGGACGCGACTAGGTGTGATCGAACGCGTCCACTTCGTGGTGTTTAAGACCCAGTCATTTCAGGCCTACAATTACAGTTTCCGTGAAACCTTCTCCGATATAATCACTGTAGGTCTGATGTCATCATCACGTTTGATTTGAGTAGAGATCATCTTCTTTACCGTAGCCTGCTTATGTAATTGGCTATCTTTACGGGGTAATCAGTCTATCTATATCAGGCAGTAACGAGCTATCGATAGATAAGAATTCACAAGAAGAAATACAGGGTTTTCTTCTTCTGTAGGCTTTAGGAAGTACAAAGATCTTCCTGTCACAGCAGCGCGTCTTGTGGCCCTCTTAATTGCATGAGTTTGTCAGATATAAAGTATTTAACCTTAGGGATGTAACCGCATAAGGGCAGAAAGCTCAGTTCCTCTGGCGCACTAAATTCTACGCTTTGGTGGGATTTGTCTGTAAATGGCGTTACCAAAGTTTGTGTTTGTGTTTGTGGTTCGCCTTTCGGCTTTTGTTAAACAGCCTGTGATCTACAACAACTTTTTAGTTTTGATGGCCGTTGCGATAAACTAGAAAAGATGAAGAAGTTGAAAAAGAAGTAGATGAGTGCTATTCATACTACAGATATGCTCGCACTCAAGCTGCTTGCTTTGGTTTTCACAAGAGGACAAGCTGTGAGTTTTATCTGGCGTCTAAATGCGTTTTGAGTATCATTTAAAGCAGCTTGTTTGAAAAGCGGTTTTAATGAAGGTCCTGATATCAGAGGCAGCTAAGTGAGAAACCGTTTTTGTATTTTTTAACCATTGATCCCCGAAAAGTCTTTTTGCGCGATCCCACCGCCGGGGTTACCATCCCTGTAGAAACCGGTGGAGAAAATATGAACTTCAGGATTATGTCATCTAAGCTAAATCAACCATCAACTTACTGATTCTTATAGCATGTCACCATGGATAGTCTATCACAACACCACAAATGGATGAAAGAGGCTTTAAATGTAGCTGAAAGTGCGCTTACGCTAAAAGAAGTACCTGTTGGGTGTGTATTTGTATGGAAAAATAAGGTCATCGGTAAAGGCTTTAACAAAACTAACATCAGCTTAAATGGAACGTACCACGCTGAATTCGATGCCATCGAATCCATTCGAGTATCATACCCCGAGAAATATCAACAGATGCTAACAGAGTCTGACCTATATGTTACTGTTGAGCCTTGTATAATGTGTGCATCTATGCTGAGACAATTAAAGGTTCGACGGGTGTTTTTTGGATGTGCCAACGAAAGATTTGGTGGTAATGGCTCTGTATTTAAAGTGAACAGAGACTTCCCTGAGAATATGGAACGAGACCGACAAACTGATAGACCTTATGAGGTGGTACCAGGAATACTGTGTAAAGACGCCGTGTTGCTCTTGAGGAAGTTTTATCTACTTGAAAACGATAAAAGCCCCTCTTCCACTAGCAAGAAGAATCGCAACTTCGATGAACATACGTTTCCTATAATAGACTACTCGAAGTACATCTCCAAAGAATCATTTATAAAGTTATTTGGACTTGAATACTTGCCGGTTTACGAGAATAACGAATTTTTGGAATTTGACAAAGATGGAGAACCTCTTAATGAAATCAACACACACAAACTTAAACGACCAAAACTCACTACTGATATATAAGGACTGACTGAGACCAAGTTCATGGATCCGTGTTTGAGTTATCATTGCCATGTTGTAGTTTTTCAAAGCTTTGTTCCAACAGCCCATTATTTTCAAAGACATCATTTCGATCAAAACGATGGTCACTCTCGTCTTTCAGTTTGTTCTCAAATTGCTTAGCACCCTCCAGTGAAACCTTGGGTAAATCAAGGTTGTTCCAATCATTAGATAGATCAGTATAGTACTCTAAATAAGACCCTGTCAATTGTTTCAACGATTCGTTAATCTCATCATTTTTTATCTTTTCGAAGTGTTGATATTCATTCAAGATATCGTCTTCAAATTTCTCAAACACCTCAAATGCAGACTTTCTTTCTGTCTCCAGCAAAGAAATTCGTGAGTTCAGCTTATCTATTCTTTCATTTGTTAGGTTTCCATGAGAATGAGCACCACCTATACGTGTTACAGACTCAAGCTTCCTAGTTAAAAACGATAAAGTTCCCTCTGTTGACGAAGTGACTGACCCCCCACTCATTAAATGTTCTCTTTCCTGATTTGCTTTTTCCAAATAGCTTGAAAGCATTTCATAATCTAGTGATTTAGATTCCTTTATTTTAATCAGTGATTTTAGTTGGGAAATGTAATGCTCCAAGTCCTTCAAACAAGTCACGTAGTTGTACTCGATATCGTGATTTAAACGATGGGACTTTTCGGATATTTGACTCAGATTATTAGCAAATTTGGTGAACTGATCTGATAGCTGACGTGTTTGTGAATCCATATTCTCGTAGCTTTTGCTCTTTCCGTCGAAGTCGTTGCTGAGAAGAACGTTCAGCTTGAGAAATTCCTCTGAAAACTTGGAAAAGTCGTCAGCTATATCATTCTGCCTTGTCAGAACTTTAGAGTAAATGTGATCTATTTTCCCCAGGTTCTCTTGGAGTTTGGTAGATTTATCCAAAATCTCTTGAAATTCGCGTTTATGCTTAGATTCATAAGATGGCTTCTTGAAAGAGTTCATGATGTAATCAGTGACAGTTTCGAGATTCTGAGCAGCTGTATTGGAAGAGTCTATAGTTCCAGACGAAATCTTGAGGTTTGATTTATAAGTCTGCCAATAGTCGGAATCCTCCAGAAAGATGTGAAATATTTGCGACTTTCGAAGTATAGGATGCTTGCACACTCTATTCATGAAGTTATTAAGTGAAATGGCTCTTTTATTCGTAAACTCCTCGGTGAACCTCCCTCCCTTGATATATTCCAAACGCTGTTTGTTGGGCAGAGGAGGAATGATCATCGTTGGAAAGTCATTTGATAAGCAATCATAGAGAAAATTAAAGTCAGAATATCGTCTCCTAATCTGGAAGCTGGTCTTTTTGAAATGGCTATCATTTGTTCGAACCTGAATTAGATACGAGATGAACGGATTCTGCCCATCGTATTCGGTAACTGGAGTAGACACCACCGTCTCGATAGATGCGTTTTCGGTCTCTGAGCGCGGTGGTGCATCCTCTTGTTTTGAAGATGCTTCTGCTTCACCTTCAATCAGGGTGCTGTTAGTCGCTTGATTCTCCGCGCTTCCAACTTGTACTGCTCCAGAAACAGGTTCGGAGTCTTGTTGTCGCTCTGATTTCTCACTTGCGTCCAACTGAGACAGATCAGGCTGTATCAATTCCGATTGAGACTCCTCTTCCTCGTCCTCGTTCTCGTTCTCGTTCTCGTTCTCGTTCTCATTCTCGCTCTCGTTCTGGCTTTCACGCTCATCCTTATCTTCCTCCTCTTCGATAACAGAACTTCTCGCCTCATCTGTGTCAGTTTTCTTCTGGCCTTTAGCCTCCTCTCGCTCCCATTGAACAGAGGTAAACTGATCACTCATCTTGTAGAATCACTTATTAAACAGTACTTGTGCCTACCAAAGAACTGCCCACGTGGGCAACCTAAACGTGACACTGAATCCTGTCTGGTTCCAATTGCAAATATCCAGTTATCGGACACCCTTGAATTCGCAATACAGCCCAATCAAGCACAATCTCCCTTGTTGCTAACAATCCATCTAGTGGCGATTATTAGTAGAGGGTAAAAAATAACCTACAATCACAGACACCTCACACCTGGCAGATAAAAAAAAATGATAGTGTATTATATATGTTTGATCAACCAAAGTAAAGATGAATGTATCCATTGTTGTTTTTTGTCTTTTTGGTCTTTTGTAATACTGATAAACATCTCAAAGTAGTGGGCAGGCGAGTTGAATAAGCAATGAAGCAAATTAGACTGCCCAGTGTAAGATCAACAGCAATGCAGACTATATAAAATGGAAAAAAATAATAATAGACTGCGAATCAGAAATCGCACAAATTGATTGTCCTTGTTAGAAGGAATGCTAGACTGAGGCCAGATACAAAACGGTATCAAACCGTCAGGCTTTGTCTTGAAAGATCTGGAGTTTAATATAAGCAAGTAAGTTTCCAGATGAGAAAGCATACCAAATGACGTTAAAGAAAATACCCAATATTAATACAGGTATGATGATGGTGGAAAAGCAAATAGGTCATTTCTTTATCGTGAAATACAGATTCCATCTGCTTGAAGCGATCATTTGAAATAGAATCAAATCATATGCCTTTATAATGAAATATTATTTTGGGAATCTTAATAGCATCCTGGTCATTGACAATATAACCTGTCAAACAACAAAGTAAATATAGCGTTCATGGAATAGATATTGAAATATCAAAGCGGTAGCCAGCTTGGCTATACTTTTTTATTATCTAGACTTCATCTTCTTGTTCAGCTTCTTCTCCTTCCCCCACTTCGTAACTAGCCACATCCCCAGCCTGAAAATCAGCTTCAATCTGTTCTAATGTTTTGATAGTTATAGGTCTTTTATCATGACCTGGCTCTAAACGCTGATCCTCAGGTAGTACCCAGGTAAATGGATCAACACGTGCTCTGACTTTATATTCAAGTTCCCCATTATCATATTCGATATATCCGTACTCAAGGTTTCCACATAAATCAAGAGACTCAACAACAAGATTGAAATCTCCTATAGATAAACTGGAGACTCTGTAGAAGCCCGCAAGTACTTTCAGTGGCAGAAATCCATCATCATTCATATTCTTTCTTAGAAAGATATCCTTCACTAAATTTTGTGTCGAGAAGTAGTAATCAATCTGCTTAGCCAATGGATTGAGCATCATTTCTCTAACCTTTTTATCTTGAGGAGCCATAGATATTTGAGCAGGATGTTGTTGCAAAATTGGAGCACTGAAAGGCGTAGCAGCTCCTGGATACGGAATGTATGGGATTGGAGCGTAATAAGGTTGGTGAGGTATCATATATGGCGATTGCTGGAAGCTGTTTCTGTTGTTGTTTTGATAATGTCTTGCTTGTCCATTTCCATTGCCATTCGGATACTGATTTGGGACAAATAAATGTCTGCTATTATTGTAAGGTAAGTATTGAATGCCCCCATTCACTTTTCCATTGGAGTTGCTATATCTTCTTGGTTGATTTGGAGATCCTCCATGTGGTCTGAAGTTTCTGGGTTGGTATGCTCCATTTTGAGTATGCTTAGTGTAAGGCTGTTTCAAATTGTTATACTGTTGGCTATAGTTTTGCTGACCGTGGTTATTATAGAGGCCCTTTTTGTTGTACATTTGATATTGTTGTTGAGATATCTGAATGTTCTCAGGGACATACTGCATAGGTGGTACTGCATTATCTCCCTCTCCATTACCTTGGTCTCCTTCAGGTAGATGCTGTTCCTCTTCATTATAACCTTCAACGAAAGCCTCATCAATAACAGTTTCCTCAGATAATGGCTTCTTAGAGTCTGCATCATCAGGACTTTTAGCTGTCTCGTCAATAGCCTCAGAGAACTCTCCAGAAGGAACCAATTCCTTAGTATGCTCATTTATGTCGGTACGGGTAATCTGCGCAGAATTTGCGGGTTGCTTTTTCCCTGATCTTCTGCTTTCTTGGTCCTTGTTAGAGCTATTATTTGAGCCTGAAGCCTTTTTCTTATTCTTCTTTTTAGAAGATCCACTTTTAGAAGAGCCCTGTTTGTTAGAAGCTAAAACAACAGATGCCTTGAAAGGAACCCATTTTTCCTTACCAGATGAAGCCTTCACCAGGGCAGGTGTTTCGTCATTTGTCTCAGGCAAAATCAATGATTCAGTGATAATTGGTCCAGTAGGTGAAGCTATCACTGGGGCTCCCCAAACATTGGTCGATGGCAAAGGAGCTGGTGCGAGCTTTGCCCTTCTTGACGAAGAATCATCCTTCGAGTTTCTGCCTTTCTGACTTTTGGAACCAGGCTCAGAGGAACGTTCTACAGAACCTTTGCTTGAAGATCTGCTGGATTTCTTATCCTTGGAAGACAACCGGCCGTTTGAATCACCCTCTTCTTTCACGATGGAGCTGGAGATTTCACCATTTTCCCTAGTTGAATCAGAAACTGACAAATTAGAAATTCCAACCTCCAATGGCAGCTCAGAAGTAGTCTTGGACGGTTGATTAGACTCTCCATCATTTTCCTTAAGAATGGTCGCACCAGCAACGTGCGCATATGAAAATACTGCAGACATAATCAGTATTGAAGAGAGTGAATATATTTAACTGCCGAGATCAGTATAATTTCAAAACTCTTCGAAAACAACCTTCTTAAGAGTAGCTGTCAAAATCTGTATTAGTTTTGCAAGATTAACTAGAACTTCAAGTTGTACGAGTGTCACGCCTGTATCTTGAAATGGAAATCAAATGAGCACTTCTGAGGGTTCCTCTTTCAACTTCTTTCCTCTTTGTTCAAACTCTCTCGAGGGTCCGTAGTGAGAATTTCGTTTTCGGTGGTGAAACTCCAGAGATCACCTATGCACTATATTTCTACTGAACAGCACTCAATTGCAGCACTATTCTGCTTCTAAAAGCTTATTTAAACTTAAGGCGCTTCCTCTTTGCACTTGAGCTAAAACTATTCACTTTTTTCACTCTCAATTATTCACTCTCAAGAAAATTTACTCGCTAATAGAGGCTCACGCTAACCTCCTCACTTTTGCCCGCGACACCCGAAGCCCCGCCCCGGTGAAAATTTTTGACCCGGGGGCCAGACTGGCTAGCTAACTAAGTTGTCTGTTTGTAGAGATCAAAAACTGAGTCTCCGGGTAACCCCTGAGAAATCAGAACATTTAATTACAGCGCTGACGTAACCACCAAGAAGATCTGGTTCTGATGACATAAAATGCGGAGAGTGCTAGGCATTATCTGGCATCGTGGTGAACAGAACACTAAACATGTGTATGCGTTTGATATAAAGGAGACCAAAAAGAATTGGTCACAATGTAATCAGTAGTGGATGATGAGAATCATCTTGTAATATGAGTGATGTGGCTTACAACCCAGAGGATACTTCAATGTACGAAGTAGCCTACGATCCGTACGATGAAACAATTCCTTCGACAGATTATCAGGAGCAAACTCATGCTCAGAGTGAGATAGACCACTCTCAAGGCAGTGATCACCCTAAGATTTCTGCAACTACACAGGGGTTAATAATAGCTCTGGTTGTGTTTGTGTTCATAATGATTCTAGGATTCTTGGCGTACTTTTTTACTTGTCGTAGAATCAAGCGTTCCAAAGAAGCAGATCTAGATACCATGAGGTATACTGAGCTCGAGATGGTGGGGATACATAGATCTCTCGCAGCAATGGATCCCACAATCACAGATCTTGATAATCCCGAAGCAAATCAAATGAGTTTCAAAAATCCCTTTAATCAAGAAGTTAATATTCCATATCCACCACGTTACTACCACAAGAACTTATATTCTCAGTCCAAGGACAGCTCACCAATGGCACAATCCAAAGACTCTGAATTATCACACAGTCCAGATTACCCTTCATTACCTCCACACTATAACAATTAATACTGGGGGTTCTGTTTAGCACAGCCTCAAGAAAGTTTGGAGCAATTACAGAATTGAAAAAGCTGCATCTGGTTATTGTTAAAAACATTGAGGCTTGGTAGACAGGCGTGACGTTATCTAAGCGACTTTGGCAGTGTATCTTATAATATTGGGTATAACGAGGTCTCTAGGCTGACTATAGAACAGTTCAATAAGCACTTGTTACATTGGTGAAGATGCCTGCCATAGTTTCACCCCCTCTGCAGCAGGTTTCATTTCTGCCGTTGTTGTTACTTATTCCATTACTGATAGGACTGATAGCTGTATGCGTGAAGCAGCGAAAAAACAAAAATAAGACACAAACGTTTACCACACCCCAAGAGCAAGGTGTGTTTCCTCAACAGAACGGTAACACATATCCAACCAATGGGAATCAACATGGTAACACATATCCGGTGAGTGGACACCAATATAGCAATGCAAACAGACCCTATATGGCACCGGCAAGGCAAGATACTGAACCTCTCCCATTGTATCAAGCAAACATGAATTCTGCATCGAACCAAGCAAATCATGAACTGGCTGATTATCCAGAATGCCCGCCACCCGCCTACACCTCAACCCCTGCGTACTCGGATCCTACTCCTGTATCCAATAGTGTTTCAAATAACCTTTCGCAGCCGCGTCAGAGCAATACCACTTCTTGATTTCAGTCTTACTTACTAATTTGATATGTTTTAATTGTATGATTCTATTCCAATGACAAGAGATACGGTTCCAAGGTGCTTTGTAGTTTAGTAGAGATTTGTGTGCGGCATTAATGGTGACTCGATACAATTGCTTGTCGCAACAAATCTGATGAGGATGAGTTTTCAAAGCTCATTGATTCGTTAATCCTCATGACTCATCTACCGGAAGGATATAGCGAACGTGACTAGCTCCAACTGTACAAAATAGTAAATTTATTGCGGCCTATACACTCGGCTCTACTGCCCAGTCTCGAATAAAGGGGAATAATGTCATTGAAGGGCTAGGTATTGCCATTCTCCGTTTATTGGCAAGGATACCGACGGGCTATAGCAGAGCGGTTCACATAATAGGTCATTCAAGTGTGAAGACAACGTTTAGATTGTTTTAGAAACAATAAAAGCGGTTGAAATCATAGACCCCGTGACGTCATATTAGGGCAGTGCAGATAGACTTTTAGATTCGGGGCACCTGAATCGGAAACTGATAGCAGTGAAAGCTCGGCTTTTCAAGGTTATTAAAGGCTATTTCGACACTCTCGTATCCTGAGCCAGTCATATCTACTGATAGTGACCAAAACGTGAGTCTGCAGAATCTTGACGTCATGGGGTCGAAGCTGATATATAAATCTAATTTGTAACCACTTCTCTGGACTTCTCCTTAATTCCGTGTCCTGTTTGAATTGATCAAATAATAAGTGATTGATATTATAAGATGCCTCCTATTCTGGAACAAAGAAGCTTAGGGGGGTCAGCTATAGGCTTCATCCCTCCTGCGGTGATTCTTTTTATAATTGGATGGATTCCGTTGTGGAGATATCTAAAATGTTTGTTTTCAAAACCCGCAACAGCAACAAACATAAATGTCAATATGAACCCCCGCTACACGATGTCTATAAGTGAAAGAGCACTATTGTACCTAAGGGATTCAAGATCCTCTGAAGTGTTTAGATCAACATCTGATGGTAGCTCAGAAAACGAAGCACTCGGTATCCAGACGGCTGCTATCGCTGTCGCAGCCGAATCCACAGCCGACACTATCGATCCCGATGAACCTCTCCCATTATATCACAGAGACGCTTCGGAGGATGAGAACTGTTTAAATGTGCTGGAAGTTGATTTTCCTCCTCCGGTTTATTCCTTCGCGTCATCGAGACTTGGACATTTTTGAACCTTTCGACGTTTGATATCACTCTTTATATTTTAATGACCTTATGTTAACGAAATAATAACATCACGAATCGTTTTGCCTAGAGGCGAGAGGCTGAGTTTCTGATGTGATTGAAGCGTTCTCTTCGCTTTCCAAGTGCGACATCCGATAAAACTCAGATCCTTGTAGAAGCTCTGTGACTGTATCTGAATCACTTTTGGTGTTTTCTGGTTGCTCATGACTATAATTACTGTATTGATCTTCTATTTGTCTACCAACCACGCCTTCGGATTCTGATTTCTGACTGAATTGTTCAAAGTTGGTTTTGATCTCCAGGATCAGGTTCATAGTTAGAATCTCGAAAAACAAAGAAACGGTCAGTAACCATTTCTTATTATGGCCGATAACCATTCGTGCAATCTCAATACCTATGGTTAAGAGGAAACATGTATAGGTCAGCAGTAAGAGGGGCATGTTTTTTATCTTGAAAGAGAAGCCAGCTCTTGTAACCACAAATAAGGTGAATATGCATAGAACACAGAGATAACTGAGACAGCTTAGAATCAAAGCACCTAACTTAGCCCACTGAGAAACACTAGGATGTTCATTTTCACGCATCAAAAAAAAGTGAAGGCCGATAAAAAGTGCATTTGTACCCATAATGACAACGTTAATCCAGTTTACAAGTATAATTACCCGCTGGAATCTGTTTCTAGAGACTCCTGTATATGATTTAAACGTCTCGATAAATTTGCAACACATCAAGAACCAGCTTAAGAATACCATGAACTTGATGACTATAATCGGTATTTCAAAAGCCAAGTGCTCAAATATACTATCAACAACTTCTTGTGTATCTTGATAGCATTGATCATACTGTCGTCGCATTAGACTGCACAGTCTCGCTAGTGATACTGTGCTTGAAATGGCCAACATCAACGTCATAAGTCGAATGATTCTCGGTCTTGCATTAACAGCAAGAAGCTCAATCATAAAAAGAAGCCAAGCACTGACCACTGTTGAGCATAGAACATAGTTTACAACAGCCACAGATTCCGCAAAGCTGTCTTTACTTTGAAATACAAGCACATCTCGTATATTTTCCTCGATCGTATTGTAATAATTCAGAGCTTCTGTAGCGTTAGAGCAGTTTGTTATAAACACAGAGGACATGGTTAAAGTTGTTTCTAGTAGTGAATCTTGCTGCTCATAATACAGCGTTCCCGGTTGGAGAAACACAACAGAGCATCCAGACATATCAGTCATAAAACTGTCAGCTATTCCGTCGCTCATCTTGCCCGATCGCGCTAGTCTGCGAAGCAGTCTTCAGCAACTTGTTAGTCGGAGATTACTTTAAAACTATCTTTAGTCTAGACTTAATAATTGAGAGGCTGATTAAAATGCACAGCCACATTTCCGAATTAAGTGCGAAACAGTAATATCTTAGTAGAGTAGGTAGGTATGAGTATATATCACTTGGATACACTTCTGGCAAAGCTACGTCCATAGTGTCCAGAGTTAATGTTGTTTGGGTGGTGTTTCTTGCCAAAAGACCCGTTGCTGTCTTTTCCAAATGAATGGCCAGGAACGGCAGTTCTTCCCTCTAATTCACGAACGTCAATGTTCACGACGTACGATCTCTTGAACCCTTTGGTGTAATCGTCATCTATGGAGGATTTGCGGGAGAAGTCTCCGAGATTGAGCTCGTCAATAGGCAAAGAGATCCGAAATTCAGCAGATTCATAATAGTTTCCAGAGCTTCTTGTTTTGTTGGTGATCATCTTACTTTGGAGTTCTCGAACAAACATAAAGTTGTTAACACCTCTTCTATGGAATGTTGATGAGAAGCCTTCTGGATACGTAGAGACCTCTTGTCGTTTAGAAGAGCTGTTGGAATTAGCTGAAAATCCTGAAGAATCAACAACGCCTCCTGTTGATGAAGATGAATGGCAATCGAAGAATAGTAACATCTTGGAATCTCTTCCAGTTGAATCATTTTGAAAACGATGTGATTTATATGGGAGCCTCTGGTCATTGAACAGTTTGACCACAATTTTAAACCGTATAAAGAGGTCATTTTCAGGACTCACTTTGGATGATTTTGCATTAGTGTCTTTGATCAGATAAGTTATTTCTGCAAAATCCTTGAATGCTTGTTGAATTAAAAGGTTGCATTGAGCAATAGGTGTATCATACGGTAATGAGGCAACATAAATCATGTACTGCGTAGGTTGTCTAGTGATAATTGTCTTGATGTATTTCATAGTTCGAGAATGAGAACCATTTGTAATATCCCATGGAGCATTACTAATGGCTGATGGCAAAGATACAATCAAATTATCAGTGTTTTGGGGTATAACTAAATCTTCATTCGATAAGCGTACTGTTAGTGTAGCTGGACGAACTTCATGTTTCTGTCTGAGTCTTCTCATTTGATGCGAGCTCTCTGATGGAGATTTTTCACTTTTCGAATCTGTCGAAAGAGCAGCAAAGGAGTTTTGGTCATTGTGTGTCTGCGACCGTGAACCGAGCTTCCCCAAAGTAAACCCGTCAAATAATGGATCCACGTAAGCTGGTTGATTTCCTCCAAGCATTACAGGAGTTCCTTGTATTGATGTAGAAATGCTAGTCGCTCCAGAGGCGGGTGCCGCAGCGGAATTTTGGTTCAGAAACGAATACAGAGATCCAGTAGTCATGTTGGACCTCTCTGCACTGTTAGGAGGTAGTCCAAAATTAAGAGACTGCGTTGAAAAACCTGCTGAAAGAGATCGGGTTCCCAAATCAGTACTGGTACTATTGGCTCTTGCGCCGAATTCTTTTCTTGCTTCGGTAACTGGACTTGGGAAGAAACGAGACATTCTTTGAAGAAAGGGGTTATCTTCTGTGATGTTACCAGAAGGTCCCCAAAGAGCAGGAGATTCTGTAGTAGATGCTGAGCTGCGTGGTTCACTCCACAAGGAAAGTTGTGGCTCAGAGTTAGAGTGGTGTTGCGCTGAAGAGGAACCAGTAAATGAGTTTGCATTGAATTTGATGTCAGAGTCGCTGCGCTTCTCTCCGTAGTTATGTGGGCTTTTAAAAGATTCATTGTCAGTCATTTCATTATTTGCCCATACAGTGCCTCTGTTTTGGGACGGTATGGTACGATTACCAATACCGGATGTACTGGTAGAAGCATGAACTGCCTCTTCATGAGCAGGAGCACCCCAAAGAGACTTTGAAAAGTCATGACCCGTTTGAGGCGAGCTCCATTCAATATCTGATGATGCAGGTGGATAGATTAGATCCATGAGATTGGTGGTAGTAAAATAAGATTCATCGTTGAGTTTTTCAGCTGGCAGTTGCAAAATCGAATGCCCGTCACTTGACTCTTTGTCTGAAACTGAAGCAGTACTAACGTTTGTTTTACCGAGGTTATTTGTTTTAGTACCATTTCCTGAGCTCTTTCTTGATAAGCTCAAAGTTCGTTGTCCATTTTCAGAAAAGATCGATCTGTGCCCCCCCTGTTGCTTAAATGATATGCTGGTGCCCTTTGTAGCGTTAGCACTACCTAGCGCAACAGAACTGCTGTTCAAAGACTGGCTATTAGATGATGTTTGCTTTTTAAATAGGTTATTCACAGATTGTGATTTGAACTTCACTCTGCCGGACCTGGTAGACTCAGAAGAGTCATAGAGAGACGTGCGGCCATCTGCAAGAGGCTCTGCAGGTCCCCCGCTCATAGTACCAACCAAGATACAGCAGCAAGTCGCGGCGCACCGCTGCTTTCTGTTTTCAACACTTTGGAATTGAGTAAGGCCATACGGTATGACCTTGCCTCTTGTCTAACCCCTTTTACTTCAAATTTAAACAGCTACAGAGAGCTCGTTCACCATCCTAAGGTAATTTTGCTAGCGATTTGCCAAAATCAGGCATCAGGACCGCGAGACGATTACGTCATCCTTCAATTAGTTTCGGTTTTTTAATGCGCCTATATACACAATCGGTTGCATATGCGATCCTTGCCCCGAAATCAGTTTGACTGAACACGTGATTAGTGGGTATCAAGCAAATCAAAAGCGGAGGTATCACTATTCAACGGTTTTACAGTCAATACTTCAAGTTCATACGATGGATGAGGGGCGCAACTGTTGAATAAACGTAGTTATACTATTAGTAGGGAGGGCTAGGCTCAGCAATTTCCATCTCTACACTGGAGCCCAATAGGAAGAATGAATTTTCTTTTTTGGAATGTAAAAGGAGAAAGGGAGCCTATTGAGGGTTGCACGACCTCTACACGCTGACTAATTGGCTGACTACTTTTCCCACCAAACTGTGGTCATTTCTTACCTCAGCAAAAAGATGGGAAATGTTTTGTTTTAGAGTCCAGCTCAATGCTAGCTGATGCAATCAAAAGGAAGTAGCTAATTGAATACGCCGAAAGTTGTTGTTAATCATATCAGAGTAGCAAGGGTTTCTTGAGGTAAGTGTTTGTGAGGTTTTGAGTAAGTTTACTGATCGAGAGGTGATGAAATTGGATGTACTTAGTATTGTTTTGTTTGACATTCAAGTCAGAAGGCTTACATGACGATAACGTAATCGGCATCTGTCTTGAATATTAGTGCTATGTTTTATCGTGACTTTATCAGTGAATTGTTTGCTCAGCGTGATAATCTGTCTATGAGATACTAACAGTCATGTATGTGTTGCAGCTCGGTATGTCAGAAAGCCGCAATTTAAGTACTGTTGATCCTTCTTTCCAAAAGATAATTAAGAGTCAAGAGTCAAATTTATTTGATAGTGAAGTCGCTACAGCTGCAGCAGCCATAGCAGTCAACAGCAGAGGTAACTCATCCCGTCGACCAAAGCAGGGCTCACAGTATTCTGCTATTACTCCTAGTAAGTCGTCGAAGAAAGGTTCAAAGGCTGATTCAACTTCAGCATCTGAGACAACTGAAATGAGCGAATCAGCTTCAGTGCCTGCATCCGATGAAAAGGATGCGGAGTTTCTTCACCAAGGACGTCCTTTAACCAACACCAAGCGTGCCGCACAAAATAGAGCAGCACAGAAAGCTTTTAGACAAAGAAGAAAGGATCATATTGAGGAATTAGAAAAGAAACTAGCTTCCCATAAAAACTGTGAGGAAACTATGGAGGAGCTCAGACAAGAGAACCTTCAGTTGAAAGAGTACATTCTCTCCTTGCAGAGCAAGCTTATAAATGGGGAGGGCCAATCAGGACCTCTTTCTTCTGCATCTCCACCTCTAGGATTGTTTGGTCAAGGTAGAAAAGGTTCATCTACATCTACGTAGCTTGGGCCTGCTTCTTCCTGAAGTTGTGTTGCCTACCATGTCTTGATTTTACTGTTGTTGGCTTATCCAACGTGTTTATTAGTATTTAGTAATTTGATACTGCTGTATTTTATGTTTGATAACTGTTGTATAAGAGCATAACCACAAATGAGAATCACTCGTGATTTTACGCAAGTGGGAGTGATGTTCAATGCTGAAACAAAGCAGCATATGTTCCGACTCTAATGATGACATGCTCTTAGTAAGTTGCTCTTCGCATATAGACACATTCCCTTAACCTGGAAAAAGACCAAGACGATCTGTTGATTAAGGAAACTTAATAATCTGCGATAAGGTCCAAACAGCTTTGAAGGATGGGAAATATCGGAAGCTCGCCTTGACATCCATTGTAAAGACGGTTTCCTTGCTTCTGAATCCTTTGAATCAAGTGGCTGCTTAACTCTTCTGGTGTTTCTAATGTCATTAGATTTGTGTTCAGTTTATTTCGATGATTAAAAATATCGTCAATTAAATCTTGAGACCGTAATGGTGTACAGATTTGTGGGGAGGCCCGAACACACGATACCAGAGTGACGACACCTGAGCATATGTGGGTGCCAAGAGCAGCAATTGCGCTATTACTTAGGTGCTTCAGGGAGGTAACTTCTCTATTAGCACGATACAGGCCGCCGGCTGAGTAGATTTTCAATTATATCACGTGAGGCAGCTACATGTGAAAAAGATTTGATCCCGGAACAAAAAGGGAAAAAGTGTCTTGGCAGGAAACAAGGCCGTTTTTATTGAAGAGCACATAAGGGCGGTAGATTCGGAGTGTAGGCCTGTCATTAGTGAGTGAAGTGATGGTTACGGTTCTTTCGAGATTATGAGGCTTTTTTCTGGTAAAAAAGATCGTGTTGCATCGTCAGATTCGGGAGTTACTCTGACTCCATCCGAGGATCAATCGGAAGGAGCTGCTTCAGCAAACAGCCGAGAGTACGTGACTGCCAGCAGTGGATCAGCCAATAAGGCGCACAGTCATTCATTCACACTCCCTATTTCCATTAGAGGTGCTCCTTCCCCGATCCGTGTGTTTAAAAGAAACAGGGATCAGCCGCAATCAACGGATCACAACTCTGCCGCTTCTCCCTCTAGTTCATATTCGTTCTTCAATCTCATCCCGGGGTCGGATAATAGTGATTCTTTGAGGAGATCCAGAAGTTCCAGTAGAGGAGGAACACTGATAAAGTCGTTTGAGGCGTTGATTGGTCGAGCCCGAAGTCAGAGCCCGTATTCTCCCAAATTTAGCGGGCATGAGGTTGTTGAAGATGACGATTCTTTAGAGAGTAATAACAATGAGGGAATTGCTGAGGATTTTGATGAAGATGAATATGAGACATTTGAGGGAGATAATGCGAGCTCTGCTAACACTCCTACAAGACCGGAATTAAAAAGGTTATACAGTCGACAAGTTTCTGCATCTATTATTGGAGGATCGGCTATAAAAGATAGTGGTGAAGAAAATAAGTCTCCTTCGGATCATGGGGGTAGCATCATGAACTCCCCGGAAGAGAATGACTCGCCTTTAACTATTTCTAGGAAGATCTTTTCGTTTTCGCTTCCTTTTGGGTCTAATGTGCTACCTCGACCAAACGCGTTTGTCTCTATTAGAGAGCGACTTACTAATACAATTAGCAGGCAAGAACCTGATGAGCGGGATTTACAAAAAGCAGAGATTAAGGAAAAACTGAGTCGGCAAGATTCAATTACAACAGTGGAGGAACAAATTCTGTTCGGCGATGTCACTAAATTACAAGATGGAAAGATTGAGGCGTTGATAAAGGCACTTAAACCGACATCATATCCACTCTTGTCCTCAAGTACTAATGGAACTAAGCCTGAATATTTTCAGATATATGACGATTTAGAAGGAGACGTGATAATACTTGGAGGATACAGAGGAAGCATTCTTCGAGATGCAAAGACAAAAAGACGTGCGTGGATTCCTGTTTTGAAAGCAGGCCTAAATATAAAGAAGATTGACCTGTTATTAGGACCGTCTGATGTTGATGAGAAAACAGCCGCAGAGAAAATATATCCCAGTGGAATTCTATCTCATGTCGGTCCTGTCGATATATGCAGAAAGCTTATGATATTACTGGAGTCTAATCCGAAAGTCACTTTGCATGACTTTGGTTATGACTGGAGATTATCACCCGACATTAGCAGCCAGAGTCTTTATGAGACGCTTGTATCAATTAACAAAGCGAATGGAGGTAAAGGTGCATTAATTATAGCTCATTCTATGGGAGGATTGATAGCGCATTCGGCAATGCTGCAAAACCCAAAGCTGGTCAGAGGAATCATATATGCTGGAACCCCTTCTCCATGTTCAAATATAATGGGACCACTGCGGTTTGCAGATCAGATTCTTTTATGTAAGGATATCTTGACCTCAGAGGTTAATTTCATGATGCGGTCATCGTTTGTCTTTGTTCCGAGAAACGGAGAACTGTTCAAAGATGTCAATACTGGTGAATTGTTGAATATCGATTTCTTTGATCCTAAAATGTGGGTCGAATACAACTTGAGTCCGGTTGTCAGCTCAATCAGAAGGCAGCAAGAAAGAGGGGTTGCTGTTTCCCAGCACATTCGGCAACAAAGCAAGTTCAGCATTTCGTTTGAGGAAGCGTATGATTATCTCTGTCGTTCTCTGAAAAGGACGGCCAAGTTTCTGGACTCATTAGAGTATGACAAGACTGTTGAATACCCGCCCTTAGCAATCGTGTACGGGAACACGGTACCTTCGGTGAGATATTCCCTTGTAGATGGCCTCGATGATATCAAAATGGGAAATTACTACAACTTCTTTTATGCTCCTGGTGATGGAGTCACTAACCAGAAGTGGGTATTTCCTGAAGTCTTCAATTACCCTGTGGTTGCAAAGATCAACTCCGACCTGGGCCATGTTGGTTTGCTGACAGATTTGGAAAGCATTGGAAAGGCACTGGTTGCAATTGTAAAGGCTGAAAAAGAACGCAGCTCTATCTCCTAAATAGTGTGATTTGAGATGGAATGACTAGATATTATCTTCAGCCTCGTAATAATGAATCTTTATCCAAAGGCTACAACTGCTGCATTGTACAGCAACTTCATAGCACCCGTGTTCAGTTTCAGTTCCCTCGTTAGTCAACTCTTCCTCTGTGAGTTGGAACCCATCCGCGCTTGTGCAGCGAGGACACGATCGAACCATCACCAACACCCCGTTGATCTCTTCCTCCTGGAAGTCGTCCAACGAGTAAGCCTCAAGACCCTCTCCATCTGCAATGCCTATCTTAGAGAAGTGTTCTGTCAACCTTGCATCGTACTTCGTCCGGGACTGGCGGTCAATCAAAGTCTTGTAAGCCGTGATGATGGAGTCACAACTGTCATCCATCAGCTTAGAATTTTCTCCGTTGATGTTCTTATCTGGATGGACTTCCAAAAGACGCTTGCGATAAGCTTGTTTGATCTGCGATGAAGTGGCATCTTGAGGAATGTCCAATATGGAATAGAACGACTGCTGATTAATCAGCACCGGGCCAGTCTCAGCTGCTGGATCAACCATTTGGATCAAGCTGAATGTTACGTAATACACATCGACGTTCTGATATGGAGACGGCAGCGGTCAGCGAGAATGAGATGGGATAATGCTGGTAGTGAGTATATAGATAGTGGCTAGGCTTGTGAAAAAAATTTCACCATCTTAAATTTTTATCAAGAGATTTGGATATTGTATTAGTGGCAGCTGTTTCGGTGTAGGAGTGTGTGTCTAGTGACCAGGCCGTTCTGTCAGCATTAGAAATGAACAAGAAGAGGAAAAGCGAAAAAATCGTCGACTTGAAGGTGAAGACAGTGGATTGTAGCGAGCAGCCAGTCGTTGTTGGTTCGTTTTTTAATGGACTTCAGGTTCCATCATCAACGAGCTTTGAATTATATCGATCCAAGACAAAACACAGTTCTGAGCCTGAAACTCTGTTACTTCATGGTGAGAATGAGAAGCTGGATTATGATGGACAAACGGATGCTCAGGATCAGCAATATTGTATTGGGATATATGATGCGTCTCTCAAATCCTTAGAACTGGTCAAGACATCGGTGATTCCTTCAAAGATCACATCTAAAGCAAAGAACAGAGTCAGACTTCCGTTTGTCAAGCAGCTTAATGTGCAGTTCAGTGCGCAGAGAAACGCGTTGGGTGAGGAGTTTGGTACAAAGAAAGCAAAGAAGGCCATATCTGACCTTGCAAAGAACAGAATCGACTCTGGAAAACTTGAAGATGTACAAGTGGATATTGTGGACTCCATAAAAGTAAGCACATCTCATCTCCCTTCGATGACTGAGATGCAAGACAAGCTGGATGAATCGCGTATCACTCCAATCTTCGATGAGAAGGCCACATCTGTCGAAGATGTTTATCCTTTGAACAATATTATTAGCTCCAAAGAACTTGAAGCAATTCGAGTTGATCCTTTGCTCGACGCCTCTCTGGATGCTAAGCAGAGATTAGAACTGCTTCCTTACTCGAACTCCAGATATCTAGTGAAGAAGCTGTCCTCTATATTTGAAGACGATTCGAACCTGAAGTTGAAACTGCAGATCATCTACTATCTTTCTACGCTAATGGGTTTTTACGCTAACAGAAGACTCCATTCAAAAGACCAACTCCTAGAGGCTTTAAATAACCCACCATCCCTGATAGTTGACAATCTACTCAAGAACTTCACCATTCTCAAGAAAAACAAAAAGAACTACACCATCGATCCCCGTTTTGAAGACAAAATCCTCTGCTATCTCTTAACATTGATTCTGAAAATAGACGACTACCAGGTGGAAATCCCCCCATTAGCCCAGGAGCTGTCTCTCAAGCCTTCAAGATTAACCTCCTTGTTCAGGGCTTTGGGATGTAACGTGAAAAACGTGACCGTTTCCGACGCGGAGAAAATGGCTCTTCCAAAGAGCGTTGTTTCAAACTACAAGATTGCTTCTCTCAAGGTGCCATTCAAAGCTCCCGATCTGACTCGAAGAGGCAGAAGAGCTTAGCTATGGTGCAGACTGATCTACATTGTTTAATAGACTTGTTTAAAGCAATATGGTTTTATAGTTTAACAAAAGGTGTAACATAACCTAGACTGCATGTAATGCAAGACCCGCATAAATAGGAAAAAACAGTAATTAAGAGGATTGCGAGGTCAGTTATGCACAGTAAAACATTAAATCGTGGAGCCAGTGGAAGCAAAATCAGCAAGGTTACTGCAATCAATCATTTAAATGGAAAAACCATACATTCTCTGCCTTAGCCAATCCTTCATGCTGAAAACAACCATTATCCAGGACATGAGAAGAACAATCAGTCCAACACTGACATTCATGGTGAACATTGGAGTTAAACCTCTGTATTCTAATGCTAAAACAACAGGGTCGGTACTCTCCATAAACACCAATCCGCCACAAAGAAGACAGAATGAAGTAATGAGCTCCGTCAATGGTCTCATTGGCTTGAAAAATGTTCCTGATGAGCTCTTATCCGCTGGCGCTGGTAAGAAAATTAGTAGAACATAGGTCACAACTCTTACAATGGATCCATATGTTAAAAGAGACCCCCATTGAACGTGGATCTGTGTTGACAAATGAGAAGCTTGGCTATGCTGAGACATTAATAGACCTGTCCAGAATATAGTGAAAGCGGGGAATGGATTAGGGGAATAGCCAGGAGTCACATTTGTCACTTTCGACCCTTCAATTTCAATTTCTGATCCTGAATTGTACATAGAGTAAAACTTTTCTGTTCTCCACTGTTTCAATTTTAGTTCAGTAATTACTCCGCACAGGCCAGCACCGATATACATGAAGGCAATGGAAACATGTTGTAAATCTTTGGCGGTCCATGCTCCACCAGGTGAAGCTAAATGCTCCATAAATACGTTAGTACAGCCATAGAACAAGATAAGAGAACTTTCAGCCATTTCCATGGTAATTATGCTGCCTTTTGGCTGAATTCTAAACCAGACAGATGTGTTCTTTTCAGACTCAGTGATATAAGAGTTATTCCAAGCCCATCCAGTTTTTGTAAATCCACCACAGTATCTTGCGAGAGACATTATTCCAAGAGAAAAGAATACACCTCCTTTTATGAAGTGAGCGAGTAGATTAAAAACGTGACTTCCTTCTCCAATGCAAAAGAGAACAGCAACTCCAGTTGGAATATAGATGAGATTGAAGAAGAATAGGCCCCAATTCAGCACATTAAAGTTGAACGTTGCAACAAGTCCAAATAAGCTAACTGTCTTTTTAACAAGAGAGAGATGGAACAGTTTGTTCATAACAAAGTCTGTTTTGGACTGGGCATTTTGAACGCTGTCTGTATTAGAATATTCCGGCCGGAAGTCTGATGGAGGTGGGGTTGACATATCTGACGACCCCTGTTCTAGTTCTAGATCAAATGAATCATTGCTCAAGCTTCTGCTTAAACTGCTAGGATGTGAACCATGAACGCTTCCTCTGCTTGCGTCATCTGGGTGAAAGTCATACAGAGTACTGGAAGGTGAGTGGAATCCATGTGGTGCAGAGAAATCTTCCATCTGGATATCCTTAGCAGTACTGAGAGGCATATGCGTAGCTGGAGAAGGACCCTCAAGCCATACTTTTGCTGTATGAATGAATGCACTCAAGAGATGGATCACCGTCAGGAAAAATAAGACAACTCCCATTTTCGTGTAAGCGTTTCCAGGATACAAGTCAGGTACATTTGTGATGAAGATGGAATAACTTATGAGCGCGGAGATAACCAAACCTGAGTGAACGGAAAGTGCTGGTAAAAACCATTTTGAGTTGAGGTTCTTAAGTACTAGAACAATTGGGTACACAATCACGCTGCACGTGAAGATAAGTGCAATATGAATATACAGTTGAGGTCTGTAAGGAGAGTCAATTGACATGTATGATGTGGTGTTGTATGCCTCCCAAAACAATCTCTCGGCTGCTGTTAATTGTGTCTCAAGAATTGGCACTCCATGAGAACTCTGAACTTCGTGGGCAACAGGTACAAGAGACGAAGAAGCGGCGGCCTCGGTGGAGGTTGAAGAAGTAGCCTCTGGAAGTTCTTTCGACGAGTCCATATCCATGTCCATGTGGGCAGCAGACAATGCTGAAAGCATGAGAAGGGAGGGTAGTAAGATGTGAAGCTTCATGTTGGAAGTCGAAAGTCAGATGTACGGAAAAGATAGAAAACAAGGGGTCGCTAACAAGATGAGGAGCCTATAACGGCTTAAAGATAGTGAGAAAACAGTGATCAAACAAGAAGCCACTTATACCTATTTGGCTTAAGGTGCTACCTCCTATTTTTAGTATCACAGTCTATGATAGCGGTGAGTTTGGTTGGTTTAATAAAATGTTCAGTGGGAACTAGGGGGTTTCGGAACTAAGATGGAGATGAGCCGAATTAAATAATTAAAAATATCTACCTTGTTAATGTCAAACGGGAATCTGCGCGGGCTTGGCCCGGTAAGAAGGGGTTAACGTTAGCTCGTTAGGGCGAACGAATGACCGAGCCGTGTGTTCGGGACAGCAGTTTCCAGCTCAGGCGGGTCAGACAAGGTAAGGCCGAATCCCGAGGGTCTGTTACAGCAATTGTAAGATCCCGTGAGGGAAGGGCTGAAAGTATATGGCTCGTACGATATAGGTTCATCCGTTACTGGGGAGATGAGGCGGGGTGGATTTCAATACTAACAAAGCATAGGAGACACGTGGTGGGTGAGTGACAAAGCTATAGCTCCCCACAACTGACATAGAGTACTACACCTCCTCTGCCAATCACGTGTTTAGTTTCAGTTTAGCTTCAAAATTGTGCCCCCCAGCCACCGCTTATTAATATTGTTGTGGTCAGACAACTTTCCGGTTAAAATAGGTTTTCTCTGTTTACCTTATGACTCTACTCCCTTAATTTCCTTTTCTGTTAAATATTCGCGTGCGGCGCCGGGTGCTTCGGAACTGACAGGCGGCGACTCATCGCCGACCCGTCGCTTCAACTATAGCAATCTGGCATAAGAGGACACCAAAATAAACAACCTGTTCCCTTTTCACTGCCATCTTACTAATTCCTGTCTTCATTTCATTGCCTTCCTTGTGGTAGTTTCTCACTCTCAATCTTGAAACTGCCACCCACTAGAGACTCTGCTAAGGAGAACTCCTGAGCCCAAGGTCGTGTGCAGCCATAGAACGTTGTAGAACTTCTTGATCTGGGGGGTGCATCGCCATCTAAAGCTAAACGCACCCTCACACCTCTGCTTTCGGATTTAACAAAACTCCATGTTAAAAAAGGGTAGTAGCTCTGAGCTTTTATGGGAAGCTTAAAACATTGCCTCCTGTACGTAATAAGTATTCTCCTTCCGGAACGTACGGGTATATTGTAGGTCGGCTCTTCAACGAGCCGTGGTCCCTGCAGTCACTATGTACTCTATATAGAAATAGATCAACAATTCACGGACTCTCTCTGGTCCGCAACTAAGCAATAGAAAAAGTGCCCTGTCTTGTTAAGAGAGGTGTTTTTCGCGTCCTAGTCTTTCTGAATTTATTTATTTATACAAATATAGAAGGGTCCTTGGATGTTATTGATTCACTGACTTGTTTCAAACAATCTGATTACTTTAAGGTGAGAGATTGCTGCTATCCGATCATGCGGCCCTATATTCGGGTGCAGCCAGTACAAATATAGAATTATCACATGATTGTACAACTCTTTATTTTTAATTTTTTTAGATGATAAAGATAGTAATCCAAGAATAGAAATGCTCTCCCCTTTTCAAGATAAGAATATGTTTGCTGTAATTATTGGCTTACGATGGTCAATGATTCCCTCAAATCCAGTCAGCTATTATTGGAAGTGATGAGCACATAGTTTATCTTTTGAAGTTGGCTATTTGTAAGTTTACACACAAGATTAACTAACAGCCATTGATGCACACTCTCACCGCACCTGATATAATCACTGACTCATGTAACGCATCGTGAGTAAAATTGTGAAATTTATATAGCGGTTAAAGATCCTTTGTCCATCCCAGAATATTTCCAAATTTGGCAGTACATGCATCTAACCAGGGATGTTGACAAAACGGCTTTATAAATCAGTGGGTGACAAAACACAAAATTGAGAGTCAGTGGGTCAATCGACACTGGGCAGTGAAGACAATTTCACCGAGGTCTACTCCTCAGATGAAGATAGTCAGCCAATGCGTAAAACTAGATTCACTGCTTGTGGTTGAACCAAACAGAATCTGGTACTATTTTGCTCACAAAACTTCCCCGCACGATTGAGAGCCAAAAAGGGCAGCTCAACACACATGCCGCAACAAGGGTGCAATGACATACTCGGCCGCAAAAATAGTGCTCAGTGCTATTCATGTATAATCAGATTATTGATAGGCTAGTATTTAGGCTATCACGCAAGGCAAGCACCTGATCACCCATTCTTGTCTGCTCCTGGTCGCACTGCCGTCTTGTCGCAGCAGTTCATCCATGAAGCTAGTGATGCTATAGAATGGAGTCCTGTCAGCGGACCTGCTCAGGTATGGTATCAATAACACATGTACCAAACAGATATACGCCTACTTATGATACTTTTTGAGAACAGGGCAAATACTACCCTGATTGATTGAACCAGGACGCTTCGATGTCTTAAACTATTAGTCACTTATATATATTAAGTTTGAGTAGTTCTAAAACTGCACTACGTGAGGCACTATATACTCTACCGTGAAGTTAGCAATGGCTATTCTATCTCAAAAACCAAAGAGGAGTCGACTCCCTCAAAGCATGAATTGTTAAAGAAGTGGGAGCATGACAATTGATATGTATGTCACATGAAAACACCACGTGACATTCCAACCCTTGCACCAAGAAATTGGGCTATTCAGTTTTATGCAATAAAAACAGCAATAACCAGTTCATTAGGATGAGGCGTTGGGCAAGCATCATTGATATATACTGATAGTCGACAGGAGTCACCGGTCAAGAGGTTTACGCTTGTCATGTCAGAGTCACAGTGCACAAAACCCAGAGGGATTTTGAAAAATGCCGTTTCAGGCGCCCAGTATCACACTGAGGATGTCAACCACATCAACACGGAGGATCTCGAGTTTGACAGAAAGAAGGTCATTGAAAACACAAAGATCAACTCAAAGTTGCTCAAAGAGTCATCAACTAAGGGAGATTTGATTCGGTCCAAGATTGAGCAACAGAAGCGCTCCTTGAGTCAAAGCAATGGGTTGCCTTTGGAGATCGATGAGGAACATCTCAAATGGGACGAGAAAAACATTTTGATAAACGAACAGGAGAAGTCTGCTACAATGAAGATTGACGAACCTAAAACCCCATATGAGGGAGGATTCAATCCAAATAATGATTACTATAGAACAGATAATGAAGACGAAGATCAAGAAGAAAGACAGGTAGAGCAGGAAGCTACTGAGTTGGAAGATTTGGATCTTGGTGAAGGAGCTGAGGATAAAACCCCTGACATCTTGTACCATGACGATAGGCTAGATTTGGAAAGTCAACCTGTTGAAAATGATACGCAAGAAGAACAGTCACAGAAAGATGAATCGCAGGATGAGGAACCTTCTCCAGAAGAAAAACACAGATTGTTTGAATTAAAAAGAAAGCAGCATTATCATCTTAAGGGTAATGCCCTAAAGCAGCATATACAGGTAAGTGATGATGACAATTTTGAGGAGGAGAACAACAAAGCCTCTGGCTGAGAGCGTGTTAACAGATTCAAGAGTGATATAACAGATCTCTTGTATCCAGTTTACTACGAAAGGTATGAATGAGTTCCTTTTAAAATTAAATATACAGTCATTAATTATTTATGCACGCCGTTCATTTCCGAAATCCCCACAATGTTGTTGTTATTCACTTTGCTCTCATTTTTCTTTTCTCTTAGAGCGTGTAGCCTGCTCTCAATTAACTCGATCTCGTGCACATCGCCACACTCAAAAGCTTGTCGTTCCAAGCTTGAGATCATCTCATCATAATACCGTTTCCATTTCCGATACTCCCCAAACTTGTGAAAGTATATTTTCCCCAGTTCATCAGTTTCATCGAGATTCATACTGTGGTTCCGTATACAAAACCACTCGCCACTTCTACTCCAAATGGAATCACCTTTTAGTCGCTCGCAAAGTCTACATTCGTTGATTGTTGGCATGGTTTTAGCACTGAGCTTCTTCTCAACTTTTTCTTCAAGGGGGAACAGAAGATGTTGAATAACACCTGGAAGCCACCTTCCAAGATAGAAATGGTTCATCGATATACCATAATTGGAAACATGATGATCTGAGTCGTAATTCGTCGCCACCTTTGGAAAATGATGGTAGAAGAACTGCGATTTCTCAGGAATCGCACCTGGCTTCCAGTATTCTTCTAGAAACTTGGCATCCTTGCTGAGAAACTTCTCTGCAGTTATATTTAGCAGGTGAGACATGCGAATGATAGAAGAAACGTCAAGCTCGCCGTATATCTTAGTAGGAGTCCATGGATGGTAAAGATCCACGTCGTCGCTTTGAATAGATATATCTCTAAACATTCTGTTATCAGTAGTGATGTAACATTCTAGTAATATAAGCCACTATTTTCTCTCAGTGGTCTTTAGCTAACAAGCACCTGTCAAAAGGACTATGAATGAAGGTTATAAGTATAGCTACCTCACGCCCTTGTAGAAGTGAAAACATATAAATGTTTAAGGGTCTCCGGAACTTCTAAGAAAAACGTCCCTCCGGGCTTTTGGAAGTTCCTAAACGGGAAGCAAACTTTTTGTGGTGTCTTAGAAGCTCCGGAAGTGGACATAGTTTATCCGAAAAACGGTTTTTCTGATTCATAAAATATGCGTACAAGCTTGTAATAGTACCAAACTGCTGTATGTACCTCATGTTCCATATACATGTGTAATTCCAGCTTGTCAGCGAATTTAAACAGTTCTCTTATCATAGTAAGCCCTATTTCATAATAGTGATTTCCTTCTCCGACAACGGAGACACGATTTTCTTTGGCTAGTCCAAGTAATTTACGTCTATCGACGCGACGGTTTTCTGACTTTTGCGTCTTCTACAACAGAACAAAGTTGCCCCTATTTTGTTTCCCGTCAGGATCTTACATTTTCTACCTAAGCCAAGAATCAAAACTCCCTCGTTCACTTTTCTACCTAATTGCTTAGGTTGGATGTATGTGTATTACTCCTGTTGCATTTCGGCATCTTTGTGGCTCCTTCAATTTATAATAATATTTTCAGGATCACTCTACCTTCCCCGGATTTTTTAACTCTCTTATTGTCGTAGAACCTCTCTAACAAGGATGGATAATCCTATAATTATGTTCTGTGATGAAACTTTTGGATGAAAAATGCGGTCTCTTTGATAGCTTGCTATCAGTATATGGGATCTGTTGCTGTTATTGCTTGTTTAAAATCACTTAAGATGGCAGATAATTTTCTGATGGTGTGGATAGATTCTTCTTACCTCACCCCTAGGGAGGCATTGGGGTGTCTGGACAGAAAATGGAATCAATTTGTACCGACAGCTCTCCGACTTATGCAAAAGAAACTGAATCTAGCTTAGACAGATCCTCAACTACCTCGTACAGAAAAAGGCTTTTCCGCAGACTTTTCAGCTGGAACAAAGATGACTCTCCCCCAGAGGTGTATAACAGGACACTGTTCCTATCCATGTTTGTCTTTGGTATTTTAGGTTGTGCTAGAGGGTATGATGAAGGATGTATTGCAGGAACAGTTGCTCAACTAGGCTTCATTGAAGAATTTGGTTTGAAAGACCCATCAAAAACTTTATCGCAACAGGCAAACTTGAAGTCCAATATTACATCCATGGTTCAACTTGGCTCCATAGGAGGGTCACTAATATCTATTTATGCAGCTGAGTCATTGGGAAGACTAAGGACGATGCAAATTGGCTGTGTTATTTGGGCCGCCTCGGCGGTGATACAAATCACCAGTCATTCAATTGGACAATTATACGTAGGTCGATTGATTGAAGGATTGTGCATAGGAACAACGGTTGTTTGTGGCCCGTGCTATATCTCTGAGTGTTCTCCCAGGGCGATTCGAGGCCTGTGCAATAACGTGTTTGCTGGGGCTGTCTATTTTGGAATAACAATAGCATACTGCTCGAACTATGCTACTGCTTTACATCAAACGGGAAGGAACCAATGGATACTACCCACAATGGTTAAGATTCTTCTCGCAGGCCTCATCTTGATTTTGTCACTCTTATTTTGCATAGAGTCACCCCGATGGCTTATTAAGGTTGGGAAATTTGATCAAGCCTTAGTTAACTTCAGTAAGCTAAGACACTTGGAACCTGATCATCCGTATATTTTATCTGAGATAGCAGATATTAATGACCAGCTTCAGGCTGAGGTCTGTGAGGCTCAAGGTACGTCTTTGAGGAAGAAACTATCATCGCTAGTGCTGGTGAGGTCTTTGCGGCTGAGAATGGCAATGGCTATCGCCATTCAAATACTGGCTCAATGGAGCGGAGCAAATGCAATCACTATTTATGCACCTGAGCTGTTCAGCATGGTTGGCCAGAACTCACTTACAGACAGACTGAGAATGACAGCGTTTCTGGGAGTTGTCAAGTTCACGTCGGCATACTTAAGTGCATTCTTCTTGATTGATGTTATTGGAAGAAGAAAATCTCTTTACAGCGGAGTATTGGTCCAGCTAGTGTCGTCTCTGTACTTCGCTACATACTTGGTGATCGTACCAGGTGAGCAATTAGAAAATGGCACATTATCCCCTAGTGCTAAACGTGCGGGAGACGCCGCTTTGGCTTCGATATTCTTTAATGGAGTTGGTTGGACAATGGGGTTCAATTCTATCCAGTATCTTTTTAATGCTGAAGTTCTACCACTAAGAGTGCGTTCTTTAGGAACATCTATTATAATGGCATTTCACTTTGCAAATCAATACGGAAATTCCAAGGCACTTCCCTCAATGCTGCTGGGATTGCATGGATACGGAGCATTTTACTTCTTTGCGTCGATTCAAAGTATGGCCCTTCTTTTCTGTTGGCTGTTTTTACCAGATGTTACAGGAAGATCTCTTGAGTCCATGGAAGAGCTATTCAGTCTTCCCTGGTATCTGATTGGACGTAACGGACATTTACTGGCCCCTCATCATTTGCAAGTAGGACCGGCTCAGGATGAAGAGAAAGGACTATAGTTTAAGAGAATGTCCGCTGATCTGTGTCACGTGATTTAGCTTCCCCTCTAGTTTATTATTATATTTTCGTTATAGTTGAGCAAAAGAAAATAGACCAGGTGTTTACCGAAGAATTGAGCTGTGTATCTAGTCCAGGGGAAGAGCTGATACTGCGAGCGGACATAGACTTAAGCAGAGGTCTCAGTACAGCGCCTTAGGAAGTAGAGGTCCCAAATTGCTGGAAGCATTGCCGAAAAGATGTCATTCCACGAAGACCTCCTTAGTATCGACTATGACACTTATTCGTCGGAGCTATCTCAGCTGGAGATCAGCACACTCAAACAGTACCAGAACTTGGCACTGAACCTTCTACAGCTGAAGAAGGACATTGTTGCCTTGAACGGCGAAGTTGATACGGCCTCTGACGCCAGTGCCAACACTACAGGGACGAGTTTGTTAGAGGAGTTACGCGATCTTGAGACCAAAGTGTCTGTAATCTCTACGCTTTTCAAGTCGAGTGTCTACCAGGTTGTTGTTAGCAACTCTGCCGACACAGAAGGTAATGAGGAGCCCAGTGAGCTGACAACGAGTATACAAGAGTAACGGGTTTACCGACGGTACGCGATTGCGAAGTACTGTTTGTCTCAATATAGCTGTTATAGCATCTGTATAGTACGATAATTATTATTTGCTCTTTGTACACTAGACATCGAATATGGCCACTTTGCCGTCATCTCCACAAGAGCTGAACCGAAAAACGCTTCTTGAATCCGATTGGAACGGTCTGAGGACGTTGATGGTGTTCTGGTGAATCGTTAGAAGAGCAGAAGATTTGGTGTCCGTGGATCCCTTGAGATCAAGTTGACGGAACATGTTGAGAGCAGACTGGTTTTCTACCGCGGCATGTTTCTTCTTGGAAGGGTCATCAATGGAGTAGGTCTGTTTCCAACCAGAGGAATCTCCCTCAAACACAATTGGATGACAATCGTGACCAGCTACAATTACCTTAGTAGCAGAAGCAAAAAGCAGTGACTTGAAAGGAAGAAAAGAGGTCTTCACCTTGAACGTTGCAGCCACCTCGAGCTCTCCTTGTCCTGGATAAATGACAGTAAGCGAGGAATCATTTGATGCTGCCGCCAAAAATGAATAGGAGGGGTCGAACTTCACATCGTGGACCCAGGCACCCACATTGACATCCAAACATAACGTTTGGAATGGCAGTCTTTCTCCCCAAACAGACGGAGCAGGCTTCTCGTCCACGTTCTTGGTGAACGTCGAAAACACGCGAGCATGGCCATCTGTAGACCCACAAGCAAGTAACACACTGTTCTCATGCCAGTCAACAGACAAAATTGTCGACTTGATAGGTCTCTTCACATGCTTGGAGATCCACCAATCATTTTCTGGTTCGAAATAACAGACAGCAATTACTCTTGCAGACGAGCCTACTGCAAACTTAGCCCCATTCGGAGACCATTTGACACACGTAGCAGCCCGGTTAATTCTCAATAAAACCAAAGTAGGCTTATACTCCCCGTTTGCACCGCGCTCCCAGACCAGAGCATTCCGGTCCTGCGAACAGGTGACAATCTTGCCCTCCCTACTGATATCTACAGCTGTCACAGTCTTGTCATGGAGCTTAAGCGTAGTCACTAGTTTTGGATGACCAACAACAGAAAGGTCATAAATCTCAACATCCGACTCCTTCGTAATAGCCACCGACTTTCTATCGCTGGAAAAACAATGGTCGTAAATTGCCTCTTTCGACAATGAAAACACAATAGGCTCCGACATCTTCGTTGCTCTTCGTAACAGGAGTTATCTCTCGACTGCCACTTGTTTCGTGAACTGCTGCTAAACCAACCTCGTCATGGCTCCGTTCAATCTCCTTTGCATTTTTGCTCAACCACAAAATAACCTCCTGGCATCTATTGTGTGGTGTAAAGGTGTCTGGGAGCTCACTCCGTCTGTTCAGTCGATATCTGCATGGCATCATCATCAGAGGCCTTTGTGGGCGACCCTGACGCGGAGATTTCAGGTGCTGCGGATGCCTCTCTCTGCTCTGTTCCAGCGACTGACTTTTCTATCTCTGTATCGGCTTCGTTGTCTGATTTTCCCGAACTGTCAGCTTTGGCTTCGGATCTTACCTTGACAGGATCGGACGGCTGGTCCAATGGCTCTTTCCATCTTTCAACCATATCGTTAAACAAAACCGTGGCTATCTCTGACTTGGCTATGTCTTTTCGGAACTGGGGAGACTTCAGCAGAGTCAAAATATGGAGGCAGTTGGGATAACTTTAATCAGCATATGGTATGTTAGTAACTGGGCTAGAAATATAGGCACGATTCTCCTCACTCACATTAGCTGTTTTGCATACTCGGGTTGTCTCCAGTACTCTAGATAATCTAGATAGTTCAAGAACTTCTCGTCTTCTAAAGTTCCTGTCTGAGCAAGATAGGTTAAATATTGAACATTGGCCAACGATTGAACAAACTACGTAGAATTGTTAGTGATTTGTTTTATGTTTCGTGTAATCCTCTCTTAATAGTATCAACATACTTCCAGTTCAATTTCCCACCTCGTTGGTAAGTCCTCTGACGGTATATCATTCATTTATACAATTCCTATCCCCTGTTATATCAGGATTGACACCCATTATTACCGTAGGCTTCACATAACTAATTAATTCGTGGAAATGTTCAAGATATGGCTCCTGCGCCACACGTCTGTGGCGGTGCACTATTGATTTCACTGCTAACATTATTACGTAAATTAAACTGAACTTTTCTTTGCCTCATTCTTTTCCTCATCATCAGCCAGAGCTGCCAGAAGATTAACATTAAGCTAATGACTATGTCCACTAAGGGTGTGGCTGATGATTCATCTCAACATCCAATAGCAGTACATCTGGATATAGCACATTCTTGGGTGTCTTCAACAGCTCAAACATTAAAGCTTCCAAAGTTCACTCTTCTAACCATCATTATATATCCAATAATTGTTCTGATAGGACAGTTGGTCTGGATTTGTACTCCCAATGACGCCGTTGGTAACTATTTTGCTTCCAAAAGGAACCTTGTGAATCTCATCTATGTGAAAAGAGGATGGTTTTGGACAACAGTTGCATATGTTCTTTTACTCGTCCATGTCCGCAGATCAAATGTGTACAGATATCGGGCTCTGTTAGCTTCTCTCAGAAGATACACCGTTGTCACCGTTTGTTGGATCTTTTATAGTCAATGGTTCTTTGGGTTTCCAATCATGGATAGAATTTTCTTAATGACAGGTGGTTCATGTAATAATATCCCGGCAAGTGTGGCTGAAGCTAAGATGGATCCAAGGCTAGAGATCATGGACGTATCATATTACTGGTCCAACAGTCTCAGTTCAAAGGAATGCAGAAGTTCCCAAGGTAAATGGCATGGTGGACATGATCCTTCAGGACACATATTTCTATTGTCCCTTAGTTCCATTTTTTTGACGGTGGAATGTTCACGATTCTTCTCTTTCAATGACTTATCAAGGCATATCATACAAGCCAAGAACATAATAACCAACAGCACTCGAACTAATCTAGTGTATAATGTCACACAAGTACTCATGGATTATCCGTTAGTATTCATTCTTCTTCTGAATACCGTGGCTGGTTGGATGCTGTTGATAACTTCGGTCTATTTCCATTCTTTCCTGGAACAAATCGTGGGACTTGCATTCAGCATATTCAGCATTTATATTTCTTTATTTGCTTAAATAGGCAAAGATGATTTGCCTACTCGCCAGGCACCTATAGGCAATGACTGCAAATGCATTATTGTCTTTCTTATCCAACCATAATAGAGCGCCAGTCCAACAATAATACAAAATAAGTTGGTTTTATAATAACCATCTGTCAATATTTGGCAGGAACCTCCGTTTGCTATACATTGCTGCTTCAAAGCAGATGAAGAACATTGATAGTAAGGTGTATCCACAAATGGATTTACTCCAGCTTGTGAAGAAGTGCATTCAGCTCGAGTGAAACGATCAATCATGTTTAAAACAATGATCTTAGGCCACTGCCCTCCTAAATTTGATAGTGTGTTCAGAGTGGTCATATAAGTTCCCCCGATGAGTGGATCTGCAATTTGAGTGTGGAAGGCGCAAATGGATACAAACTGTACTGTGGACATGAAAGACCCTAGAAGATGCTGGACTATCACGAAGAAAAAATAGCGGGTGGTTACTTTACCATCTTTAGGAAACATCCATACCAAAACCTGACCCAGTGCGGCAGCAACCACTCTCCCCAAATATGCGTACATCCACGGTTTCAAAGGTTCATCACCCGTAGACCAGCGCGCAGAAAAGTATCCAAATACGATCTCAAAAGGAAAGTCTATCAAAACGGTTATCGCCAAGTCTTCTCGTGAGAAGCCTTTGTCAAGTAACTTGAGATTAGTTGCTCCCTCATTAGCTTGAAATGCTATTTTGGAAATTAGATGGACCACAATGAATAATTTGACGTTCTTAAGTTGAACAACCCTCCACATCTGTTGGTAAACTTCCTTTAATGTAGTTTTCGAAATTTGTTTGGCTTCGCTGAAAGTAGTATGAGCCTGAACAATATTTGCTCCAGATTCTCTGTCTCTTTCAAACTCAACCATTTGAATGTCTTCTGGTGTAATGGGACGTTGGTCAAGCGCTAAAGGATCTTCAGGAATGAAGAAGCCAATGAAAACGGTCACAATAAGATATACCCACCCCCAAAACACCATATACTGACCCAACGTCAATAATCCTTCGTCCTTTGGCAGCTTCCGAAGATATGAGTTCGCAAATTCAGGTGAATTAAAAGCCAAGAAAACCGTAAAACTCATGAAGTAACCTGTGTTCAATCCAATAGTTTGGGCAGTAGACGCGTAACTTAATGCTTCTCTCGACAAAATAGTCAGCGCCCAGCCATCAACAGCAATGTCCTGCGTCGCACATAACAATATCAGAAAGAAGAATGCATACGTCAGACTGTAAAGGTTTCCAACAAGACTTTTCATTAATTTGTCTATGTTAGATCCAAGATAGATCAACGTGATCCCGGAGACCGTTTGAACAGGAATGATCCACGATCTTCTTCTTCCAATCTTTCTGAGATAAATGGAGTCCACTATGGGAGACCAGAGCAACTTCAGAGAATAGGGATACGATGCTAAAGTGAATATTCCTACTTGAGAGTATGATAAGTCTGCAGATTTAAGAAGGAAAGGAACCGACCCAAATGCGAGACCTATAGGAACACCTTGGATCAAATAAAGAAGAACCAACAGAAAAAACCGAGGTCTGTCTCGAACAGGAAGGTTCCCACCTTGTTTCTTTGGCTGTAAGTTGTATGTTTGTCTGCCATTTGAGAATTCTGAACTTCCTGTTGAATAATCGTCGTCGCCATGCGTTCTAGGGGAAGGTGAATTGGAATCATCATGTCGCCTAAGAGAATTTGAGTAGCTCGGCAGCAGGGTCGAGGCATCAACCTCTCTTTTTCCTCCACTGGAATTTGCCATGATGTGCTGTTCAGAGAAGGTTTCCTTGTTCTAATACCCCACTATCTTTAAGCCAAAACTGCATTCGTGCTATCTTTGTGCTACGTTTAACTATTTCGTGGTGCGCTACTGAAAAAACACAGCACGCATGCAAACAAATCACCGGGCTGTGCAAATGTAGTGAAGAGCGTACGACACAGTCGAGTACATGTTTGTCTTTCCCCGATACGTCAGTTGCTTCTAGAAGGCTCCTTGTACTGCTGCGCAAACTCAAGCACTTCCAGTTTCAGTTTCTCGCTACTGACAATAATCACAATCAGCCCATCTGATCCAACGTCGTACTTGATTGATTTTTCATTGGGATATGCTATTTCTTCATCAAACTTGTCAAAAAAGAGGTCCATATCGTCAAACGTCTTCAAAGCCAAAAGCGGAACTTCTTCTACGCTAGACGAGTGAATTGTTGTGGATTCATTGTCTTTCTCTTGCGAGTCTTGAAGGATGATCATTACTTTAAATTGGCTAGGAATCTCTTGCGATCTGGGATCTTCCATACCTTCGGAGTCAGCACCCATCTTTGCCTTACTGCTCTTCTGAAACTCCGTGGTTATACTCAGTCTTATAGAGCCTTGCCTGTCTAGCCGGAAGAATGGCCGGTTGCTAAGAAAGTCTACTACTTCGTAAGGAAAGAACAAAGTAGATCTGGGGATCCTGCTTCATACAAAGTTCTTGCTTTCAATTCTACTGTGTGGTGTACGGGTGTAGAGCATGAATATTTACAAAATCATGACGCGTAACGAGCAACGTGAAGTAAACATTAATAAGGAACAGGAGACAAGCACGCTAGTTGGTTTGCAAGGCAACAGCATGTCTGACCAGATAGCGACAACCATACATGACATACAGGAGATGATTGAGAATCAGCAGATTGGCTCGTCGTCTCCTGGAGCCCAAGAAAAAGAGCGTAATCACGCAATTGAGCTGGAACTGAATAAGCTTACAAAGATTAATGAAGCGCTTCAGCAGTCGGTGATATCAATCCAGGAGTCTACTAACTATGTGCGCAGAATCAAAGAGTCGGCTACGAAGTCCAACGAGTTGATCCAGATATGGTCGAAGATCCTTTCGCAGAATAAACACACAACTGAGCTGATTTCCAGTAGAGGAGAAGATGGAATATGGCTGGGTGCAAGTCATGAAACAGAGAAAATAAACCAGAAGGTGACGGAGTATGAGGAGCTTGTTGCCAAGTACGACAATTTGGTAGAAGAAAAGAAGAAGTACGACATGTTGCGAAAGCAGAAAGGAAGTCTGGAAAAATCAGACCGCAAGAGCAGCATTCTTCGAAAGAAACGCTAGATAACGAACGAACGCCCTTCTTTGACAACTACAGTATACTCGAACAACAGCATATAACAAAAAGTAACATAAACGTTTAAAATCAGCTCATCGTCAATAAATAGTAGAAAAGTGCAATCCTACTAAGCCTCTTTAACAATTCTGCATAGCAGGTCACCAGCATCAACCGAATCATTCTCGTTGACTATCACCTCCTTTATCTTACCTGAAACAGGAGAACTTATAACCATCTCCATCTTCATAGCACTAAGGACACAGATAGGGTCTCCCTTCTTGACTTCAACTCCAGCGTGGACTCTGACTTCCACAACCACACCGGCCATTGGAGCACCGACTTCATTAGGGTTGTGAGCATCAGCTTTAGGTCTGGTAATAGTCTCAACGGCAGCAGTCTTATCCTCGACAGTTACTTTTCTCATCTCACCGTTCAATTCAAAGTATACTTCTCTGGTTCCTGTTTGAGTCGATAAATCACCAATGGCAAGAACTTTGATAATTAAAGTCTTACCTTGTTCTATTTCCACTTGGATCTCCTCATTCAAGTCTGGAGGGGCCAAAAAGAATCTAGTTGGGAGAACTGATAGATCACCGTATTTTTCTTGACTCTTCTTGAAGGCTTCATACACCTTTGGATACATATTATAAGAAGCAACATCATATTCAGAGATTGAAGGACCGAATCTGGATGATAAATCTTCTTTGACGCGTACCAAGTCGAATGGCTCAAGTTCCAGTCCTGGTCTTTTAGTGAGTTTTCTTCTCTTTCCAGAAATGACGTTTGTTCTCAATGGCTCAGGGAATCCACCATATGGAGTACCCATTAAACCTTCAAAGAAATCGAGAACAGAATCTGGGAAATCCAGCTCGGATGCTAATCTTTCAACATCTTGACGAGTCAATTTGTTTGACACCATGAACTGTGCAAGATCACCAACCACCTTCGACGTAGGTGTTACCTTGACAATGTCCCCTAAAAGTAAATTGGCTTCCTCGTAGGCTTTCTTAGTCTCTAACCATTTCTCTCCAAGTCCAACTTGTTGAGCCTGGAAAATCAAGTTGGTCAGTTGACCACCAGGAATCTCATGATTATAAACTTCAGGATCAGGACCCTTGAGGTCTGCCTCGAAACAGGAATATAACAGTCTCATTTCGGACCAATAAGCATCCAGCTCCCTCGCATTCTCTTCACTCACCCCTGTGTTGATTTCTCTATCTAGGGCGGCAATAAATGCACTCATCGATGGCTGTGATGTTAACCCTGACATGGAGTTTACAGCACAGTCAACAACATCTGCACCAGCCAAAGCACAAGCTACATATGTAGCCACACCAGTACCAGCGGAATCGTGAGTGTGTACATGAATTGGTAATGAAGGATACTTCTTTCTGATAGAACCAACCAGCATTCTGGCAGCTGCAGGCTTCAAAGTACCAGCCATATCTTTAATACCAAGTAAATGGGTTCCCATTTCCACAATTTTATCAACTGTTTCCATGTAATACTTGAGGTTGTACTTCTTTCTTGGTCTTAACATATCACCTGAATAACAGACTGTAGCTTCTACAACCCCTCCAGCTTTCTTTACTGCGTCAACACCAACTTTAAGTTGTTCCAAGTCATTGAGAGCGTCAAATACTCTGAAAATGTCAACACCTGCATTCTTTGCTTGTAAGACAAAGTGATCAATGGCGTTATCAGGCAAAGATGAGTATGCAACACCATTTGCTCCTCTTAGCAACATCTGGAATGGGATGTTCGGTACAGCCTTTCTGAGCTTTCTCAGTCTGTCCCATGGATCCTCGTGTAAAAATCTCATCGAGACATCAAAAGTGGCACCTCCCCAACATTCTATAGCAAAGGCATATCTTAGAGCATGAGCTGTGGATGGAGCAATGTTTAACAGGTCAATTGTTCTTAATCTTGTGGCCAGCAAAGACTGGTGAGCATCTCTCCAGGTGGTATCCATAATCATACATCCGTCAAAAGCTCTAATTTGGTTAGCAAACTGTTCTGGGCCACATTCTAACAAGTACTCCCTAAATGATTCCGGAGGCTCCTGGTGAACAACATCAATCTCCCATCCATTGACATCGTGAATCACTGGTATATCAGCATCCTTCTTCAACTTAGGTAATCCAATTTGACCCTTAACAGAAGGTCCATTAACACACAAATCTCCTAAGTATGACAGTAGCTTTTGAGCTCTGTTCTTGGAGGTGACCATTTCAAACAAAGAAGGAGTGTCATCAATAAATGTAGTCCAGCAGTCCCCAGATATAAATGTTGGGTGTGTTAATAAGGCTAATAAGAAAGGAATGTTAGTCTTTACTCCTCTAATTCTAAATTCAACCAATGCTCTGATCATTTTTCTTCTTGCTATCTCATAGTTGGAGCCTGAAGTAGAACATTTGACAAGCATGGAATCATAGTGAGGAGAAATAACAGCTCCAGCAAAACCGTTTCCACCATCCAATCTGACACCGTTTCCACCAGAGGATCTATAAACCTCGATTTTTCCTGTGTCCGGCTGGAAATTCTTTGCTGGATCTTCTGTAGTAATTCTGCACTGAATAGCAAAGCCTCTGGTGGTAATTTTGTCTTGCAAAAGGCCAAGTTGCTGTAATGTAGCACCAGCAGCTATTTGAATTTGTGCAGCCACAAGATCAACACCAGTTACTTCTTCAGTAATAGTATGTTCAACCTGAATTCTTGGGTTAATTTCAATAAAGTAGTGTCTGTTCTCGTTGTCAACCAAGAACTCTGCTGTTCCTGCATTTCTGTAGTTGGCTGATTTGGCAAGTTTCACTGCATCCGTTAGAATTGCATCTCTTACTTCCACAGGGAGGGTTTTAGCAGGAGCGATTTCAACAACTTTTTGATGTCTTCTCTGAACAGAGCAATCTCTTTCAAAGAGATGGATGACATTACCGTAGTTGTCTGCCAGAAGTTGCACCTCTATATGTTTAGGTTTGTCCAAGAATCTCTCAATAAAACAGGTTCCATTTCCAAAGGCAGTCTTTGCCTCACTAGTGGCTCTGTTAAAGGCGTCAGCAATATCTTCGCCTTCCTTGACAACTCTCATACCTCTTCCACCACCACCAAAAGCAGCTTTAATAATCACTGGGTATCCATATTTGCCTACAAACTCGAGGGCTTCCTCAACAGATTCAATTGGACCATCTGTACCTGGAACAACAGGAACATTGTTGGCAATTGCTAGATTTCTTGCACTCACTTTGTCACCAACAGAGTCAATGACGGTGTGTGGAGGTCCAACCCAGATAATTCCACTTTCTTCAACTTTCTGGGCAAACTCGGAGTTTTCAGACAAAAATCCATATCCTGGATGAATCATTGATACATTGTGGTCCTTTGCGATCTTGATAATCTCATCAATTTGTAAATACGCCTGGACTGGAGAATATTGTCCGCGTCCTCCAATCACATAGGCTTCATCAGCCTTGAGTCTGTGCATGGACAGCCGATCTTCATGAGAGTAGATGGCAACCGTATGCATAGACAGCTCATGAGCAGACCGAAAGATACGAATTGGAATCTCTCCTCTGTTAGCCACAAGGATTTTGTTGGCATTGGACAAAATCTCGGAGTTCTTTCTCAAGCTCTGAAGAGACGAGTAGTCTTCCACGCTGCTCATTGCGGATTTCTAAGTATGTTGACCGCTTGAGAGTAACTTTCCGGTTGCTACAGAGCAGGCTTCTAAAGCTGACTTCTTCTACGAGCACTGCAATACACTGGTAATAAAAGAAGAGAAGGAAAAATGGGTTGATGTGTGACACATATAGGTTGCAGATGTTTTTTACTGAGAAAAATTTAGTGGGTGTACGGGGGCCGCTGCGGGGGCTACCCGGGCTGCGGACTGGGGGGATAAATAGGCCAACAGCACATGCGGAGTACAGCTGGATGTGGGTAATCATTCAACCGAGCCTACTGCTTCATGATCGCACTATTGGGCACAACAGGGGACTGAGCGTTAGTTGGCAGAGCTGTGACTAACACCTTGTGCAGCATACACTAAGTGGCCGCTATCATTGGGGATGATCTATAGACAGTGGCTGCTTGGCTGCTTCCGCAGTGTACGATGTCAGTGTGGATACATAAGAGAGCACGGCTGTGGCTGACGGGTCTACCGGGGCCCTCGCGGGACATATTTTTCTACGGGACTGCCTCTACGACAGCTCGCGCAATATAGCCTATAGGGGATGTTACGAAAGCAGCTGATGTCACACAGGGTGCAGGATCTGCGCTGCCTGGTAACTGAGAGGATACAAGCCTATTAGGATGCAGCAAGAAACAATAGGCATAATTGTGAAATTATATGGAAGCATCATGTAGCTCGCGGAAAAAGTTGTGGAGCATCAGAGCCAATCCTGTGCTTTACTTTACGCTACTTGTGTCAGATCATCTGCTTTCTTATTCTTGAGTAAACCTATAATAACTAATCAAACCGAAAGCTTTGACTCATCAGAATTTATGAGAGTAGAGTAAGGTTTTAGGGCACGTGCGACTGTCACGTTAACGAACTTCTCAGTCTGCTGAGGAGCACGACCAATAAAGGTTGAAGGGTCTAGAAGTTCATCTAGCTTGCCCCAGACTGGCTGAAAGTACTGCGTGTTTTTAATCCGTTCAATGAGGTCGTTGTCTCCGCCCTGTTGCTTTACGACGGCAGATGCCTGGTGTGATAAAACACGGATCTCCTCGTGACAATCTTGTCTGGAAGCACCCTGTTCGACCATAGCCATGATAATGTTTTCTGTCGCCATGAATGGTAGCTCCGAGCGAATTCTTCTTTCGATCACCTTCGGATATACGACAAGGCCTGAAGTAATGTTGAGTAGTGTTGATAGTAGGATATCTGCAGTCAGGAACGCCTCTGGAATAGAAATACGACGGATAGCAGAGTCATCCAATGTTCTTTCGAACCACTGCACTCCAGCAGTCTGGAATGCATCTTGGTATAGGGACCCAAGATGTCTGGCAAGGGAACACACACGCTCGCATCTCATAGGGTTTCTCTTGTATGCCATAGCAGACGACCCAATCTGGGATTTTTCGAACGGCTCTTCAACTTCCTTAAGGTTAGCAAGAAGACGTAGATCTGTAGCCATTTTATGGCAACTGGCTCCAAGTGAGGATAGTGGGTGCAAAGCATCAATGTCAATCTTCCGTGAGTATGTTTGACCGGTACATGGGTATGCATATTCAAAGCCAAGTAGCTCGACAACTTTCTCGTCTAGAGCCTCTACCTTATCGTGGTTTCCATGGAAAAGGGTTAGGAAAGAGGCCTGAGTTCCTGTAGTTCCCTTGACTCCTCTCAAACCAATATCATCCCTTGCTCTTTGCATGTTACGCAAATCCCAGAGCAGCTCCTGCAGCCATAGTGTCGCACGCTTTCCAACAGTGGTGAGCTGGGCAGGCTGGAAATGGGTCCATCCCAGAACAGGTAGATCTTTATATTCTAGAGCAAAGTTCGCCAATCGGTTGATCACATTAACAAGCTTTGGAATTAGTACGTCGTACGCATCTCTAAGGAAGATGAGATCTGCGTTATCTGTGACATAGCATGATGTAGCTCCCAAATGGATAATTCCAGATGCAGCAGGACATGTTTCCCCAAAAACATGAACATGAGCCATCACATCATGTCGTAGTCGGGCCTCCTCTTTCTTTGATCTTTCAATCTCTTCGTCTGTGATCTCGAGATGCTTCGACATTTGCTCAATGGCTTCGTCACTGATCACATCAAGTCCTAGTGACTGCTCAGCTACTGCAAGAGTGTGCCATAACTTTCTCCAGGTGGAAAATCTGTTTCTTAAAGAAAAGATCTTTGACATCTCCACAGATGCATATCTGGAAGAGAGAGGGGTAGCATAGGTATCATTTGACATCTTGAATTTCCTTAAAGCTGCTCAATTTATGATAAGAGTTATTTGATTACTCCTTGTAGTTATTGAGTGCTTCTTAACAACGAGTCTTGTGACTGAATGTGTTTCAATAGTCACCTTACTTCATTCCATGGAATATATTTTTTCAATTTATGCTACATATTTAATTTTTCTACCCTCCCTCCTAAATTTGACTTGGGCCGACTTGGCATCCTATATTAACCAACCGTCTGGAACTGACATAGGCCCTCCTCACGCCTCAACATCCCGGTACTATCACTGACGGCAGGGACGTCAAAGTGTATCAGCTAAAATGATGACCTAACAAACCTACATGCTGGAACTATTCTTTCCCAACAAGCTGGCTTAATTCCATGTAAATTTTAAATATCAAGCTATTTAAAAAAGGGAACACTAATTTCAGTACTGTAAATACCCTTCACAAACCACTTTCTCTTCCTAGGTAGTCATCCCTTACCCATAACCAGCGCACCTCGCTTTCTTTTCGGAAATTCAGGTAATTCTACAGTGTTCTTCAATCACAAATAAGACCGCATCACGTGATTCAACTCAGGTGACAGGTCTCCCAACTGAAATTTGGTTCTAACGAGCTCCTTTTATTTCACCGAAACTGAGATTCACAACATACATTGTTTTGTAATAGTAACATAGGCAATTGCAATCGCTACTGCTGTATCTCTGACAATGTCAGCTACCGAAAGAAAGACTAGATCATCAATATCTAACGGGTCGACTTCTACCAAAGACTCCCCACTTCCAGAGGTGCCCCTCAAGCAGCAATCTTCGTCTCCAAATGTTGCCAACACCAATGGAAAGAAGAAGTTGAGAAAGAAGGAAGCTGCTCCTAAAAAACTACTCCAGACTCTCTGGCTCTCAGGCCATGCTGCTACAATAACGTTGGGAGCCGTTTACTTCCTATACTATGCAACGTTCTCTGCTCATAATTCCTATACCGCATCCATCTCATATTCCTTTGCTTTTATCGGAGTCATCACATCCTACACATTAGCCATTGTGTCCCAGTTCAACAAGAAATCGCTACCTTCTTATTTGGCTCTTATTGCCACCGAGAATTTCCAGTATTTGGTATTGGCCATGGTTTGGACTTTGGGACGTAGCTCTGTATTCAAATTGCTTCCTTACTGGATTATATCTCTATTACAGTTATCCAAGCATTTCAACATCAAGCCACTTCTCTCCCTCGAGAGCCTCTTAGTGAGAGTAGTACTCTATGATGAAGTATTTATGTTTGTTTTGCTATTGACAGATACGTTACTGATGAAAGGAGCTTCAGGATTTGGTCTTGTGATCTACTGTATGTTTTACTGGTTAAGATTGTTATACAGTGAGGACACACGATTTTTTCTATTTTCGATTGTTAACAAGCTCGACTCTGTAATGGAGAAGCAGAAGAGTCCGGCTGTTGTGGAAGCTTGGAAGACTGTTAAAGACTTTTTGAGCTTGAAGCAGAGCAAATTTGAGTCTCAATATCTACAATTGGAATAGAGACCGTATTACTTATGTACTTATTAACCGATCATTACGCTTATCTCTTCTTTAATTGAACTATTAACTGATTGACATGCTGCTGGTGCTCCTTTTCAGAAATAAGTTTTGGTAAATTTAGTATCTTCATGTCTGTTCAGAAGCAGAACTGAAATTATAGTTTCATCACAATAAGAGTACACCAACAGCGTCCTTCAGCTGGCCAAACAACAGCTAACGATCATCCACATTGTGTGTTTGGAGTGTCCGCCTTTCTAGGCACGCATTTCCAAACACACAACGTGCGAAATAAGCAGCTGTGATGTAACCATTTGTTATTCTATAAACACAGCTAGTTGAATGTTAGTAACTTCAATTAGTACGGAGTCACAGCAAATCCTCAGATGACTCCCAGTCATTACAGCACTTTGAACATAGTAGTGAGTCAGATGGTGATGCATGTTGAAATAGCGATCATAAAAGCCTAAACAATTCACTAATTTCTGTGTGAAAACAATCATCATTCTCAAAAGCGGTCCCCTGTAAATCCCTGGAGATTCCTTATTTTGCCGCTACAAAAGCGTGTTGACATTACTTACGGTTCGCAGGCTAATTCGGCTAACTACAAAGCCAAACGACGACCTATGTCATTCCATGCTCCACTCTTGAAGAAAATAACTGTTGACTGAGTTAAATGGAAAACTTTGCAATGTCAACGAAAAATTAACAAACCAAATATCCACCGTTATAATCATATGTTCAAGCCGTATATTTCGCCTAAAGTCGCTTTTGTAACCCAATACAAGCCGAAATTCTCTCTTCTACTCATGATGTAACCCAACCATTACTACAGATCAAGTTAAAAACTATTATATTGATGGTTTATTCAAAATCATTATTACAACTCTGTGAAATAATCTACTCGGCAGTAGGACGAGCGTAGATGTACTGCTTGGAGTGCTTAACAACTGGCTTGATGACACCATCCTCTTCAAGTTGTCTAAGAGCAACTCTGGCTAAAGAACCACCTATCTTCAATCTGTCAACCAACATAGACACAGAAACATATCTGTAAGTTGGAACTTCCTTCATGATTCTGTCGTACTTCTCTTGGTCAAGGATGACAAGGTGTTGTGCCTTGTCCTTAACCTTTCCCTTGGACCACTTCTTCTTGGATTTCTTACCACCAGCAAGGGCAGCAGCTGCCTTTGCGGCCTTGGATTGTTGAACTTTTGGAGGCATTTCTAGATAGCAGATAATCCCATGTTAGTAAACCAATTCGTTTGATACTAATTTGTTGCAGTGAAACCGCTTAAGCTGGCTGGGGTACTGTGTGAAAGCACCAAATGAAAAGTGATGCTCTGATCCTAAATTGAAAAACACATATCTGCTTTCAACTTGCATCATCCATCGCTCTCAACCTCATACAGCTATCACTTCACCATGACATATTCATACATACTTCAATACTTTAGCTTTGTTCCTTGGCTACCGTTCAAGCTAACCCTCTTCTATAAAAAGCTTTCTATGACTATTCTATTCAATCAGATGCAAGCGTTCCCTACAGTAAGCCAAGGTCAAAGATCCTCAGTCGCACAAAATTTTCCACAACTTGCTTACATCAGCAATGGTGACCGCTTGTTTTCTAGCCTTTCATAACCCTTTAAGTGAGCACGTGACTTGCAATAAATGGTTTTTTGTCTAGACATCGGTACACCAGACGTTGTGTGAGCTTCCCTCTACATTTTTGTTTTGTCGAGATGAATGATAAATAAGAAGTACCAGTTAGCATTGAAGTTCAAGCATGCACACTTGTGAGCAGGTACAGCAGGATAATACTCAACACTTTCAATAGATATTGTGTGCAGCGTCAACGTGAGCTTTGTATTCGAAGAAGCTCTAGAAAAAGGGAATCTGAACAGGAGTGAACTCTTCCTTTGCGATAGCACTAGAAAGGTTAGAGCTGCAAGTAAGACTATTCGAAGCTATTTGCAATGGCTGCGAAAAGAAGTAAACCCCAGCTTACAGCTGACAACTACATGGAGGATAGTCCCGAAGAAGAGCCGTTAGAGACGCCTGCAAAAGCTTCTGAGCGGATTATGGCAAACCGAAAAATCGCCAAACTTAGAACGTCTACCAGAGCAACAAATGGAAGTGCCCCTGATCCAATTGGCGGAGATACAAGCCAACAACCCAAGCAGGCATTTTCATTTAAATTTAGTGCTAGCTCATCAGCTCTAAACACAGGAGATACTGAGGACGATACCAAGAAAAAAGGACTATTTAGTTTTCTTTCCAACAATACAGATTCGGTGACTTCTGATGGCAATGTTTCAGAGAAGGACAAGGCAGTTCAGTTTAAATCTCTGAATGCTTTATTTCTGGAATCGATAAACAATTCAATACAAAAGAATCCTATAGCAGACCTCAGGCCTGTCATCAAGAAGTACAGTGAATACTACGACAAAGTTGAGCGCAGTTTAATTAAAGTCAAAAGTCCTATTGTACCAGAAGTGAAAGTTGATAAATTGATCACCGATTCGGCAACCACCAAGCCTGCTGCGACTACTTATATAAAGATGCCACCAGTAGGTATCAATTCAGGAACAGGAGAGTCTTTGGATAAAGCTTCAGCGAAAGAGCCGGAAGAACCTATTGTCATTTCAGACGAGGAGTCAGACGAGGAAGAGGTGAAGATAGAGGGACCTAAATTTGAGCTAAAAAGCCTTCCAAAGTCTAGGGACTATGGGTTCAAGTTTGGTCATGCGCCTCCTCCAGATTCTGATGAAGATTCTGAAGATGAAGTGAAGATCGAGGGACCTAAATTTCAACTGGGCTCTGGAACACAGATCAAGGACGCTGCATTTAAGTTTCCTATGAGTACAAAATTAGAGTCGGAATCTTCAAAGCCTTCTGTGTCAACGGTTCCTAAAACGTTTTCGTTTACCGCTCCTGTGACCACAGCCAGTACACTTTCAACTCAACCAACTCCAGATGTTGGTAAAGGAAAACCAACAGAACCAGCTTCTCCAGCTTTCACATTTGGCAATACTAAGACTGTTGATACCAAAGAGCAGACAAAACCAATCGGATCTCTATTTGGCTCTAATAATGGAAACCAGGATTCTGGAAGCACATTGGCTCCTCCTTCAAAAACGCTGTTTGGTGCCTCAAGCAGTAGCAAAACTACAAGCACAACTACATCATCGTTTAGTAGGGAGCCAGCTAGTAAAGAAGAGCAACCTTTTGCTACGACAACACCTTCCTTCTCATTTCCAGCCGCCGCAAAAAGCGATGATACAAAGGAGATCGTTTCTGAGTCTAAGCCAGCATTTCAGTTTGGAGGTGTTTCATTCAGCGGACTTGATAATGGGCCCTCAACTACAGTCAAACCTTTGTTTTCTCCCAGCTCTTCGACAAGTACATCATTTGGAGCATTTTCTGGAAATACCAGTAAGGCTCCAATTCCAGCTTTTCAGTTTGGAGCTAAACCTGAAGAACAGAATCCAATTTCGGACTCCAAGTTCAATTTCAAGGCTTCCACAAATAGCATAACCTCAGATACGAAAGCGGAAACTGCCAAACCGATTTTCAGCTTTAATGCTGGAGGCACACCAGCCAGCAATCCATTTTCCTTTAATTCATCGAGTTCCACCGAGCAGAAACCTACACCAGCATTCAGTTTCTCTCTGAACACTCCTAGCGCCAGTCAAGCAACACCAGCGACAGAGTCTAAGCCAGAGGGTGAAGAGGAAATGGAGAAAGATGAGGTAAAAGGAGACTTCACAGTGGTTAAACTTACCAAAAAGATTGAAACAAAGACAGGCGAAGAAGACGAGACTGCTCTGTATACAAAAAGAGCGAAAATACTCAAGTTTGATCCTTCAAATAAAGCCGAGCCATACTCTTCTATTGGATTAGGAGAACTGAAGCTTCTGAAGAGCAACAAGGATACTAGTAGAGCACGGTTAGTTGTGAGATCAGAAGGAAGTCAGAACGTGTTGTTGAACGTTTCGATTAGAAGTGACGTCAAATATGAACTCATCGGTAAAGGAAATGGTTTGAGAATTCCTTCATTCAATGTCGATGGAAGCATGGATACGTATATTGCTAGAGTCAAGACGCCAGCCGATGGTGAAGAGTTACTACAAAAGGTCAAAGAATGTCAATAATTAGTATGCGCATCGTTACTGTCATTACTTGTCTATCAACGGAAAACATACTTTATGATCCTCATTTTTCACACGAAGAAATATGTCCACTAGAAGACAGCTATTGTCTTCTTAAAATGGTCCTTACAATACCGATGAAGTCATCTGGGTCTCCAACATCCAGGTATCTATAGCCGCCTTTTGACTTTGCATTGAGTACCTTAAGACAGTCATGACCAAGAATGTCGGTTACTTCCTTTTTGGAGCCCAGCAACTTATAGTTCACTTTCTTCAAAAGAGCCAGCAATGCTCTGAGGAGGAACGAGTCACCCTCAAAGATATACACGTCTAACAGCCTTGCGACAACTTCAATGTCCAGGCAGTTTGAGAAGAAGGTGGATAGTATTGGCTGCAAGTAATCAATTGATTCCAGCTTTAATGACTCGAAGTGGTTGCTGACAGAAGGATTCGTTTTTTCTAGGTATTTCTCAAACTGTTGTTCAATGTCACAAAGATACTCATCTCTCTCATTATCCTTTACTAGTAATCGGTATGGCAGTCTCTTAGTAACTAAACCCATCAACATTTTGAGACAAGTCTGTTCATCTATCAGATTAAAGAACAGAACACATGTCAAATTGATGAGCTTTGACACATCTACTGCCTTCAGTATACGGTCAGAGCTCAACTGTTTGAAAATGTCAAAAGAGATAATGATCTTTAAAATAGATTCAAACGTAGTACCAACCTGGAAAATGACCAAGTTGGGGAAAGCATATTGGATCTCTTTGGAATAAACTTCAACAGATTTGATAGCCTCTATATCAGAAGCATTTTCATTCTCGAATCGACTGATGTGACGCTTTGACCGTGTAGTGTCTCTTAAAATCTTGTAATCACATGCCAAATCTATTATTTTGTCCGCCTTCAACAACCACTCCGAGATGTTGTACTCTTCGGTATCAAACTTATGCCCCATCTGCTTCATCCACACATTTGGTCTCAGCTTCTGAGGAATGCCTCTCCACCAAAGTTCTCTGGTGTTCGGTAGACATATCAATTTATTGTAATTTTCCAAAACCTTAACCCATAAATCATAATCCTGTTTCTGCCTGTTTCTGACCTTTTCCAAAGCTCGTTTGCGTTCAACGATCTTACGTTTTTCCGAATCTATCTGTTTCTGGAGGAGCCACTCCAGTTCTCTCTGATGCCTCATACTCTCAAACTTGTCCTTAGGTGGTAAGTTTGTCTGTCTTGTGACCGTGAGATAGTTGAACTTTTGCTTTCCAACAGCCTTTTCGGTAGAGTCTGAAACAATTGATGCTAATGAAGTCTGTGACGATGCCAATGTTTTGTAGCTATTAAGAAGAGATATCCTTTGAAGCGATTCATTCATCTTGGGATCCTCATTAACAGAAAGGTGCTTACTATCATATGACAAAGTAGCTTCTTCATCTGCAAAATTTAACTCTGACAGATCGGATGCGATAGAAAACACAGAAGACGCTCGCGTAGATGGAGACCCGAAACTGGAGACGCTTCCTGTACCAACAGCTTTCACCACAGGCTTTTTATATTCAAACTCATTATCAGTCAGTGACCTCAGCGACCTCGAGTACGGTACATTGTACACGATGAGGTTATCCGGCAATTCATCATCAGATAAAAGATCGGCCAAGTCGGATGACCCATACTCGAGATCCTTTATTATCCCCACCTTTTGCTTGGTGTTGCTTTTCAACATCAGCTTACGCTTCTGGTTGATTCTATACCTCTGAGACGGCGTCACAGTTATGGTTTTCTGAGCTTTAGGAGGAGAGGCTGGATGATGACGAGTTGGATCACTTGAAACAGAATCTTGCGATGATGCAATAGAGTTTCTTTTGAGCCGATATGACTTGCCACCATTAGAATGGCCTCTTTGCAGTGAGACTTCTTCAAAAGACTCCCGTATGACGTCCAATGCCGGCATGGAAGCCGTCACCAAACGGTTCATAACAAGTTCAAAGCTCTTACCTTGACACTAAACACCTCGATCTAGCCCAATTTTCACGCTATGGAGTAGATTTCAACTCTAAACAATAGCTCTTCAAAGCTCAAGCAATACCAATGCACCGTCCACTACTCTACAAGATTCATCCCCTCTTGGAATCACTTGAGGTTTAGCGTTAGCCCCTTGTTCTATTTCGCAACACTTTTTACCCTATAAAAATTAACTTGATAATACTTTTCCGTGTCACGTAGTGCACCGCTCATTTCAGAAGGCGTGTCTCCTCACCCTAATAAGGGAAAACAAAAACACCACCTTTAAATACCCCTTAGAAGAGGTGCTAGAACTGCTCTAAGGTGAAGCCCTTTGAACCAGGATCCAGGATCCAGGCTCAGCCAAGAGCCAACCTAAACAGGATACAAGCGCAGCTATCAAGTCATTAGTGTGTAAATGATTTTATGTACATTGTATATGGAAGTTAGCTGCTTGATATGTACAGTAGAGCAACTAGATAGAACTTCATTTCTTGTCCGAATCTTGCTTATTGAGAATTCTTTTGAATGTACTGCTTAAGAATGACTCAATTCGCCGCAAGTTGGTAGGATGCTCACAATCGGCTTTTGATGCAGATTTGTCTGTTTCGGATCCATCAACATTTTCAAGCGGCTTCCATGATGGATCAACACGGTTAGCATTATTGTCGCCAAAAGCATCAGCGAGAGCTTCTAACAATGCAGTCTGAGTAGCATTGACAGGCTTCAAAGGTTGCACATTCAATACCACCTTCAAATCCCCTCGTCTGCCTCCCCCGTAAGGAACTCCACGGTCAGGAATGGAAATAACTCTACCATGTTCAGAACCAGCAGGTATCTTGAGATTAATCTTTACTCCTTCTAACGTAGGCACTTCAATAGTTCCTCCTAATGAAGCAGTAGTCATTGGAATTTTGCAGTTGTATATCACATTCTGTCCTTGTCTTGTAAACTCTCGATCCGGTAAAACCTTGACTCTAATGATTAGATCACCATTACTCAAAATTGTTCCCCTAGCTGTGGTGGTATGTGGAGCATCCCCGGCTCCGCTCACGCGAATTCTTGTTCCATCTTTGATACCTTGTGGAAGATTTACTTCTGTTTGTTTCAATTGCTCTGCCACCCCCTCACCGTGACATGTTCCACAGGCATCGCTGGGATTGATCGTAACACCACTACCACCACATGTCTTACAAGTAGAAGCCATTTGGAATCCAGCTTGCAGATAATGAACCTGGGACCCAGTTCCCCCACATGCGTTACATGTAGACTTCTTCTTGTCCTTTTTCATTCCGGATCCTGAACAAGTAGTACACTTATTTAACGCTTTATAATCTATTGTGGTCTTGGTACCAAAGATAGCGTCTCTAAACGAGATGGTTTTCAAAATTTCTATGTCATCACCTTGAAAATGCTGAACTCTTGTCCTATGTTGACCACCTCCCATACCACCAAAGAGGTCCTCAAAATTGATTCCAAAACCTTCAAACGGATTGCCTCCACCCTGCTGCTGGAAGCCAGCAAACGGGTTTCCTCCATGTGCTCCACCAAATCCACTTCCGCCTCCGGCACCTTGGTCAAACGCAGCCGTACCAAACTGGTCATATTGCTGTTTCTTTTGGGGGTCACTTAGAATATCATATGCTTCTTGTAATGCATGGAACTTTTTCTCTGCTCCTTCTTCCTTATTGATGTCGGGATGAAACTGCTTTGCTAGTTTATAGTAGGCCTTCTTAATATCCGACGATGAAGCATTCGAGTCAACTCCTAGAGTTTTGTAAGGGTCATCCAAACGATTGCTTCTACTGGAATGGAAACGCCTTCTACCAACACTCCACTTGTGATTAACACTTGAACTAATGCATCTGCTAACATTTGTGGCACTACTATGAGGCACACATATTAACTTCTTCCGCACACAACGCACAAATAAACTGCTCATCATTCTCCCATGAAGAGTGTGTATCTGTCTTCTAACAGTCGAAGTAGTATACAGCTTGTTCACCTATAAATACATATGTATATAACAAAAGAAGACTAGGGCTCAAGATGATTAATATTTCTTCTTTCTGTACAGTTCATAACCAAAATTTTTTCCTAACAGCCAGGGCTGCTTAACCATCGAAGTTCTAGAAAAAAAGCCTGGTGAGATCAAGATTTGAAAGCTTGAGCTACGAGATCCTTCAATTGATTCGTTGCGTCCTCAGAACTGGCGGCTTGTGAGATTGAGCTTTGCTTGTCAGTGTCAGTCTTATCGGAACCTTGTTCAGTTTTGTCAGAAGCTCGCTCGTTTTGTCCAAACAAATTGTTGATGATATCCTCATAAGTCGGTCCAGATTCCTCTTCAATCTTCTTGTCTGTGGTTTCTTTGTGGTAATTATCCGAAGTTTTAGGAACACCGTCATCTTCCTCTTGTTTGGCTCCTTTTTGTTGATGAATTGTACGACTTAGACTGGTCTGCACATTTTGATGCCTGCTACCAGCCTTTGGTCGCCGGATCTCGCTTGAGTCTAAAGATGAATCCCTAACAGTAATCTTCTCCACATCACCTGTAACATTAACCAAGTAGTCTGGAAGTTCTAGCCCATGTTTCAGATGATGCATTTTCCAGTTTCGCGCTTTATCTTTAAGTTGAAGGGAGGTTCTGTTCTTTAAAGCCTCGTTTAAAGAACCACCGGCACCGTATAATTCTAGAATGGATGTCCACTGCGTGCCTTTAAGCTTTAAACCTTCTCTAAGAGCTTCTTCCTCCTCTTCATTCCAAGGTCTTCGAAAGCTGACGGTCCTATTTTGTCGCATTGGTCTAGGACGTTTAATCTCTTGCCGAGCAAATGATAAGTCAGCTTCATTTTTATTGGAATATGGCTCAGTTCCTACATCGTCATTCGAAACTGCTTCTGAATTCCCCTCTTCGTTTCTTCTTTTGCCTCGAAGACCTGGCGATTGCTCTTTTAACCTCGTGAGTTCCCTTGTAATCTTACCCTTTGGCCCCCAGATTAAAAAGCCAACATTCTTCGATACGTAGTCTAACAGATCATTGAGGAACTTCACCCATTCATATTTCTCCATCAATGAGACATTTTCGTTGGCTTTCATGAGCGTCTCCTTTCTGGAGTCACATCGTGATAAGAAATCTAGTTCTGCAGGGCTGAAAAGAGTAGAATTCCGCACTATTTTGCGTTTGTCTGAGTCAAAACCAGGATCTTTGCGTCGAAGCAAAATCTCATCAAGGTTTCCGGGAAATAAGTCATTGATAATCTCTTCCTTGGATCGATCACCAAGCTCAAAAGCAGATATAAACGCTTGTGTTTTCAGTTCAAGGTATAATATCGCTTGTGATTTAAGGAACTTTGTCTGATTCGTAGGAGCAAGTCTCTTCTGCCCAAATATCAATGTAGATGAAGGAACAGTGGAATGGAGAGAAGAGTCACCTCTTAAATTAGCAATTGAGTCCACAGGATCCAGATTTTGTGGAGGACAAAAAACATCTAGAAAGGCTTCATTCAAAAAGAAGAAACCAAGGTCAATAAGGCCAAGGGTCGCAAGCAAAAAAGTTGCAAGATTAACTTTCCTCAATGTCCCCTCAATACTATCTTCTTTTCCACGCAAAAACGAAGGAGGCGACTCCCCGTATTTCCATAAGCCGAACGTTGCGTTCTCCACAGTGAAAAAAGGGCTTTCCTCAGAGTTATACACCCTTTTAGTTGTTTCAAATAGTTCTATCAGATTTCCAAAAGCTATACCGGTGTATGACTCCCTATTGGATACTATTTCCATTATCTTCTGGTAAGGTCCTTGTGAAAGAATTCTTAAAATTTGAGATGCTAGATTATCCAAAACAGGAAGAGTGTTCACTAGAAGTTGAATGTTGAAAGATAGGTCCTGTGGAGCAGTCAATGGTAAAGGTAAAGCAGCCAGCTGTGCATGAACAACATCTATTGGTTGAAAAGAAGAAGTCTGACTTTTCATTAATTCACGATATGCTTTCAAGGCCGACGATTCTTGATCATTAACCAATTCTGAATGACTAGGCACAGAGATACCATTGAAGGTAGTCATAGTCACTTGTTGATTTTCTTTGTTCTCATTAGAAGGCCCATCCTGATTAGTATTCGACTCAGTTATGGAATGATCTCTGTCCTTGCTGGCTGTTTGCTCTTTGTCGTTAACATGGCTTTCAATAGATTCTTCCTTCTTTGATTTGTTATCCTTTCCTTCTTCATTTAATGAAGCATCTTCCAGTGCTGATCCTTGCGAATCTTGTTGTATTATCTTTTGCAGGTGCATACCAAGCTCCTCATCATCCATATTATCAATATTATCAAGTTGCAGACCCGGTAGAGGAGACGTCAGATATTCAAGTTCGCTTTTATCAACATCATCGTGGCTTGAGTTGTTTTGAGAAGATACTTTAGCAGCATCAGCCGAGCCCGCCACAGGCATTTTTCAAGCTAACTATAATCAGCAAAGTTTGGAGCGTATATGACAGTGCCGTAGCAACGGTATGCTCTGATTTGATGGAGAAAAGACGGTTCTTGCTGTACACCAGTCAATTAGCAAACATTCAAAAAGAAAACAACAAATAAAAATTTTAGGTTCATATAGAGCAGTTACATTTTATTGTGATTAACTTGGGCCACAAGAGCTGAGACAGACCAACAACAAACAGCTACGTAGAGTCTGATAGTACAAAGCATATTGGTTGTTGTACAGGACATTGGAGGCGCACTTAAGAGATTTGTGCTGGCTATACAATCTGAAATCGACGCGTCGATAGACCCAAATAATTTATTTAATTCCGTCAAATTGGCACAAGAAGCAACGCACGCGTAATCGAGGCGCATCAGAATGACCAGTTCATCGGACCGATGCCAGAATGCCGCAGGAGAACGAACAACACGCACAGGAAACAGGGAACATCGACTTAGTAACGATAGCTCGTTTGTTCCATACGGTGTCGTTTACTGACAGTAATATTCGTATCACTCAGAAGACCCTTCAAATGGTTTCAGAATATATCAGGTTGTTCACAACAGAAGCAATTGTCAGATCTAATGAGGAACGACTAGAGGAAAGAAGAAGAGAAAGTGAACGATATAACACGGAGGCAGAAGATGCTGGAATTGTGGAGCGGAATGACGCTGACAACTCAATAGATGCAAGACATTTAAATGCTATAGCGGGATTACTTACACTTGATTTCTAAATGTATATTTGAGTATCTAAAACATTCAGTGGCTCTGTGTAGGTTCATTAGGATCGATTGGAAAGATCTTATCAGGGTTTAAGATCCTGTAAGGATCTATAGCAAGCTTGATCTTTCTCATCAGATCTACACCGTCAGGACCTATTTCTTCAAGTAAATAATCTCTTTTTCCATATCCGACACCATGCTCACCAGTGACAGTTCCATCTGCAGCAACAGCTCTGTCGACCATATTTTGGACAAGTTGCCTGGACAGTTCACGCTGTTCATCATTGTTTTTGAAAAGGATTATTGCGTGATAATTACCATCACCAGCATGAGCTACAATGGAGGCTGTCAATCCTGCTTTAGATATCTCATCCTTTGTGGCAGTTAATGATTCACACAATTTTGAAATTGGAACTGCCACATCAGTTGTCCACACCTGAATATCTTCATCAATATACTTCTTACCATAGTTGATAGTAGACCATAATGCGACCTTTCTAGCATTCCATAATTCGTACTTCTCTTCCTCCGATTCAGCAAATCTGAAAGACTTGTTATGATTTTCATGACATATTTGTTGAACAGTCTTTGTGATTTGCTTCACCGTGCCTTTTGAGTCACCTCCAAGTTTCAACATCAAAGTTGGAGCTTCATCATACTTCAAATTTGTCTCTCCAGAGTCATTCACAAAATGCATCATACTATCGTCAAGTAATTCCATTGCATTGACAGGAATGGCTTCTTGAACCAATTTGGCAACAGCTTTTGCGGCATCTCCTATTGAGTCGAAAGATATAACAGCAACATTCTCAAACTTAGGTTTCACATGTAGTTTAAGTGTCGCTTCTGTAACAATTCCAAGAGTTCCTTCACTTCCAATAAAAAGTCCTGTCAAGTTATAACCAGCTGAGGATTTTCTTGGTCTCTTCTTGGTCTTAACAATTGTTCCATCGGCTAAGACAACAGTTACACTGGTAACATTTTCCTTCATTGTACCATAACGAGCAGCATTAGTACCCGAACATGAAGTACCTAACATTCCACCAATACAAGCACCAGGCTAATTATTTGTTAGTAAATCAATAAACCAATCTCGAAATCATTCTTATACTTACTCCAGGGTCAGGACCAAACATAAGTCCATAATCAGACAAATAATCTCTTAAATCCTCCCATCCAACAGCAGGTTGTACAACCACGTCCAAATCGTCTTTGTGGATTTCCACAACATTGTTCATTCTGCCCAAATCAACACTGATTCCTTTTCTAGTAGGAGTGAAATGACCTTCTAATGATGTGCCACCGGAAAATGGAACCACTGGAACTTTATACTTATGACAAATTTTCATAATCTCAGACACTTCCTGGGTAGTTTCCGGATAAACAACAGCAACAGGCCTTTGACCTGGCTCAGCATGGTGTGTAGAAAAGAAGGAATCACTATGATCGTCTAACACTCCAGGAGTAGTCGATATTTTCGATGGCCCTAACAGAGCAGTCAACTCCTGCACTGCAACATCTGACTTCCCATACTGAGGTGATATAAGTCCAGCAAGTTTTGTAGTCGAAGAGGGAGGGAACAGAAACTCAGGAGGTTCTTCTGCGACCTTGAAAGAGATATAGGTCGAACCAGCTAAAGTTCCTAAAAGAAATACCCCTCCTGTACGCAAAAAAGAGTATTTTGACTTTGATTGATTAGCTGAAGTTTTAGTAGCCTCAGAATACCATCTTCTGGACACCTGCTTAGCAAATTGACCTTTCAGAAGAGTTCTGCAGGTAATCATGATGATTGGCTCAACGACCGTCTTGTTGACTCGACGTCCGTGCAGACGTTGAAGCTGCAATTATTAGTAACGTTTTTCGACCAGCTGATTCTGAACGATGATATGCAAATTCTTGGCTTGGATGACGTAATCGTCCGTGAGTCGTGTAACTAGCGAGAATTCTTTGAGGAAGAGGCAAACCTATAGTTTCTTAACTGAATAATCAAGAGTATAGTAAAGAAGTTGGTAGTATCGACTAACGGGTCAGCATGTCGACCGGATACTTTGTGCTTGGAAGTACTGGACTTATTGGGAACTATTTCATAAATATCCTTAACAAAAGATGCGCTAGCAGTAAAATTGTCACATTAGGAAGACGTGAACCTAAAGTCATCGGAGAAAAAGCTTCAGGGTTTGAGCCAATAGTTGAGGCCGACACTGAGAAGTGGTCATCCATCATACAGAACGTTCCACTTCCAGAGTCATCCACATACTTTTCTAGTTTTGGAACCACCTTGAAGGATGCGGGCAGTTCTGAGAATTTCATAAAGATTGATCATGGAATCAATGTTGATTCTCTTAAAGCTGCTAAATCTTCTGGAAAATTTGACACAGCTATACTAGTCTCATCTGTTGGAGCCAATCCCAACTCATACGCACTATATATGAGAACCAAGGGACAGATCGAGCAAGAGTTAATTGATCTTAAGTTTAAGAGAACGATTATTCTACGTCCTGGTCTCTTACTTGGAGAAAGAGAAGTTCCTCGTCCAAGATTCGTTGAAAACTCGTTAATAAAAATCGCCGGCTGGGTTAGAGGCACCTTTGGTGAGGCTCTGCTAGGATATCCTATCTTAGCAGAAGAGGTTGCCAAAGCAGCCTTCTACATCAGCCAACAACCAGCGTCAAAGGATGACGAGGTTCGAGTTTATCAAAGTTCAGAACTTTTGAAGATAGTTAGGGAAAATAAGTTGTAAAGTTTATATAGTTTCCGCCCGTGATAATGACTTTGCAGACCAAGATATATCAAAATCACCTATTGTAGCCCGCATATGGTTCAGTATGGCTCATATGGGCGATGAGCCGGACAGGCTTGGAAGCCTACTTTAATGCTTATGTAATCAATCTAAGCTAGATAAATTTTGAAAAATGGTTAATGCTTTCCACCAGGTAAGCTTGACTCTTACTCTTTCTGGATTAAACAAAGTAAGATGAACAATAATCCTCAGCTTGTTGTGTATAGGTCGCTATCAGATCTCAAGCAGCTACAGAGATGGTTTTATGATACGACAGAGGAGGACAATAGATTGAGAGCTATTAAAAAAGTTCAGGCATATTCAGCACGAGGGTCCATTCCACATTCTATTGAATGTACGTCAATACTAACGTCTTCTGTTCTTTTGGATGAGCGCTTCCAGGGCAACGATGAAGAGGATGTAGTCACAGTGAGACTAAGCTATGCTATGGCTTTAATCAAGTTTTGTAATGGATTATTAGATCCAATTCAAAAATCCAACTTTGCTATAAGTTTACACAAGCTGGCGGAGATTCTTCAGTTACCGAGCTATTTTGTTGAAATAAGGCATATATCAACGCATGAATCATTACCATCTATGGAAATGCTACGATATGGGTGCTTGAATGCATTGGAGTGGTTGAATAAGAACTATTGGAATGAAATAATGACATTCAAAGATAAAACAGAAGTGAAATTGGAAACTTCACCTCAGCTGGATGACAACTTTAAGTTGGTTAAGCGAATCAGAAAGGAAAACCTTGATAAGATATTCAAGTATGGCGATTCAACTGATATTGGAATGAAGTATTGGAACTGTTTGAAAGTCATAAAATCATTTGACGATAAATCATTAATCGAGTATATGTTGACTAAGAATTGTCTTATAACTAAAACCCCACTCAACGATAGAAAGACAGCTGGTATTAGACTGATTTACAAGCCGATATTGGAGGAATTTGGGTATCAGCGCGTATATTGTTTATTCAAAGCATTATTAAAGTTGATTAAGTCATCATCAAATGAGATCGAGTTGGACCAAGCGTCAAACTGGCTAGCTTATCTTTTGTCCAACAAGCTAAGGTTCAATAGGAACTCTGAGTACAAATGCTTTATTAATTTGGATTCAACAGAATCGATTTCAAGTTCACTGCTGGAAATCAATCGATTATACTCCATAAAGCTGATACAGACTCTTATCAAGAGCAACGAGTCATTCTTGGCATCAAACAATTTACTGGAAAAGATTAATTCCCTCGCCAATATGATTGAAAAGCCTGGCACATCAACACCCTTGAAGAGATCAAATCAAAACGACGATGACCACTCCAAGCGTAGGAAATCGACTCCACTGTATTTATTCAGCCTCGATAACGACTGGGTGCCCAAGCCCTATGGCATAAGCTAGTAACGTGACAATTCGATCAAACCCATATGTGTATAGTTCTTTAAAGTCGACGATCTTCCTAATATTATGAATTCCTTGATGAACTCAGTACATGTGGTAAAACCATACTGAAAATAAATGAATCCTATAATATTCAATACAATAGTTGATCGAGAATGTAGTTCTAGCTTGATTAGGTCATGACTGGATGATAGCGGATTAATTTCTAAGCTTTGTTCTAGATCTCTTAAAAATTGGTCAATGAACCGTTTTCGGTTCAGCATGTTGTCAACAGTAGCCACGTTTCGTATCTCGACATCTTCATCATTGTCGCTGTTAAACGCTGTAGATGCTAGTTGCTTATATATTTCGACTCGGAGCAGGTTTTTGCCCAAAAGTTTAACATGATCAACGTTCATCCATACCGGTTTATTTCCAAAGTTGGAATCTAGCAGATGTGTTTTAATCTTTGGGGATTCTTTGCAGTAAATCGATCGAAACAAAATGAAATCACCCAGACTGTATTCTTCGGGAATGATCTTCTTCATTAAGCGTATTCTTGAGTCTGCGATTCTTCTGAAGGGCACAACATGCCTATACTTATAATTTATCGACTTGATTGGTGAATTTGAAACTAAAACAGATTTCGGCGTCAACGATCTATACGAGGCTATCCTTTGAAACGGGCCCAGAAACTTCCTCGTCAGACCATTTGATCTATGTAAATCAAACAGCATGATACCCTCTCCTTCACGGCTCTTGAGGAAAATGAGCCAGAAGAAAGGTTGACTAGTCTTCAATTATTTATCTGTATAAAAAAAACCTTTAGATAAAATAAACAATATCATAGTTGATAGGTTCTTCATTAGGAGTACCTAAAATGCCACCGTCAACACAGTCAGCCAACTCTAAGAGACAAGCATCTTCAAAGACTGCGTCTGAATCATCAGGGATGAAGTCCTCGCACTTCAAACTGCCCACTGAGTTTATATTAAGGCCATCTAACAAGCTTGAAGTGTCATCTACCATGGAAGTTTATGTATCATCAAAGCTGATTAGTTCTACAGAATACTCTGATGGAGGCTTTGTATTGGTATCAAAAGGATCCTCAAGTGTTATGGGAATCTTGAAAAGCTGGAGCAGATCAAACGATGAAACTCATGAGCCTAATGTAGTCCTTGTTTCTTCCTCCTTTTTGCAGCTTGGAAACTTTATTCTTGGGGATCGTATTACGCTATCGAGAGTTGTATTGAATCCATCATATGCTACTACAATAACCGTGAAACGGACAGAGCAGGAAGATGAAGGAAGTATAAGAGACAATCTTATGAGTATAGGGTTGATTTATAAAAACCTTCATTTACATCAATACTTTGTCTCCGATATGAACAATAATAAGTCTTCATTAGAATCAAGCATGTCGGCCTTATCATTAAAAGAGTCCTCAACAGCTTGCAATTCTCCCTACTTGTTTCATCCGAAAGATACCAAGTTGATATATGAAACGGTTGAAAGTGTGCAGCCACCTCAATTAGCATTCAGTTATTCTAAAATAGGTGGATTGCAACATCAAATAGACAAGTTGAGAAACATTTTATACATCCCTTTAAAGTGCCCTGGAGTATACAAAGAGTTTGGAATACAACCTCCCCATGGACTATTACTACATGGATCTTCAGGAACAGGGAAATCCTTACTTTTAAAAGCCATTGCCTATGAGTCAAAAGGATGTCATATAATTAATATTAATGGACCTTCAATTATATCCAAGTATCTAGGAGGAACTGAAGAGAAGTTGCGAGATTATTTCAAAGAAGCTACCAAGTATCAACCAAGTATCATATTTATTGATGAAATAGACTCTCTAGTCCCTAGCCGATCCAGTGATGATGTAAATGAAGTCGATACTCGTGTCATTGCAACACTTTTAATGTGTTTGGATAATCTGGATGGTTCTATAGCTGTAATTGGTGCCACAAACTCTCCTAACTCCATTGATTCGAGTCTAAGAAGACCTGGAAGATTTGACCAAGAACTAGAAATACCGATTCCTGATGCTGATGCCAGATTGGATATACTACAGAAACAATTTGATCTTATGAATGATAAGCATACATTGACTGATTCCAATATAAAGAATATTGCCAGCAGAACACATGGATATGTTGGTGCAGATATTGTTTCTCTTTGTCGTGAATCCATAATGAAGTGCATTTCAAAAGGATTTGATGGTGAATCATTAAGTTTGGAAAAGTCTACAACGCATGACTCGCTAAGAGTTTCATTTGATGATGTTGAGAGGTCAATGTCCGAGATAACTCCTAGTGCAATGAGGGAGATAGTTCTCGAAGTTCCTAAAGTTACTTGGGATGATATCGGCGGTCAAGAAACATTGAAACGTAAACTTAAAGAAATGGTCCAACTCCCTTTGGTAGCAGCTGAAACCTTCAAAAAGCTTGGCATATCTGCGCCTAAAGGTCTTTTACTCTATGGACCTCCTGGCTGTTCAAAAACGATGACAGCAAAAGCACTTGCAAATGAATCAGGACTGAATTTCCTTGCTGTAAGGGGCCCTGAAGTCTTTAATAAGTATGTTGGGGAATCTGAAAAGAAGATCAGAGAAGTTTTCCGAAGAGCGAGAATGGCTTCACCATCAATTATCTTTATAGATGAGATTGATGCCCTAGCCACAGACAGAGAAAATGAAGAGTCAAGCAACGTATCAAAACAAGTTTTAAACTCGATGTTGAACGAAATCGATGGTGTTGAAGAGCTGAAGGGAGTCATCATTATAGGCGCAACAAATAGACCATTTTCTATCGATCCTGCCCTTTTGAGACCAGGAAGACTGGACAGACACGTTTATGTCGGTCCGCCAGATAGAGACGCCAGAATTCAGATCATACAAAGAAACACCCGTTGTTTTAATTTGAAAGATGAACAGACCATCATCAACAAGCTTGCTGATCAAACTTCTGGATTCTCTGGATCGGAATGCGTTCTTCTTTGCCAGGAGGCGGGTCTAAACGCAATAATGAACAATAGCAACTGCACTAGCGTGGACGAGAAGGATTTTGAAGACGCTCTGCAGGATATTAGTAAGAATATAACCCAAGAGATGCTCGATTACTACAACAGCTTTGCTGAGAAGTTCCGGGCTGTGTTATAGATTACATAATCACTCTTAATAATGGAAACAAGACAAGATCAATTTAAATTGAATCATTTAATTATATTGGGGGTTGTTTTGTGCAGGGCCTCGAAGCAGTTTGCATTTCATAGAAGCCGCTCCATCTCCTTTATATAACCAGTACAATGTCTAGAAATTTCAATAAAGTGGCGGCTGTGTTTGTTTTTGCTGGTTTAGGAGTTTATACCGGAGTGAAGTTCTTTGAACCTATTGTGATTGAGCAACTCAGAAAGGACGGTAATCTCAGAACAGACATTGAGGTTCCTCATTATGAAGCAGAGGAAGCGATACAAGTGAAAGATCCTACACAAGAAGCTACATGGGAACAAGTACGAAAGAGACTAGAGGCACCTCCGGACAAAAAGGACGATGTTAAACTCGATTTTTTGGAATCTTCACAAAATGACAAGAAACATTAACCGGACGATTAGTACAAGCTTATGCAAAGCATCTGGATTTACTAGACGATAACAGGAAATTGTTGTATCACTTGTTGTTGGTTAATTGGGCATGTTCAGAAGATGCGATTACGTCATCAGATAAATTTTTGTCAAAAATTTTCAAATAAGTAACATGGTTTGGTGATTTATTGTTTGATGGAGGAGAAGTTAGAAAAGGGCTGATTTAGAGCGAAGGGCTAGTGACATTATGGGGAAATTGAAGCGAAGATCTAAGATTTCACAAGAGCGGAGAAAGAATCAAATTTTGAGCAAAACAAATGGTTCTCACAGCTTTGAAATTAGTAAACAACAGATTCCAATTATTGAAGTTATAAAACAGCTTGACAGTGCAGATATCAGCGAACGATTGAATTGTCTTAAATCTGTCAAGCTGTTATGTGAGGATGATGAGACACGAGTGTCCCTTCTTAAGAACAATATTGTTAAACTTGTTTTGACCAAGTTGATACATGACTCAAATGAAGAAGTTGTTGCAGAGTCTTTTGACTTACTGAGGCTACTAATTATACACCAGGGATATGACTTGAGTATGCACTTATGGAGATCCGATATCTGGACTGTTGTTGAAAGCTGCATCAGCAAGTGTGTTACCGCATTAGAACAAATTGAAGAGGGCCAAAGATCATTCCTGTATAACTATATCAATAGTCTTTTATCATTTATTGATGTATTGATATCGGAGATTTCAACTGAAGTGTTTGATCAGAGCATTGTTTTGAAGGTTGTTGAAAGTTCCTTTTCGCAGTTTCTTGGATCTATTATTAGTGGCCAGCTTGAAGAAAGATTAACATGTTCTACGTTAGAGTTGATCTATGATCTTTGTACGTTATCGGTACAATTTATGGATGCAGCATTTTCTGAGCCTACGATAAACCCTTTAATATTTGGACTGAGTTACGACAGCTGCCTTTCAAGAGTATATTGCATTGGTATCAAGTTTCAATTTTCCGAGTTTTCATCAACTTTGGACGATGATTCAATTTTGACTATCATGAACGAGCTGATTGAAATTGGTTCTTTATCGAGAAACACTGAGGGTTCAGAAGTTAACTCAAAAGTTTTAGACGTTGTACTCGACATATGCAGTACTATCATAGAAATGAAAGGTGAATCAATCAATGAGATGATTGGGCAAAGCGAGGTTCAATTTAGCGAATTTCTAAGTGGTCATCTACTCAAATTTCTAACGAGCGTTATTAACGATGACACAGATAATGATAAAGTCCTTGTTTGCTTGAGCAATCTAATGTTATACGTCAAAGCTACCAATCAAGTGACAGATGATTACTCCCTGGTGATAAATCAAGTGAACCCAGTTTTGGTGACCAAATTCACAAAACTTCTGGAAAATATCTCAACGATCAATGAACAAATTGATCTTCTGGCTGACTACCTCCACTACTTCATCTCTGTACTAGAAATTGGAGGTAACTTTCCTCCCGAACTATGCTATCTTCTGATGAAAACGGTTGTTGAGCACAACTTGCAGCGACTTACGGTGAATACAATGAAAATCATCACAATCCGAGGCAAGAACACTGACGACATGAATTTAATAAGTGAAATCACCAAGTTCGTTACCGAGTCAAACATAATTGAGCCAATTAAAGTATACAATTCAATGCCACCAGCGCAACTTCACAAAAGTCATCAATACAATTATGAGTATATCTTGAACGAGGCATTCAACTCAGTATTCGAACTATTTGATGACGATTATTTCTATAATAAAGAATTATATCATCAGGGTGGACTTCATCAACTACTTATAGAAGTTTTGCCTAAATATAGGAAAATCTATAAAGTTATTGACAAGAAGGTAGATGCTTACCTCAAAGAGGTTTCTGAAGACACTTTGCAAAACTTACAAAGATTCATCCAATATAAACAGAGCGAAGTCTAGTGAGATCACCTTTCCGGATTGGCATACTTTTTGGTTTGTTCCTTCACCCTTTTCTCATAAACAGATCTCTCTTTAACAAAGACTCTCCAGGCTGGCTCTTGTGCTGGAGATGCAGGGTTTGGCGTATCCAATAGTTCCTGTATTCCTTGAAGAATTTGCTTCAACGAAATGGCCGGTCTCCAATCTTGAGATTCATTTAATATAGAAAGGCAAACCGTTCCTGACGGATATACATTTGGGTGGTAAAAGCCAGCTGGAAATCGGACGCGTGGAGGTCTTGCAGGGTATTCATCAGGAAACGATATTGTTACAGGATATGTTGCGTTTGCCCACAACGTGTCTGGTTTTCCAGGTATTCCAGCGGTCCAGTTCAGTAGGTCAAGGGACCCATCAGAAGCTTTCATAGGTTTAGCATAAAAGCCAAAAGGATGATCTTTTCTCCAGTTTTTTCTAGACGTCAAATTAGTATTCCATGCGCACTTCAATATTATTCTGGGACATACCTTTCTTGCTGGATTCGTTCGGTGCGAAGGTTTCGTTCGGACATCTGATGATTACTTCTATTATGGACGAGTTAACTGATCAATTTGATGGCTGATTGATGAACATCATAACATTCAAATTTCGTTTGATTTTTTTAAATTTTTATTAGCCCGTTATCGGACATGGCAGATTGCCATTTTCCGTAGCGTGTCAATATATATTTTAGGGAATTTTAAGAGTGGAGAAGTTTGAATGATGGATAATTAAACCTGTAGAGCAGTGAGTTGCCACACTGTTGAGCATTCAAGCACTGCATTGATACCCGGAAGCTTGTCTGAGAATAGTGAAATTGACTGACCGGCGATTACGTAAGATCATGAGTGAAACTGGGCCAGAGAAAAACAAGGCGGTTAATGAGGAGTATGAGGAGGATGACTTGGATGAACTGGATGATTTATTAGATGATTTTCAAGATGAAGTGCTTAGTAAGCCTCCTGGCGGAGGCAGTGATCCTGCAGAGAGCGAAGATCTTGGAATGAATGAAAAGGAGCTGTTTGACTCACTTTTGAAAGAGATCACAGACAAGGATGCGGATCTGTCATCTAATATTAATTCATTTTTCACCAATAAGGAAGGATCCAGTCAAAGTGGCGGAAATGATAACTTTCAGAATGTCATATCCGAGACAATCAATCGCTTAAAGACGTCAGGAGAGAATGTCGATAAGGAATTGCAGGAGGAAGGAGAGAATGACGAACTTTTGACTACATTGATGAAATCATTAGATTTGAACTTGGATCTCAAAGGACTCGAAGGAGAAGGAGGCGGGATGGATAATATAGGGAACCTGTTAGTTGAAATGCTGGACAAGTTATCGTCTAAGAATGTGCTTTACGAACCATTGAAGGATCTTTACTTAAAGTATCCTGAATGGCTGGATAATCCGCTGAACAAGTCGAATTCATCGTATGACAACTATCAAAACCAGTACAAACTTATAACGAGTATAATCAGTACATTTGACAAGCCGGACTTCGATGAAGCAAAGGACAAAGAGTTCATCAACAATACGCTCGAACAACTACAAGAACTAGGAATGCCTCCAAAAGAATTGGTCAATGAAGACCTCAATTTCCTCAACCTTGGCGGAGCAGATAAGACTCCGAATCTTGAACTTGGGGACGAGGACATTCCAGACGAGATTAATAAAGAGTTAGAAGAAACTTGCAAACAAACATAGTTGATCTTAAAAGCATTATACAAATACTACTGACGTCATCAAGAATTCTCAACAACAATCGAATATTAATCAGACATCCAAGGAAGTAATGGGCGGTCACAAATATACCAGAATTGGATTTTTGGGTTCGTCCTCTTCTGATGCTGTATATCTACCGAGGAAACTGCGAATGTTTATGGTAGCTCTTCATCACATTATACTCGATTGTCGTTGCAAATTCTCATCTCAACATCTATGTAGTATCAACATAGCATATGTAATATTTCTAATGATAGAAATAATAACTAGTTCAAAGTTAGTATAAATGCCACTTGGACAAAATCAACATCCATCGTCTTTCCAAAAGAAATAATCAGAATTGTAATAAATTACTGGCAAGTAAAACAAGTTCCTCAAACGCTTACTAGTAAGCGAGTGAGATCAGATAGCCGAAACTATCTTGGAACGTTCATGAACCCTGTCGTCATAGTCGAAGTAGGATAGGGAAAGAAGTATACTTCATTTTCATCACGTTGATTTCTTCTTGAAAGATTCAGATAACAGCACAAATCCACTTACCACTTGCTATAGCAATATGCATACGCTTGATAAAACCAGCTAGAAGCCTGCACTTTCAAATGGTTCAACAACTGCTCTTTGTTAGCTAATAAGAAACAGCATTCTGGTTAAAGAAAAATTTTCAGCCCTATTTATAAGGAAAAATTTTCAGCACAGCCTTGAGATAGGTGCTTACGTAAGCACCAAGCGAAAGTGGGAGCAAATCATCAAAGCTTAATCTCTTGGAACCGATCGTCTATTTCTGTTTGTTCTTTGATGTAATTCAAGGTACGCACAAAATGCTTGTAGGTTGAGTTCAACGCCACGTTAGTTTCGCTGGAGGCATCCTTATTTGCAGTTTTGAAATTATTATCAATGAGTTCTATTAGTCCGTTCAAGTATTTCACATTTATCATTTCATTACCGTGAATGAAGTAGTATAATGATTGGTTTAAGATTTCAATGAACAGCTCAAGAGTAGCATTAACATCCAGGATACTATCTGCAACACGAAGCGCCTTCTGTAGACATTCCAGTACCCTCTTTTCATCTTTTTTCAGTGAAATATGGGATGTCACTGATTCATCAATTTCTTGGATTATCCACCACAAATGAGAAGCGAGGTAAACCGCGCGACATTGGTCCGTCTTTTTGAGCAGTTTAGAGCCATAAAGAGTACATTTTGTTATTAACATATTGAAGTTCTCGATGTTGAGTTCAATCATCTTCTTTGAGTCAATCAATTTATCAATTATTGTTAATATTGTTTGAAATTGTAATCTTGAATCTATAATGTTTTGTTCATACAGAACAAACGATTCAATAAAAAAGTCATATGAGATATCCACTAGAGATATCTCATCTGCGATTTGTGCTGTGATCAAGTTCAAGTTCAGGCAGATTGATGGGCTTATTGATAATCCATTCATTTCGTTGATTAGTGTCGAAATGAATTTAAATAAACTTGAAGCACGGATCTTCTCTTCTTTGGTCTCTAACTTCTTAACAAGCTTGATACTTCTGACAAGTTTCAACACAATAGAAACTAATGCTGGATATGTGTACTTGACTTTTGTTTTGCCCAAGACAAGGTACTTCTTGGCAACACATAACAAATGGAAATGTTTGTATGGATTTCTATGGTGAATCAAATGGAGAATTTTAGCAATCTTCTCGTGCTGGACAAGTATATCATATGAGTCAGGTTCCTCTTCCTGCCCGATATCGTTGACAATTGGAGTTGATGATATCAGGCCGAGCGATTTCTTAGTCAAGTCATCCTGAGCCACAATGATAGTTTTTAAAAATTCAAACACTTTATTAATCTCTTCTTCGGTTACCAACTTGGTTTGGTTTTCCAAGAAACTGTCAATCATATCAAGACAAACTGTTCTTCTCAAAGAAGGCTTCTGAAGATTGAAGAATTCTAGATAGCTTGCATCCAACTTCAAAACCAGCTTGATATCTTCATAACCTGTGATTGGCGCGGTGAGAAGTGATTTCCAATGATTCACAGCTAAACTGTCCGTTTGATCAACTTGTTTGAAGTTCTCTATAGCAATTTTGTAAATGTTGTTAACATTATCAAAGTTATCAGGATAATATGCAATTGATAACTCACAAATTCCCTTCAAGATATCACTGAAATCATCGGCGGAGAGATCCGGTCTGTGCTCTGTCAATTTGTTTATGAATTCAATGAATTTATCAAATATATCAACCAGGTTCATGTTTTCAAAGTTCTTCTCGAAATCATTATCGGAAACCCGTTTCTTGAAATCAATGAGCCTCTGTATTAAGGTCAACAATATCTTTTTCAAGCTGACCTCCTCGTTCAGCTTCAAAGTGGCGTTGAAAAAGTCGTCTAATGTAAATAAATGAAACTCATCTGGAAATACCTGAATAATGACGTCAAGTAGATACTCTTGGGCAATCACATCCCGACACTGTATGATTTGCTCCAAAAGAGTTGGCAGTATCGAGTCCCTATAGTACTTCTTGTCAATCTTTTCCAGCTGCGACAGTCTAACAAGGTTAGACCCAACAAGTATCTGTAACTCTTTTCTTTCGTTTATTCTTTTATTTCTCTCTGATGAGTGGCCTTGATGCTGTAGCCGAACCCAAAGTTTGTTCATTTCTACAAAATTTGTAATAATGAACTGGATTGAGTCCGTCAAGTCTCCTGTAAGCTCATTCTTTTCCTTACCTGAAAATTCAGTGGGTAATAAATCTTTTGTTCTCTGGGATAGATAATATCTTAAAAACAGCCCCCTGACAGGATGCTGCACACCACGGCACATCTCAATCATATCCTTCATCACCTCTTTAATAGGAGCATCATCAACAGACATGTACACAGTTCCAACAGTAATCATCAAATACAGTCTGGGAATGATGTTACCGGCATATTGAACTAGTTCATACAAGTCCGCCAGATGGTTATTTGGATGGTTGCTTTTTAAATGCTCAGAGAGATACTCCAGCCCATCAAACACCATGATATAAAGAACATAGTACTGCTTAGGAGTCAGCTTGCCTGTTCTGAGCTCGCCCAGAAAGGTAGAAGCGTGCTTCAAAGCATCCATGAACCTGTTCTTACTATCAAGGCATTTTCTCATGGACGCAATTTGCTGTCTAATGATAGCAGTGGAGCTATCAAGTAGCTTTTGCTGCTCATCTTCAGTTATTGCCATGATGCCACAGAGTGGACGTAGCTGAGATACGACCTAATGCGCTGATACTTGGCAACTCTGCTCCACTACTCATCAGCCTCTTTGTTAGTTGGGTGTTCAAATTAGTTATCGGCTCTACACAGAATGTTTCTGTCTGGTGTATGGATGTAAACATTATTATTTAGGTCTCCTTTACAAACAGGCCGGCATATCCTTGTCCTGTGGAACAGCACATTGACACGATTCCTAGCTCGCCGTCTCCTTCCATGCTATGAAGCAATGTTGACAGGCAGCGTATTCCTGTTGCCCCAAGAGGATGTCCTAAAGCAATGGCACCTCCTTTTGGATTTATTTGGCCATTTGCCAGTTGATCTTCTAATCCCAATTTTTTGATGACATAGAGCGATTGACTTGCGAATGCCTCATTGAGCTCAAACTTTGAGATGTCCTTGATATCGAGACTCAGCTTCTTCAGCAGCTGGGGAATGGCAAATGCTGGGGCAATTCCCATGAGCGAGGACTCAACCCCTGCAACAGAAGAGGAGACGTATCTTGCGATTGGCTTGATCCCCATTTTTTCTGCGTCTTCTCTAGTTGCGAGGAATGCTACAGATCCTCCATCTGAAACCTGGGACGAGTTTCCCGCAGTGGTCAGTCCGTCATCGGTGAATGCTGGTGGAAGAGAAGCCAGCTTTTCTAAAGAGATGGTCGCTCTAATACCGTCATCTTTTTGGATGATGATTGGGTTTCCTTCCTCATCGGTTGTTTCAATAGGAATCATTTCCTGTTTGAACTCACCTTTCTCAGTGGCAGCTGCAGCTTTGTGATGCGAATCAAAGGCAAACTTATCTAACTCCTCTCTTGTCAATCCAAACTTCTTGCATACATTTTCAGAAGTGATCCCCATAGGCATCAGAACGTTCTTAGCATCATCGGACGCCGAATCGTATAACTCCTGTGCGATTCTAACAGGAATACCTCTATGTGGAAAGTAGTCTGAAGTCATCGATTCAACACCTGCAGCAATCCCAACATTGTAGTCTTCTGCTCTAATCGAGTTAGCAACATAGGTTAATGCCTGAATTGAGGATGAACATTGTCTGTTACAAGTGTTGATTGTTGTATGATACGGAAACCCGATAGATTTCACAGCCAAAGCAGAGGCTTTTTGACCTCCCAAAGTTTGTAGCACCGTTCCAACCAGTACGTCGTCCACCTTCTCCAATGGCAACGGAACTCTGTCTAAAGCACCTTTAACTGTCTGATACAAGATCTGCTCTGGTGCCAGTTTTGCCAGTCCTCCTTTTTTAGCTCTGGTGACCGGCGATCTGTAAGCAGCCAAGATTACCACATCTCTGGGAGATTTCGAAGTTACTTGCTTAATAAGACTAGACGACATTTATCAAATATAACCAACAGACTGATCCATTCCGAAAAAGAAGAACAAACAGCCTTCTACTTCTCGGAAACAAGTTCCGATGGGGATTCTCTTCCTTTTATAGGATTCAATTCTCGGGTTCCCCACAAAAAGTTTAATCCTCCGAAGAAAATTACTCACCATATATCCGTAGAATCAGAAATCCGATATTATACTACATATATAAATTATTTAGGAGTAGTACGAATAACATGGGACGGGCAGTGATATCCAGTCGGGTTCTTGATCAGGTAGAGTTGGTGATACTCCTCGGCGTCCCAGAACGACTCTAATGGCTCAATTACGGTAACGATCTTATCATTGGGGTACCATTTTGGCTGCATTTCAGCCAAGACTTGTTTAGCTACTGACTCTTGCTCGGAATCCATAGTGAAGATCCCCGACCGATATTGAGTGCCAACGTCCTTTCCTTGAAAATTCAAAGTAGTTGGATCGTGCATCAAGAAGAAGGTCTCAACCAAAGATCTGTAAGAGACAACAGATGGCTCAAATGACACCTGTAGTGCTTCCGCATGGTTGGTTGTTCCTGTACAGACCTGTTTATATGTAGGAGAGCTTGTGACTCCATTTGCAAAGCCAACTTTAGTATCAATCAGTTTTCCTTTAAATTGTTCTTGATAAACATGCTCAACACCCCAGAAACAGCCGGCTGCAATCGTCAGGATTTGACAGGTGGGTGTTGTCTTTAGAGTCTTGCTGATTTTGGTAGACATTATTGTTAGATTGCGTTGATCGCCCTTCAAACACAACTTGGTCGATGTGTTGATTGAACGATAAATAATTTCGTCGGTGTAAATCGGAAAAAATAGTTTGGCTTTATAAGCAAGAAATTAAATTAATTAATTAGCTTGTAAAAGTTTAAGCATAGTATTGTACTTGCTATTGTTATGATGAGCCAACAGACAGCATCGGTCAAGACATATGCAGCTTATGCGTTTGATACATTATATTCCAGGTTGAATAAAACCAGTGCAATTCCTTTTTCTAAGTTTAGAAGTGAGCTAGAACATGATCAAACCCCAGTTTCAGAGCAAAGCCCTCTATTTGTAACATGGAGCACCAAAACGGGAAAACACACAGAACTGAGGGGCTGTATTGGTAATTTTGGAGACTTACAGTTACCTCAAGGTGTTAAAGAGTATTCGCTAATCGCTGCTTTGGAAGACACCAGATTCGACCCTATCAGCAAAGCCGAATTACCCAATCTTGAATGCTCTGTCACCTTACTTAAGGACTTTGAACCGGTCGATGATGTTCTAGATTGGAAATTAGGAACTCACGGAATCAGGATCTTGATTAACGGAATGCGCTCTGCTACTTTCTTGCCCGAAGTTGCTACTGAACAAGGCTGGTCTAAGGAAGAGACTCTTGCACATCTGGTAAGAAAGGCCGGTTATCATAATTCAAACTGGAAAGAGATGGACATAGCTGTCACAAGGTACAAGGGAATCAAAGACAAGATTGACTATAATGAGTATATGAGTTTACGTGACAAGGTTTTGGGTTGATGATGACGGGTGCGGTATACTGCATGATTCTGGGATGTTAGTGGTGTAGGGATGGTATAGGGTGAGAAAAAGAAATCTAAATTTTTTTAAAAATTTTTTATCTAATTTATGAAGGGAGGATTAAAGCTTTAGTTTGCTAGCTATAGCTGTTAAAGGAGGCCACGAACACTGTCTAAGTAACCCAACAATGTCCGACGAGGTATGTTAATAGATAACTTAGGAAGCTTGGCGTTTGAAATAATCTTTACTAACTAGTTTAAAATTTATAGGTGATTTGGCAAGTGATAAACCAGCAGTTTTGTGCATTTAAGATTAAGACTACAAAGGAGCAAAACTTTTGCCGAAATGAGTATAACGTCAGTGGGTTCTGCAATAGACAATCGTGTCCACTTGCTAATGCAAGGTATGCAACAGTTAAGTCTGTTGATGGGAAATTATATTTATATATGAAGACCGCCGAGAGAGCACATTTACCCAAGAATTTATGGGAGAGGATTAAGCTCAGCAAGGATTATAAGAAGGCTTTGCAACAGGTGGATGAGCATCTATTATACTGGAATAAGTTTCAGATTCACAAGTGTAAGCAACGGTTGACGAGATTGACTCAAGTTGCTATCACAGAGAGAAGATTAGCATTAAGAGAGGACGAGCGTCATTATGTTGGGGTGAAACATAAAGTTAAGAGAAGAGAAGAAACGAGAGAGCGGAAAGCATTAGCAGCAGCTAGAATCGAGAAAGCAATTGAAAAGGAATTGCTGGAAAGACTGAAGTCTGGTGCCTACGGAGATAAACCACTTAATGTTGATCAGAAGATATGGAAGAAAGTACTTGGATCTGTTGATAAAGAGGAGATTTCTGATTTTGAATCTGAAGACGAAGTTGAGCTCGAGTCGGAATTAGACGATTCCGACACCGGTGAACTGGAATATGTTGAAGCAGAGGAGGACGACGATGAACTTGTTGATATGGAAGACTTGGAAAAATGGCTTGGTCATGATTCTCAAGATTCAGGATCTGACTCAGATTCAGATTCAGATTCAGAACAAGAATTCTCTTCTAAAACCTCTGCCCCAAGAAGGAAGAGACCTAGAATTGAAGTGGAGTACGAGGAAGAACCTCTCACTAACATTGCAATCTCGTGATGTACAGTTGTGCTACTTACTGTACGATTATTTAATCTTTATATGAACCATTTCATAATCAGCATTATTAATTCTTGATTGGTCAATTGTATGCATTTTTAGCTGCACAGCCGTTATTTATGAAAAATCCAGACGCGTTATGAAATTTGAGTAATTGTAGACGGTTGTACAGAGATAACAGTTGGTAGGTCTATTATCTGAAACAAGCAACGCCATGAGCGACACAGATGAAAGCGATACAATTGATGAGGGTACCGGGAAATTGCATATTGTTCCGCCGTCGGTAACACTACCGGTATCTACGAGCAATTCGTTTTATTACTCAGAGATTCCCCAGAATATCAAAGAAGAACCGGAACATGACGTTGTCTTGGGCGTTGATGAGGCTGGGCGTGGACCTGTTCTGGGTCCAATGGTGTATGGGGTTGCTTACAGCCTGAAGAAGTATTCGAATATTCTGAAAACCAATTTTGGATTTGCAGATTCTAAAACATTGACAGAGGAGAAGAGAACTCAGCTGATGCAACTTGTGACAGATTCAACGTCGGAGCTCTATCGAAATGTTGGCTGGGCTACCGCGACGCTGACAGCCAAGGACATTTCCAGTGGAATGCTGAAGCCAAAAACTGTGGGGAACTACAACCTAAACCAAATGGCACACGATGCGACAATGGATCTTATACAAGGAGTATTAGATCAGGGAGTTAATTTGAAGGAGATATATGTCGACACTGTGGGTCCTCCAGCCAGTTATCAACGAAAGTTAAGCATAAGGTTCCCAGAACTGAAAATAACCGTCACGAAAAAGGCGGATAGTATTTACCCGATTGTATCCACAGCATCTGTTGTCGCCAAAGTGACTAGAGATAGCAATTTGTTTTATTCTTCGAACGGAGAATCATGGGGATCAGGGTATCCTTCTGATCCAAAAACCTCAAAATGGCTCTCCTCAAACGTCGATCCTGTTTTCGGGTGGAATAATCACATTAGGTTTTCTTGGCAAACTTCCAAGGATTGTCTTACAAGGGCTAAAGCATTATCAATGATATGGGAAGATGATCTTTCAAATATAGTTGACTGTAATTATGGGGATATTTCTAAGATGATCAGTCTTCCCAAAGATAGCGAAATTGGCACAGATTGGTTCATAACCAGAGAGGCCTAAGTCTAACCACTCATCCATCGACATTATCAACACTGGTTGACAGCTTTTCTAAACAACGGTATAACTGTTTGGTCTTTTCATTAATATTAACGAGATCCATAAATTTTGAGTACATTTTCTCTTTTAACTCCGAAAGCTCTGTAGTGTACTCAGTCCGCTGTTCCAGATGATCCCTATTATGTTGTGCATAGTTCTTGCAAAGTATCTCCAAGAACTGTAGCAGTTGTGTTTCGTAAAGATCAATTGTCCTTATCATTTCTTGATTGTAATTCTTTCTATCCTTTAACAGCTTAAACAACGCCTTATTTTCCTCTTTCAGCGATTCTAGTTGTTGGTCTTTGCTTTGTTGCTCTGCTCCTACATAGCTTGAGTTAACTGGGCCACTTTCAAGCTGTTCAAGTTGCCCACAATATTTAAATAAACTCTGGTTTTTCGATGATCTCACCAGGTCTTCTCGATTATTATCATTGATATTCAGAGATAAAAAGTCAATCTGAGACCATATGGTATCCTTGATCTTCTTATTCTCGTCAAGCACATCTGTGAGATCATCAACAAGCCTCAGAAGACTGCCATAGTTCTCTGGCTGAGAAAACTTGGGGTTCTTATTCATATGTGACGACATGTTGTCTTTATTTCTTGTAGACACAAACGCCACTTTCCGAGAGCCTGAGATGATGCTTATGTTGGGGTTTGATGCATTAGACATGTATTGTGGATGTGTTGATAACTGAGTGTCTGCCAAACACACTCCCTGTACCGCATCCTATACCCATCATATATTAAATCTAGCTCAGAGGCAAACACAAATTATCTGGTGCGGGGTGTTATGTGTGCTGAATCTCAAGGCACATCTGCTGTAACTACATCCAACCATTATCATCAGCATTGGAAAAGCATATAATCGAGGCGGAATTACAAGAGAAACCAAGTTTGAGTTTAGATGACAGAAATGCGAGCTTCCTGTGATTAGAAGAGTACTAAACGAAAAACCTATAAATTAAAATTAGCGACCAAGGTACTTTCTTTCCAAGCCTCTGGTGAGGTTGTAACCGACGAAAGCAAACCCGAACGCAAGTTCGAAACCGATATCACCTCCAAACAATCCAATCTTTCTTCCGATAACACCTTCGTACCAAGTTTGGTCCATACCAAGAACAACACCAGCAGCTCCACAACAGAATCCAAAAGTACCAGCATATCCTGGGTTTAGCAACTTTTTGTTATCATAGATATCAAGGTTGTAGCCAGAGAAGCCCTTCAAGTAGATGAAGTGTTCAGATAAACTGATAGCGTCATAAATAGCGAGGTAGTAACCGATCAAATTCATGAAGTTTTCCATGACAGACTCGAAACTGTAGTAACCTGGAATACAGATAGCAAGAGTCAGACAGTTACCAACAACAGTCCAGATGACTCTTGGAACTTTAGCAAATTGAGACCAGAATGCTTGAGCACATAGACCGATCGAGTACATGTTAGGAATGTTGTTGCAAACTGTGGATAGAGCCAACACAACACACAAGAATTCACCGAATTTGTGTAGAGAATCTTGAACAAGAATAGCGTAAACCAAACCACCAACAGAGTGTTCAGTGTAAAGGTCGTCATATTTCTGAGAAGTCTTAATACCGGTAACTGCAGCCGCACCGAGAGTCATGGTGAAAATGAGAGGCAGACACAAACCACAGAGAATGCACACGAAAAGTTTAACAGGGTTGTAATCTTTTCTCATGTAAGTAGTGTAATCGGCAGCATAAGTGGTCCATCCAGCAGCAAAACCGAAAATGGTACCACCAAAAGAGAGAACAGAACCAGCTTGTGAAGTACCACTACCCCAGGTAGTAACTGTACCATCATCGTTAGGAATACCTGCCATGAAAACTCCGTCCATAGAGAGTCTACAGATGATAGCAATGAAGCAACAAACGTTAGGAATCCATGACCATTTTTCATAGGCATGAATCACATTGTAACCAAAGAAGGTAACCATGATGGTGAGGAGAACAAGGATAAGACAACCTGCCCAAGGAGGAAGGGTTTGGTTGTTAACCATATGCAACAACTGGGCTGAGGACATGATATTCACAGCACCCCAACCAACACAAGCAACACAGTTGATAAAGGCAAATATTCTCATGGCTAAATCACCAACCAGGTATCTCGAGAGAACCATTTGTCTCAAACCAAACTTAGAACCGTGAATAGAGTAGAATGCAACAGGAGCACCTCCTAACAAGTTAAAGAAGATAATCGTAAGAACAGAAGAACCAAAATCAAGACCAAAAACACCGTAAGAAAGAGCACCTAGAGAAAATGTAGCAATCACCATATTAGCGGACAACCACATAGAAGCGCACCCCCAGACATCATTGTGATTCTTCTCATCGTCCGGAATACGTTCAATACCTCTGGTTTCTCCGTGGAACATTTCCATGATGTTAGAGTACGCACTGACGAACTTCGACTTTTTCAGCTCGGTCGTCTCCTGGACGAACGGCTCGTCCGAGAACGAGCCGTCAACCTTCTTTTCCTCGTATTCAGACATCTTCTCAAGATACAGTAAGATATAAAGGCTGCTAAGACCCTTCGTTACTGAGCTGTTCTTGAGGAATGGTCTACTGCCTCTCTTTATATAGCATTCTATTTCTCTGCAGCACAACCGCTTTTTCGATAATGGAGCTGCATTTCAAAAAAAGTAAGAAAATTTGAGTTGTGAGGCCAGCTGCCTCCCTATTGTTTTCTATTGTGCGCTCAATCGTTATCTCTTGATCGTGCGCCTACGACCGCGGAGACTTCCTCGGCTTCATCCAGGCCTTTGACAGCAACGGACAACCAATCAGGGACCAGTTCCAAAAGCACTGTCTAGTGTTCATCGTCTACTCATCACCCAACCTTCTGGTTAGACCCTTCATGGAACCGTACATGGACCTACAAATACGAACTGTCAGCAACGTTGAGTTCACACCTCCCACCAACCGCACGGCACACGCCGAGATTCTTTCAACCTTGCGTACAAAATTCTCTTCTGCCTATCGCTTGAATCAACCTACCCTATCATCAGCCTAAATCCTCGGGCTACTCCACAGCTTCAGCGAATCTCACATTGGTCTCATTCAGTCACCACACCGGTCATGCCGCTCTAAATAACCTGTACTTCTTGCCTGCCTGATACATCTATGCTCCCCCCCTTCATGCGGCATCTCTTGAAAGGGTCCCTTCAGCCTCTCACGGCAATCTCCAGTACCTCGATGCTGACATAAGTCAAAGCCCCGGCTCGCCGCCAATGCCGCGGCTAGGACTCCGTGCCGCGGATGTCTACCTAACGGTGCGGGCAGTGCTACAAAAATGGGAGGATATGCCCGCAAGCCGCTTTTCTCGGCTGAGAGCACTGATTACTACTGACAGATCGACTTATAAACCCGTATTAGTGCCCGCAGTTATATTCTCAATTACTCAGTAGCATATAACAACTCTTCATGACCGTCTTTCTCGTATACATTGCAGCCGTTCATTCCACTTCTGGGTAGTTTTTGAAACGATACCTCCTCCCAATTTCGGATAATTAACTCCTTCGTTATCTTATCTGGTACCTCCTGTCCAAATACGGAACCTTCGGCCACACACACTGAAACGTACTGTATAAAACTATTAAATCCTGTCAATCAAAGGTTCTCTATTCTGGTATTGTTGAACTCTTATGGTTCTATAACAGCCGATATTTATCATGAGTTAGACATGCCTGGCTCCAGTAGCACTTAACAACCTTTTCTGATTCATTACTCCATATTTGCCGACTGACTAAGCCCCTTCTGATCATGCGCAGCAATGAAAACCCCAATATTTTGCAAAAATTACTGCAATGCTTCTATGCGGCAGCTGTACAGTCTCCCAGCACATATTTTTACACCTCCATGAGCGTATACAATAAATACTCCCTAATAAAGCTATGCGTTTTCATGCAAGTGAATGTTCTGTAAAGAATGAATCTTTTATCAAAAAAATTGTTTTTTTCTCTTGCTGCTTAATTGCAGCTGCTGGTCATAATTCTTTCTGCAGATATCATATACGTGACAGTAAATCATCCTTGTCTTCTTCCCTTATTTAGTATATAATTCCATTCTTACTTTAGCTTCGTATACAGATCGTTATACATAGTGCCTCGCTTCCCTAAACCAGCTGCTAGTTCTTCTTACTCAATTGAGCAAGCGTGGTTACAAGCTGATCATATTTATGGAGAATACAATTTCTCTTGCATCCTCATTCCGCAAAGTAAGCAGAGCCCCTCATCAACCACCCCATCCAGCAGTTGGTCACATCCCAAGGTATTACTTATTCTCTCTTTTCTTTTTCTCGTACTCGTGTGCAGGGCTGTATAAGACAACTTTGATTTCATCTCTAATAGTTCTGATTGATCTCACACTGCAGAAGGTATTTCTTCGTACCCTATGAGTGTGGTCTAGATCATTTGGTGACCTAGTATAGAGAGTATGAGATCACATTAAATCGTTTTAGAGGTTGTACTTTGTTTTGAAATTCAGCATAATAAACCCTGCATAGAGGAAATGACCGATTAAGTTCAATTTCCGATCTGACCAATACTCAGCAGTTAAGTGATGCCTTTAACTAGCAGATCAGTCTAACTCTCGATATGAGCATTGTACAATTACTTAAGAGAAGAAGTCTTCAATCGTTCTCAACTGTAGTCTCGTTTAACATCGTCTACTGTTACGTAATCTATTTGAGATTCTTGCCTTCTTACGTAATTTCTGGACGTCAGCCACATAGTTGCATAAGCAGCTTAATTTACTGTGCCACACACAGCCTTCTTCTGTTTCCAGCCCGTTTAGTTGATGAGCCTAGAAAAATAAATTTATATTAAAGTATCTGTTGCCACTGCAAGCTTGGACATGGAAGTGTAATACACACCCATTTCTTGGTCCCTAAGTTCATAGATATGACGCTCAGAGATACAATAGATACCGCTACATCGGCGGAATTGACCGATGATGACTACGGTCTTTTGTTAGATGTTGTAGACAGTGTGAAGTCTGATCCCGATACAAACATTGAAGATGCCATCAGCATCTTGAAGATTAAGCTAGACTCAAAGAATGCCAATGTTATTCTGCGTAGCATTACATTGTTGGACTTTTTAGCTGAAAACTGTGGAGCTATGATGCGTGGTGAAATTGCGAAGCGCTCGTTTGTTAATAATTACCTTTTGAAGCAGGTGAATGACCCTTCAATCCATAATTCCATCAAATATGCTATTATCAAGGAGATATATAAACTAAGCAAGACATTTAAAGGTGATGAGAGCTTGAGGATTATGGAAGACGTTTTTAAAGACTTGAAACGTCAATATTTGTTTTTGTGCCAACAAGCGGTGAATGAAGTGGATGGCGGCAATTATGATAGAAGTTTGGGCAATCAGGTGACAGATCAGAGCGAGGAGGAGTTACTGAAGAAGGCAATTGAGATGTCATTGAAGGATTCTCAGGTAGAGCACACCGACTTGGCCAAGCAACCTGAACCATTGCAGCCACCTGAAGTTAAGGAGGTTCCTGTTATACAACAGACAGTTCCGGCCATCCGTCCGGCACAGAGCCAACCTCCTTCGAAGGTAATAGCATTGTATGATTTAACATCACAGGATGAAGATACTCTCTCATTTCACAAGGACGATATTATTGTTGTTGCTGAGAAAGTTAATGATGATTGGATTAGGGGTTGTTTAAATGGGAATTTGGGAATTGTTCCTGTGAATTACGTGCAACAAGTTCCTATAACGACTGATGAAGATATGCAGGACTTAACATCCACATTGAACTCATCGTTCAATATTGAGGTATTGTTATCAAAGCTGATGGATTTGAAGTCCAAATTGAACACAACCCCTATGACAGATCAGGAATTTCAAAGTATTCTAATCAGAGATGAAATACCAAGCAAATTGGAGGCATTAAAGCCATTAAAGGCCAATTTGAAGAAGCTTCTTGATCTTAACAAGCTGAAGATAATGGAGCTTGAAAGTATCGAAAGAAATATAACTTCGAGCTCCACATTGTACACTGAGTTACTAGATAAATCAATTCAACGCAAACAGCAGCAATCAACAGCCCCTCTTTTCTCTTCGGGATTTCCACAACAACCTTCTCCAATTGGATATACATCTACTCCTGGAGCAGTCACTCAAACAGGATATATTTCTTCGACTCAAACCGGTCCTGGTCCAGGAGTGCCGAACTCTGCATTGCAATTTGAATCTTCTAACAGTCAGCGCTTTGGCTTTTCTCCTGATCAAAACCAATACCTCGCACGACCACCTCCTGGTTATTAGTATCATATTAACTGTGTAGTAATATTAGCTATGACTTCCTCTAGTGAAATGAGACACTGTTTCTTCAATTCCTTAAAATCCTGTACGTCATTATTACGAGAGAAGTAAATAGATCGTACTCTTTCCAGAACTTCTGCAGGATCGTTCAAGAAAACCTCCTGTTGATACACACGAGACAGAATCATCAGTTTCTGCAGCAAAAGTGAGACAGACTTTATCTTGTACTCTCCCAAGTCAACAGGTTCGCCATTATTGATAGATTGCAATACTGTTGAGTACATAATTGATAATTTCTCTAGGAGCCCATTAATAATAATAATATTTCCCTGTATGGCTGATTTATCATAGTCTATCGATGAAAGATACACATACAGGTCCAGTAGACGCATATCTGGCTTTGAAACATACTGGATTTTGTTAAAAGATACAAGTTCATTGACTGATAATCTCCAATCTAAATGAAATGGGGGTTCTTCTTCATCTGGTAAAACATTTATGAACAATATTTTCCGACTCTTGGAATGCTGAGTATCTTCGTTGATGATGGCTTTCACTAGGCTCTCAAAACCTGCATGAGACCATTGCTTAAACATCTGTCCAATTTTCCAAGTCTCGAAGGAACTGATAGTTAGTATCATGTAGCGATTGACCTTCATCAATTACATACTGAGATACACATCCGTGCACCACACAAAAATCTGATCCCAGTCGCGTTGCGTCGATCGGCCTGCGTCGAAACGTCAACATTGAAATGTTTGATCAGTGAACAAGCTGTACCTAAATGTTAGTGTTATGGTTTAACGCTAGTTCTTCAGGTAACAGATAAGAGGTGCTGACCTATCAGCCCACTAATCACAGTATGGAGGACCAGTTTGAGGATTTTGAGGATGTCACGGGGCTCCGCTATTCTTGGAACGTGCTGCCGCGAACTAAACAAGATTGTAATAGTCTTGTGGTTCCTTTTGCTTGTCTCTATCAACCTCTACGGCAAAATGACAATGCCATACTTTTAAACAGCTCGCCGCTGGTTTGCAGATCATGTAAAGGAATCTTGAATGCTTTTTGTCAGTCTGATTTCCAAACAAGAATTTGGTCATGTCCTCTTTGTAAGAACAGAAACCAGTTTCCTAGCACACTTGCACAAGTTCCTTTTGAATCAGGTCCACAGGCTCAGAACTTTGAGTATGTTATGCCCGCTATGACCTATCAACCTCCATTGTTTTTGTTTGTTGTAGATTTATGTCTGGAGAAGGAGAATCTAGCTGCATTAAAGGAAAGTTTGATCTTAGCTATCAACTTACTCCCTCCGAATTCACTTATAGGATTTTTGACATTTGGTAAGCATGTGAGGGTATATGAACTGGGAAACAACGTTCAGGGATACAGCAGTTATATTTTCAATGGGTCAAAAGAACATACATCTCAAGAAGTAGAAAAGCAGCTCGGTCTACTGTCCAATGATCTAAGAGCGAACAACCCTCAAGGGCAGAATGGTTCATATCAGGCTGCATCTAGATTTATTCAAGATCTCTCTTCATGTGAGTTTCAATTGACATCTATGATCGAGTCACTAACTGAAGATGCTTTTCCTGTTGCAAAGTACAATCGTTGTGAAAGAGCTACAGGTTCTGCATTGAACGTTGCAAGTATTTTATTATCATCCTCTTTTCCCAAAACTGGTGCTAGAATTCTCTTGTTTTCTGGAGGTCCCTGTACATATGGCCCAGGTGCGATAGTAGGAACACAATTGAAAGAAGCAATAAGATCCCATAGCGATCTAATCAATGATTCAGCTTGCTATAAAACATATAAGAAAAATTCAAAGTTTTATGAGGAAATCGCAAAACGATCAGCTCTTGTCGGACATACAATAGACATATTTATAGGCTCTTATGATCAGATTGGACTAAGTGAGATGGAACATCTAATAGACAAGACTGGTGGAGTGGTTGTCCAAAGTGACGGCTTTGAAACAGCTATATTTAAACAATCTTTACAAAGGTTTTTGAATAGAGATTCATCTGCAGGTTGTTTTGAATTTGGTCTTAATGCCACATTAGAGGTGAAAGTTTCTAGTTCTTTGAAAATTAGTGGATTGATCGGACATTGTACGTCCTTAAACAGAAAAACATCCAATGTGGGTGAGAAGGAAGTTGGAATTGGGGGTACAGATTCATGGAAACTAGGATCATTGTCATCGCATTCTACATATGGACTATTTTTTGAAGTTACAGGTGAAAGAACTTCATTACCTTGTCACACGATCCAATTCATCACCAGCTATCAACATACTGATGGAACAAGAAGATTGCATATCACTACTTCTCAAATACCAATTGTTGATTCTTCACAAGACCTGATTACCCATTTTGATCAGGAGGCTGCAACAGTATTAATTGCACGCCATGCTGTTCATAGAATGCTGAAAGACAGTACAGCAGATGCCATTAGATGGTGTGATAAGATTCTCATAGACTTATGTTCCAAGTTTGCTTCATACAACCTGAATGACCCTCGATCCTTTTCATTATCAGCCAACTTGAATTTATTTCCACAGTTCATGTATCATCTCAGGAGATCAAACTTCATACAAGTGTTCAACTCCTCTCCAGATGAAACCACATTCTATAGACATTGTTTCCTGACGGAGGATTGTATGAACTCTCTGGTCATGATCCAACCAACATTGACAGCATTTGAAATTGACCAAGAGCCTGAACCTGTCTTGCTGGACTCCTTGTCTATCAAGCCTAATAGAATTCTGCTTTTAGATACATTTTTCCAGCTACTGATCTTCCATGGGTCTCAAGTAGCCGACTGGAGGCGACAAGGCTACCAAAACCTCGAAGATTATGAATATTTCAAAGATTTTCTCGATATGCCAAGGGTGGAAGCTGCAGATATCCTTGTGGATAGATTTCCTCTTCCTAGATTTATCGATACAGAAGATGGGGGCTCACAAGCTCGATTTTTGATGTCAAAGCTTAATCCTACAACATCATATAAAAATGATGGAGATCTCACCCTTCTTGCAACAGGAAATGGATTACAGGAAGGTGCCGTCATTTACACTGATGATGTTAGTTTGCAAACATTTATGGAGCATGTCCACAAGGCAGTTGTCAAACCCTCTTGATATAATGGCTACTTAATATATCGTCAATAGATACGAGGCACTACTTGATCTGTGAACCAGGCATAGCTGCGAACACTGATCTAATAAAAAGCATACCGAGAGAGTCCAATTCAACAAACTCAACTCAACTAATACTTTAAAAAGAGAAAAATCAAAAATTATGAGACCCACACTTCTTTCTGATGAAAGAGAGTTGACAGATCAACCAGTAGCTGACATGTGCAATGCAAACTGTGCTGATCTGACCACAAGGACTTCTTGATCTCCTGTGATCACTCAAGGTAAGTATGAAGAAAGGAGAAACTCAAGAATCCCGACATTGGAAAAACAGCAAATCCTGTAGCTTTTATAGTTGAAAAATTCGTCTGCCATAAATATATCGTGCTGCTTCTTTAAAGCCGGGTAATTAGATTTTCTCTTCAAAGAAAACATTAGAGCTGATTTATTTATTAATAGCGGATTACGTCATTTAGTTCCGCATCAACCGCAATGATTAAGTATAAGTTTGCCCAGATTTGACTCTCAGAGTTAACTTTCTGCTTCTGATATGGCTAGTAATAAATAAGCTAATAAATATGAAATGCTCCACTCAGGAGAGCCATGGCTCCCTGTACCAGAATCTGTTAAAAGTTGGTGTCTTTTTGATATCTCAGTGGTTTTTCATTATTCTTGGATGCTTAGTTGCGATAGCTCATTCATATCCAAATTTTGCAAGACATGGAGGATTGATTCACGCGGAGTACACAATTGGATATGGAGCAGTTATTGTCATCTTTCTACTGTCTGGTCTCACTGTTGAGACCAAGGCTCTCTTGAAGAATTTCGGTAATTGGAGAGCGCATTTCACTGTATTGATTTCCTCTTTTCTGATTACGTCATCGATCATCTATGGAATCATGACATTAATACTAAAGTGTCATAATCCGAAGATTGATGATTGGATGATGGTTGGGCTAATAGTGACAGCCTGTTGTCCAACCACGGTTGCTTCTAATGTTATTATGACCAAAAACGCTCATGGAAATGATCTTCTCTCGCTTTGTGAAGTATTTATAGGAAATATTCTGGGAACCTTTATCACACCTTCATTGGTACAAATGTATTTTGGATCTAATACTGCGTGGTCCTTTGCAAACCCCTCACAAGTTCCAGGCAACTCTATCACAAAAATCTATAGACATGTTGTGACCCATATTGGATTAACTGTGTTTGTTCCTTTGGTAGTTGGCCAATGTATAAGAAACGTCAATAGAGAGTTTTTTGATAAGGTCGGTCAAAAATTGAAATTTGGGAAGATAAGCTCAGTAATGTTACTGATGATCATGTTTGAATCATTTTCCACGGCCTTTTATCAACGATCTTTTGTGTCTGTCAGCTACGAATCCATCATTTTCATTTGCTTCTTCAATGTTGGCATATATCTTTTATTCACATTGATCTGTTACCTCTTTTCACGTCCCCCAATTCATTTATTAGTTAGTGTTGAAGACGAAAAGAAGTCAAGAATGTTTAGACTTACTTACGGTTTCTTCAAACCTTTCTATTATTCTAGAGAAGATACAGTCGCCATAATGCTTTGTGCCCCAGCCAAGACTGCTGCCCTGGGTGTTTTATTAGTGACATCTCAATATGGCGAGACAAATCCCAACTTGGGAAAATTATTAATTCCTTTGGTGCTGTACCAATCTGAACAGGTCCTTTGTGCAGGTGCGCTTGTTATCCTGTTTAAGCATTGGATAGAGAGATCTTCCAAAACCGATGTCGAGCAACCTGTTTCTCATCAGGCGACCCGCTCGTCTACCTAATATCTTACGTAAGGTCATGAAAGTAGTGTGTGAACGAAAACAATATCATCCCTTTTTGGACGTAAAAAACTAACACATAACTGTTGAAGTTGAAAACACGGCTTGACTTTTTTGTTTTCAGTAATAAACCAGTAAGCCTCATCTTGATCGGTGATCACATCCTGTACTATACAATGTCACCATCCTTCAGAGAAGACAATTTTCTGGTGATTCAGCCGGGGTCGCAAAACACGCTTTTTAGTTTTGGAATTGAGGATATATTAACACCTCCAACATATTCCATTCCTACAAAGGTGTATAAGAATCCTACTGATTTGAAATGCTATACCATGAAGAAGCAGGACGACTCTTTAGCTGTCTATCCCATAGTAGAAGGTGATATTGTTGATGTTGGAGGACTGCAGTTTCTGATCAAGAGTATAGTGAAATCAATTTTGAAAGAGCATCCATTACTTTTATTGAATCACATTCCTTTATTACTCCTACAAACATCATCGAAGTGGTCTAATATTGCGATTGAGTCGATGACTCAATACGTATTTGAAACACTACAACTTCCAGCATTTTCTGTGGTTCCTGTTGCGCTTTGCTCCAGTTATGCTTTTGGATCTATCTCCAATACTTGTGTGATTGATGTTGGCTATGAGAAAACAGAAATTACTGCTATACTAGATTATCAAATATACCCACCACGTACACAGATTCTTAATAAGGGGGGACAGTTTGTTAATGAACGTCTATCTAGAATATTACCGAACTTATCCGCTAGTCAGATTGAAGATTTGAAAAAGTCAGCCATTTTTGAGGTTCTAAGTGAAGAAGATGCCAAACGATCATTTTTCGGCGTGGACGGTTTGGTTGAAGATAATCCAGAAGATGAAGGGGTTTTAGACATTGCAGCTATCGTCACAAGCAATAAATCGACTAGAGAGATTTTAGAGGAGAAGGAGAAGCAAAAGAAGAATAAATCAAGTTCAGCTAGCAAACCCAACTCCGAACTTGAAACGAATACATTTATTGACTCTACCGGTACAGAAATCGAGATTGGAAAAGAAAGGTTCCAGGGCTGTACAGAGCTGATAAGTTCGATCTCATTGGCGGTGTACCGATGCTTGGGAGAGATATCTGATCTAAAGAAAGTTCAAGAATGCTATGATAATTTGATCTTATCGGGACACACAACGAACATAAAGGGTTTCAAAGAAGCCTTACTATTCAAGCTATATGCTGATTATGCAATTGGACAATCTTCAGTAGACTCCGTTGCCAATGGGCAAAGTCAAGCACAATCTGCATTCCGAAATGAATCAACTAATCTTGTACAAGAGCTCAATATCGTACAAGCTCCTAAACATCTGAAGTATGTAGCCAAACCTGATTACTTCTCAGAGTGGAAAAAAGTGGGTTTTGCTGATTGCTCCTTTTTAGGCGGAGAGATCTTGGCTAAACAAATATACGGTTCAAGTTCAGGAACAGATTTGTTCCTCAGCAAAGAAGATTACAATGAGAAGGGACCAATGGGAATTTGGCACGTTAAGATGTAATATTAGAAAGCAAATTGTCGTTTCAGTAAGCAACTTTGTGATTAGGTAGAAATACATAGCTGAAATAAAGATTAGCTGGTAGATACTTTAACTAGTCTCCTCTTAGTCTTCTCGCTAAATAGATATCTTTTTGCATTATTGTAACCCTTTTGGCATGGAGTGCACATAGATTTGTATCTTCGAATAGATGCACCAAATATGCCTCAACTGCTTCTTGTAAAGCCATTATAGCAACCGATTGCCATCTATACGCAGAAGAGCGGCCAAATTCATCCTGAACAATTTCTCTCACAAGCCTTGCAAACGGTAGCTTTCTTATTAGTAGCTCTGTTGATTTCTGTAGTTTCCGAATCTCACGCAAGGCAACTGTTCCTGCTTTATGTCTTCTTTTCTGAGGCTTAACATCTGTAGGATCTCCAGGCTGATTTCTAAGTAATCTATCACTCAAGCTCGAAGAACTTGTAGCAACTACTTTCGGCGAAACAGGATTAGACTTCTTTCCTGGCTTTGAGCCTTTGGGGGTGTCTAAAGGAGGAGAGGACTTGAAGTGAGTACCTTGGCGTGACTTCGGGGAAGTTGCAACCATTTTTGACTTGTTTAGTCTCGCCATTTTGTGGTGTAAAGATTAAGCTCACTATGTTCAATTGATCAATTGGAATTCAATGATATGCAGCAGACACAGTCCCTTGTTGTATCAGTGCTTAGAAGCTGGCTTACATCTAACAAACCCTGTCAAATGGCTGTACTTCCCTTTACATGATTATCCTGTTTCAAAAACTACTTTACCCCTTTCGAGCTTAATTACAGGCTTGCGCGAATCAACAAAACGAGTAAAACTCGACGCGATTTTTAGCAAGAAGTCAAGCAAAAGCACGTCGATCGACGCAAAACTAGAAAAGACATGACATAATTTGTCTAAGAAAATAGAAATACAAATATGGTTGAAAATAGCCACTGCATCCATCCCTTAATTCAGACGGTGGGCGCCAACATCATATATCAGAACTGGTTTATCGGCTTAGGTGGCATTCTTAGCGGCGTTCTCAGTCTCTGCTATTTCTGAGCCCTGAGAAAATCCCGAAAATGTGTTTTTTAATTCTGCTCCATCTTCAGCGGAAATTTCAGTTCCAACAGCACTGGTCTCGGTGGGCTTGCCAACTGCTTCAGTTGTAGCACTCTCTGCTTTCTTTGGCTTACGCTTTGGTTTTGGTGGCTCCGTCGTCATGAACTTCATGAATCTCTTACCTAATCCATTCTTCTTGTCACCTTTAGTAGTATCCACAGCGGAATTTCCATTTCCAGTAACCTTACTTTTGTCGCTTGCAGTTCTTGCAGCTCTCTCGTTGGCAAGTTTGGCTGTCGAGGAGTTTATTTCTCCTTCAGAGACAACAGAAGCCATAGGAGGCTTTTCATTTGTTGGGACATCCTTCAGTGGATCGAAGCCTTTTTTGAGATTACCCAATAGTTTAATATCTTTCCAAGTCTTTTTCTCAACAGCAGATTTTGCAGTTCCCGATACCTCACCAGAAGCGGACTTTCCTTCGGATTCACTTATCTTCTCAGTAGCACTCTTTGGTACAACCTTGGGCTCATACTTGAATTGAGGAACAACCTCTGGCTGCTCCTCCGCTACACTTTCAACCTCAGCTGGCTCTTGAATAGTTGTGTCATCAAGCTCAACAGCCTTGTGCTCAAATGGAGCTTCCTCCGAAATATCATCTGGAATTTCCTCCTGTAGATGCTCAGGTAAAATACTGTTGATTTCCTTCTCCTCTTGTTTGAGGTTCGTTTTAAGTTCTTGCAGCTCGCCCAACATATTGACTCTCTTAGTTTCCATTTCTTCAATATCGGAAGTTAGCTTTTGTCTCACTGCCAAGAATTCAGACACTTCTCTCTCTTTTTGCTCAGAATCCAAGTCGGCTTGTTCTTTTGCAAGATCTGCTTCTGCACCTTCTCTTTCAGAGTCAGTAGTTGCAGCTGCAAGAGCCTTTTCAGTTTCTTCAATTCTTGCATTGATCTCGGCCAACTTTTCAGTCGTTGCTTTTAGTTTTTCCTGGGTGTTTTCAAAGCGAGCCGATTGCTCAGCGTTGGACGCCTCAGCCTCAGCTCTTTTGGAAATTAAGCCTTCAAGAACTGTAGTCTCCTGCTCAAGCTCAGCCAGTAGCGGGGCAACTTCCTCGTCTCTTTCAGCTTGCAATTCATCTATTTCCTTTTGTCTTTCTGCATCTTTTTCTGCCTTTGTGGCATTCAAAGCCGACAACTTTTCGTCCCTCTCAGTATCAAGCTGGTGCTTGTGTTCCTCCTCAGCTGTAATTTGATCTTGTAACTCCTTTCTATTTGTTTCCAAAATCTCCTGTTTTTCAGCATTCATAGCAGCCTGTTCTTCTTTTAAAGTATCCTTATCAGCTTGCAACTTCTCCAATCTAGAGAGCTTCTCAGATTGTCTTTTCTGTTTATTGGCAATCTTGGCCTCCTTTTGGGATGCAAAGAACAGGACCTGTTTTTGTTTTAAATCAAGATGTTTCTGTTGAGCATCTGAGTTGTAGTTTCTCTGCATTTCTGCCTTGGTGTCAATATCAGCCAATATAGGTTGAACGACAGAAGCAGCCAACTTGTTGATCTCATCGACAGAAAGAAGAAGTCCACCTCCAAGATTCACTTTCCCAGAAACCTCACTTTTTCTTCTTGCAAAGCTCTCTTGAGCAATCTGCAGTGCTTTGAGATTCATCTCCTTATTGCCAAAGATATTGTCACTTACCGCCTTATTGTCGATGCTGTCAAGTGTAGCATTTGCATTGCTGATGGCCTTCAATAACACCTTGTTATCAATCAAAGAGTTTCTTGTTAATGTTGCTCTCTCCTCCTGTGCATAGTCAAAATCAGGATTGAAGTTTTGAGAAGCTAAAGCCCCTACAGAGGCAAATTTGGCATTATCAACACCATCACTCGCTGTTGGGATGCCGTATCCACTTCCCCTTGAAGGAGTTAATCTTTGAGAAATGGACTTTCTTGCACTCTCTTGAGCAGAAAAGGTGATCTTACTGATATCGACAGCACTATTAGCTTTATTATACGCATTTGCAGTCAATAAACCAGATCTTGCGTCCAAACTGGTTGGATTAGTTCTGGATGTAATGCTTTTTGATGCACTGTCAGTGGCAGATTTGGTCAATTGAGAAATATCCAGATGTCTAGATACTTCATAAGCATTGTTAGAGGTGGCGATACCGTACCTCTGGTCTTGCTTCAATGTTAATTTGGCAGTCGATGGAGAACCCAAAACTTGAGATAGAGTAGTCTTTCCAGATCTAATGTCATCAAAATCATACAAGTCTTGTAGAGCACTGCGAGCCATGGTGGCAGATGACTGTTTCAAAACAGACGATGCAGCATCTTGAGATTCCTCAAAATCTACATCATCTGCCTCGTAAAAGGGATATTTCTGCGATTTAGCGCTAATTGCGGCATACTCCGCTTCAGGAGCAAATCCATTTCTCTTGTGTGCTTTTGGAGCTGAATCAGTTTTGGCAATTAGAGCAGCAGTTGCTGCCTCAGATGAAAGTTCTCTCTTATATGGATGGATAGAAAGATCCGAAGAAGCAGCAAGAAGTGCGGCAGTGTCTGAGGCCGACGGGTCGACACCCAAGTTAACCTTTGCAGGGTTGTTGTAAATACCATACTTAAGTTTCGCCTTGTATATGGCCTCCTCGCTTAAAGGTCTACCATTGGTCTGGTAGACTGATTGGCGGGTGCTCTTACTAGAGATGGACGGTGCGGATTCCTGGTAAGACATCATATTGAGTTGCGTTCAATATCTCCCGTATCTCTATCACCAGCTGTTGAAACTAATTTCAAGTGCAATACAAAAGAAAATCGAGCGGCCTTGTTTAAGAAACGAAGTCAGTTCAATTTGGAAACTTAGTAGTTTCACACTAGCACAATAGTTTGTCCAATGTCTGGCGCTTACCCGTTGACTAGACGAAATCCAGTTAAAAGAGTTAGCTGGCTTATTGGGTGCCGCTTTGGACTTTAAAACCTCACCTTTTTCGGAAACAGGAGCAAGCTAATTTATTGAGTAGCTCCTTTCTGGTGTACAGAGGAGCGTATAAAAAATCTTATCTGTACTCCACATGGCTGCTGTGCCACAAATTCGCGCTAAAACTCCTAGCAAATCAGCGCACCAGCCCCAGATCCAACCTCTTTTGGGACGCGAAATTACCCCTTTGGGCAAATGCAAATTCACGGAAACTTGGCTGTGGCAAGTGGAGGTTCTAGAAACTGCGCCACTAATCAGCCACATAACGAGAAAAGAGCTATTTGTGGTGCAGAGGTGAGCTGAAAATCTGACACCTGCCGATAAGGCTTTGTCAGGTGTCAGAAATATCAAACGGGCTTCAGCGCAGTTTCAAGTGTGATTAATTTAATTACACACTCAGTCCTGTCGTACCAAATAAAGAAACTTGTGAGAAGTCATCTACTTTACAATAGTAGCCGGACGACAGAGACACAGGTCAATTAGGCGCGTAACTAGCGGGCTAGTGCGTTGTGCTCAGGGTGTTTTCGTTCTGCATTGTTACCAAACTGACGTGCCTTTGCCATCCTTGGTGAGGTGGAACTTGACAGAAATGGCTACAAATTCTACACCATCTTCTCCGGCTACCCCAGTGGTCTCCCAGTTGCCGTACACAAGCTTCGAAGTTATTGAGCCTCGAACTCCTCACTATAACCCTCAGCTTCCTATGCAGAAGGACCTAGGTATGCTCTCTGATCTTCAACAACTACACTTTGATTCGAGCGAGTTTTTCAGTGAAATGGAAAATGACAAGGTTTCATTTACGGATAATGAGATTGACTTCGATACGAGTTACTTACAATCTAATACCCCTCAATCGTCTCAGCTGGACTATGTTGCAAACGACTCGATTTCTCATCTCCATGCAGAGGCAGATTTAACAGTTGACCCTACAAAGGTCATTTCGCATCTACGCGAAGATATTTCTTCGAAGAACGGCTGGCCGTTCAAAAGCTTGTACCTGTCCAGATCGAAGTCTGACGAGCATATTTATGTGGGAAACCTCTTACGTGAGGAGTATGATGACAGGCAGTTTATTTGCCAAATCAGTGACTTCTCCTTACCATCTCCAATTCATTTGTCCAATATTGATGATTCAGAAAGTTTGTTTTCTGATACTGACCACGGTACGGCTGGTCACTCTCCTTTACTGGACGATGCTTCTGCTGGGGGTCTTTTGGATGACGATGATCATATTCATTCTGCATCTCTTTTACACACGTATGATGACCTTGATGACAGTTCCGCCTCTGCTGCAGAAATTGAATTAATTAAAAATGAGATCTACTCACCAGATGATAGAAGTACTTCTGTTACACCAGCGGCTGAATCAAATGGACAGGATATTGCTAATGCATCCAGAATGAGGCGGAAACGGACTTCACCCGGATCCAAATCAAGGCATAGAATCACCTTAAAGCTTCCTGAAAAAACTCCTCGTGTACCCTCCAATGAAGACAAATTGATCTGCAAGGAGGCCGGTTGTGGTAAGCATTTCAAGAACAGAGCTCTGTTGTCACGTCATGTCAATTGCGTCCATCTTCATCTTGAAAGATACATATGTTCCTATTGTTTTCGGAAATTCACAAGATCTGATCATATGAAAATTCATATAGGTAGAATGCACCTAGAGAAGAAGAAGAGAGAACCCAAGAAGAAAAGAGAGCCAAAGAAGAAGCCCAGCTCTCGTTCCAAGAAAAGAAAATAACACATGCAGTTTTTTAACACACTGCCTATCGCTTTGCTACGCTGAACTCATATATTGAATCCCCATTGCTGTTCCCTGATTTTCATGAGCATTCCATTATCATCTCAGGTCTATTTTTCTCCGTTTTATTGTGCCTAAACCCTTGCTCTGTTCACTTTGTTAAGAAGGTTTGCTGTCAGGAAAACCTTTTAATCCGCTAATTAACGAATCACTTGCTATCAATTGCGCAATCGCTATAGTTTTGTTGTACTTCCTGCCGTCATTTGCTGCATATTTTCTTTGCATTCTAGAATTGATTTCTTTATTAGCGCTTCCATAATTGCATATATAACGCCACATTTGTCATTCAGTTATTCAGCTTTCACGTAAAGAATGTCTTCATTATTAGCCAGCTTGTCCTGGATATTCTGTAGTAGCTTTGTTCGTGCATATATCTTTGAATCCTTCAACTCAGGCTTATCGCCCAAGTTCAAGTACTGACCCCAATGTCTTGGTAAAGACAGCTTCATGCTGTCAAAGAAATTGTCCATGCAAGAAACATAGAAGTGAGCATTAAAGTCATCTGACGGATCGCAAGAACATTTACCTTGTGATCTCACATCATCATCTTCTGGGCATGTCAAAACGGGGCTATGAAAATATGAGATATCTTCGAAGAAGTGAAAGTCACTTTTATCCAAAAATAAAGCAGCCCCGATAGTATGGACTGGGGCATCTCCCCATCGCTCATAAAAGAATCCTCCGGAGCGGTCAAGGTAAGAAAAGAATGATTCGTACTCCGCAGACCTCCAGAAGTCCATATCGGCTATTTCGAAGTTGGACCAGAAGTGACACGTGTTGTACGTCTTTCCACCGTCAATTGATATGAAGTCGACCAAATTATCGTGCGACATCAATTTCCGTCCTCCTTTAGAAAGGTATTCAGTCACCGTGGGCCAGAGTGAGCCTATTGTAGCCGGCTCTTCAAACAGTGACACAGTGAACCCGTACTTCTTCTTGTTCAGACGAAAGAATCTAAAGATATCGTAGTTGATGTCACAGAAGAACTTGACGTCGGGTTCTATTCGGATGTAGTACTTATATCGCTGCATTAATTCATGTTTGTAAAAGAACCCGGAGAAAAACCGACACATGTGTGTGTAGCTTTCAACGTTCCCGTACGGAAGCTCTTTCATCTTCTGACGAACTTTCAAGACTTCGCCCCTATCGATCCAAGAGGGGTAAGACCAATGCTCTTTCGGAATCAATCCATAATAAGTACTTCCTGAACACAGTTCTGATGTACGGCTCTTGAATTCCTCTGTAAAGGGCTCTTCGTTCAAAAACACCCAGTCATAATGATACTTCAAGTTGAATCGATCCTCAAAGCTCTGAATCGACTGTAACATCGCGTAAAGATCTTCATTCCGGCATAATGACATAACCGTTGCATTTTCTCTGGTATTAATATGCAAATTATCAGCGTTGCCGTCAATTGCTTCTGGTTTAGTAGTGGAAACGAAGATGTACCCAAATACCAAAATCAGCCCAGTCAGCAAAACACGGGTAACAAAGCGTCTTTGTACTCTCATTCTCTGCGTCACTAAGTACTCATTAACATCGATCCAAACGCTAACTTAGTCTCGTCTTAATGTAAAGCCATTTTATTTCTCCTTATCGAGAGGTGCGAGGGTGCAACCCTTAGAAATATTCATATAAAAAGAAGGAGAAGTAAGGGGGCATGCAAACTCACCACCTCAATCACTGTGGCTAGTGATAGGTTATTGAGTAGGCTAGTGGCCATAATTTTCTATCATGTGCTGGTCAGGGACAAGGCTTTGTTATATAAGAAATACGATGCACACTATAATCATCATCAGATCTGGCGCTCTATAATTAACCAAATACTGACAAACCTATTAGTATTATAATTTATACTAGAACTAGACGCCCCATTTTAGTATTGGACTACATTGGAATATCAAACGCAGCCGTACATCTAATCGGCTGTTGTACCTAAAAGGAAATAAATACAAGATAACTTACCAAGCTCAACTTCTGCTGGAAATCACTTTTGCTCATCAATTGCGATACCAATTGATTATATTATATATTAACTCTTAGTCTATATCATTGTACTAACCTTACTCCTTATATTACAGTCCTGCATTGCTGTATATATTTGCACTCTTAGGTGTTAATCAATTTTGTGGTAAGTTCTGACATTCTTGTTTAAAGTGGTGGTGATTATAATGTGCGTATTAGTATATATTTTATTTACACCTTATCGTATTCCAGCGCTAATTGATGCAGCTTCGCTTCTAGTAGATGCAAGTAATTATAAGTGAAGTAGAGCGGCTCGTCGTTAGGAAATCCAAAAGGTGAAGACTCCCCCATCCAATATAAAGGATCGTCTTCAAATTCTTTATTTCCTATTAGAGTGAGTAATTTCTCCCAACTTGAAAAGGGGTATTTATAATCAGGTCTGAAGTTTGCCAAGAGAGTCGACTTTCTTAGCTCAATGATCATGAACTGGAACTCACTAATCAGCTTCATTATATGGTCGTTTTTCTTGCGAAACCGGGTCACAAGTCGTGGCTTTTCTCCGTGTCCTGTAGATGTTGTAGGAGCTGCTCTTTCAAACTTTTTTCTGAAGTTGGCTTCATCAAAGTCTTTATCAAAGCCTTTCAAAGCCTTCACTAATGCGTTTTCATGAGCTTGTGCCTGTCTGATAGCCGGCTCGGCAACTAATCCTGCTTGTGTGTATCTTAGGAGCTCACCTGCTATTTCTGTCGTCTTGGCAAACTCTTCGCTCTTGGTGAACTCAAGACTTTGGTGCTTAGAACGATTTACAAAAGTTTGTAACAATGCTTCAAAGGGCCCAACCTCTGCTCCTGCTGCATCTATTTCAGCATTTGTGTCATCAGTTTCTCCAAAAAACTGAATCAACCAGTTGAAGATCCCATGTGAATTATACTTAACAAGAACTCTCACAAACGTATCCACAATCTTGTAGTTGCTGAAGTCAGCCAGAGACGAAAATAGAACATCACTGAGACTGGAAACAAGTACAGTCATTATAGGAATGGCGGATATTGCCCAGACACAGAAGAACGATCTTCCACCAGACGACATCGGGGATGGGACTCCGTATCCGATTGTAACAAAGCAGAGAAAACTAAAGTAGCAACTGAGGTGGTAGCTCCAGTCTTCAAATGCAGTAAATACAAGAGCGCCGAGAAGCCAGAACAGAAGCCATATGGCAATAATTGACACAAAAGCAGATGCCTTTTGGCTTGTTTTCGCTTTTTTGGCGACTTGCTTCATCCTGTTAAAGGATTCCTCGCTTGTGACAGTTCTATTGGCGTTGAGAATCTTTTTTACTTGTCTATTTCTGGCTCGCTGAAGTCTGTTCCAGTAAAAAGTAGACGATGATGAGTAAAGAAGAAGCTCTCTAATTGTGGAAATGATCAGTCCAAACAAAACCAGTCCTACAATACACCAGACAAGAACAAGTGACTGTGCAAGCTGCGAGGCGGGAACAAAATCCCCAAGGCCAATTGTCAATATAGTGACTATTCCAAAGTACATTGCATCTCCAAAATCAATGTTCATAATCTTAGTAAACATTCCAGATCCCCAAAGGATCCAAACGACAAAGAAAATACACTGTACCATCAAAGTCTTTTGGACTCCATCAACATTAAACACAGGAGGGTACTTTTTCAGGAAGAAGCCAAGCTCATTAATTGCAAGCAAAACAAAGTTGGTAAAATGTAGTACAACAGTGAAGACTGCAAACCAAAACCCTGAAGAGTAGTTGTAGGTCCGGTAGTACTCGTTCTTCATGAATCTTATATGATAGACAATTGTTAGTATCAACAGGATCAGGCTTGCTGCCAACCATCCTGAAATAGATATGATTTGTGATCTAGTGTACCTCAATTGTTTTCTGAAATTTAGCAGCAGACTAATATTCGAAGTCAGCCCAAGAGCTACCGAAACAGAGTTCACAACATAGCACCAAACTTCATCTTTGCCAGCGGGGGTTCCATCCACTTTGAATTCCTTCCAGTTGCAGATTAAGGAAGCCACAGAAAGCAGGTTTGAAAGCGGTCCAATGCACCCACAGATCAATGGGACGTATGATGAGACAGTGAACCATAATGCGAAATCGGGATCTCCAGGTTTGACAGCAAGATCAGAGATGTCCCACTCTGTTGAATTCAACAGTGAGTTATAGTACATTTGCATGTGAGATAATGCCGGTTCAATAGATGACATTCTCTTTACAGAGTTGATTCCTTCAGAAGAGGCAGATCCAAAATAAGACTCCACAATAGAATCGGAGATGGACTCCAACTCTACATCCGATGATGTTGCGGTTGAAGACGTTCGCGTTCTCCCAACATCATCAGCCAAGTTTAGTTGCGAATCAATGTTCCGACTTTGGCTGGTGTCCTCAGGTATTGGGAGCGGAGGCTCAACGTCTCTTTTTTTTAATCTTCGCTTTGGCTTAGACCTACTCCGGGGTAACGGGATTCGCGGTTCCTCGTCGACATTCATCTTATTGGATAATGAGCCATGTATATAATCAGATACTAGAGGGACCGAGATCTGTACGTAGAAATCCGCTACCAAACACCCTATACATCGAACGAGCAACGCTTTGTGGCTACAGTTAAATTTTGTATACTTTTTCGCTTGGCGTTTTACAGGTACTGCATCGGCCGCACGGATTTAAAATTAATTTCGGCATTAAGTACCTAAAGTAGTAGCAATGCTTCTTATATAGAGCGAGGGTCAACTCATCTATCAGTTCTTCTTGATCATTCCACCAGTACGTTTAAGAAACTCAATCTCTTCCAGGATGAATTCACAATAACTAGAGGACTTGACCCCTGCCATAGAGAGATAGCCCAAATGAATTCCAATATCGCAAAAGTATTTAAACGTGATCTGCCACTGACGAAGCTCAAAGTCAAAGTTTATTCCACTTTGATCTTGATACATTCTGATTCGTTGGTTCCGCTTGTCTCTATTAAGAAACAGCGAGTTCTCCTTTCTCAGTGATACAGGGTCTAGCTTTGGGAAGTTTGAATGAACAAACATAGGCCGTGAATTAGATTTGCGAAACCAATCATTAAAAGTTCTGTCTCTGTCATAGACGTCAGAACTCGTCCACCAGTGCATAGCCCTAGCAAACATTGATGACTTCACCCCTTCTTCTTCTCTTCTAACCTTCTCTGTAAACCATTCAAGATACTCTTTCGATCTTTGATAATCGATAACAGGATCATATTGGATCATCCCAACACCATTGTATACCGTTTCAGGTTCGTGCTGCCAATAACCAATGACATCCACATGTTTCTTGACCTGATATACTGGTAAATTGAAAAATGTAGCAGCGGCATTGAAAGTTTCTTTGTCTCCTTCTCCTTTAGATCCTTGGGAAAATAGTGGATAATAATGCTGTGGGCCATAAAAGTTATAGTAGAATGCCAGTAATAGTGCTTGTATGTGCGTTTTTTTGTTGACAAGGATTTGTCCGGATTCTGTAGAAGAATCCGGTGTAGCTCCTTGCCGGTCATGCAATGGTATATCATCATAAGCGTGTATGTGTTTATAGCCGAAGTAACGAGGAGGGGTGACATCATCGATACAATTTCTAACCGGGGTGTCACCTAGTTTAATATCTGAGAGAAGATAATATGAGGGATGTGTTACTCGTCTCCAGAAATCGGGCCATAATACCATTCCAGATGTTTTGAAAGGCTCTCGTTCAACAATATAGTCTGGGTTTTCCACAGCTATATTATCTGCGTCAAGAAGCAAAACATTTTCAAAGGAAGATATCAACAGCGATAAAGATTTGAACTGGTAGCCCTTGATCTGGTATCTTTCTTCAAACTCAGGTAAATAGTCTGTCATCAACAGACAGCGAGCGTTCAAGCCTGGTAGAACTCTTTCGCAAAGATCAGGTTCATAATCACTTTCCCTTGGTAAGATGATCTCAACAGGCAGTTTTGAGCCAATTATCCGAAGATTTTCAAGCGATAATAATGAGAGCCATGAAAATCTGCCGCCTCCAACGAAAACAATTCCTGTTCCTTTGTAAAGACCCTCTGGGTAACTGGAAGGAATGTGATTGACTGCGTTATCGTGTGAAATAGCCAACTCAGCAATAAGCTCTAATGGGGCTTTTAAGCAATTGGAAAGAAACTTTTCAGAAAGAACAGGATACTTTTTCCCTCTGTCATGAACTGCAATATTAACAATTCCATTAGATCCGTACTCTCTAGGAACAATTATTTCATCCGTGCGATACGACGAAGCGACATTAGAGGGTAACTCAAAGGCTATTCGAGGCTGATTTGCAGTTATTGCATCTAAGAACTTCTTCATGAATTTTTGTAATTTCTCTGCTCTTTGTAATTCTTCTTTGGTTAATTTGGGACGAAGATATCTAGGGCTAGTATTTCTAGGCCTTCCTCTTCGGCCACTGGTAGGCCTCATCGAGCCCAGATTTCTTTCGTGTTCTCTAGTGTACACTTCATCATCTTCAATACCACCCAAGTCAAGAATACTATAGCCTTTTTTGCGCTTCATTTCTTGTCTAAATTTATCAAGGTCATTTGATTGCTTCAACATGTTGAAATGATTGCGTTCTTTGCTTTTCAAAACTTGTTGCTCATAATAACTCAAATGAGATCTAGAACCCCACAGCAATGACCCCAACACATATGTGGATATCAAAATCACAAGAATCACGGTCGTTGCATACCTTCGTCTTCTGTTCATTGCCTTCTGCACCCCTCGCCTCATTTTTAACAAAATAAAAGCCATGGTGATGCCTATCACAACACAAACACCTCAACAGCTGTCAACATATATATTCCTTATCCTATAGTTGATAGCCGACCTCACCGGCAAAACTAGCCGATCTTCGATGATAGAGGGCTTCTGGCCACAAGTCAAAACAAGGGTTCTTGTGCGGCTTGGTCAAAGAAACAAACCAGCCACAACTATTTTGGAGCGCCTGCTAACCAATTACCACACAATGACACTTCACCACCTTCCAAGCTGTCCGGATGATAGCCGATGCACCTCTTAAGCGGACGTTGTATTGTTATATACAATGAAGGTCCTTGTTCTGCTTTTGCGAGTCTGCGTGTTAAAGAGTTTTGCAATATAGGGTACATCTACCTTCAGACTAAAATACATCGCTGCACATCCGTGCACCGGGACATCGCTTATTTTTCACTGCCAGCCAAGTTGCGAGCTGCGCCCGCTCGTAACGCCTGGGCGAGTTCCAGTTGCTCAGCTCAAAAACAACACGGAGCAAAACATTCCTTCCGTTAGCCTTTGCAAGGATATTATTCAGCCGAACAACCCCCCAAGGCCAGAGATAGTCGGTAATCAGATCCGGAATCAATGCCGTCGGAAAGAAAGCTCAGATCGGATACGCAGACACGAAGACGTCAGTCTTCCGTTGGGAGAATTAATCTCGGAGACAATTCCGTCCCGTCTCTTCAAACTATGAAATCAAATGAGAACATCAAGCAGACTCGCGACTACCATCGGAAGAAGCTGAACGAAAAGACAGACACCGGAAATGACCTGGCAGTATTGAAAAAGGTATGGGTTTCTGTTACTATACTGAGCTATCGTCATACATGGCTTCCACCGCTGGTGTTTTTGGTTCTGACCCAAATTGCATATTGGTTCTCCAATAACTACACATCATCAAACCCATTACATATGTTTGTTACTATATCGAACAAGGTTGAAGGATCACAGCCCCCGGTATATGAGAAAGGTTATAAGGACTTTGCCTTTGTGGCCTATATGATGGTGTTTTTCACCTTTTTCCGTGAATTCTTGATGCAGGTTGTGCTGAAACCACTTGCACTCTACTTTGGAATCACTAGGGACTCCAAGGTCAGAAGATTCACAGAACAAACGTATTCCATATGTTATTATGGTCTGAGTGGCCCTCTCGGACTATACATTATGCATGGGATGCCTCTTTGGCTATTTAACACCACAGCATTTTATGAAAACTATCCTCACAAAGCTCTTGAGTTTGGTTTCAAGTTTTACTACTTGTCTCAAGCAGCGTTCTGGGCCCAACAGTCAGTGGTTTTGATGTTACAGTTGGAGAAACCCAGACGTGACTTCCATGAGCTGGTCTTCCATCATATTGTCACTATGCTTCTGATTTTCTTATCCTACAGATTCAACTTCACATGGATGGGATTGGCTATATATGTCACTATGGACATTTCCGATCTGTTCTTGGCCTTCTCAAAGACGCTCAACTACCTCAATTCTCCGGTCACAGGCCCATTCTTTGCGGGCTTTGTTGTAATCTGGTTCTACCTGAGACACTGGATTAATCTCAAGATCCTATGGTCAGTTTTGACTGAGTTCCGTTCAGTAGGAACATTTGAGCTCAATTTCGCAACAGAACAGTATAAATGCTGGATCTCACAACCAATTGTGTTTGTCCTCATCTTTGCTCTGCAGTTGGTTAACGTGTACTGGTTCTTTTTGATTCTAAGAATCCTCTACAGATATGTCTTCCAAGATATTGCCAAGGATGAAAGATCTGACTCAGAAAGTGATGAAGAAGAAGAACAAAAAACAACAAAAAAACAAAAGTAGAGTCTCCGTGATTGAAGAGACTTATCAGTGTAATCAGTAGTTTAGTCACCTCCTTTAATTAATTAAAATATTTACAGCTTCACACTATTTGATTCAGTATGTTGTATTTCATGCAGCTCAAGGAGCTCTCTATATACATAGCAAAGAGCAATCAAATGGAGATTTCCGTCACTCTTCTCTCTCCTCATTTTGGGAAACAAAAGGCTCAGTAGTTTCCAAGCCCTTCTTAGACTTATACAGTTTCACTTTCTCTATTCTAGAACGATAGCCTGCCTCACCAGCCTTCCCAAGAACACCAACAATCAGATTTGTAGCTCTGACAGAATCATCATTAGCTGGAATAGCATAGGTCACGATGCTTGGGTCACAATTGGTATCAACAAGGCCAATCGTCGGTATTCTTGCTTGGTTTGCTTCTTGAATTGCAACGGCGCTTTCAAGAGGATTCAAAACAACCATTAGGTCCGGCTTTATCACCTGGTTCAATTCATCCGGCGATAGTTCTTTCCCAGTAGCAAGGTCTCCCATATCTACCTCCTGCCTAGGCTTTGGGTTCTGTAACGAATTTGTAATTGTACCAGGCACCCATTTACGAGCAACATAGTAACCATTACAGCGCCGTGCTGCTTCTTTCACGGATCTGAGCTGGCCCTCCCTTAAGCCTAAAAATAAGATAAGACCTCCGTTGGCTGCGACCCCTTCAACCACTTTTGCAGCTCTTTTCAAGTAGTTGATAGTCTTGTCGAGATCAATAATATGAATTCCTTTGTATTCCCCATAGATGAAAGGTTGTGTAGAATGTTTCCAGAGCTTTACAGAATGCCCTAAGTGAGCACCAGACGCCATCAGCCTCTGAACGGTCATTTGATTAGGACGTGCTGGGTTGGTGATCAACTCATGAGGACGGTACACTTTATCAATCTTCGAGCCCAACGAGCCCATCAATTGCTCGTGATGTCTCTGTCTGATCGCAAGCTCCGCCTCAGAGTAGGGCTCCTTCTTGGATGACGGAATCAGGTTTGGAAACTGAGAAAGCAGAGCCGATGATGATGTGAACTGCTTTGTCAGCTTATCCTTTTCCATGTATGTTCTGAACAGTTTCTGAAACTTCTGCAATACAAGTTGATCTCGGTTGAGCGTTGGTCTTGGCGCACTGTTTATAAGCTCCTCAAACTCTCCTTTTGTAGTCGATAGTACCTGAGCCAACTCATCAGCTGAGGCGATACTTGTTTCTGCAATTCCCTGCTGATCGTTTGTAGTTGGCACACTAGTTGCCGAGGGCTGTTGCAGTAGTCGGCGGTCAGTGAAAATAAACCGGCGCTGAAGCCGGATTCCTGTTCTAGCTTCAATCGTTCTAGCCGCCACACGCATTTCGCGCCAGTAAAGTTGTCTCTAATTCAAGCTGTTGAACGATGTATCACCCCTTGTTGCTGGTGGTGCTTAAGTTTGGCCGTTAGTTCGAAAATTTTCACCCAGCCAACCTGGTTCGCAGAAAACACCCACACACCGAGAACCACCCGCACTCTCCAGTTGAGAAGTATGGCTCTGCCAATAGCTCATACTGGCCGAGTATCCGCCACCCACTTCTTGGAAGTCTATGGCTCGCTGGTGTGAGTACGCATAAGCCAACTAGCCCAGCACTAGAGCTTTGAATTACATAACAATGACGTAATCATAAAAGATAATTGAGACGAGTTGTAGCTGAAATTTATTTTTTGTTAGAAGTAGCTGGTGAAGCGACGCAAATGATAGCTCGCTGTTTGAAACAGAGGTGAAGACTGTTGAGCTGTGAGGAGTAGTTTACATGCTGGGTGTAAGATGATCAGGCCGCGATTGTTGCCTGGAAGTTTTCACCGGCATTTTGTACGACGATACTCGTCGAATAAAAGTGGAACTTCGATTACAGCAGAATCCGACTTTGCATTCAGAAAGAATGATCTAGAGCAGCTGAAATTTCCAGAGCAAGATCGTTTGTATTATCCGTTGATGGGATCTCTAAAAGAGAACGGACGTAATGCGAAGGTTGAGAGAGTGCCTTCCTTTATTGCTAGTTATAAATCATTTTTCCAGAAGAATTCTGACATTAAAGTTATCAAAGATAAGTTCTCTGTTCTAAGCGGAAAAGTGAACAGCATCCGGAAAGCAGGAAAGGGAAGCATGTTCATTGATATTGTACAGGATTACGAGAAGCTACAGATTGTAGCAAATCACAAGATAATGGGGATTAGTAAGGATGAGTTTTCTGACATTCATTCAGCTTTAAAGCCAGGAGATCAGATTTCGTGTATTGGAAATCCAGGCATTACCAATGTTGGCGAGCTGTCTTTGAAGTTGTCTGATCCAATCCGAATCGCTTCTCCAGCATTACATCCTCTTCCCCCAAAATTTAGTGAAACGTCGAAAGTCTACAGTAATCGTGTGGTTGATTACTTGATCAATAAGCAGTCTAAAGATATCATTCTCGTTCGCTCCAAGATCTTATCTATAATTAGGAGTTTTTTGGAAGATCGGGGCTTCATAGAAGTGAACACTCCGATAATTGGTTGTGGAAATACGGGTGCTAATGCAAAGCCGTTTTCCACTACCTCTGTACATTTAAGGAATAGCGACAACACTTTCAAGGAATTGAATCTCAGGGTTGCACCAGAGTTGTGGTTGAAACGACTGGTAATAGCGGGGTTTGATAAAGTGTTTGAGATTGGACCTGTGTTTAGAAATGAGGGAATTGATTCGACCCACAATCCGGAGTTTACAACCTGTGAATTTTATCAGACATTTATTTCACTTGAGGATCTGATGACTATGACCGAGGCCTTGATCATCCAGATTGTGAAGAGTCTGATTGATGATCCAAAACTGGAAATTTGTCACACAAGATGCGCCGCTATACTGAGTGAATATGAAGAGTCTGGTGGATGTTTCCGGAAAGTAGATTTTGTGAAGGAACTTGAGCAACAAACAGGGATTGAACTCCCGGCTGTGCTGAACTCTGAGTCTCTTGTGAGCTATTACAACCAACTGAATCTACAGCTGCCGTCAGTGAAGTCTGAAGCTCAGCTTCTGGACAAATTGTGTGGAACATACGTGGAACCATCATGTGGTGAAGGTCCAGCATTCATCTTTAATCATCCAGAAATTCTGTCTCCTCTTGCAAAGTCAACTGGAGAAGCGCATATATCCAACAGATTCGAGCTTTTCATCAATCAAAAGGAGATTGTCAACGCTTATGAAGAAGAGAACAATCCTTTCAAACAAATTCAAAAGTTTCAAAGTCAGCAAGATGCAAGAAATGAATTCAAAGACGAGGAGTCGATGATCCCCGATTACACTTATGTCGAGGCAATGGAATGGGGAATGCCACCAACGGGGGGCTGGGGAATGGGCATCGATAGACTGGTGATGTTGCTAACCGGTAGTGAGAGAATTGATAATGTTCTAAGTTTTGGCAAGCTTACTGACGTTTTACGGCAATAGCTTGACTTGTAGAGATCCTGTACATAGTGTTTCACTCCAAGAATAATTTATGGGTATATAGAGTATAAATTCTCGTGTTACTATTGTGTTTTATTAATAGCCGCAGAGCCATGCAAATAACTGCAAAATAGAGACTACTGAACGCTGACCAAGAGTCTATGGAACTAAATATACATCGGCTACTTTCTTTTGCAGACTATGTACTAGTTTCAGCAGGATCATCTGAAACTAGTGTCATGCATATATTCGTTTACTAATAGATGCACTTTTCAAACTGGAAGACATAAAGAGGTGACTACAACCGAGACGAAAACGGAATTAGTGCTCAAGTCTGTCACCCTGAGGCATAGACTCGTCCTTTTTGACAGTCTCTCCTAACTCATAGTAACCCGAGAACCGGATGACTAACAATAGGGTTTTTGGAGGTGATCGAGTAGCCAACTGGATACCATTTTATGGAGGCCGGCGATTGCCGAACACCGCATTTGTCCTTAATTTATTGCGATTTTGCGCCCGTGCAGATCGCAGATTTTCAGCTAGTAAAACAGAACAAATGCAGTAATCGCCTGCTGCTAGAAATTCAGTAGTGCGTTTGTGACAGCTACCATAAGCGATGCAGTAGTATGGCTTATCTGGGTGAGCTGCGGTGTTGAAACAGCTGCTATGGAAAGCCTTGAAATCTATACTGTTCTGCTGTCGCAATCTAGATATATATTACTAGTCGTACAGTGTAACTGTACCAAGTGTACATTACGTAGTGTAGCGGTCTACTATCAACAAGAAATGAACTTTCTACAATGATGCTATGACATGCATTGTCGAGTCACGCCAGCGACATGTACCTCGCCCCAACGTACAGTACATACAGCTTGAAGACTAGACCGAAGAAAAGGCCAAAACAAGGCATGGTAAGGGTCTAGTGATACAGGATTCAGACAAAGGCAGGAGTAAAGAGCACTATACAAGCATACATACATATATTGCAGGCAGACTACTGCTCAAGATAAATTGCCTGATTTGGATACTTACCGTTAGACAAGAAAAAATTTCCTTACAACTTACGGGAGAGGCAGAGAAAACGGTGATGCCGGATGCAAGGGGCTGTTCGGGAGTACCTCAGAGGGGGAAAAAAATTTTGTGATGCGGACTCTCTACCGGGGAAATCATTCACGTAGGAGCGGCGCGTGTGGCCGAAACGGCGGAAGCACGCGAGGGAAGACAGGTGGCTTAGTGTTTTCTATGCAATAGCACTGTTTTTTGTGGTTGACAGGAGATCGGGTGTAAGCGTCTTGCATCAGAGGTTCGGCCATTTCCATTACATAGTAACTAATCGGTCAGGCGGAATGACTAGGCTCAACAAGTCTATCAAATCTATAGTGGCGAAGCCTTAGTAGTATAACCTTCCGGGAACGAGACCAAGGCTTGCGGGTAGGCTGTTAGCTTCGCGCATTTTCCAGCCAACCATGTCGAATCTCTCAGGCCTGACGTATAATCAACTATCCGTCACTATTGGATCTCGCCAGTAGATAAGACGGTAAGGTCGTGGTTTAGCCAGATAATGTCTCTATGTGGAAAGGTTATTGTTGTATGTGCCCACAGAGTGATTGCCTTACGGCATATATTTCCACTAGGTATTGTTAAGCGTCTTCATCTATTGTTCTAATGTAGATAGTGAGTATCTCTCTTGTTTCGACGCATATCCCTTTTCAAGCAAACCATTTTTTCATCACCGAATGCTATCTATGCAGCCTTTTCGGCCCTAGAGTAGTTTATATAAAAGGAACGAGAGTTAAGCAGCACAGCTATACTCTTTGTAAGCTTCTGCTTAGAAATCAGAATAAATCGCTGCTATCCTTAATATACAGCAATCACACGGAATCACGGATATAGGTTGTGTGATAAGTAGAACGGGTTTATGCTAGCTAAATCTATTTTGCTTATCTAGATTCTATAGAACAGCATTCTTTCAGCTTCCAAAAATGACATTTTCTGAAAGAGCCGGTGCTGTGGCTAAGAGATTCCGTCATAAGGTCACTACTCGGGACGGTATTCTTGGGGACTACGACTATGCATACCTTTTCACCCCAAAAGTCCCTTTTATGAAGGGGTCAGCAAAGACGCAACCGTTTTTCGGTCTTGATGATGATATTCCTCTTGTCTTAGGTTTCCTTCTTGGTCTTCAGCATTCGCTTTCTATGTTGGCTGGTTTGTGTACTCCTCCTCTTATCATTGCTGGTCTTGCAAACTTATCTGCCGATATTGAGCAGTACCTTGTGTCTTGCTCCCTTATTATATCTGGTCTTTTGTCAGCAGTCCAAATCACCAGATTCAAAATTCCTTTTACTCCTTATTATATAGGAACTGGTCTTGTTTCTGTGGTTGGTACATCGTTTGCTACTATTTCCATTGTCTCTAAAGCTTTCCCAATGATGTACAATAATGGTGAATGTCCAGTTTCTGCTGATGGAACTCAACTTCCATGTCCTGATGGATACGGTGCTATTCTTGCTACCGCTGCTGTATGTGGTTTGCTTGAAGTTCTTCTTTCATTCCTTCCTCCTGCCGTCCTACAAAGATTCTTCCCTCCTGTTGTTACTGGTCCTGTTGTCTTGCTTATTGGTGTCTCTTTAATTCTGACTGGTTTCGAAGACTTTGTCGGAGGATCTGGTTGTATGACCAGTCCTAATACTTGTGCAAAAGGTTACAGTTGGGGATCTGCTCAGTTCATCGGCCTAGGTTTCTTGGTTTACTTAACCATCATTCTTTGCGAGAAATGGGGTTCTCCAATTATGAAATCATGTGCTGTTATTATTGGTCTCTTAGTTGGTTGTATTGTTGCTGCAGCCTGTGGATACTTCAGTCATGAGGGCATTGATGCTGCCCCAGTTGCTACGTTTATGTGGGTGCATACTTTCAAACTCAAGGTGTACGGCCCTGCGGTATTGCCGTTCCTCGCTTGTTATATTGTGCTTATGATGGAAGCTATTGGTGATATCACTGCTACCTGTGATGTGTCTAGAACTGATATCGAGGGACCTCTTTACGAGTCTAGAATCCAGGGAGGTGTTCTTGCTGATGGTTTCAACGGTATTATTGCCGCATTAATGACCATGACTCCAATGTCCACATTCGCACAGAACAATGGTGTCATCTCCATCACCAAATGTGCATCCAGAACTGTTGGATACTGGTGTTGTTTCTTCCTGCTTGTCATGGGTATATTCTCGAAATTCGCAGCTGCCCTTGTTGCTATTCCAAAGGCCGTCCTTGGTGGTATGACTACTTTCTTATTCACATCTGTCGCCGTCTCTGGTTTAAGAATTATCGCCAGTACCCCATTCACCAGAAGAGATAGATTCGTTCTGACATGCTCCTTGATGTTTGGTTTCGGAGCTACAATGGTGGCCGACTGGTTTAGTTATGTTTTCACGTATGATGGTGATAACAAAGCCCTAAGTGGTTTCTTCAACGCTATCATTCTTGTGATGGAAACTGGGTTTGCTGTTACTGGATTCATCGGTGTCATTCTTAACCTCGTCATTCCACAAGAATTCGATAATGACGACTTGGCCGAAGACATCATCGAGGACCATGTTGTGGAAGAGCAAGACGATCTAGAAGAAGGTTCTTCTTCAGAAAAGAAGTCTACCGCCGCAAACAAAGTTTAAGATTATAATTTACTACTCCTTCGATCTATCCACTGTCCCAAATATATGCGTATTAATGCTTCAATATACATACATTTTTCGTAAAGCTGCCGTAGAGATTGCATCTGCCTTTGCAACTACCAGTGAATTCAAGGCCAAAATGTGCCTGATCTTATCACCACTCAGAGCTCTGTTGCTAGTCTCTCCACTTGCATTTGCTTCGACTCTGTTGCATTGAGTGAACTGTAGCTGCAAAGTATCTTTTTTAGGGCAGCTTTATCTCCTTGCTGAATGTACTAAGTTTGTTTTATGCAACCTGCTGCATGCAACGACACAGAATATGCAACATAAAACTCTTTATCGGTAGTGCAGCGTCAGTTTTATTGTTGAAAGTCCCTCCCCCATCTATCAGGTGTCCACCTATAAACACTTCTTTATCATATTAGACTCCTCAAACGAATAATGTAGATCAGACTCAGGATATGAACGTTCGGCGATTCGGCTATTACTGAAAAAATTACAACCAGCATATTGACTTATCCTATGTTTGGTTGGTAGCCTTCCATTCCTCGTACTCACGCTTTCGTTTCCCTCTGTTCAAGTTATATCTATGTCTTTTGCTTCTCATATGGATTTCATACTGATTTCCAACGAGAACTAAAGGTTTTCCTTCACTATCGGTACAAGTAGTGCAAGTATAATGTTTCCACTTTGACTCATCATTCCTCATTCGCGTTTCTCCATTTGGGTCTATACTTATCAGATCTTGTAAAGACTCTGGTATCAGCTGCTCTCCAGATAGTGAGGAGTCTTTCAAAAATGTAGTACAGATGTGAATTCCGCGCTCAAGAACATTAAAGTTCCATGAATTCAAATCTGTAGCATCCAGAGCAGCTAGTCTTCCACCATTTATCCAGTTATGTTTCCCTTCTTTTGCAAGTTCCGGCGCTAGCGCATTTTTGATCCATTTCACTTGCCTTCTTGCATATCTTCGAGTACGCAATTTCATATCTTCAACACATGCAATAAATGTTTTGTCATTAAAAACTTGATCTGACGGTACCTCACTTAAAGAATGATTGCTAAGGTAAGGTAAGAATTCTTTGAAGCCAATCACTTGCCATACTCCACGGTCCAAATCCATGTTCGGTGTCATATTCTTGTAGAAATCATACAACTGATGTAGTTCCGTTAGGGCCCCATTGTCCATCATCTTGTCAACTCGGGAATCTAATCGTGGATCAAGCATAGAAAAGTCAGAATAAAGCCAAAGGAAGAGAGTTTTGAATCGAAGTGTAGATTTGGTGTGATCATGGTCCCGTTGACTGGAGTAAATTTCTGAAGCTCGCTTTCGAGTGATGAAGAATATCTCAAGAGCCCTTGCTATTCTCCTGTGGTCATTTGGGTGGAATTTCTCTGCAAGTTTTGGATCGTACTGTTTCAATGTGAAGAGTATTTTATCTGGTGGTCCTAGTAAAATGGCCTTTTCCTTTTCCGATATTATATTCTCTGACGCTGCTGTCGGATCCGTGTCTATGGTTTTATTAAGAAATAGCAAGCTCTGTAGATAATAATGCGTACCTCCCACTATTATAGGAATCTTTCCGCGGTTTTGGATATCCTGGATCGCACTCAAGGCTTCCTGTTTAAATCTATGAATATAGTACTCTTCGTCCCAATCTACATGATCCATCACTCTATGTTCAACTCCGCATCTTTCATTCATAGGATGCTTGTTTGTGATCTGTTCTATTCCTTTGTACATTTGCATTGAGTCAGCGTTGATTATCTCTCCATTAAATCTTTTTGCTAGTTCTACACCTAGCTGAGATTTCCCCACACCGGTGGTTCCTACAATGGAAATGACTGCATTACCAGCTGAATGCGCGTTAATAGGTGCTTCCATTATATATTTCCACAGTGCACGAAGCATAGCCCAGCAGTTTTGCTTTCATGGTGATTTCTGTCCAGAGTACTGTGTTTGGCTCTCGGTCTTTAAGCTCTGATATCTTGAGCCTTTGAAAACTGACATATCGACGCGAGTAGACCCAGTCGACCCTCAGCCGGGTAACACCAGTGTTATTCAACACTCAAAATTTTTCACAGGTGAACAGTGAGCTTTTATCGTGGTAGGTAAATAGAGCATTGATTTTGTATAAGTAGAACACACGCTTGTCATCCAATTGGTTTCTCATACCGCAAATAAGGCGCAATCATAGAAGGTTGTTTTGCTGGGGCCGTGAATAGCGCAGAAGTTGAAGCCCAGTATTGAACGTCAGATGAGCGCATTAAGAGGCATGAGCTTGTTGGCTCGATCTCAGCTGCATCTTGCAAGCAGAAGCATATTTGCCCAGCAGCGATGCAACTTTCATACAGGATTGGCAGCATTTGCCCCAAAATCCCAGAAGGCGATGAAACTCAAAAAAGCAGCGGACAAAAGATTACAGCGGAGGGAGGCTCGCCGTAGAGCTGAAGCCAAAGCTCCTCCTAGTTCGTCTTCCCTATTCATGGAGATACCTCTTGCTTTGCGGTATCTAAGAGCTTCTGAAGTTGGCAGAGATATAAATGAGGCTGTTTTACAGATACAAACTTCTGTCCTTAGTGAAAAGGGGGTTGCTCCTTTGCAGGGAGCCGTTAGATTTCCTAAACCTCTCAAAGATACCAGAATTTTAGTTCTTTCAGGGGATGAGACCAAAAGACAGGAAGCCCTTGATTCTGGAGCCAGTAGTGTTGGTGATTCCGAGACCATTGAACAAATTGCATCAGGTTCCTTTGAACTGAATTATGACAAGGTAATTGCTACTCCAGATATTGAGCCACAGCTAAGAAAGGTTGCTCGAGTCCTCGGTCCTAAAGGTCTGATGCCTACTTCAAAGAAGGGGACAGTGACTGATAATATCAAGCAGCTCATAGATTCGAATCTTGGAACCCAACCTTTCAGAGAAAAGAACGGGTTTGTTTCTCTCACCATTGCACGCTGCGACTTCTCCGATGAAGATGTTCTGAGAAACATTCTAGCTACTTCATATGCTATCAAAGATTCAGTGGCAAGCATCAAGACTAAAAAGCCCATCGTTTTGGGAAAGACTGTCTTAACCACCACTCACGGACCCGGCATAGTTATAAATTTCTAGTCATCTACAACTAACTGTATATAGAAACAGCATGTCTAGCTTTAAACTGACTCTTGCACTGACTACATTGCTCGAGGTGTGTTGATGAGACAATTTACGGGTAATAGAAAAACACTAGATAAAAAAATATACTCACAAAAGTATGAGAATCAAGAATACGTGTACTTGTCATCATTCAGCCCACTTGTAGCAGCGAAGGACGGTATAAGAGGCTTTAGAATGGCAACGCTGATTGCTGCCAAGCTTTCAGAGGCTGATGTTTTCCTGAGACGTAAAATCATACTGTCTTTGCTGCTGATCTGTGGCCTTATTGGTCTTCCGTTGTGGTACCTTACAACCTCAGTTCAAAGGGCAGAGCTTCCAAAACATCAAATTTACAGGCTCAACGATGAGCTGAACTCCCGTGTCCATATCCATGTTCCTGTTTATTTGGATGTTTCAGAGCCTTTGGTTCCAATGGTAGAGACGGCCCAGAAAATATTGGATGATAGAATATCAACTCTGGGGCACGATATACCCGTTGACTGGCGAATAGTTTTGAAAACAGAATCTAAGGGAGAGGAAGATTACTTTGTGAGTCTCAGCGTTATAGAAGATGATGGGGAGGGAGGAGGAGAGTCTCTCTATGTGTCACCGTTTGATGATCGTCAAATAAAGCTTTTCTTGACCGAAGAGATAATAGCTAATAATCTTGTGACAGATTTGCTTTCCAAGGCTCTTTTGGAAAGCGTGTTCAAGTCTGAAATCAAATTGTTCAGAGAACTAGATAAGCCGGAGAGCGTGATCAAGATGCCCTATTCTCCAACGTATCATGTCAGCTTGTCTCTTCTTCAAGGTGGGCCTGACCCAATAGGATGGGACATCGAAGAAGCGTCGAAATTGTTCGTTAATTATCTGGATGGCTTGCGATCATTTGCAAACTTTACACTGGATTCTCAGGTTGAAAGCTATAAAAGCTTATCTCCTAATACAAACCTGAGATTTGAGGAGGGCACTGGAAACATATTGAAGCAATCTGATACTTCTACATTTGTTGACTACTCTGAGTGGAGTCTTGATCAGAACACAGATTTATCTCCCGCCATCAATTTTATTGCGTACGTGCCAGCAGCCGAAAATAAACCCATAATAATAGAAGGATCACGATCAAATTCATTCATTGTCCCTCAGTGGGGAGGAGTGGCAATAGTGAATACTGACAAAAACTACTTCGAAGTCGACGACCTTATTCCTATTATGGAACTGTTTGCATCTCAGTTGTTTCATCTCTTGGGTGTTGTTTCTGAGCCAAAATCTCCAACTATACGAACAGATATTGTTACACGGTTCCAGACTGTCAAAAACATGAAGAATTCAGTAGACAACCTGATTTCGTTGGTAAAACTTTGCGATCAACTTCCTACTATATCGATTCCGGATTCGACATTAAGTCAAGTTAATAATGCCATCGCAAAGATTGAGCGTTCTATTGAGATGATCAGTTGTGGGAAATGGGCAGCTGCTAATTCAGATGCAGCAGATGCTTTCGTCTTGTCAAATAAAGCGTTCTTCCAAAAGGATATGATTCAGCAGATGTACTTTCCTGACGAACATAAAATGGCTGTTTATATGCCTCTACTTGGTCCCTTTTTCACCATTACGTTGCTGGGTTTGATTCGATCTATAAAAGAGGTGAAGTCTCTAAAAGTTGGTCAAAGCAACAAGAAAACTGATTGATTACAATAATCTTGATCTTCACATAAAGAAAACGCAAAATTATAAGTGGTTGTATAGGAAAACCGAAACCCCCACGTCACTCCCTAAACGTCCTCCTTGACGTCGTCAGGAGTCTGTTTGAGGGCCACAGCATCAATCTCGCTGTCAACCATATCTTCTGGCTGCAGGTTGGAACGTGGACCATGGTAGAATTTGTACTTATAGACATAAAAGTAAACCAAAGAGAGAATCCATGTTCCACAAGATATCACAACAGTATAGTTCATGGTGGTTTTTTCCACCTCTTCTGCACTTGGGAACATACAAATGAATATAATGTAGATACCCCATAGGCATGAGATGTAGCCTCCAATCTTAAAGACTGTATCACCAAGATAGAATCCTCCTGGTCTGAATCTTTCCCAACCGCTGGTGATTGCTAGTAAGATAGGCGTACACCAGGCAAGATAGTTACCTGAGACTGCCAAAGAAAACAAAGCTGAGGCTGCAGTTGATCCTGCCAAACACAGAAGACCCAAGATAATGGCAATGATTGTTGCAAAGAGAACAGCTCTGATAGGCACCTTGAGCTTTTTGTCGACCACTTTGACGATTGAAGCGAATGGCAGACCATCATCACGGGCGAAAGCCCAGATTTGACGTGAAAGAGCGGTCAAAATCGACGAACCCATCAACCATTGGCAAACTGCCATTAAAGACATCATAGCAATTGCCCATCTTCTTCCTAGAGAATCGTAAATGATCTGGGCCATAGGAAATCCTGTATCAGTTGAGAGGACTGTCTCAACATCTGGGTTCATGCAAGCATTGGTGCAGATAATAATAAACCACCCGATGACTCCACATGCTGTGATGGATCCTGTGATTCCGATAGGAACTCCGTAAGTTGCGTTCTTAGCCTCTTCAGACATGTGGACACAGGAATCAAAAGCACCAATTGTCCAAACTGCTGTCATCATAGATAGACAGAATTGGAAGCCTTTTGGCCAATCTGAAAAGTTCTCAACCTTTGCAAATATAAACTCACCCCCATTGAAGCTGCCATTTTTAGCTGTTCCAATAGGTAGGGCTATAAGAAATAACACGATCAAGCCGGTGTTGCAGACAGAAGATGTTGTTTGAAGCATTGCAACGTTACGAGATGAGAAGCATGTGCAGATTGCTTGTGCACAAACACACGCAACAAAAACTCCATAAGTTCTTGCGCTGGTGATTTCAAATTCTCCTTCCTTTTGTAGATAGACTGCTGCTAAAATCTCCTGTGCATTTCCATATCCAACCGACACGAGACCTGCGCATAGAGCCATCGAGTTTGATAGTCCAATCACGTACGATAGAGGAACACGAATCTTGTCTGGAGCATAGTAGTAAGTCCAGAAATATAATCCACCAGAAGTTGGAATAGCACTAGCCAACTGTGCTAAAGACACTCCAAGGTTCAAGATGAATACAGATGAAACCAACCATGACCAAAGAAAGCCTGCTGGACCAGCGGTAAGCCCAGTACCAGTAAGTGAAGCAATTGAAGGCAATAGTCCCATGATACTGTATGCAATTCCAAACACCTGAAACGTGGAGAATGTTCTTTTAAGTTCCTGTTTATACCCAATTTCATGAAGAAGGTCAACGTCTCCTATGGCAGTCTTGGCATCAATCTCCCTAATGGGTGATTTAGCTGTTCTGATCACGCTGACACGAGAGTCTATCTGTGACTTGACAGATTTGATGGGGTTTAGCTCTACCATCTTGAACCCAATCAATATGTTCGAAAAAAGAGATAAAGAACTTCCTGGTCTGTGAAATTGGATCTACCACTTTTCATTTCAGGATCTGTTCTCCTCTGATGTCTATTTATGTCTATTTATGCCATGGGCCGCAGGTTATCTGGCTACCAGATGATATCTCTCTTGGCTGTGACGGTTTAAGCCGCATAGTAAAGCCGCTACAAAATTAGCTATCTATTTTTCTATTGTTGGAATCTGCTGCTAACAATTGCGACCGCCAAAATTTCGGCCCCTTCTCTAAACTCTTCTTCAACTGATACCACATTCGCTTTATTTATGTACACCTCAGCTCGTCTAACATCATCTTACTACCTTCTGCCGTTAGCTACGTACCCCTTTACACACCGCTCTTTCCCCGCCAGCCCCTCTCGTCGCTGTATCCCGTGCCGTTTTAATATGCTAACGCCAACCTATGGTGTGTATCACGTGATCTTGAGAGGGCTGTGCTGCATACTTATCTATTGTTGGCAAGATGACGCCTTATGAAGCTTAATCCCAGCGACTTCAAACTCTCGCTGTGACTTGATGCTTTTCTACTAACCGCGCGACATTGGTTAAGCTCATTACATCATGGATTGTCCCGCGATTGACAAATTAATACCCAACAATAACTCGATTGTTCCAAATGCTGGCTTCATGCCCAATGCAGCCTTACAATCCTGTTAACATCCCACTGATAGTAAACATGCACTCCAGCGTGAACACACCAAGTCTGGCAAAAAGTAGCTAATGTAAGATTCCAACGGTAACTCTATTATGCCAGGTGCATCTGCCTGATAAGCATTCTGGAGATAGACAAAGATTTCCCCCTGGTTAGCTGTTGAAGAACTGCACCAACTCAGGCTGCCTTGATTTTCGTTGACTTGCTTGAGTGTCAAAACTGCTTCCTGTTTAGGCCACACACTATAGATCTTCCACAATAGTCAACTATATGAGGTGCGGAATTTTGCTCCCTTTTCAAGTAAATCGGGAATGGGATCCCAGATCAACACCGCCTACCTGTCTATAGTTTAAGCGAATCTACATAATAATAGGTGGACTTGTAAAGATAGATATCGGAGAGTACATACATGCATACATTTAATTGTAGACCAGTTGTTCTAACATCAGGCTACTCCTGAACATCCGATAACACCACCTCGAATGAATATGGCTCATAGGCCACACCTTCACCTTCGAAGAATTTGGACATGGATTCAACCCAGTGCAATCTAAGAGCGTGAAGCATAGCAGATGTACCTTCCATGACAACTAAAATACACACAGTCAAAACGAACCACATACCAAACATTATGAAAGTGAAAATAGATCCGCCAATACCGGTCGATCCAAATGTTCCACCAATAGTCATTGACCACAAAACAGAGGACAGCTGGGCGTGTGCTAATGAAAGAGCCCACAAACGTAAATATGATGCCGTATGAGAAACACAATTCAAGCAGAACTCAATCGTGTGGATAACTTGATGGATCATTACATCTCCAAACGTGTGTTCCTCGTGTTCTTCGCTATCATCAAGGTCGAGGTTGGAAAGAAGATTGTTATCATCACTTTCCGTTTCCTCGGTAGAAACGGCATGGTACTTGTTTTCATGTGTGTACTTGAAATACAGTGGCTTGATCAACAGTAGGCATGGAACACAAATTAGTGCAATTAACAGTAAAAATACTTGGATAGTTGCTTGTCCAGGGTACAGCTGTTCGTCCACAGATCCAGGTGCTAAGAACATATTGATCAGCATATTCAATAAACTTGGTGCGGGCTTTTCAATTTTGATCCAATCAACACACCATTTGTAGACAATACATATTGACAAGTATCCGAAAATTCCCTGCATGAACAACAGTCCTGGAATGAAGTTTCCAATGATATCAATCATTGATTTAAAGTGGAGAGCATTCACCAAAGAAAATAAATAGGAATATGACATGTGAACAAATCCCATCAGAATTGACAGTTTCATCTTATATGAGTTAGAAAACAAAAGAGCATTTTCTGTTCCATGCCATATTGGATCTAACCCAATAGGGTAAACACCAACATGATGTCCACTAATAGAATCTCCCTCTTTCCAGCTTTCAGGCCACGACCAACCTGATTTGAACCAAGTCATCGAGATGGAGAACAAATCATTATACAGGAATCCAGTGTACATGGAAAATGCACCCATCAGAAGTACAATGTAACGGCCAGTGTATGCCATGTCAAATATTTCATCTCTCTTCATTCTAGCAATGGATTTCTCGTTCAGCACTAGCATAAGAGCAGCTAAAAACATAATAAATCCGTGCCCTAAATCGCCAAACATAATAGCAAACATAAATGGAAATGTTGCCACAGTTGGTAATGCAGGGTTGACCTCTCTATATGTTGCAATACCATAAGCATCACACATAGCCTGGAATGCAGCAGTGAACTTGTTCGTTTTGTGGTATGTGGGTGGTGTTCTAGTGGTTTCCACAGTATTCATAATAATAGGGAAAGATGCTTCTCCAGAGTTTGTGGAAAACTTTGCAGATATATCCTCTAAGGTGGACTTCACTTTTTCGAGATCATCTGTTGGTACCCAACCCTCACCAATAAGACATTTACGAGTGAGATCGTAGTAACACAAATTCATTATCGCATAAACAGATTTCTCCAACTTGACAGCTCTCCACCAGAATGCCAACTCCTCTGATACAGCTCTCAACTCCATTTGAAGGGTTCTGTCTGTAGTCTCAAGAACATTTGTGACATCGGCAAGTCTTCCATTAACTTCTTGTTGCTGTTGTGACCTTCTCTTTAGGTCCTGGTCAACGTAGTATAGGTTTGCATCTAACGATTCGCAGATCTTACGTACTCTAGAGAGAATCATTTCTCCATGAGAGAAAATAATAAAGCTGTTCTTGTCGACAAATTCCTTGGATTTTGGATCAAACATCTTTTGGTCTATCTCTGTGGTTGCGACGAACAAGTTACCTCTCAGAACTCGCCAAAGAATCTTCTCCAAAACTGGAACCTTGCTTCTGGCAATAACTCCAGTGATGAAATTGGCATCATGGATGCCGCCGTTTTCCAATAACTCAGCCTGTTGTTGCTCTCCTAGATCAACAACATCGGGGGTCAATGTATGCTGAAAGTAATCATCAGTGGAGATGAGCACTCTCTGATACTGCTTCAAATCCATCTGGCGTTGAAGCAAATCCTCAGAGGCCTCACTCAGTTGACTGATTCTCTCCTCTAAAAGCTGTGCATTCACGGAAAGTTCGTCAAGCTGACTTGTGGAGAGAATTGATTTATGAGACAGTGGCTCGTCTATAGCCAATTCTTTCATGTCAATATCTCTCTTTTCCATTTGTTGATTAATGTAACGATACTGTCTCTCCACGTTGTCCAATTTTCTGATCTCATTAACAAATGATCTCTGGAAAGCGCTCACTTTTTTGTTGAGGTCTCGAAACTCAAGTAAACCAAGTGAACCAAGAGAATATATGGATTCCCTACTGATTTCTGTAGGTATATACAGCTGAATCATCGTCATCTCCGCAGACCCTTAAGAAAGTCATTTGTTGTTAGTATTATTCGATTCCTTCAAACCCAAGTCTGATGCTTCGAGCAGTAAATCTACTTACGGAAAATCGCTTCCGGTTCGGGCTCACTAGACATGTTGGTACCAAAACTCAATTAGCAAGTCAGTCAGATGAAATTTGTCTAGCAATGAAAAGCAATGTTGTTTAATGACTGCAACGTTGAGTAGAAACTGTCACCATGTCCCTTCTCGGTCTCTGCCTAAATACTAACATTGGTTTCAAAAGTGCTGCTTTTTTTTGTCTGCCATTTTACATCCTACTAAATTTCGGGCGGGGCCTCATAACCATACATTTTTATTAAGAACAATTCCAAGCAAGCGCCAAAACATGGGTATGAAAGCAGGATCATTAATTCAGCAATCTTCATGTGGCCGTGATCTCAACATAATTGTACGGAAAGACGCCAATCTTGCCGTCCCGGAGTCTCATACCCCTCCACCAGCCAGACTCGGACTTGTCGATAATTTTCAACTTCTCCCCAGTACGAATGCTCAGATCGTCTGGTTCGGAGCCTTGAAAATCAAACACAGCCACGCAGATCTCTGAAGGTGCTGTGGCTTCTAAGACCTTCATTTGAAGCTTATTCATCGAAATTTGGTGAAAGTTCACAATATCCAAACCTTCGAGTTGTTCCTTGATGGCAGACTGACGTTGGTCGAATCTCTGCCTCAATTTATAGTAATCCCTATCGTTTTTTTCCTCATCTAAATCAATGCCATATTCGGATGCTAACAAGCTGCAACTGTTGAAGAGATGGTAAAAGATACTGTAAGTGGCAAAATAGATCATGATCAATAACTGGCTCATGATTTGCTTGATGATCAACATAAACAGCGGTAGTTCCATTTTCAGGCGGCTATTAAGCAACTCATACTTGGCTTTCGCTTCGTCTAATCGTTTCATAGCCTCAAACTTTCTCTTATGTTCCTTCAAGCTGAGGTCTGGCTTCTCATTGAGTCGCTTCACTTGCTGGTTGTACTTTTCATAGTCAAGATTGGCATATGATCTCTCTTTAATAGCCTTGTTCGCAAACTTAATGTATCTAGAGATTCTCTTAAGATGGCCACCTACCCTATCCTCAAAAACTTTCAACTCCTCTTCTATTCCTGGTTGAAGAGTCTTATACTGGTCAATGTACTGACGGACTTTGTCAGATATTTCAATTGCGTCTGGATCGTTCTCGTAGTACGTCGATGTCTCGGAAACCACAGAGCGAACAATCTCCTGATAGGACGTGCCAATGTTTAGACTATGCTTCAATAATTTAATGACGGAGGTCCGGTGCTTCTTAAGACTCAACTCCAGGTTCTCAAACATGCTGTCAAGCCCTTTGATCTCTGTAACTATAGAATCAAACTCGGGATCCGATATCTTTTCTGCCACATTCAGCTTGTTCCGGACCAGTTGGGGGGTCTAAGCTCGCTGTTAGTATCTGAGTACGCGCCTAAATATTCGAGCAACTTACTCTCATGGCTGTCTTAGTGACATCTTGCCAATCAAACTGTGGCTTTGGAAATTCATCAAAGACCTGCTTGATTCCAGAAGAAAGATTGTCGGCTTGCGACATCGTGTTGTTTGTAAGCGGCTGCTGTGGTTGAAAGAGATGTAAACTATACACTGTACAAATTTAAATAATATTAAAAATTAACCATTCTTGAAACCCAAATTTGTTCACGAGCTGGGGTGAAGATGGTCGTAGCCAGGCCAGGCTATTATCTTCTGACCCTTTCTGGATTTGATGATAAAGCTGTCATTGTCATTGAGTATGCCATCCAGTTTGGCCATCATGGCATCATCATTCTTGGTCTCGATCGCCAGCTTGAGCTTAGCCACTTTATCTTGCAATAACCCAGTTATTGCATCAACAAACCTATCTGAAAAGTTCTTGTCAGTAGGTAAATTGGAAAGCACCACAGCACGCAGTTTCTTTACAAGCTTGATTGAGTGGAATGAGCTCTCAATGGAAGGCTCCTTCCTTTCGTTTAACATCGATGGCGGGTTCAAAATCAGTAAGGACGCATAGTAAAGCATGATATGTATGTGAATGGGAACGTATCGCAAGGCCGCAAGAATGTCTGGATCACTAAGAACCAAGTTTAAAACTGTCTCCGCCGCAGAAACAGCCATTTCAGCCGACACCTTCTTGCTTTGAGCAGGTGAAAGTTCCACAGCTACGTCATCATCTTCATCATCGTCGTCGCTCTCATTCCCGAATTGCATGCTGTCAACAATGTGATCCGAAGAATCATCAGATTCTTCAACAAACGCCTCAAATTGGTCAAGTTTAGGAAATGTGTCTCCATCCACTTGAACACTTCTCACAGCAAGAGAATTAATATGCATCTTGGCAAAGTTGTAGTAAATCAGTGTAGATTTCGAGGACCATATTGGTGTACTTCCAAATGGCGCCAAAAGAACTGTCCACTGTACCATCCATTTATCCAATTCTAGATTCGTCTTGAAAGGTAACCCGAAAGACGCCGGCGCAAGAAGATCCCACGCTTCTCCCTGAAAAACATTGCTGACAGCGAGATTGTACTCCACTTGAGACACCAGCCGAAGATCCGAATAACTGGCACCAGACGAAATATCAGAACTCTTTTCAGCTAAATCTTTTGGTTTTTCTCTTATATCTTGCTCATTATTTGCGTTTCCAACTAAAAGTTCACGGCTTTTCCTAATAGCTGGGTCACGTGAATCAATCATAGACTGTCTATTGAATACCAAAGATTGATGACCATCAAGTATAAATAACAGATACCATAACTTGAGCTTATCCTTTTGAGGTATAGACGATGCTGATTTCTGTGGGCGATTGAAATTCATGTTCTTGGCTAGTTGCAGAGCAAGACTAATGAACAATTGGTCACTTTGGAACCAAAATCCGCAAAAGCATAATGCTAGAACGGTGTGAAATGACTGAGCTTCTGTTTGTGGCGTCTGAAATAGCACTTCCTGAGCAAGATTATGAATCAGAGTTTCCAAATTCTTAAACAGATGGCTCATTAAAGGATGATGGATACACGCTATCGCGCATACCGAAGCCAACAGCAAAGGACAGTCATCCCACAGTCTATCGATAGAATAATGTGATATACTAAACCCAAATAGTTGAGAAGAAATGTTAGAGTCAAAATACCGGAAAAGCTCTCTGGCCTCATCTTTTTTCAACACTTGCTCAATCGATATTATGGACCCGACTCTTACCGGGGACACGGATCTGGGCGACGAAGAGGACGAGCTTGTTGACCCTTCAATTTGCGCTCTCCTTTCTCTAAAACTACTATCAAATTCATCTGCTTGAATTTGCTTCTGAACCGATTTCGCGTTGCTTGTAGGTAGCCTTTCCAGGACAGCCTCCTCAGACTGTCTGTTCGCATTCCGCGTATTCTGCTGTTTTAAAAGGTCCAAAATTCCTTCCAACTTCGTGTCAAACGTTTGAAGTCGATCTTCAACCGACGTTTCCCAATGTCCCTCATTGGTCAACTTTCGCCGCTTCGATTCAGGTAGTGCAACTGTGACAGACCTCTCCACTGGATTCAACAATTTTGCCAGAGGTGACTTCGTTTTCAACACCTCTTCAGAAACAGTAGATTCACGATGTTGATTGGATAATAACTTGCGACTCCCCAAAGCTCTATTGTCGCTGCCAACAATCTTATAACTGGCAATTTTAAACTCATATACGCAGGGTATATTGTTGGCCCTGCATCTTCTGCAGGACTCGTCCTCTGCATCCTTATGGCACTTCACTTTCGCTCTGTGACAACTAGTACATGCTCGTATTCTCTTAGCCTTGCCAGAGCTACCGTTTGTTTCCTTTGATGTCGTTTCCGTATAGCCCTCCCGGACTATCTTGGAAGTAACAAGCATTTGGTTTCGTTCTGCATTTATCTGTTCTTGCTGATGAGGATTGGGTAATATGGGCACTGGTTTGGCATCATGATCGTTTTCCATTTTGGTGTAAGCTCAACTGTCCTTAAATGACCACTTTCACCATATCCCAACAACCTTTGCCTTTGACTAATGCGCTTAGAAACACTATAATGCTCTTGTTTGTGTACTTTAAATAAAATATTTTTTTTCGATTTTGCTAGTTATAATCTCCTGTAATCTGACCATCACTTTATCAAGCAAAGCTATCAGGCACAAATACAGACACACCACCGACCAGACACCTCTCACAGTCCATGATAAACTAAGAATGGTTTCTCAGACAATGAAGAATTTCTTCAGCCCTCAAAGGGCTTATATTGTTGTGGGGGCTTCTACCAACACCGCAAAGTATGGCCATAAAGTATTGCGATGGTATGTTTCGAACGGATTGCTGGTTTATGCTGTGAATCCAAAAGAGTCAAGCATACTTGATGTCAGCTGTTTTAAATCAGTATCACAAGTGATTGAACACTGTAAAGAGCAAGGAACGGTGGTAGATGGGTTCAGTATATCATTTATAACTCCGCCATCAGTAACATTAGGCGCACTGCAAAGTCTCAAAGGGCGTAGAAATGCCGTGAAATCCGCTTGGTTTCAGCCGGGATCATATGACCACAAGGTTGTTGAGTATTGCAAAGATGAGCTGGGATTATCAAAGGAAAATGCTAATATGATTTATGAGGGCAACTGTATTTTGGTATCCGGCAGAGAGGCACTAGCTAAGCATAACTTGTGAGTCGTAGGGAAATACATATTTGATGAGTTTGCATGATACTATTCCAGTAGCTTTTTGATGAATTTGAACCCTGTTTTAAGAAGTTCTTCACCCGAGTAGACCGCACGATCGTTGCCTATATTATCTGTTTTTCCAGCCGTGTTCATAATTACATCACCAGCTTCAGTAGTCGTAATATATTCCATACTTGCCTGAACCTCATCTGGAAGATTATCATCACTGCTATTATCACTTTTGTTCATATTAATTTCAAAGTTGTTGAAAGCCGATGTGAGAGACGTTACGTCATGTGTGTTCAATGCAAACAGCATTTTGTAGGGGAACGGGGCCAAGTCAATGGATTGAATAGGAGGGATGTGATTTTTATTTAGATCCACAAAATCAAAGATGCAAAACAGGTTGTTCTCAAAGTCATCCTTATAAAAGTCAAACTTGTTTGTACTATTGAGCTCCATGAACTTAAGGTTCCTATTGTTCAACACATTGATTTTCAATATCCACTTCTCCCAGCAATCCACATACTTTTTGACCTGAGGAGAAAATGATGACGATGATGATGATTGTGAATGGGGACCACCATGACTGATTCCTGTATCATTGACTATTATACTTCTATCGTAGAATTTCACCACTAGCAAGCATTTATAGACAAGCTCATCATTTTCAGGATCATCAGCAGCGACTTGTGTAGATTTAGTCTCTGATTCTTTGGTTTCGTGTTGAGCTAATCTTTTGAGTCTGTTACTGTTGTTCATGAGTCCTTCCAAAATGCCACCAACCTTCGATTCAATAAGATTTTCAAGATCAGGGTATGAAGCTGAGGGGTAGGGGATACCCAAAAAGCTGTACTTATCCTGAGGGTTCACTGAACCAAACAATCTATTGAAAAATATCGACCACAGTATTCCCTTAAGATAATCATGAACTGTGTCAAGATCGGCTATTATCTTTAAATTGAACTCCATCTTGTTGAAGCTGGGAAAGCTAGATAATATTGGATAATCAGAATATCTAACAGCCACAATCAAAGCTCATGCCAGTGATTCAACCATTGAAGAGAATATCCCGTGTTCTAGAATATCAGATACGCGTTCCACAAGTCTAAAACTCTATCGCCCTTATATTTAGACAGATAAACATACAAGGGAAGGGGAGATGAAGGCTGCGCTTTGTCTTTTTTTATAAAAAAAAGAAAAATGTCAGATGTTCTTGAGGAAGACTAAGCTAATTACTATTAGTATTCTCACTCAAAGTATGCACTCAAGGCTCCGAAACAATCTCCACATGTGATCATCTGGACTCAGATGCTGTCTGTGTGACCTTCCCTGGTGGCACTGGGATTTGTAGATAATTCTATACGAGCAAGCGTAGTCTTGATCGCATCAACCGACTTCAAGAGATCCTTTCGTTTACTTTCTAAATACTCTTCAGAGCTCATGGTCCAATTCTTTATCTCCGATAATCTAGTGGTAGCCCTGTTTTCATCGGCCGTGAACCCGGATTCTTGCCAACGACATCGTTTCTAGGGTTAACTAAAGTTAGTAAAGTTCAAAGTCAAAATCATGAAGCAAGAGCAGCCATCAAATACATTTCGCAACTGCCCCTAGCGTACAACCTACCATGTTAAGCTCATCGAATTCCTTCATAATAGATTTGATCTCATCTGTATATTCATTGTAGATGATCTCGAACGCACAGGAAAACTTCTCCCAGTCCTGAGTCGGAACCTTATCGAAGATGGAAAGCTGTTTGAATTGACTGTCTGTTTGACGCTTGACGTCGGACAACAAATTCCACAAAGGTGATCTTTCACCAACATCTCCCTGCTCCAGATCTAGTAATAGTTCCCGGAGAAGCTGTTCAGAGTTACTTTCCTTTTGAGAATCCGATTTGGAAATCGAACTCTGCTCGCAAAGTGAACGAGTAGGGCTTGCTTGACAACCCTCGCGTTCGATAAACTGTTCTAGCATGTTCTGAACAAAACCGGATAGTAGATCAACCAATAAATATGATATCCAGATAGATTTAATCAAACAAAGGATCAAAAAGGGATACTTTGTTAAAATGGGATTTCCTATTTATATTAAGAATTTTTTATTAATTACATATACCGAGGTCAACTATGCAGAGGTAACCCTAAAAGCCATTTCTTTCGTTAATCTCAAACTCTCTCTCCCGTTGTAGAAATTCTGTCAGTTCCTTCATTCTGCTGTACGCTTTCTTTTGGAGCCAAAGCTCTTTGCGAAGTTGCAGTTCCTTCAACTCATCCATTGAACTTTGGGGAGGTGCATGTTTTGCATCATTAGCGATACCAGTGCGATCACTACCGCTTGCAGACTCAGTAATAGTGGAGGATGTAGATGCTTGTTCAGGAAGTAAAGTCTGTTTGGCTGCGTCAGAGATTCCAGTATCTCCTATCTTTCTTCTCATAACATTTGTGCGTCCTACCATTGGTGTCAACGGCGTCGTAGGTGACCTTTTGAGGTTATTAGTTTGATCCTGATCATGCTTAGAGTTAGACTCGATCTCGGCAGAACCTCTACTTGGTGTCGCCAGCGACACCGAGCTTTGCTGTATAGCCATCTTTGGTTCACAGAATCTTATATGAAACTTCCTTATTCTTCTTTGTTTGTTTATATATACATATACACGCACTTTCTTGCAGAGTAAAAATAGCCCCGATCTGGATCTGTCAAAATAAGTAACGGCATATGAACAGCCGCGTCGATCGACGACTCAATACAACGGGTAGCTTCAAGTTTGAGTCAGTGCAAACATTTACGTTTCTTATTGGATATAACTGAAGCAAAAAAGTCACTATTTCGATTCTGTTGCTTTAAAGGACATCTCCAGCCTACGATATTCGGAATGAGTTTCGCCATTAGATCCAAAATTTACCGAGCTCATTGTTTTCCAGAAAGGTGAAATCCCTCGAGTCGAAAAAAATTGCACCTATAAGAGTGTATATTTTTCACCGGTGGGTTAGATAGGTGTTCTTTTTTGGCCTGTTTGGAAGCTTAACGTCGAAACAAGCTAAACAACAGAAACTGTACATCATGTCTTCCAATACCGAAAGAACCTTTATTGCTGTCAAGCCAGATGGTGTCCAAAGAGGAATCTTCCCAGAGATTTTGAGCAGATTCCAAAACAAGGGCTTCAAGTTGGTGGGAATCAAGCTTACTCTAGCTAACGAAGGCTTGCTCAGAGAACACTACTCTGACTTGCAAAGCAAGCCATTCTTCCCTTCATTACTTTCTTACATGATGTCTGGTCCAGTCCTTGCTACTGTATGGGAAGGTAAGGACGTTGTCAAGCAAGGTAGAGTTCTATTGGGTGCTACTAACCCACTTCAATCTGCTCCAGGTACCATTAGAGGTGATTTTGCCCTAGACATGGGTAGAAACATCATCCACGGTTCTGATTCTGTTGAGAATGCTAACAAAGAGATTGCTTTGTGGTTCAAGAAAGAAGAGCTCGTTGAATACAAGCCAACTATGTACGGTTGGATCTACGAATAATTGGCTTGCTGAAAAACCTTTGAAGCCACTTTTCACTTTGAATATTTTTACCTTACTGGTAATACCGTACCCTGTGATGGTGTTTTCATAAATAGTACCAATTACAATTATCCTTCTATATTTATATTCTGAGTCTACACCAAGTTAGCTGTGAAGCCTATTTAACCCTGTAAGCCATGTATTGTCGATATCTCTTGAAAATTGCTTAGGTAATCCAATTTCGATTTTTGAAAATTTTTTTTATTACTGGTGTAAGGGAGCAAAGTTTCTGAAGGAATCTGTGGATCGTCGAGATGTGCGGAATCCTGATGCTTGTACAAAGAAAGGCCTGATACACCGGAACTTGCCATCAACTTGGTTTCCAGCTGTGCTTTCAATACTAGTTCACGTGGAGACAGAGCAGTACTTAGTGGCTGGCTACAGTTCATTTGCATAAAGACAGTTGGTTCAGACTTATTTGCTTTACCTCTGTTGTGTAAATCACCCACAATAATTCAAGTATGGTGAAGGTTCCTCAGATATATTGTAAGTTGAAGCCATTATGAAGACTTTTGGCCGTCGAAAATACTAACTGATTCCAGGTCGGCTTCCACGCTCAGTAGAGCTGATACAGGCTCAGCCTGTTTTTGAGGAGGTTGAATCGTTCGACAAACCACAAAATGAAACCAGAAGTGCTGTATACTCTCCAGATGGAGGTTTATTTGCTTATACCCAACCTACTTCTGTGAACGTGGTTGATTCCGAGTCCGGTAAGCTTATAATAAGGTTGGATGTGAGTGATGTCTTTGACTTCCAATTTTCACCAAAAGGTACTTTCTTGGCTTCGTGGTCAAAGCCTACCAAACTAGCAGACGACTCTGGAAACTGGAAAGACAACGTTTCCATTTGGCGTCTTGATCCTAAAGCTGGTAAGGCAGAGGTCATCCATTCATATTTGAACAAATCACAGTCTGGATGGAAGGCCCAGTTCACTAGTGATGAATCCATAATGTGCAGACTATCGTCATCTGTTAGGTTGGATTTTTATAAGACGGACACGGATTTTAAAAGACCACTTTACACTCTTAATGTCAAAGATTTTGGAAACATTCAATCGTTCCAACTTTCTCCCGGATTAAGTCCGTCTGTGGCATTGTTCATCCCGGAATCCAGTGGAAAACCGTCCTTTATCCAAGTTTACTCGCTCCCTAATGTCAAGACGCCGATCTCACAGAAACAGTTCTTCAAAGGAGAGTCATGTAGCTTCAGATGGAATGATTTAGGAACATCAATTCTAGCACTAGTTTCAACAGATGTGGACGCATCAAATAAGTCTTACTATGGAGAGACGACATTGTATTTACTGGGCATTTCTGGTTCTTTTGACCAAAGAATCGATTTAGATAAAGAAGGTCCAATTCACGACATAACGTGGTCTCCGTCTTCTCGTGAGTTTGCTGTTATTTATGGTTACATGCCTTCTCAAACCACATTTTTCGATGCTAGAGGTAACAAGATTTACTCTTTACCTCCAAGCTCTAGTAATACAATTTTGTTTTCTCCACAGGCCAAGTTTATTCTTGTTGCTGGTTTTGGAAATCTTCAGGGAAATGTTGATATATTGGATAGACAAAACAGGTTCCTAAAGGTTGCATCGTTTCAGGCATCCAACACGTCAGTGTGTAAATGGTCGCCTGATGGACGGTACATTCTAACTGCGACAACTTCTCCAAGACTGAGAGTTGACAATTGTGTCAAAATTTGGTACGTGAATGGTTCACTGTGCTTTGTGAAAGAATATCCCGAACTGTACAGTGTTGATTGGAAAAATCAACCTCTCAGTGACTTCCAACCTATTAGGTCACTGAAGGAATCTTGCGCACCTCATGTATCTGCTATAGAATTCTTGGCTCGCAAGTCCAAGATCTCCTCAAGCGATAACAAACCTGCTGGTGCATATCGTCCACCACACGCTAGAAACGGGCGTATAGAACCTGTTCGCTCTTTGGCATACAGGGAGGCTGCTCAAAAGATGATTCCGGGGGCCACAATAGCGAAAAAGACAGTGCCTGGAGCTGCTGTTGCGTTCAGCAACTCAGCTGAATCAAAGACTGCCATGAAAAATAGAAAAAAGAGACAGAATAAATCAAAGGATGAGGATGATGCTACCGAGTCATCTGGACTGAAAGATGATGCCGATGAAGCCCAAAAGCAGGATTCAAAGTCAGAAGATGCTTCGGTGATTGGAGGAGTGATCTCATATGAAGAAAAGAAGATTAGAAACTTGCTCAAAAAGCTAAGAGCAATTGAACAACTCAAACTAAAACAAAGTAGTGGTGAGTTCTTGGAAGATACACAGGTACTCAAAATCAAGACTGAAGCTCAAGTTAGAAAAGATCTTCAAAGCCTTGGATGGTCTGAATAGTTTCAGTTAGTCACCTAGTGGCTACATTAAACACTTTTTATTTTAATCTCTTTTGACCTTTACTCTTATACTGAAAACTTGTAATTGATATTAATCGAGGGTCTGTCAGTTTATCTACAGCAGTCCGACAAGACAGACATGGTTTGAATTCTTAGCTTGACAATCAAACGATGTTACCAAACTCCTGCATGGCATCAATAATACCATCTCGAACAGCATCGACAATTTTGTCTATTAACATGGTATCAGAAGTGAAAGCTGGTGATATCAGAAAGCTGTGTCCATGGATACCATCAACAGTACCTTTTCCAGGATAAACTGCAACTCCATGTCTCAAGATACAATTATACACAACATTGCCAAATGCGGAACCAACAGGGTACGGTTCTCGTGTCTCTTTATCCTTGACCATCTCAACAATCCAAAAGAAACCTATTCCTCTCACATCCAGCACACATGCTAGATCTTTGGTCTTATCTTTCAGTGTCTTTCCAAGATAATCTCCAACAATGTCCACATTTTCTAGTAGATTGTACTTCTTAATATACTTTTGCACTGAAAGCCCTGCGGCACAGGACAAAGGATGAGATTGATATGTATGACCTGAATTGAAAACCTTCGATTTAGAATCCATTTCATGAATCAGTTTCTGATGTATCACTATACCTGCTAAAGGAGCATAGCCTCCAGAAACTGATTTGCCAAAAGCGATCAGATCAGGCTGAACCTCTTTATAGTTTCCATTTTCAACTTCATGCTCCCAGGCAAAAAAGTACTTGCCACATCTTCCTGATCCACATATCACTTCATCAACCACCATAAGTGCTCCGTATTTATCGCAGATCTCTCTCACTTTTTTCAAGTATCCTTTAGGTGGTCTCACACAGCCCCCCGTTGTGCCCAGAAACGTCTCGAACCAGACAGCCATGACAGTGTCTGGAGAAAGCTCTTTGAACTTCGCCTCTAGCTCATTTGCCAGTTTAGACAGATACATCTCTTCTGTCTCGCCCTTTTTCATACGATGGAATGGATGAGGTGCCTCCACCTGATGAAATCTATCTTGAGGAAAAAGGTCGTTGAATGGCTCTTTTCTAAAAGGAACACTAGACAACGCTAAAGTTATTATACTGTTACCATGGTATGCTAAATCTCTGGTTATAACATTCACTCTCTGCGTTTCTCCTTTATCAAAAAAGTACTGTCTCACCAGTTTATAAGCGTTTTCATTGGCTTCTGATCCTGAGTTGACAAACATCACTTTCGAATAACCCATGGCATCGTACTTTTCTGATATTATCTCATTGGCAAGATCCTCAGCCGGAGTGTTAGTGAAAATCGAAGGAGATACATATTGAATTTTAGATAATTGATTCCCAATTTCCTCAACTATCTCAGGAACGGAAGCGCCTACAGAAGCCACGGCCGCTCCACCAGAAGCATCGATGATAGTCTCGCCCGACTCCAAGAAAATGTATGGACCGCTGGCCTTACCGGCTACCAGCAGTCCTGACGTAAGGTTTGCTCTTCTTAATAGATGAGAAGACATCTTCGATGCTTCCGATGTGTGCGGGGGTTAGCTGATTAGATCGAGATGTATAGAAAGTTTTGCTAGTTTATATAGCTAGCTATAATTAGCGGAAATCTGGAAGCCAATTTCCGCTATTTGGAACATTATGTTAAAAAGATCGGGAATCAGTCAGCGATAATCCCTCTTTATGAGTTACTGCCAGTTGGTCAAACCCAGCGCACAGGGCAATAATCGTATATTCCAGAAGTAATCTATGTCGGATCCAGAGCTCTCAATGGCCAGTGTAGCCCATATAAATAGATGGAGATATCACAGCCATTTATCATTAGTTGGCGTGTAGATAGATAGCTTGAAAGTATATCAACATATATCAGTCGCTAATTATGGCCGTTGCGATTACAAATGAACAGCTGGGTAGACCAACTGGTATGAATTCAGCTGCATACAAGTCTAATGGACTGGTCTTTACTTCAGGAAACGTTGGAATAGACTATGCAACTGGCACCTACAAAGAGTCGATCGAGGAGCAGACTGCTACGGCTATTGACAATTTGAAAACAACTCTTGAAGCGGCCGGATCTAGTTTGGAGCAATCTTTGAAAGTTTCGATATTCATCAGTGATCGATCATATATTTCAAAAGTAAACGAGATTTACCAAAAATACTTCACTAATAAGCCTGCCAGATACTGTGTAATAGTACAATTTCCGAATGAGAAAATCAAGATAGAGATGGACTGTGTTGCAGAATACGATTAGGCGGTGAGATTTAGGTAGCTCTTTATATTATAAACCACGTCTTCTCTACTAAAAAAGAAAGTGAAGTGTGAGTCGCTATTTGCTATATATAATATAATAAATCTTCAAACAGAAAGAGAGAAGAAGCCTCGTTGTTTATAAAGTGTACCTAAAGTTAATATTCTCCTTATCAGTGAGATCAAGGAAGTCCTTATTCTCCTCCGGAATACCATTCTGGATGCGATCTCTTCTGCGGTTTTCCCTTAATCCTATCAAGTATAATAAAATAAGAGAGAGATTGCCAAATACGAATGCTACAACCATAGCAATCTTGGCACCAATATATCCCGGAGATTGTTCAGTTCTGTATGTCTGTGGACCAATGATGTTACCAGCACAATATCCCAAGAAGTAGTAGACATTGACAATATTCTTTTTTGTGCTTCCAGCAAAGTTCACAGAGGTGTAAGATGATACCCCGGAAAGAACAACTGTTGCAAGATAGAAACTCAAATATCCAAATAGTTTAGCACCTCTATCTGAACTGAAAGCTAGTAAACATGTTCCAACAAGACATACTGAGTTGACAGCAACACACACAAGTAGGTTCGATTTGCTGTATCTAGAACTTGCCCAGGCGATTGCAATTGTGAAAATATCAATTGCCCCTCCACACATGCCCATTAACAATGCGTTTCCAGTAGAGAACCCAAAATCTCCACTCAAAAGAATGGAACTGAAGTTTCCGAAACCACCGTTCGGAATACAGTAAGACATAGTGTAGATAAATATCAGATAACTTCTGACATCCAGAACCGCTTCTTTTAGTTGATGAAATTTGAATTTGGTGTTACCAATACCTTGATTGGAAACTCTTAATCGTTCAACAGCACATTCCTTCTCTTTGTCGTTTAAAAACCAAGCATTAACCACCGAGTCAGGCAAATGTACTAAGGAAATCAGCCCCAGCAAAATAGTGATGCAACCTGTAATGACAAAGAGAATTTTCCATGAAGTGATCGAGTATTCAGAAGCATGTACATAAAGACCGTAGCTAACACTTGATCCAAATATACTTCCCATACCTTGAAATCCAATGTAAAGACTTGATCGTAAGAAGTTCTCGTCCTTTTTGTACCACTGTGCTGTAAGGAGGATGTATGCAGGAAACATGAAAGCTTCACAACATCCTAGAAGCACTCGAACAACTAAGAGCTCGGCTGGATTAGTGCAAGCAGCGTGGCAGCAAAGTATTACACCCCATAGTATAACGACAGTACTCAGAACCTTCATTATTGGAAATCTCTGTAAGAGTCTGTTGGCAGGCACCTGAAACACAAGGTAACCAAAATAGAACGATGATCCGACCCAAGAGTACACCTGCCCCTCAAGTAAGTGAAGATCAGTTCTGATCCCCATAATAGCAGCATAAGAAACAGTATTTTTGTCCATGAATTGACAGGCCATCAAACCAACAATCAAAGGTAAAACAAGAAAGTCCAGCTTTCTCACTAAACTCTTCTCCACCTGTGGATCAATTGTGGTTCCTTCAGTTTTTTGAGCATATTCATAGGCCTTATCCACATCATTTTTGCTAGTCCCAATATCTTTATCTTGGGCGGACAAAGAGACAGTTACTGATTCATAATTTTCCTTGAGATCACTGTTATTTGAGTGCATAGCTAATACGTAATAACTTTTTTTAAATATCTCTCTAGAGTCTGATATGATCTCTGCAGTTCTTTGAATATTCCATTATGGCAACTCTATTTATACCGCTCAATCGTATGACTTGATATAATGTGAGATTGTTTATCTAACGTAGTTTTAGCTTGGAAATTTAGTGTTTTGTGTAGCACAGTTTTTCGCTGAGATGCGGAAACAAAATACAATAATCCGCATATTGATAAGAGACCAGTTTCCCTTTTAGGACGTCCAAGTGATAGGGGGATCTACCGGATATTGCGGGTTTTGGTTTGAACATTGAAGCACCGAAGTGGGTAAAGAAGAACTTCTGGATACAGTTACCCTCTCCAATAGTGGTTTACCGACAACACTAATCCCTGGTTGAAGGCGGGAGCAAATATACTAGGTAGTCTTATCTGCCTCGAAGTTTACTAGAGCAACGGACGCAGCGCCAAGAAAATATTTCTACCTCCAATAGAGAAGATAAGGAAACGGAACTCGAAAGCAGTTTGAAAAAATGCCCCATACTTTTCCTGGTGCTGAAAAATTCTTGTTGGCTGCGGAAATGAGCTTACCCGCACCCGACGACCCGGTGGATGCTATATATAATGTCTGTGAGGGCTGTCAACCCATTGGGATAGTTGCATCATCATTCCTCTGAGTTTAGACGCCAGTGAAAGCACAACTGAATAATGTCATCAAGATTACAAACTCTATTGATTGGAACCGGAGGAATCGGAGCCGTTGTTGCCTACGGGATCAATTTTACAGACAAATCTGATCTGGGTGTTGTTATAAGAAGTGACTATGAAAAGGTAAAGAAAGAGGGATTCAAGATAGACTCTGTGGATTATGGAAAGATTGACAGCTGGAAACCAAAGTATGTTTATGGAACAGTGGAGGAGGCGGGTGCCCAGAACAAGAAGTATGATTTTGTGATTGTGGTTACCAAAAATCTGCCAGATGTTGTCAAAATTGAGGATTTGATTGAACCTGTCGTGACTCCAAGGAAGACGTCAGTGATTCTGATGCAGAATGGATTTGATATTGGCAGACCTTTAATCGAGAAATTTCCTCAAAACATTATCATCTCAGGTGTTTCACATTGTGGCTCCCACAACAAACATGGGGTTATCATGCATGCACAACATGACCGTGCAAGAGTCAGTTACTTCAAAAACCCAAACCTGAATGAATCGGATCAAGAGGCAAAAACCAACGAGTTCATCTCCATCTACTCCAATGATCGTAATTCGATCGAATACTTTGATAATGAAAGATGGTACAGATACAGAAAACTAGTTTACAACGGATCACTGAACACCGTTTGTGCTCTCACTGACGTAGACACAGGGAGATTACAATTGTGGGGTGGTCTCGATGAAATATCAATCCCAGCCATGAAGGAGATAGTTGAAATTGCAAAGGCTGACGGATATCAGATGCCAGAAGATATTGTCAACATTGTTGGCCATGGAGATGACGGTCATTATTTTGTTCCATCAATGCTTGATGACGTCAGGAAAGGAAACCCAATAGAGTTGGAAATCATTCTGGGAAGCGTCTTAAAGGTGGCTGATGAGCTTAAGGTGGATGCTCCGGTACTGAAGGTGCTGTATTCACTGTTGAAACTCAAACAAAAAAAGCTTCTGGAGGCTAAAGGCCTGATCTCTGTTCCCGAGACAAGACCGCCTAACACCAGATTTTATAAGTAGTTAATTGCAGATAGTTCTTCAAGGATTTATTTTCTCCTATCTCTGTACGATACCGCACCTTGACTACAGTAGCAGCAGACCAGTGCTCCTCAGAAGGCGGCCAATCCAGCGAAAAACAATCTGGTTGTTTGTTGAAACTCTAACCGAAAGCCGATCATTCTTTTCACGCCTTGTGGCGTTTGCGGAAAAAGGTACGATCTGATTCCGACAAAAATTGACTAATGAATTGGCTACCTAACTCCGGAAGGTATTGAACAGTATGAAATATACTTGGCATAAAAGAATGAATGCAAGATCCAGAGTACTTCTCTTTGCTCTCCAAATAAATTGACACTTTTTGACTCATTGCTAGAAGAATGAGAATCAGGAAGCCCTGTTAGTAGTAAACTATGAGTGAAACTACCCTAGAAGATAAACTCAACCAGCATGACAACATCTTACCCCTTCGAAAAACGATTCCAATCATAACGTCTCTTACACTGTGTTGTTTTTTGAACATGGTGGATTCTGTTTCAGTAACACTTGCAGCTCCATATATTGCGAAAGACCTGAATGCACAAAATACAATACAGTGGGCAGGTACAGCCTTACTTATGTCGAATGCTATCTTTACTGCTTGGACAGGAAGACTTTGTGATATATTTGGCAGAAAATACGTACTCACTGGAAGTGGTATCTTATTAAGCTTTTGTGACCTTGGAGCCGGGTTCGTCACTAAGGACTATCAGTTTTTCATTTTAAGGGGACTTGCAGGAGTTGGTAATGGAGCCTTAATATCAATCCCAATCATAACTCTCGGGGATGTGATTGCCTTAGAACATAGAAGCATTTTCCAAGGAATTCTAGGTTCTGCAATTAGTTTCGGATTGGCAGTTGGCCCTTTTATCATGAGTGGTTTCATTATTCATACTAAACACTCATGGAGGTCGTTTTACTTCTTCATGTGCCCTTCTCTTTTGACATCTACTGCCCTATGCTATATGGTACTTCCTTCAACAAAGTCATCCATGTCTGCTCGGGAAATTGTCAAAAACTTTGACTGGCTAGGATCATTCTTCATTGCTGCTACAGTTATATGTTTGCTTGTTCCAATCAACGGTGGCGGCAACATTTATAGCTGGGACAGCCCTCTAGTGATAACAATGTTCACTTTAGGAGGAGTTTTATTTCTGGTATTCTTACTTATCGAATGGAAAGTCTCCAAACTTCCAATGGTGCCCCTCAGAATCTTCAAGACACTTTCTGTATCAAACTTGTTACTTCAGGCTTTCCTATACGGAATGGTTTACGCATCGTTACTTTATTACATGCCATTTTATGTTGAGCTGGTTAGAGATATATCTATTTTAAAAAGTTGTGCATATTTGTCTATTATCCAGTTATCGACAACACTGTTTTCGACAGTTAGTGGACGGATAATCAATTCCTTCAACGGATATAATTATGTTATTTGGTCTGGATTTGTTTTATGGACACTCATAAATGCACTTATGTTCACACTGGATGTCAATTCATCTATGGCAGCCTTCAGCATTTATATGCTGATATTGGGTGTTGCTATAGGGTGTACATTTCAACCCACTATTCTTGCTATCCAAGCAAATTCACCTCGAAAGGATAGAGCACTGGTTTTGGGTATCAGAAACGTCCTGAGAGCTTTAGGGAATTCTCTGGGAGTTGCCATTAGCTCGCTGATTTATACAAATACTCTAATCACACAAGTCAAGTCCAATAAAATATTATCAGAAGCATCGAAGACAGTTATGTTCCAAAACACATATACCAAGTTTGATATAACATTGTTCAGCCCAAATGAACAAACAGCTGTAAAGCAGATCTTAATGAAATCAATCAGGAATGTCTTCACGCTGTGGGTCCCTCTTATTGGTGTTTGCTTGGTTTTCTCCTTTGCAGTGAAGGATCACCCACTGAAGAGTGAAACAAGCAATCCTCCTCCACAGAACCCAGAGCAGGAGATAATTGAAATACAAGATGGAAAGGCCTGAACTCAGAGCTCTTTCACTGATCATATGGACAAAAATAAATGCATTAGTTAATCCTCATAATCCCATTATATCGTTACCAAAATAGGTGTTAGTATCAAATAATTGGGAAATATCAAATATAGCTGTAGCTATCTCAGAACGGCTCTCGTTGTTCACGTTATCTGTAGCAAGAGCTTCAGCTGAACTTTCCAAAGACGTACTCTCTGAGTTTTGCCAGTTCTGTTCAACGATTTTGGAAACATTGGAACTTGCATCGTTGGAGGAATAACCTTCTAGCGGAGGATCAAGTAAATCCATCTGCTTATCCTCTTTCTCAATAATAAAGTTGAAGTTTCCAAGTAACACTTCAATATATTTACTTAACTTCGAACTGGAACCTTTCCATTGCAGTATATGCCGCCTATTATACCTCCGAAGCGATACCATAGCGTCTTGGATGCCTTCTTTAGAAACTTGGCTACCGTTCTCATCACATAAATTATCAATCCCAGTTTTTTCCATCCAAATGAACGCTCTGGATAAGCATAGGGTAGACAAGAAGGCATACTGTACATGAGGACTCCAAAATGGATTGAATAAAATGATACTATCTGCATCTCTTAAAGTCTCACCAATCTTTATGGCTGAGTGAAGACAGTCTGCAGTTAGTTGTTCATTGATGCTGTTCTCCTTGAACTTCTGAGGAGCATCATTGGATAACTGAAGGATGAACCGGAATAAAAGATGAATTGTGTAATAATGGTACTCCATGATTAATCTATATCTGAAGATAGTGGGATGAGTGGGGTCTGGTTTGAAGTTCTCTTCGAAGCTCCTGCGCCACTGGCGCAAGGAAAACATGATTCCAAGGATCTCTGAATATGCCTTCTTGAAACACCTCTCATGTGAATTCCAAATGGCTTCGGGAAAATGATAAACAATACGGATCAGTTTCATCGAACTCAAACACATATTTCCTACATCTTCCTCGTTATCAAATGAAGGATAATCGACATTAACTTCATGCAATGTGATAGAAGAGGCTCTTCCGAGAAGCTTGCAAATTTTCACTTCTTGTTGAAAAAGCACCCACCAAACTCGCTTCATTTCATCTTTCTCCTGTTCATCTACTATGCATTCAATCATTGATTGTCGGCTCAAGCCGATGGCCACCGCCTGCTTACATGCTAGCTCTAATATAAGATAAGAACACTCTCGCTTCTTATTTTTTCCATAAAAGACAGCAAGTAATAGTAGCGTAATAATACCATGTAAAGTTGGTAGCAAGCAGAGAGCCGATATAGAGGTTTCAATCTTTCTGATTAACTGTGCTATAATCGGGTCTTCGGTGGTGGATGGGAACAATTGCTTATGGTAACAGCATCCCAATACTATGACAATGTAGATGCAGCACACCTGGTCCAACGAGAAATTAGAAGCATTCTGCTTGCATTCCCCATTCTCATACCAAAAGTGATTATACATTCTCTGGAATCTTTCCTTTCTCATACATGGATAAAATATGTACAGCTTCTGAAAGAAGACATCCTTGTAAATATCACAAAATGATTTATGAAGCCCATTAACAAAGTAGTAGGCTTCACCTGAAGGGTCACATAGTTGCAGATTATTCATCCCATATGAGGTTGTACTGACAATTACATCTGCTTCGTACACCTTTTGAAATTCCAGTGGAAACTTTTTCGAAATTAGGTCGGAGTCCATCATGAACGAAGTAGTATTCATCAGAAGAGAAGCTATACCCATGGAACCTATGTAATGCGATACTCCATTTTGGTCAAGAATAAACTTGTCATTTTCTATAATATCACTTGATATATTTTTGGAACTCATTTGCTCCAGATCATTTGACTTTAGTTGTGTTGTTATGGCTGTTCCAATTTCAGTGAGGTCCCTATCCTGATCCGTACTAGCGTTATAGTGTGTGGGACTATTACTGCCAACACGTTTTTCAGAACCAGGTAGCTGCATGTTAACATTTAAGTCTTTTCCAAGACTTATTAGAAAATCAATATTATCAATATCAACATTAGGGAAAATGGACTCCATTATGGAATGCAAACACTTGTAATGAAGGCCAAGAGTCTTCTCGTGCACCATGCTTCTCCTTTTTCTTTGAAGAGTGGTTTTGCATTCCACGCCAGCCTTCAGACATTCAGAACACGGTTGGTTCATAGTTTCATTAGCAACTTCCCCATTGACAAAACGCTTACAGGCCCTTTTCTTTGATTTACATCTATCGCAGCTGAATAGAGCCTTCTTTCTCAAATTATGAGGGAGCCTTCTCTTCATGATATAATACTAAGAAATTGTCTTATCGCATCAACTCTTGAACGGCTAGTCGTGAACAGTTGTCCACCTCCGAACTCTAAATCTACTTGTTCCTATAGTTCAACATTCGATATTTATCTTTCGAAGAGTATAGTTTATAGTCGGGACACTACCAACTAAATCAGGCAAGTTCTCAAATCAGTTATCTATCTATATCTGCTTTCCGCTTCTAGAAGAGATTTCTTCAGAAGCGCTACAATCTCACTGATGATCTGTTCATCAATGTTGAAGTTTGGAGCAAGAATGATGTGATCACCATAGAGTCCATCAATAGTTCCATGACACCCCATAACAGCAAGTCCGTTTTTGTAGCAGATCTCAGCAACTCTATCACAAAATCCCAATTGCGGATCATAGGCGACCCCATTGATCTTGTCCTTCATAAACTCGACACACCAGAACATCCCTTTACCCCTAATGTCAACCACACTGTCAAGCTCACCGATCTCCTTTTTCAGAGATTTTTCTAGTTTAACCGACATCTTATCGATGTTATCGTACAGATTGTGATCCTTGATATACTTCTGAACCGCATAGCCTGCTGCACAGCACATTGGGTGGCCTTGATACGTATGGCGACTCATGTATACCCCACTACCCTGCTCAAGCCGATCAACTATCTTTTTGTGTACCACTATTCCCGACAATGGCATGTAGCCGCTGGCGATTGACTTGCCGAAAGTTGAGATGTGGGGAACGACTTTTTCGAAATTTCCCTTATCAGTTAATTGCTCCCAAGCAAAGAAGGTGCCTAATCTTCCAGACCCGCACATCACTTCATCCATGATCAGAAGTGCTCCATACTTTTCGCATATCGCCTTTACGCCTTCGAAATAGCCTTTTGGCGGTAGTACACACCCACACGATCCGCCACTCATTGTTTCTGCAAAGAACGCCAAAACAGTATCTGGTCCAGCTTCCTGAAATTTAAGTTCAAGTTCTTGGATCAACCTGTCGCAGTACTGCTCCTCTGTCTCTCCCTTGTGTTTACGATGAAAGCTGAAAGGGGTACTTACTTTCAGAAACTGTGAAGTATTGAACATTGCCTCGTAGTCTTTATTTCTGAACTTGTGACCACTCATTGACATTGTGCCAAAGGTATTTCCATGATATGATCTATCTCTAGAGATAATTTTGGTTCTTTGCAGCTCTCCATTCTCTACTGCAAATTGTCTTGCCAACTTGAATGCGGACTCATTGGCTTCCGATCCAGAGTTGTAGAAACAAACCTTTGACAACCCTATCTCTGTATAGATCTCCTTATCAAGAATAATGTCTGCCAAGTTTTCTGCTGCTTCAGAAGTGAATAGCGAGGTATGAGCATATTGCATTTTCACCAATTGAGCTGAAATACTGTCAAGGATATATTGGTTTGAATGTCCCACTGCAGTAACTGCGGCACCTCCCACAACATCTAAGATTTTTGTTCCATCAGCAAGGTAAATGTAGGAGCCTTCAGCCTTCACGGCAACGGGAGGCTCCGCCTGTAAGTTTCTATGAAGGACGTTGGACTTCATCTTGTAATTGCCTGGTTCTGCTGTTAAACAACTGAGTCCAGATGTGGCTGCTGACAAGAAGAAACGATTCCTTCTTTTCTGCTGATTTATAACTGGAGAAGAAAGCGAGATCTCTTCTTGATCCAAACAATGCGGAATGTCTTTTGCAGATTTCCGTGTTGAGAAACTTTATAGACAAATTATCATGCTCACAGGTCTGCGGACCTAAGGTGAAAGTCTCACCTTCTAAATTCCTAGTAATGATCCGTGGCATAGGCCCTGTATAAGCGACCACTAAGCGGAAAATAGTGCTACACCTCTGATGAAACAATACGTCAGAAATCTAATTACAATTCTAAGTCCTTTATATCTAAGCTAACACATCTATTTGTTTCTTGGAAATGGTGATGGCAATCTTTCATAATTTCTGAAATAGGAATCATCGTAATTGCCAATTCTATTATAGAAGCCTTTCATGTTGAGGTAACTCTCATTCAAAGACTGAATTTGGCTCACCCCTAACAGTTTCATATCTCTTTGTATTTCTTGGTTTAGTTGTTCGTACAGCTTTTCTGCTCCGGCGGTACCGTAACTTGCAACGGCGAATGCAAACCCCTTTCCCATGCCAACACCAGAAGCCCCCAACGCAACTGCTTTCAGAATGTCACTACCTCTTCTAACACCACCATCAATGAAAACTTGGAATTGGTCTTTATCGTAGTATCCCTGCTCCCTTAGAAGAGGCATAGCCTCTGCTAATGTCTCCAAAGGAACCTGCGAGTAATCTAACTGACGTCCCCCATGATTGGAGACAACCACACCATCTAAACCACATTCTGCAGCCATCAACACATCTTCTGCTGACTGGACACCCTTCAAAATGATTTTCTTGTTAGTTATCTTTCTCAATTCACGGACATCCTCCCAGGTGAAAGGTGGATACGGCTTGACCGGAGCAGCAAAATGGGCCAGCTCAGGTCTGTCTGATTCCTGATTACGGGTCTTGAAGTCCTTTTCACGATTACCGCCAGCGGCAGCATCAGTAGTAACAAAAATAGCAGCAACATTATCATACTTATTCAACTCTTCAACCTGCTTCCTTAGCTTTGGATCGCCCATGTTAACACAGACTTGACACCAAAAAGGAGTTTCGCCAAAAAGTTCAGAGATCTCACGAACTGAATAACCCCCTAGTCTGGAGTACATAAACATGATTCCGTGTTTTTTGGCAAGCTTGGCTAGAACCATATCAGCGTCTTCGTCTAAATATGACTGTCCTGCAAAAGCTGTAATGTATACAGGTGTCGAAGCATTGTGGCCGAGAACTTTAGTTGAAGTGTCAACTTTGCCGGTATCCCTTAGAATCCTTGGCTTGAAGAATATTCGGCTGTATGCCAGGTGACATTCCCTTAAGGTGGCCTCGTCATCTGAGCCTGTGGCAAAATACATATAAATATCACGGGGTAAAACTTTCTTGGCGACAGCCTCAAAATCATTCACGTTAAACATTGCACTCAAAGGTGGTTTTACAAACTCTATCTCCTCGACCTTATCAGAAGTTGTTTGTGGTTCTGAGCTGGTCACAGCTGGTGTAGGTTTAGAGGATTGTTTGACAAGTGCCCCACTGGACGCCTGCGGTGTTGAATCATTAACCATATGAATCTCTCCCAAGTAAGCATCTTCTGGAAGCATTTCCAAAAACCGCTTGCTATGCTGTCTCATAAATGCTGAGGTGGCCTCCCTTCCAGCAAACTGCATGACAATCTCTTTTCCACCGGGATGCCATTCTAGAAACTCAGTTAGATCATATACTTTACTCCCTATCTGCACCCATACGTCGTCTTCTCGGTCATGTTTCGATAACTCAGATCTCGATATCGTGCCAACAGATGGGCCTGCATCTAGGCGAACACTACTGTCTCTCAGATAATGGTAGCAGCCGGCAGAAAGAATGGATGCAGCAAAAGCAAACTGAAAAGACGTTTTGATCTGTCCTGGTCGTTGATAGTAGCCATTCTTTCCACTTCTTCTGCTCAATGAAATCTTTCTCGACCATGCAAAATTACATGTGAGCCTCCTCAAATGAGCCTCTTGAGGCCTCACAGAAAGCCAAAACCTGTTCATACTGTGCCACTACGATAGTCTTTGTCACCCCAATGACAGTCGTAGAAGAGATAACCACGGACGGGGTGCGAACAGGGTACATGCTTGTTTATATATTTCCTCGCGATAGATAAGATTGCAACTAATAGTGCGGAAAATAGATTACGATAATCCGCTCCCCTGAATATCTCGAGAACAGCACACTCACCCATGAAAATGCTAAGCATCTAAAGTATCTGCCTGCCTGTGGACTTCTATGGCAGACATGACAACATGGATGCCTTGATGAACATAACTGTCCACTGCTATGAATACACGGGTAGCCAGCTTTCAATCTCAAAAGCACACTAGTCGCTTGCCTAGCTAATCTCCGGGGAATTCATATACTAACGGTGTACGGGTTTGAGATAACGATGATTTTGGTTGTGTGGATAATTATTGTACAGAGCTGAGTATTAATAAGAGCAGTACAGTACGGTTGGAGAAGTCCGCGTAAAAGGGAGTATAAGCGCTGCATGATGAGGAGTAGAGGCGATGGCTCCTTTTCGAGGTCGTTTTCTCCGAGTTCCCCGACATCGCTCGCCGAGGTGCCGAATCCCAAGGACTTGAATCGGATTGCCACTAATTACGAATATTCTACAGCGATCCCTTTACGAATATGGCTTCGAACCGCTGCCACGATGCTGAACCACGGCCGCTGGTACGCTGAGGACAACATCTACGACGAGACGTACATCTTGTATCTTCGCTTCATTGATGTCATAGTGAACAAGCTGTATAAGCATCCAGACCTGAAGAGGGCCAAGGTTGATTATCAAAACAACGGTAATTCCAAGAGTGGTGCATTGTATGAAGAGTACTTGCAGTTGAAGAGTCGGCTGCCCGAGATAATGGGCGAAGTTGAAAGGATACGAAAGATGTTGAATGACAATTATGAGACGTACGTAGAATCTGAGGCTAAAGGGAAGCGATTACAGGAACTCCAGTACCAGAAGCGTTTGAAAATGCTTCACGAGCAGGAAGAACGTGAAAGAGAGAGAAAGCAGAAAGAAACCAAATACAGTGACAGTGTGGTCGAAATGGGAGAGCTGACCCAAAAGTTGAGATCACTGTCCCATAGTAGTTCTTCTAGCCACGAAGTTCTAGTTTCTGATGACCTTCCATCATATCCCACTTTACAAGAACTTAATCCATCTAGTGATTATCCCGAGTTGAAATTGCAACAGAATCAGACTTCAGCTCCTAAGACGACTGTCACATCAGTTCCAAAGAAAGAAAGCATGCATAAGACGGTGAACTTCACAGAGGGCCGTTCTCCGTTAAGAACAGTGTTTCTAGATGGACAGTTAATTCAAGAGTTTTTAACGATCGCAAAGAAAAACACGTCTAAGAAACTAGAAACCTGTGGCATCTTGTGTGGAAAGCTGAGCAGAAACGCATTCTTCATCACCTATCTTGTCATACCAGAACAAGAATCTACACCTAATACATGCAACACAAAAAATGAGGAACGGCTTTTTGATTTTATTGATAATTTGGACCTGTTTGTTCTGGGCTGGATTCACACTCATCCAACGCAGTCATGTTTTCTTTCCTCTGTAGATTTGCATACACAAAACTCATATCAAATCATGCTCAATGAGGCTATTGCAATCGTTTGTTCCCCAAGTGAAAAGTTTGAAAAACACTTGGGCATATTTCGTCTCACTGACCCACCAGGAATACCAACTATTACCAATTGCAACAAATCAGGGTTTCATCCCCACGAGGAGAATAATCTATATGTGGAATGCAATAGACTGAGCCAAATGCGCGCTCAGGATGGTCATGTTGTTATAAGACCAGATCTTCCGTTCCAAATAAAGGATCTGCGATTCAGCTAGCATAAAATCAATACAATCTTAATTTTAATGTATATCACTCTACAGTCATATGTTGCTGTTGATTTGAAGCCTCTTCAACCTCGGTCGGAAACAACAATTCCCTTTTCTGACGGTCCTTTTCGTCGTTCTCTTGTAACTGATCCTTCAACATTTCTTTCTCCATTGTCTTTCGTAAAGGCTCATTAGCTCTATATTTGTCAACTTCAGTCACAAACCTATTCAAATTAACACCAACAGCAGCATCAGCCTCTAGTTGAGTATAGGGTATCTTATCTAAAGCCTTTGCTCTTCTTTTATGCACTTTACCTTTCACATGTGTACCAAGGGCTTTGTTATCTTGAAAATACTTCGCACATTGAAGACAGTAATACTGTCCTAACCCTGGACGATACTCATCTTCTGGTTGATGCTTTAAAGACTGGATCGATTCTGAAGAAGAGAGATCCTGACTAATCAAGTCCAGATCTCTAGTTCTTCTCTTTGTTTTGTAGCGCTTCACCGAATATCGACCCATTATTGCCGAATGATATACACCACCCTCTCATCCTAAACCAAAGCAAAGGCTTAAACAAATTTTAAAATTTATTTATCACAAACGGCTGTGCAAGGAGTCAGGTGCTGCCGGAAAGGGTCTTCAGGTCTACTCCTAACACCACGGTAACAACAAAGCGCTCCAACAAGGGTGTGAGGTGTGAATTTTCACTTTTCGTGCCAGACCCCATAATAAGTTTTTTTTGCTTAAACCGAAGGCGTATTGCTTATAAATCAGGAGTAGCTCCACTATATAAGTCTTTTGTTCTCTACCCAAAGGCCGTCAACAACAGAGGATTAACAGGTTAAGTTTCAAAAATGGCGAGAAGACCAGCTAGATGCTACCGTTACTGCAAGAACAAGCCTTTCCCAAAGTCTAGATACAACAGAGGTGTCCCAGACGCAAAGGTTAGAATTTTTGACTTGGGAAGAAAGAAGGCCACTGTTGACGAGTTCCCGCTATGTGTTCACTTAGTTTCGAACGAGTTGGAACAGCTTTCGTCTGAGGCTCTCGAGGCTGCCAGAATTTGCGCCAACAAGTACATTACAACGATTTCGGGTAGAGATTCATTCCACTTGAGAATCAGAGTCCATCCTCACCACGTTTTGAGAATCAACAAGATGTTGTCATGTGCCGGTGCCGATAGATTGCAACAAGGAATGAGAGGTGCCTGGGGTAAGCCACACGGATTGGCTGCCAGAGTGAATATTGGACAAGTTTTGTTCTCTGTCAGAACCAAGGACAACAACAAGGCTGTTGTTGTGGAAGCATTAAGAAGAGCAAGATACAAGTTCCCTGGACAGCAAAAGATCATTATTTCTAAGAAGTGGGGATTCACCTCTTTGAACAGAGCTGACTACGCTGCCAAGAGACAGAATGGTGAGGTTAAGGATGATGGTGCTTATGTCAAGTTTTTGAGTAAGAAGGGAAGCCTTGAGAATAACATGACTCAATTCCCAGAGTACTTTGCTGCTTGATTAATACTAAAAACTATTATGTATACAGCATATATCTAGTTTGTTAATTTTGCCCCTGAGTTGCTTGACTGTAGTTGAACATACACCAATAAGTTGTGTATGTATATAATATGCATATTTCGGTGATTATTAATTGACAGGGCTTCTGGTTGTCGATGGATGTAGTATCTCCTCCGTGTCAGACGCGGGCGCCAAGTTTGGTGATCTACCTGCTGTTGACTGCTGGAGCTGTTGCTGCTGTTGCATAGTTTTGTATGCCATGTCAACGTAATCCTCATGTGATAGAAATCCTCTACCAGCATCACACACAGCAATCGACTTGATCCAGTCGCTCTGCCAAATTTGATAAGATCTCATCCGAAACTTGGGGTCCGGGTTCAAAATGTTGTACAGAACATATCGTCTTGAATTCGGATACGGTCCTTTCGAGATAGATTCAATTTGGTTGAAGGCGCCTTTCCTTATCAACTTGAATTGCTTGCCGTACGTCTTGGACTTCTCACTGTAATCATACAGAGCACGCGTTTCTAAAAAGTACTCATAGTTCTCATCTGAAGGTTTTGCAGCTTCCCAGACATAACTGCCGTAAAGCATCACAAGATAGATTACTCCCAGAGACCAGATATCGGCAAGGCGCGGATCGTACTCACGGTCTGACTGGAACTGTTCTGGTGAAACGTATCTTTCAGAGCCACAGGCTCCTTTTGAATACTGCACTTTCTCTTCCCACGCTGTTTTGAAAACTGCAGACGTACCAAAGTCAATGATCTTCAATTGGCCCTTCCTCGTGAGCAACAAGTTTTCCACTTTCAAGTCATTGTGTGAAATTCCCACAGAGTGAAGGTATGTGATCGCATTCAAAACCTGCTTGAAGAAACAATCACATTCAACAACCTCAAGGCCATTTGTGGCAGAAATAAGAGAAAACAAGTCACCACATGGAATAAACTCCATAACCTGGGAATAAGTCATGGAAACAGGATCAACCATAAGATCGTAAACATTGATGATGGCTTGGTGAGTCAATGAGGATGAAATCATAAATTCAGATGTCACTCTATTACCAAAGTGATGCAAAGTTTCACCAGGGCGTTGTCTTAACTGTTTGACTGCAAAAAGAGCCTTTCGTTTCTTCTTTTCCGGATCAGACCAAACTGAAATACACACAGTACCATAGGATCCTTTTCCAACAACTCCCTCAATATGACCATACTTCTCACTCAATACATGTTTCTTGCTGGTCTTGGAAGCAAGCTTGTCTTTGAACTTTTGCGGATGCTCAATTTTCTCCATCATCATGTTTATCAGGTTCAGCTGTTCCTTGCCAATAATAGGTTCAATCAACTCATCATCGGCTTCATCATCAAAGTCCGTCTCCTCCTCGTCCTCTTCCTCTTCCGCATCACCATCATCACTCCCAGAGGATCTACCGTTTTCGCTATCAGTTCCCTCTTCGTCATCATCGTCGGAATCATCATAGTTCCATCTATAATTCTTTGGGTCGCTCTTCAACTCCATCAATTGTTCACTGTATGAATCCGGGAGCAGGCTGACGGACTTTTCAATAGATGAAAGACTGTCATCCTCGATATCCTTCTTTTTGGCCCAACCAAACCAACCTTTGTTAGATTTGACAGGTTGTGTTCTGTATTTCAAATAATCATGTTCATGCGATGACCCATCTGCAGAGATCTTCAACCTTCCATTTTTCAGTTTCAGCAGATGATCTTTCTGCGTACCCAAGTGTGCCGATGAATAATTGATGGATTGCGTATGTTTCAATGAGTTATAGAAGTTTGTGTTATGCGTGTATGCCTCTGTGTTGGCCACTGATATAGAACTGGACCGATTTCGAGAACTAGTTGAGTTCGACCGAGAAACGGGAGGTGACAACGAATCCTCAGAGTGATTCCCATGACCCAGAAACTTTGACACCAGCTTAGACCTGCCACGATGAGGCAGTGATTGAGACGGAGCAGCAGAGGAAGATGACGCACCAGAAGGAGTGACATTCATCTTAGTTGCCTCAATCGGAGTTCTTCTACCATCTGCAGAGGCCTGAGACAACACCGGGGACGACGAGGATGATGAGGATCCTTGATTTGAGTCGGCTAAATGTAAATGAGGTGAATGATAGGAAGTCATACCGTCATTTCCATTATGTGAGATTTGACTATCAGATCTTTCAAGAACCTCATCCAAGTCGTTCTCGACAACAGAAGGCATCAAACGCATCTTACTCAAAGAATCAACCAACTCTGGTCCTTGTTTGTCTGGGTGTAATGCACCAATTTTGGGAGAGTTGGAAGAAGATGTTGAGCTCAAAGGCGGAGACGTGGGTTGTATAGCAGGTGATTTGGATCCGGGCTGCTTCTCTTTGCCCTTTGGTATCCTTCCGGGCTGAGATCTATTGGGGATAGGCAACTGTGTCACAATTGATGTCGGGAGATGGGGCTTTTTATCTAAAGCGTCGGCACTCCTACCAGAGCCTGCATCAGAAGAAGACATCTCTAGAGCCGAACCTGTAACTCTGGGAGTGGTTTGAGAACCTCTCACAGAAGAACCAGACGCTATCTCAGCATTGAGTCCATCTTGAGTAAGATTTGTTGAACTCGAATGGGGAGTGAAAAAGCTCTTGAACTTATGACTGACAGAAGACGTTCTGCTTCTTGGATTGATCGAATGCTGAAGCTCCGAGACTGAAGTATTTGAAACGAACTTATAAAGAGAAAAGTCAGAGTCATCCCGGTTCAGCGTCAAACTCGGATGCACTTTGGGAGACTCCAGCTCTGTCTCCGTCTTGGGCTTCTGCTCACCTGTCCGCTTAAAGAGTGGCATCTTGTATAATTTTCACCACAGGGTTCCTTTTCCGGTACACCTGATGTTAAAGGTGGGACGCCAATCCACTCACTGCACAGCACGCTTAGCGTACCTTAACAGACGCTTGCCCGCGTAGTGTCAGCACAGATGTTCTGTTGTACGCTGTGACAGCTCAGCCTGCTTCACACACTTGTTCTTTTGTAAGGAATACCCCGTAAAAGCAGTTGCCTCCTGTTTGCTTCATTTCAGCTCACCCTCCTTTTTCCAATTAGTGCTTGCTTGAGCTTTTTTCCTGAGCTGTCGGAAAACTAGTTCTGCGTCGATCGGCGCGTTGTCCTTTTTTGACGTCATAATTTCGGCTCTTCAGCGCCCTTCAAATTCAACAGGCACAATTTGCCTCGGTACACGTAAAAAACGATTACGTCAGCCAAATACAACTCCGAAGTGATACGATATGCTTGTTATCTTTGACTAACTACATACATACAATAAATAGCTGCTGCTCTGTTATTCATAGAAACTCGTCCACAACACCGACCTCTTGTTCAATGTATTCATGGGCAGCCTCCAAAATCTCCAGCTCCTGTTCAACGTTCTCTAGTTGAGATGGAGTGTGTTTTGTTCCTCTCAGCATTTCTGTAACTTGTGCTAAATCAGAATCACTCACAGCCTCCCAGAATCTTCCAATGTCGGTGTTTTCCACATTACCACCCAGATAGTGGCGGAGCAGCTTGCGACCAGACTCTGTATTGCTGTGTGCGTATATATTGACGTCTACTGCTGTATGACCTTCAGTAGACCAGCCAACCTCTGCACGGACGGAAACCATGTTATTTAAATAGGTCTCTACTTTATCCTGTAATTCAACCACTCTGTGGATATCCTTGGTGCTGTAGTCGACGATACCCATGTCCTTTTCGAATATCTGTGTTCTGACGAATTTTTGAAGCTTTTGATTAACCTGTTCCGTTCCTTGTTCATTCAACTCAGATCTGAAATTAGCTATCTTCCGAGAAAGGTATTCTCCCGATTTGGTAGCATTCAACAGGGCATCGGGTTTCCACAAATATTCTGGATAGTCAGACCCAACTTGTCTTCCAACTGCCAGTCCACCGGTTTCATGATCCGACGTCGAAATAACAAATGTCTCCACTTCGGAGGAGTCAACAAAATCAATCACAGCCTTGAACGCTTCGTCATAAGCGAGAAGTTCCCTCACTTGAGCAGCCGGATCATTCTGATGGCCAGCGTGGTCGATTCTGGATCCCTCAATCATCAAAAAGAAACCCTCATCAGAATCCTTTGTGGCTTCTGAGAGAACAGTTAACGCTGTAACCACCTCCTCCTGCAAACTTGGATACGTTTTCTCATCTCGATCAATATCATATGGAATGTTGTAAAATGCTAATAAAGATAACAGTGGAAGACTTGCATTTTGACCAAGCTGTAAAGCATCAAACTGCTCTTTATTTAGGGCCACAGTAAAACCAAGTTCTTTTGCTCTTTCGATTAAATTGGTCTCATCATCGCGGCATCCTCCGGCATCAGATCCCGGAAGATAAAAACAACGCCCACCGCCAATCATCAAATCAGTAACCAGTCCAAGGGTAGTGTCCAGTCCCAGCTGCTGGTCAGCAATTAATGACTGCATATATCTGTAATCAGCATGAGAATTAAAACTTGCTGGAGTAGCGTCGGTAATACCTGTAGTGACCACAAGCCCAGTCTTGTATCCCTTGAGTTTAAGAGCTTCTAGAATAGTGCCACATGGCTGTGATTCAGGATCAACTCCAATAGCCCCATTATAACTCTTGAGGGCGCACGAAAAAGCAGTTGCTCCCGCTGCTGAGTCGGTAATCAACGAAGAGCTGCTTCTGGTCCGACTGGATCCTACAAAATAATTATCAATCTCCAGGATATTCCCAAAATCAAGACCATCTCGATACTGCTTAAAATAACGGGCCATATTAATGGTAGACGGACCTGTTCCATCGCTTACCATCATAATCAGGTTCTTCTTTTTTGACTTGCCCATACCAATAGGGTACTGATAGCTGGCGCATACCAGGTCAAGTACACAAAGGCATACCAAACTGTAAACTGAGAGAATCATGGTAACCCAGTCTCTGAACTTTAATCCGCGTAGCACGTGTATAAAGATTAATTACCACTTCCTGTTGGTAAGCTTTCCTTGTCAGTTCTCTCTTCTGCACCAACCCAACACAACGTCCCTGGATTCAGCCTCACTGTGGAGCAATGTCGGGGAAATGCTCAAACGCAAGCTGCTGCAAAATAGTTGTTTCTTGCTTCGTCTCTTTAAATACGCCAAAAGAAAACATTCCTCAAATGAATCAGATTTTATCTCTTATCTTCAACATTGGGAAAATAATTAAAATTAAAACAGGTCAAACGTAAACACCCGTACCTTAAATTGCTCTCACGTGCCTCGTTAATAACATCAACAGGTCTTGGGCAAAAGGAGTCTCCTTTACTTTAGAAACTGGCTTTCGCTCCGTGACGGCTCATGCTGCCCTAAAAAGCCATGGATAGAGGCAACTTCACTTGAGTCTGTAGATACTGGCGAAGTCACAGACACAGAATCCTCGATCTGTTGCTTTAGTATTTGATTTGTTTTGCTGTATTCAGGACTTTGGATAATTGTATCAATAACGTAGTACTGGAACGTGTTCATGACCAAGGGGAATATCAGAACAACAAACGATACCTGTAAATTTGGAAAGTTATCTGACCAGCTTAGCATCCAGTAGGCCAGTTTCACAAGAATTGGGAATACGATTAGTAGAATGTAAATTATCAACTTCATGGAGAGCAGTCCCACAAAATAGAGGCTGAGTTGCTTGAAATACCAAGAAAAACGGGGAGGAACTCCATATTGTCCGCTTTCAATACCCTCGATTCCTGCTTTTCGTGCTAACCCAAAAAGCACGTATAACATCGCCCAAAGTATAGGAATGCCTATAGTTGTGTCAAATAAAATGTTGAGAAAGTAGTAATCGCATGGGTTATCGTAGTTGTCATCGGGTTCTGAAGGCGACACAATTGAAAAGTAATGATCCACAGTGTTGTTCATTAAGCTAGGTAAATTATTCCACATCGAATCTCGAGATTCCTCCCTAATAGTGGGATCTGTCCTCAAAGCCCAATGCTTTGATCTTCCTCCTAATATACTCATAAAAACATTCAGTGAGTGAATCCCAAGAGCCCCAACAATCTGTTTCGATACATCAAACATCCATACTCGCCACGGTCTTCTGTTTGGATATTCCTTGAACCGTTTCCATACTAACGAGGAAAGAGCCAGAATTCCCATAATAGACTGAACAATCAAGGCGAACGGCCCGAGAAGTTCGCATTTTCCATCTTCAGCGCTGGAACCCATCTTCACAGAGTCATTGAGAGATCCGTGAATCGTCGATACTTAACAGCTAGTGTTCTGAGGACTAATTGCTGCTCCTCTCAAAACACCTCTTTGTTAGATACCTCTAGAAAATGTAAGTACGATTTTTTGTTATACATGTGCCACTCTACACCGCCACATTGATTTTTGCCCGCCGGCTTCGCCACCCCTTCTTTGCACGGGATTTGACGCTCAGTTGTGGCTGATTGAAACAAAAACTCGCCCCATCTTTTACTAAGCTGAAAAATCATCAGCACTCAGAATACGTTAGAACTTCCCTTACAGCTCGACCTTATTTCTCAAATACACACAACCTACCGCAAACAGAGTCTCCATTTCAATCTCAAAGTATGGCTGAACCAAAAACAGAAAGTAGGTATCGTACTCTCCTTTGTTAAGGCTGACTACTAACAGTGATCATTTTCTTCAGCCAAACCAAAACCCTGCTGTGTATGCTTGGATCAGAAGCAAGAAAGAGACCAGTGCTTGCTTCTTAACGGAACCGACTCTCCTAAATGCAAGGATATCATTACTGCCTACAAGGTTTGTATGAAAGGTTATGGGTTTGAGACACACTAAACAACATGTACATAGTTTAGCAGCAGATTATTCCTCATGTATGTAATAAATAGACATGGATTCGTCCACTTATTTCTTCATGATGAAAACCGCGTCCGTGTTGGCCGTTACTCGATATTGTTAGCAACCAAGTAACTGAAATGATCATCCGAAGATCTCGCTTGGGCTTTCATCATCACTCCTTTGGAACTGGAGGCCAATCTAATGATACACGCAACCTTGTCACCCCTAATACTCTTTCCAAAGAGCTTCAAAATATGACTTGCATTCGAAGTAACAATGTCCGTGGACTCCATAGGCATCATGGATAACGACTGAGTCAGTTTTGCTACGACCTCTTGTAGATTTGAGACGTATGCGTCACCTAGGTTGAGAACAGCAACGTTCTCATTCTCCAATTCATCCCATACGTGACCAAAGTTTCCGGCAAAAGAAGGAACAATGAAATCTCCAGGCGTCACGGAAACATCTTCAATCTGATATTCGTCAGGGAAACCTTCATCTTCATCAGCTGGCTCGCCAGTAGAAGCATCTATATCCTTTGAAATGTACGATAGTGTGTTTGTGAAGGATGTTAGTGTAACTTCACTTGGTGCAGTGAACGATACGTAAACCGAACCCTTGGAATCAGGCTTAAGTATGTTGATTGGCAGTAAAATCTCTTCGACATAGTCCTCTGATTCTGGCTGCGATACTACACTCACGTTCTCAAGCTGGATCTCACTCAGAGTGTTCTCAATGTTATACTGGATAACGATATGCGACTCAAAGATATGCTTGATCGCTGTCACAACAAATTCAGTCTCTTTTTCAGTGAGCTCAACTGCATGAGACGAATGCAAAAGTGTTCCGTAAACAGCAAAGTCCGGAATAGCAGCGAGTTCTTGAGAGTATTGTTGGTGTAGTAGAGCCTGTTTAGCTGAATCGCTAACCTTCTCACCATCCTCTTCGGTGGCATCAGATGACTGTGAGACTGGCTCGTCAAATGATGTGGTTTTCTCTTTGAACTCCGCAGCCTTGGCTTCCTCCTCTGTCATAGTTGGAATAGATTTTATGTCAAATGGATGTTCAAACGAAGCATCCTCCTTGTTTGTCACATAGAGAGAAAGCTGTTGCTCCAGAACTGGCAAAGAATACTTGAAGGTGGGGGTGATAAAGCTCTTTGCCAGTTTCATGTCCTGTGTGGACAATAGCTTTAAAGATAACGCAGCACGATCTCTCACCTCATCGTCTACATCTTGAAGGCACCTTTTGAGTAGGATCTTGATACTTTTTGTAATGGATTCGTCACCAATAAGAGCAAATTTAGAAAGAGCAATCACAGCAGAAGATCTTACGATCGAATTCTCAAGAACAACGCGGTTGTATATGTGTCTAATGTATAATGTTGGACTCGAGGTTTTTGGACCTTCATCTCCTAACAAATGTAGCACTCTAACAGCAAGTTCAGTATACTCACAGTCTTCAATAAATTCGCAAAGCATCTCCAAAGCCGACTCTCTTGAATCAGGAATAAACTTGATGATATCAAAGATAGCTTCAATAATTGAATTCTTGAAAGCAAATCCTCCCTCATCCCTAAGGACATCATTCAAAAATGAAAGCATTGACTTATGCTTATCTGGAAATTTTAGTGATAATGTTTTGATCGCATCGATGACAATGATCTTAAATTCATCAGAGATGTCATCCATAAATCCAGATATAGCTTTAACAAGTCGATCCACATTTTCTGAATTTCCGGTCTTGAGAAGAGTGGTGATTGCATATGTAGAGATTGATCTGTTGGAATCGCTGATCAAGCTTTCAAGTTCGAGATTACAAACCATGATCTTCTCAGGGTTCTTCATAGCAACCTTGTTCAATACTCTAACAGCCGCAAAACGTGTAACAGTTCTTGGAACAGAAAGCAGGGTCTGTAAGGTATTAATTGCTTGCATTTGCTGCTCAGGAAGGAATTTTGGTAAAGATAAAATTGTCTTGGCGGCTTCTAATTCCACCATATCCGACTTGTGTTTCAACCATCCTGGGAAAAAAGGCCATAAAGATTGGGCAAGATTTGCATCTTCCTCAATAAGTTTTCCAACATACCTTATTAGTTGGAGAGTAGCAAACGAGCTTCTCAATGGCTGTTGGTCATTGAACTGTTGAATCATTTTCATCAGGGCCATTTTGTCATGGTTTCTCAAGTGATACAACAGTCCTAGAGCGTGGTACTGATACGCATATGTGGTAGTCAACAACTTGTTGGACCCATATTGTTCATGTGCAGTATACTGAGACTGTGGGAAAGCCTTGTTAGAGTTGATGGCTTCTTGTGTCTCGTTTGTCCATCTCTTAACAACGTCCTTAGCGACTGGAAGCAAATGATAGGAAGAAACCAGCGCTGCAGATGAAACATTAGGATTTCTATCAACAACACAGTTCTTCATAACTCTCTCTGCAGCATGGATTGTGGAACCATCCAACACTCTGGCTAATGCTCTCACTGCATTAGGCTTGTATATGATCTCACCATTTTGAATGTCTTTCATAATTGATGCAGTTGCCATTAAAATATCGTCAGACATCGTACAAAGCTCCTTGATAGCCAAGTATACCAATTGGCGAAGTGAAGCATCATCATGATGGAACAATTTTGAGATTGAGAAAAACAGATTCGTCGCCTCTACTTTTGGGAATGTTTCACCAATATAAATTAGTCGTAAAAGACGAGATAAAAGCAGTCTGCATCTCTTAGCCTGAACAGGACTGGCATTAAATGCTTGTAAGCATTCCTGATACACAGTCATCTTATCCGGTAAGGCACCGGAGTCGGAATCTTCAAACTTTTTGTAAGAATACGTTGACATTTTGTTTGTTGTCAGTAAAGCTCAATTACGTGTATCTCAACACAACTCTTCCACTTTTACTGGCCTAATTGACTTTCTCCGACAACAAACGAGTTCGCTTACCTCCGATAAAAGACTAACAAAAGAAGGGGACTTTTGTGAGTTCAGCTTCAAAAGGCGAGAGTCGTCAGCAAACACTGTGATGGCTTTACTTTACTAGATGATACGTGGTGATCCAAAGTACATATTGGTATTACCTTTTTTTTCAAGCGTGTCTGCCAATAAAATTTATGTGACGTCCGGGTAATACCATTTAGTTCCAGTATACACTTTCACCTCTGTGCAGGTGCTCTAACACTGTGAGAGGTGCATTCGCTGTTTCAATTAAGCGCAATTACTGGAGATTGAGCAGTAGCTGAGTCAAACAACTTTTAGTAGCAGCGTCATCTCTAAGCACCTCCGCAAATGTACTAGTTTTAAGAGATTCTGGGAGTCTCTCTCTTAATGCTACCTTAGCATCCTGGTTTTCGGACAGTCGTAGATAGCATCTGATGACGTGTTTCAGCAGTCTACCTGTTGGGTTTGCAACCAATTGATCAATCATTAATTTAAGCACATTAGAAACAGCCTCGAATCTGTCAAATGTCTGACAGATATATGCCAAACCAGAGTCATCGACAAGAATCTTTTGCACTATGAAAATGGCAACAGTCTTGCTTAGTTCTGAAGAAGACTCCATGATCTTGAGACATAAAGGAATTATCTCGGTAGTCAATAAAAATTGTATTACTTCTGTCGTATCATTTTTGACAAGAGCACCAATCACACCCAATGATGTGAGGCGGAGGTATTCGAATGGTCTCTGTTTTGAGCTGGTATTGAGGAATGGATACAAAAACAGTGGAATTTGGGCGTTAAGAAATGGAGTTCTGGTTTCGGGATGTGATGCGACACATTGCAAGAGAGCAAGAGCGTTACAAACTCTGTTGGATGATGGGGTATTGAGATTCGGTGGTGACAGTAACGGATAGACCGCCACAATCTCGTCCAATAGGCTTGTCATAACACCAAAGGAGTTCCAAAGTACTAATGCAAGATCATCATACAGCTCACGCTTTTTTCCTAGCTCTAGTAGTGCTTGTTCTTTATTAGGTCCGTAAACCAACTCCACTATCCAGGTGTAGACTTTCTCGTCATTAAGGGCCTTGTTCATTGATCCCATTCTATTGGCTGCAACGTTTCCACTCATCTCCAATACGCCTAAATTTAGTTGACTGTGATGTTGTAAAGGTGATGAGTGTCTCTCCTGTTCTGTGACTGTTTGGCTTGGGTTAACTTGATAATGCTGACGAATTAGTTTATCGTGAAGACTTTGAATGTTAGCCGCTTGGATCTGGTTCATACTAAATGGAACCTTATCACCTTCTTATAAAGCACGCATCGACTGTAGAAGTTGACCCGAGTTCCAAGAAGAGGATATAGCAACAAGCTGGGACTTTTGTTGATTGACCCTTTGAGCTGTGAGTGAAAGGTGTACTTTTTTTTCCTACGAACATTTTCATTAGAAAACTGTATCTGATTATCTAAGCACAAAATATCTCTCGTACCAGCAACATATCTTGCCCTACATGCTAGTTTCCAGGTGAACTGGTTTACTGTACGACGTGAACTCAGTACATGAAAGGATGTTTCGTGTTATTCATTAGTTATATCAGTGAGACGAGTAATAATAAAAGTCAGAATGTTATAGCAAGCAACTGTTTTGAATCAGCACCAAAATTCGTAACTATCTTGCAACGGATATCTCTGGCACAGCATATCCACGTCTCTTTCTAACAGCTTCAAGTGCGGACCATTCGGCTCCTTGAGGACCACGAACCATAACGTCCATACGTGCATTGTCAGAATGATTGTCTTTATCACCTAGCCAGATATCAGCTGCGGCTCTGAACCCAAACTTCTCATAAATTGGAATATTCACTTGTGAGGAGCTCTCCAAGTAGGCGTTGGAATTGGAGGTATCTATGTAGTTGTCAAATGTGTACTCAAAAATGGCTCTGACATTCCCCTTCCCTCTAGCTTTTGGAGTGGAGCCTAAATACACAAGGATCCATGTGTTATCACCATTAGGGTCATCCTTAATAATATCGTCGTAATTATCATGCAAAACCTTGAACATCGTTCCAAACACACGAGACCGGCCTTCAGCTCCCGTCATCCATGCTAAGCGAGCAAAGCCCGACCGGATCAACGTGATGTAATCATCCAACTGGCCCGACTCGGGATGCGTCCATAGTGCCACTGTTTCAAAGCAGTCACTATCTTCATGATCATCTCCGCGAACTCCAATGACCAACCCTTTCAGAATATGAGAGTGAACGTAAGATTCGTACATCAAAAGATCACATTTCTCCTTCAACACAGGGTTCCCTTCAAGGTGTCTTGAAACGTACTGTGCTACTTTATCGTTATCAAAAGATCTATAGAGCGTAAGAGCCGCCTTTTTGCAGTCTTCAAACCCCAAAACTTCGACTTTTGGCGCTTTCCTCTGTGACATTTCTGCTGTAGAACGATTCTGAGTAAAACAATCGATGGTGAACAGAGTCTGGATTAAAATTCACCTCTCGCTTATGCGCTCCTGTACGATAGCTCAAACAGCAATAAGCCACTGGTGTGCTTTAAAGCTCTTGTGTCTACTCTGGAAGCCTGTTCAAGTTGGTTTTAGATCAAAATTTTCTTGTGTGTGCCTCCTTCACCTTATATTTGACATTCTAGGCAAGTCTAAAGGGCCTGTCTGTCTTATCCGCATCACAATTCAACAGTATTGCAGCTTCCTGTTTCGGCAATACCTGGGGACTGTCACCGCGGAAATTTGTGACAACAACGGGAATCCACAAGCGAAAACAATTCTGGTGCAGGGAGGTATACCAAAACTTAAAGCGCGGCAGAACAAGAGCTTCGGAAGTTACGTAATATCTAGAGCTCATGGGAGGGATACTGTAGCGATTCTATTATTGTTCCTTATAACCTCACCTCAGGTGTGTTGGGTGGGAACCCCAGAGAGTACAAATTGTCGAGTATGAATCAAGTTTGTCTCCAAGAAAGGAAACTTTCTGGTTCAAGAAACAAAAAGGGGAACATTTAGTACAATTGTTTCCCACCTACATAGTAAACAATTTAGGTATTAGTTCATTATATTAATGATATCTCTAGGAACTACATCATCGAATTGTCATTACTTTGCCCATTTCCTTTCCAGTGCCACCGAGGCAATCTTCCTTGGTGTCGTTTACGACGTCAAAGATCTTCCAGAACTTGAGGTTTTCGTCTGCTGCGACAGTAGCAAGAGTCGTCCCATCGGGAGATAAGCTACTGTGGAGCACTCTTGACTCGTGGGCTCCAAAAACAATACCTGTTTTCTGCAACGACGGGTAGCTGTAAATGCTGATGTCATTGTTAGGGAATCCGTGTGTTGCTGCAATCTCTTTCCCGATTCCGTTAGAATATCCCCATTTTAAGGAGGACACTTGAGATTCTGTTTCTATAGTGTTAATTCTTGCTCCGGTTGTTGTGTTCCAAAAGTGGATTTTTCTACAGATCGATCCTCCACCGGTTGCAAGAAGCGAGTTTTGTGTGGGACACCATGCCAGAGCTTTGACAGCTGCACTGTGTGCCGTTTTTGTAAATTGGGGTACTGATGAACGTGCGTCCCAAATATTCACTATATTATCATTGCCCCCGGATGCAAGTTGAAGACCATCTGATCTCCATTCCACACCACATACCTCAGCAGAATGTCCGTTGAGTTGAGATATTACATGCTGTGATACCCTGACATCGTGGTGGAACATCTGGCCAGTTCTTGAACCAGACGTAAGAAGATGCTCATTCCACGAATGTGCTCCAACACGGGAATCATGGCCTGCCATAGTTCGCAGTTTGGATCCAGACTCCATATCCCAAATCTCGATCGAGCCGTCATCTAGACCGATAGAGAGGTAACAACCATTATCAGACCATCTTATGGAGGTCACCATAGACTGACACTCAGCTGCAAGATCTACCATTCCGGTGGTGGCGTTCCAGTAATACACGGCATTTTCTAAGGCAATAGCTAGCACATTGGTGGACGACCACGACAAAAGGTTAAGATAAAAATCATCGATGAACCCAGGGGCATCAAGCACTTTCTCAGGACAAGTTGGAAGACGCTTGATTCTTGCTTGGGCGGCAGCAGTAGAGATGGAGGGCTTTGACTTTAGTCTTGTTTGGGTGGGTCTGGCGGTTTTCTTTGAAACGGGTGGAATGGGTTGGAATTGCAAAATTCGCTCTCCAACTTCAAGGCCACAAGCTTCTGCAACAGTGTCTTTGTATATTCTTGATGTTTGAGACTCGATATGAAGGTAAGGCTGTGCTGATTTTAAAGGAGCCGCCTCTTCGGAGCAAAGCTTACCAGATGTTGTCTGTCTTGAAGGGATGAATCGGTCTAACTCAGCGGTGTTTGTACGGCGCAATCGTTTTGGAGATCCTGTATGGTCATCATTATGATTTCCTGTATATCTTGCGTGTGAGTCTGATGATGCCATACTCGAAAGGGACCAGTCAGACAAAACGACGTTGAACTTTGGTGAAATGATCTTCTTGCCGTCGTAGATGGAGTTACGCTGTTGCCGCGCGTGATTTGGACTTGTGCTTCCAAAGACAGTACGATGACGAGGAGTTGCTGTTGGAGTCCTCCGTGATGGACTTTGCATTGCTGTGAGTTTTGGAGCAAATCTGACTGAACCGCCTGACAGGAAAAGAACAGGGATGCTGCAGCTCTGACGCCTTAAAAACGACAACCACGCTTTCAAGTATCGAGCAAGGCTTTGAGCTGTACAAGAAGGAGCAGTTGGCTGCTCGTTGTTTCTGTGTCGAAGTTTGCTCTGTGATGGTTTCTTTCTGTCGTCTGCCTGCTCTGGAATAGACGAGATTTCAGTTGTGCAAGATTTCTATTTACAAATTGCCATAACGGGAAAGCTTATTGCACCCCCGTACACCACCTGTGTAAACGCAGGGAAAGTTTGCACAGAAAGCAAAAAGGCAGATTTTTTTGCCCTAGCTAAGGTGAGGCGATCCATGTGGCTGTGCGGCAGCGAGAATACTGCGCTAAGGGGAGTTTTGCAGACAGCCAACTGCCGGCAGTGCAGATCTTGCACAAGACTGGAACAACTTGTTTCAAGAAATATACAATACCAGATTTGTTTTCAGGCACTTATGAATGATACTGAGAGGATGGCTGGTTGTTGAAGAACACTGAAGAGTCCTTCTCTCTTAGTTCAAAAGAAAAGGAAGATGAAAATGTGGCAGGTTTGTGGGTAGAAACCAAATGGTGTGTGTGCCCCTGGTACTCACGACAGATTCTGTATTTGGACGCGCGCAAGAGAACAATAGGGCTACAAGGAGGGTGGGCATAACAATAGGTGCAAATTGTTTAGAATTCAGGGAACATCAGAGCGTGGCAGTTCCAAGTAAGCCCAACCAGTTTCCGGTAAAGACAAACAAGAGAATATAAATAGAGCAGTTAATCCTGCTTGACGTGTTTGTTTAAGATTTATCAAAAGTTGGTTACAGAAAAAGCAATACCGACTTTCACTGATACAAAATGGGATTATTCGATACATTAAAGAGCAAGCTAAAGAACGACAAGAAGTTCAGAGACGACCTCAAGAACAAGGCCACCAAAGCTTACGGTAACTTCAAGGAGAACAAAGCCGAGAAGAAGGAGGGAGAGGCCACTGGGGCTAAGGCTACTGTCACTGCTGCAAGTGCTGCGGTTATTTCTGCATTCAAAGAGGATGACAAGAAGGAGACTGCCGCTGCTACCAAGGCTGAAACCTCTGCTTCTTCTGTGAAGGAAGACCTCAAGGATGAGGCTTCTTCTTTGAAGGAAGACGCTACAGCAGCCGCTAAATAAGCGGCTCTACCAGTTTATGGACTTTCGATAGACCTAGAACAGCCTGTGATATACTGAGAAGTGTATGGCCTGTTGATAACAGCAACATGTTCTAATTCTCTGGTCACCCACGAAGAATTATATAGTTCCAGTTAATTCTATCAGTTAATTAATTATACCAGCCATTGTTTACACAGTGTACTAAATTTCAGGTGGTTGAACAGCGCAGCTGTGGCGGTGTAAATAGGTGGTGTACGGGTGTGTACTTGGATGACTTGAAAGCAGAAAGTTGGCTGAGAGATAATTCAACTGGCTGACATTAAATAGTACGATAAAGAAAGCTGTTTGCGTTGCTGAGATTGGGGTAGTGATCTGTGATTACACCAGCCACGCACATCTGCAGCTCTCATCTTGCGTCAGCCACATGGCTTCGACATCGCTGTTTTCCCGAGTCGTAGTCCCTGTTCGAAGAGCTCTGAGTATGGCGTCGATCGACGCGTCCCAACCGCTCGGCCAGTCAATTGAGAGCACTATCGTAGCCAAGGTTCAGGCTGCTTTGGATCCCACAGTGCTTCGGATCTACAACGATTCTGCCAAGCATGCCCACCATGCAGGGCTGCGTGGTGCAACGAACACCACCGAGTCGCATTTCCGGCTTATTATAGTGAGTGACTCTTTTAAAGGAAAGCCTCTACCTGCCCGCCACAGATTGCTTTACAAGCTGCTAGACGAAGAGCTCTCTACCAAGGGAGTTCATGCATTACAGTTGAAGACAAAAACGCCAGAAGAATGGTCGCGTGATCCAGCTAGCAAAACTGTTTAGGACTACAAGTCACATAATATCCAATAGATATAATATAGGTACTAAATAGCTAGCCAAGTAAATTACACTACTCATCGTGTTCCTGTAACAACTTCTCGTACTCTTCAGCAGAAAGCAGCTCCTCAGCATCTAACTGATCCACCTTAATCTGGGCTATCCAGCCATCTCCCATAGGATCAGAATTGATAAGCCCTGGGTTTGCATCAAGGGCCTCATTAACCTGCTGGACTTCTCCGTCAACAGGGGAATAAATTTCCGAGGCCGACTTGACACTCTCAACAGAACCAATGGTGTCACCCTTGGCCACTGTTTCCCCTATGAGGTCCGTTGGCAGCTCAATGAATGTAGCGTCACCAAGGGCATCGGCAGCATACTTGGTGATACCCACAAATGTTGTTCCATCTGGGTGGTATGAGATCCATTCGTGCTCAGTAGTGAACTTGAGTGTCACAGGTCCTGCTGAATGAGTTGACACTATCGAGCTTGGGTTGAGGACATTGCTGTCGGTCGACTGGAAACGCCAGCAATTAGCGTGGGAAAGTCTAAGGGCCGCAATGGCTGGTGCGTGGCTTAGGTGGCCAGCACGTGCAATATTCTTTGCAAATAAGGATCCCCGTGACAGCATTGTGTGTATAAAAGGACAAGATAGTTGAGCTAATCACTACAGCGGTGAAGAACAAACATACGATTGAAACACCCAGTTGATTTCCGTGTGGTTGTTTCTTTAATGGTTTTGTGAGGTGAAACCATTTGTAGTTTTTTCTGTCCAGCAAGCAGAGTCATCTGCCAAGTCAATGTGAGCAAGTCAAGTTATCACACCTCACACCTCGCAGTGGCCTAGTTTAAGTATCCCAGATCTGTCAGTCGTGTTGTTGATAGGATCTTACAAGTCGATCTATGAGTGTGTCTGAGACTGCTGGGCAGCTTCCCAGAATACCATGTTCTCCTTCAGGTTTTCAGCCAAAAAGCTCAAAGCCTTGATATTCCCCGAGATTTTAGTGAAAAAGCTGAGTGCAAACCGGCTAATGAAGAATATCTGCGACCCAGACAATCCAGGTACCAGCTTCACTGCCTCTTCTGGCGTAACAACGCTTATATCAAAAGGATTTGCTGACAACGCAGTTGACACGGTCTCTTTTTTTACCAGCTTGTCGAGCTGTGCAACCTCCTTAAACTCGTCTCCTAGACTCAATCCCCACTTAACTGACACGCGCAACGGTCTACAGACATTTGAAATGTCTGCACATTTGATCAGCAAGCAGCAAACCATCTCAAGTTGTTCTCTTGTATTTCCGTATCCTGTAAACTTGTCGATTTCAGTAACAAAGGCATCGTGACGAGCCATGTCAGTAGCCAGAATCAACCTTTTGGTGACATCAAGACCCTCGGAAGCAAACTTATGCAAAAATGGCTCAATTATCATGCGAAATTGGATAAAATGATACTGCTCCAGAATTGAAACGTTATCAAAGACTGAAGCCAGCCAGCTGTGATTAGCAGCTAAAAACACATTTGTTACTCCAGGGTGGCCTAAATCATGTCCAATAGATGCAAATAATAACGACAGGACATCTTCAGCACCAAACCGTACGCAGAACCCACTATCCTTGTTCACCTGTGTCACAAAATAGTTGCTAGCTTGAAGTACATCAATAGCATGTCTGAAATTGTGAAATGGATTCCCAGTGCGATAGTTGTCCCTCACATAGAATAGGAAACTCAACAGTCGATTGCTAGTACGCATTGACCTGTAATTGCTGTCCTCTCCTCGCAAAACCGCCCGTCTCAAAATGAGGTATCCACAATACACAAGCTCATCGCTCGTCAGCTCATAGCCAGCAAACCCCCAAGAATCTATCCGTTCCATGTATTTATCATCACTCTGCGGCACTTCCAAAAGCTCTGAGAAATCTATATCTGCTGTGAGCCGTTCAACAAAATCTATCTGCTGCTCAAGCCTGTAATGGCTCTTGAACCGGTTAACCACTCGAGACATCGTGTTTATTCCAGATTCTTCTGGGGCCTGCTCAGCGTCTTTATTGAACCCCACCCAGGTTTGAACTCGTGTCAATCGATCGCAGATTGACCTAGATATGAGGTCGAGATCCGCCACAAAAGCATTGTCCACCTCTTTTAGCGTTGTTCCATCTACACAGCTATCGAACGAAATAACAGACAACGCCACATTTAAGTGCGAAAACCGGGTTTGCAACAGCACTTTCTGCTGCATTACATCGAGCCTATCCAGTTTGCCATCTTTCTGGACCTTCTCGGAAGTACTGCTATCGCTGTTGATCACCACACCAACAGAGTACCACAGCTCTGTGTCTTTCGCACACGCCACCCGTTTCATCTTACCGCTTGCAGAGTCCACGCTCAAGCTGAACTTCGCACAGGTTAGAAGAAACACACACAGCGACTTAAAATCAGCAAACCGCCGGAAATATGTCGTCTCCGTGGCAAACGATGCAGTTATAAATTCAGGAACCTCATCTCCAGGCGACACAGAATCCAGAACAAGAACCTGTGAAACCATCCCGTATAAGTCACAGACCACCTTGCGCGTCTCCAGTCTGCTTGCTCTCACCAAGTAAGCCTGTCCTGTTGATGCAGAGATGTTTCTGGACCTTCAGAGACTCACTTTCGAGAAGGCTTCTCTTAGTCTCTTCATATCTAGATGTCACATACTATTTCTTTTCATAGACCGAAAAAAAGAAATCATAATACATCTGTGCACCGCTCTTGTCGATCCTCGTCCAACCTTGGGGTATGCCAGCTACATGCAAATCAAACCACTTATCTACTTCACCTATACAACATTTATCAGTATCTAGCTCACTCGTGCAAGTTCTCTTTAACGAACGAAAATGATTTCAGCAGCTTGTTGCGAGCCCCGACAGTGGTCACGCCTAGGTCATTCAGCTGAGCATCATCAAGCTCAATCATCTTGCGCCAATCCAAATCCTTCAGACTGTCTGTGTATTTATGAAGCCGCAAGGCTTTGAGCCACGCAGGAATGTCTTCCAACAGAGCTCTAGATGCTATATCACGTCCAACGGGCGACTTTGGTTGCACAGGAACAGGAATACCCCCTGGTGCTGACTTCAAAGAGCCAGTTTGGGCTTGTCGCGGCGTAGGTGAATATACACTTCTCAGTGGCAATTGATCTCCCAATCCAGCTCCCGTAGTGTCCTTGCTTTTTGACTGCGACTCCGAATTAACAGAGTTGTTGCTGAAATTCAGGCCTCCCCTAGTAGCAGGAGGTAACGAAGATGATTGAACCTGAGAACTGCGACCACCAGTCAAATGGAATCGGCTGCTAGCTCTGCCACGATCATCACCACTTCCATTGTGCATGTTCAGAATACAGCTCAGACTTCCTGTCCCAGAGGAGGTCTTTTGTTTCGAATCTAACATGGACCGTGACGCAATTGTATTGAGAGAATGGTTCAGCTTAATGGCATTTTGTCCTGCAAAATCATGTGACGATAAGCCAAATTGTTCATGTGGAGTCATCGCGAACCCAGACGGCTTGGATTGATACTCCTTGGTGGATCTTTGGTAGTCTTCTGGATCTGCTTCTGACGAAAATACCCTGGTAAGGGGTGTATTAGGCTGCGCATACATGTTACCTGGGTAGTGCAAAGGATTTCCGCCGCGAGAAATTCCCTGTGTCTGCTGAGAAGCTTTTATTGGGGTACCTGAAGTCCAAGGAGTACCACCAGTGCCAAAAGTTGATAAAGAAAAATCCATATTCATCGGCCCAGCAGACCGTGGCCTATTTGTAAAGTCCTTCACTGCCGTTCCAGAACTGGTGGTCGGTCTAGGTTGGACTAGTTGAGCCAGTGGTGGTCCGATGGATTGATCCTCGCGCAATAACGAATCCAAAGTAACAGGACCATTATTCACGGCGAGTAACGGAGAAACCGGTCTAACATGAGAATGGTATATGTTATTGCTACCGGGTGGTGGAGAAAATAGCAATCCTTCATCACGCGGAACCCGTGTCACAGTAGTATTATTGATCTTGCTCTTGACATAATGAAACACATCTTGGCTGATGTTGTCAAGAAACACATCCATTGAAGTTTTTTGCTCCTCTGGGGTCAGATGCTTGATCCAATTAGTGAACGTCTTGAGATCCTCTGTAAACCCGCGGAGAACTAGCTCCGTCTTAGGTTCAAAAGCGGGAACGTCATTCTCAGTATAGACAAGTGATGAAGACGGACGATCAATCAGGTAGCCAACGGAGGTGGAACTGATATTAGTGGGGTCCAGTAGGGGAGATCCTGTTGCCTGCTGTGACTCGGAAGGGGATAAAAACGAACTGTTCAGCGGAAGAATCGAACTACTGTTCGATGGCTCAAATGCGTACCGTGATGCCGGAGGAGACAGAACCGCCATGGATGAGCTTGATACTGCAGGAGAAAAAAGCAGCTTACCGTCTTGGACCGATGCCGAGGTCGGCGAATCCACAAGATTCTCTGCGTTATCCATCCAATAGGTCTATATATACCACCCAGATAGTCTCTGCAAGGAAACGTTACAGTCCTCAAAAACACAGTCACTTCAAAAAAGTCTTGCTTGTTAAATGTGCAGACCTGCTGACGTGAGCCTTTCCGGTATTCAAGATACGGATACCAGAATGTTTTTCTCAGACACGCGATCCTCCCATGCAATCGTGCACTAACACGTACGAGATGTCCTGTTGGACCTTGTAGAGCACTTCAGGCCCGTTTGCTACAGTGAACCGACCTTCACTTGCTTGATCCTGACCACTTTCTCTACCTTCTGCTTAATGCCCATTAAATTATTGTCTCCCTCTAAAAACTTACTTCCTCCCTAGTTTGCCAGCCTCATCTGACCCACGCGCAAAAATGACAGTCCGAGGTTCGCCTTTTTCGCCTCGCTGGCCCATGCCTGTTGTCTTTTTTGCATAGCCACGGTAAAACACAGGCAACGGCAAAAAATATTATTCCTTGCTCTTACTAATGGCTGCGCATTTAAATGTCCTGCTGATTCCGACTCGGCCTGTTCTGTTATTTTGTCTGATTAGTTTCTATGAATAGAGCATACAGTATTGCAGTTTACTTGTGTAGGATTTCAAGTTTCCGACTTCTGATTGGCAGCGTTGTAGTATCCGGTGTTTAGGTTGTATCTAAAGTTCACATGTTGATAACTTGATACTTGTTCATCAGTAGTTCGCGTAGCAATGGCGTTTGTCTTACCCGCAGAAGTGATCATATCCTTGCAATTCTCAAGCTGGTTCGCTGTTTTGAGCAAAACGGTGCCTTAATAAGTGCTGGATATAATTTAGTTTCCGGTCTGTCGGAAATCCCCTCTGTCTTTTTTCAGATTTCTGAAGTAGATGCTAAAACGAATCTGGCATAACAGCAAAGCTCTCCTAGCTTCAACTTGACGCTTTTGGGGTTGACAAACAGACAATCTCAGCATGTCAAGTCAGTCAGGAATAGTCGGTAAGTTCAATTGATGATGAGATCTTTAGTAGCGTTGAGTGTTTGTCTTGTTAACATACTAACGTGGTTGTTTAGCTTCTCCGGAACTTATCAATTCATTCAAGGATTACACCTCTTCTGGGTCTAGAGCGCTTCTGATACAGATCAAAAATGAAAGACTATCTCCGTTGAAGACCATAGAAGGTACTGGAAGTCTTGTTGATGACTTTCAAGCACTTCAAGAGGAGCTCTCAGAATCCGATCCAATTTATTTGGTTATAAAGAACGATGACCTTCAAAATAAGCATATCTTCATATCCTACGTTCCCGATAATGCGAAAGTCAAAGACAAAATGCTGTATGCATCAACAAAGAACACGTTGATGTCCGAACTTGGTCCAGAATTTTTCCACCCAGTTCTTTTCATTAATGAACTTGACGATATTTCATCAGAGGGGTGGAGAGCGATTAAAAGACACGAAGATTCCGAAAATCCTCTCACTGGAGATGAGAAGACCTTAGAAACAGTGAAGAAGATGGAATTGCTTAACCTTGGAGGAATTGTGAGACAGAAACAGGCTCTCGTAAGCCAAGAATCCAAAGGTTTTAGTCTGGGTATTGACCCAGAGTTGATCTCCGAACTTAAGAGCTTATCTAATGGAGAACTATCCACCTTGGTAATAGACAACGATAAATCCATTATCCTTCATTCAAAAAAGCGTGTTGATGGACCTGCTGGGGTGCCGGATGTCGTATTGAAGGATGTCCCCAATTACAGTCTAATCAAGCTTGGCGAAGACTGGTATTTCATTTACTCCTGTCCATCTGGATCAAAAGTCAAGGATAGAATGCTTTATGCCTACTCCAAAGGGGGTCTGCTCAAAGATTTGAAAGCCAGTGGTTTTGAGTTCAAGCAGATTTTTGAGGTTGGTGATGCCACAGAAATAGATGTATCGGTACTTGAAACTGGAGGCAAAGAGGTCCAAGCTACTGTCAACGACTCTATCAAATTCTCCAAACCCAAAGGTCCTAGACGTAGATGATTGTTTTACGTAATACGTATTCGTTAGACTTGAAAAGAAATCGTCCATGACTCTCTATTTAGCGTTCATTAGTAGAAAACAACTTGATGTACGAATGTAAATATATAGCGATGGTCATTTGCAACGTAGCTCACGTTCGTGCGCGGCCAAGCAAATATCAATGGAAAAGCCTGTTAGTGAAGTAGTATGTGTACAAAGCATGCAACGGTTATGCATCGGGCTCCAGTTGCAAACACTACTGAGCCCTGTGTTTCCCGCTGGCATCGTCCGCAGTGTTCTCAGATATCTCATTACTATCCAGGGAAGTTTTGCTGGTGTCATCTTCAGCGACCATCGTATCTGATGACACCCTTGTTAAACTATCGTCTCTTGAAAGAGACGAAAGAGCAGATGTTTCGGATTTGAATTTTGTTAATGTATTCGATCTCTTGCGTTTTTTGATTTTCCCAGAATCATAAAGCTCAGATGGTGTTGAACTATGCGTTATAGAACTTGTCGTTGAAGATCTGGCAAGCTTTTTGTGTTTTCGCGTCCTTCCGTTACCAGTATTTCCTCTAAGTGTGTTCATATCAGTAAAGATAATTTGAAATCTGCCAGGATCACTGGATCCGTCCCCTTGGCGTCGTCTCGCGGTACCAAAAGAGTTTGTCGAAGCTGTAGCAAAGTCAGACATTCTAGGAGAAGCGTCAGTTCTCTGCTGTTGAAATATTCCAATCACAGGTTCCATTGAGGAAGCGGATTTCACAAGTTGGCATGGTGCAGCCTTGACAGAGGATTTTGCAAACGGAGTGGGCGACATCTCCGATAGCACGCGCTGTTTATCTGAAAGTCGGCTAACTGTCCTTTCGGAAGACGTCATAATGATAGTCGAAGGTGAAGACTCCTGATGTGCACCTCCTCTTAAAGGCGTTTTATAGCTGGATTTGCTAGGCGTCGTAGACTTTAATTGAAGATACATATGCTGTTGTTGGGCTAATGTCTGTTGGTAGTTCTGTATCGGAAGCTGATTTCCTCCTGACATTGTATTGAAGGATAGATCTTTCACGTTTGTTGATCCAAGTAATCTTGGAGTGTGTGTCAGTTCATGAAGAGGTGTCTTGAAAGACTTTCCCTGGTTGGACAAAGGAGTTCCAAAGTTTGCAAACATCGGATCGTTTTCCTTGTTGTCATTTTCAACTCCAAGAAGATTACTGAGATCGTACTGGTTTAGCATTGTAGGAGTGTCAACAAAGAAATCCGAAAGTTTGAAAGACTTTTCTGCAGCTAGCGGTGTTTGGAGGTTGGTCTGAATCGAGTCTGTATAGTATTGCTGTGGTTGTGATTGCGGGTGCTGCTGAAGCTGTGTTTTCTGCATAGAAGCCATTTGTTGTGTCATGCCGGGGTACACGTTATATCTCTGCGGAGATGAGTACAGTCCTTGCTGTAGTGCAACATTAGTCTGCGTACCAGTAATGTTGGTCGGCAGAGGGGGTTGGTTCTGCTGCGGTTGTGCGTGTCGTCGGAATTGAGAAGGGCTCATTCTATATGCACTCTGGCCTGCTGGCTGTGACATAAAAACCTTGTCTATATATGGTGTCCATCCTGAGCTCCCGCTGGTAGGCGCAGTTGTGTTTGTTTCGTTTCCTCCGCTCCCAGGTGGTACAGGAGCTAGAGAGGCCGATTGAACAAAGTTGGAGTTCAAAGGAGCTGACCCCTCTTCTAAGAACAGATCAAACATCTTGGAAGGCGATGAACTTATGAGGTATCTTTCGTTGTTGGGCGGCATAGTCAGCTAAAACGTCGAGAAGACTCCCTCAACTCTAGTATGGGAAGTATGTAGTTCCAGCTTAAACTATGGTAAGTTATAAGTGTTTCTCAAGTGTGGGGTGTATCCTCACTGTGCAATTGAAGCAATCAATAATGTAGGATAAGTAGCAATGATTGTTCTCCGGCAATTCCCTTCTGTTTGGTGATCACAGAACTGGTTGAATGTTAAGAGAAGTTTTACTTAACACTTTTGTTTACACCTCGCCCGCGATTTGTTTACCTGTTTCACTTGCATGCTGTAAGCCTACAAAAAAAGGGGGGCAGACAAAAAAAGGCCTATCGACGGGTCGATAGACGCGACCGTTCCAAAAAAATTCCCGGTTTTGGGATGCAGAGATGTGGAACGCCATTTTTTTTACCTCGTTTTGTTTTTCATTATAGTGACCATGTTTGTTTACCATAATAATAAGGGAAAGCTAATGATAAGAAGAAAAGCGGTCTAGTTCAGTTTTCCGGTGCCTTTTTCGAAGCATTGAGCGTGGAATCGTTCCAACTATGAGTCAGGACGATGTGGTTCGACAAGGAGCATTTGAGGGACCCTCTGTTGACAACTCCAGTTTGACTAAAAATTCAGATACCCCAAACGAGATTGATTCAGCTGTTGATCCTCAGGACAATGAAGACACCAAAGCTGTGGGCCCTTCAGATACTATCAGAACGGAAGATTGCGTTCCAGTCAATGTTTCTGAAGCAAACGAAGTGCAGCTTCGAACAAATAAGTACACACTGAATTCTGACTTTAATCAGTCTTCCCCTTCTGCAAAAACCCGAGCTGCTGTAGAAGATGAAGCGACTGACTCATGGATTCCTGACGTTTTGCGAGATCAGAATTGGCCTACGGAAGACTCCGCTGAGCGATTGGGTAACTCTTCTCAACAAAGCGAAACTCAAAATCCTTATTTAAGTCTTGGATTACAGTCCAACACAATGATTCAAAATGAACTAGTAGGGAAGACAGAGGCAGATTGGCAGAAGTACAGAGATCACATGTTTGAAGGTCAGCTGAAGCTGAATGATGTCAAGCTAGAGCCGAATGTGAAAGCACAGGACTTTGTTCCAGATACCTTTGCAAATAAATCCAGAGGTAAAAACCAGACTAATGATTCCTTCACCCCAAGCTCTCCGTTGAAACTTTTCGGCACAAAGCAGGACACTTATACCACAGAAAAATTCACTGATATGTTGAATCGACTCAACTATAGGGATGATAATGTCACTGATGAGTCTTCCATGAGTCAGTCTAATGAGACCAACGATGAAAAAGTGCATCAACTTGTCCAAGGTTCAGATAATGTGTATAACAACTTGATCAACAAGAACCTCGGAATAAACGGTCCTGTATCTGAAGGTGACACTGGCAGCTCTTTAACATATTCTGAAGATTTCACTTCTGATGTTGAGCTTCCCGCATCCTCTGCTCCCTCCACGGCAAACACAAATGCACTAGTAAGCGCAGGTGACTACCTGTTCAACGATCTTAAGGATCGAATCGGTGGCTCGTTACCAAAACAACAACTTGAACAAGAGTCAGATTACACATCTGATGGTGAGTTACCCCTATCAAACTTGAATGAGCAATCACTCACAGACAGCGCATCTGTGTCGCCCTCGCCTGTGGATTTAGAGGTGACGGCTTCACTAGACGATTTGAAGCAGCAGCTCAATCTTGACACCGCTGATAAAGAAAATATAAGTCAACTGGTATCTACCCCTAAAATAAGACAGCTGAAACATTCTGACACAACGGCGCAACAAGGTATGAAACCAAAAGGTCTCACATTTATCTCTGGAGAGAGGTACAAAGGCAAAGTTTACGATAAGAAACTAAAGAAGTTTATAGCCAGCTCTGAGTACACTCCTCGGAAAGAAATAGAGGTGAGAGAGGACGGGACTGTTCAAGCATTGGATGAGATTTCTGATTTCTTTGAAAAAGAGAATAAGATCAACAACACCTCTATTGTAAAGAAACCGGAGGTCTCATTTAAGTTACCAGACGATCATAGAGATTCATACACGGAGAGAGCTAGCTATTATAATGATAAGGAAATCTCCTTTTCACAGACAAACAGTAGTCTAGTTTCTGCAATCACAGAGAGTTACCCCGACAGTGACTGGAACGCAATTCAATTTTTAGATATCTCTGATAAAGGACTGGATAAGCTGCGTGGTTTGGACCAGTTTGCACCAAATGTGCGCTTAATTGATGCATCATATAACAGAATTTCGCATATCGATGGTGTCCCACAGAAAGTGCAGATGTTGAAATTAAACCACAATGACTTTACAAACATGTCCTTGTTTGAGTTGCAAAATCTACTAGTGTTGGAATTAGATCACAATTCCTTAGAAAGACTCAATAGTTTGGCATCTCTTCAAAATCTTACGAGATTGAGTATTTCTTCCAACAGCCTGGGAAGTTTAAATGGAATTGAGTCGTTTCGAATGCTCCGAAATGTAAACCTGTCAGATAATAAATTGGAGGGGCATGTTGATTTCACAAATCTGCAATTGGATTTTGTTGAAGAAGTGATTTTAGATGGGAACGGTATTACATCCGTTTCGGGGCTTGACGCCCTTCCAAACTTGTTAATATTGTCCTTGAATAGAAACAAGTTGACATCTCTCCGCTGCGTGAAGACTATTGGGCTCAGAAAGTTATTTGTGAGCTCAAATAGCTTGAAGAATCTAAATCTGAATCCATTCCCAGAGTTGCGAGTGCTGAAAGCAGATAGAAACTATCTTGAAAACGTGAGCGGTATTGGAAAGGATATTATCAAAGTCTCACTGGGTTCCCAGTTCAATGAGAAACTGTCTGCTAAAATTCTACAGAAGACTGCTGTGCTTCCAAAATTCAGAAAGCTAAATCTCAAGGGTGGTTCTCTACCAACTTTGAATCTGCATAGCAAAGGTGCCTTTTCGAACATCACAAAACTGAACCTATCAGCAATGAATCTTGAAAGCCTGCCTGCACAATTCAGCTCCACATTTCCACTACTGTGTGACCTGAATCTTAATTTCAATAAGCTGTCAAGTTTACAAGGGCTAGATGGTCTTCGCTACCTCAGACAATTAACATTATTGAGCAATAATATTAGGGATCTACAGTCGATCTGTCTATTCTCCAAGACATTACGGTCTTCGCTAAAACTGCTTGATCTCAGAGTGAACCCAATATCGAAAGGAATCTACCCTTTTGTATTTTGGGACTCTGAGAAGCCAAATGAGAATGAAACTATAGAGGGAGACAAATCAGATTACTTTGATGAGGCTACAACATTGAACTTGAAAGACTATGATGACATCGAAGCGTTCTCTATCGAGTACACTAGATTGTATGAGAAACACGCAATGAACGTCTGGCAGGAGAAAAATGTTCGGTTTGACCTCGAAAACAAAGGAAATAAGAACCTAATGGACTGGAAACAAGAGTACGAAATGGACCTGATAGTGTGGTTCTACAACATAAACTACCTGGATGGTCTGATAGTGGATGCAGAAAGAAGGACGCTTGAGAATGAGCGTTTTCTCGGAAAGCTGTAATCGCATAGTTGAGCATTATTAATTAGTATATTATTTTTAATTATTGTTGATAATTGAATGTATTGAAGATGATAGCTATTTTCTTGAGAGGCCCATATAATCAAATGTACTCTATGACCGATGTCTCTGTGGTATTTCACAGAAGCAGACTTAGGCATAGCAGTCGTAAGAGAAGGAATGAAAGAGGGTAACTAGGAATTAGCATGACTAACCTCTTAGCTAAGCATTTCAAAGTGTGGCTCTTGATTTGACTTTGTGAGGTTTTTTATGTGGAAGTTTGTATTCAGTAAGTTGATCAACTTAAATTAGCAAATAGCTTAGGGCTGGTATTGCATTCAGCACTTGGGAACTGTTTACATTACCGAGAAGAAAGAGTTAAATTATGAGTTCTGCAAAGCAATTGATTACAGACAATCAGTTTTTGATGCTGTCGAAATCGTGGTGCCCAGATTGCCACTACGCGCAAGCTGTTCTGAAGAAGTATGGAGTTTTAGATCAGGTGAAAGTGATCGAACTGGATAAAGTGACGGATGCCCGTGCCGCTGCGGAGCTCGAAGCTGAATTCACTGAGATTAGTGGACGCAAATGGGTTCCTACCTTATTTTTCAACGGCAAGAAGTTTGGAGATGAGGCTACTTTAAAGCAGCTCGAGAAAGCAGGAACAACTGCTGCTACTTTCAAACAGGCTGGATTACTTAAATGATGACGCGGTCCCTTGAAATAAGAGTGGCTATAGTTTGCGTTGAACAAGTCTATGCAGGTAAGCACGGACACCAGTGTTTATAGAGCTTTTGAATGAAGAAAGGCAGTGACAGCGAATTTAGCAAAGAAAGATTCCGCGTAGACCAGGCGTTGGTAATCATGGTCGTATACTGTAGCAGAAGAGACAATACCCGATATAAATAAACCCCTTGAAACACACAGTTACGGTGAAAGAGAAATAAAGCTTTATTGTTTAATCCTTGTCACGACGAAGCAAGGGCTGCAAATTTAACCGACAGACATCTAGGCATTGAACCCCCCCTACACAACCGTTGATTAGTAAGCTGCCAAGTATCAGAGTTTGGTATATGGTTATTGGAGGGTATTTCCTTAGGTACGTAGGGAGAAGTGGGGGTGTCTCAGGTCTATTGTGTCATGGCCCCACAGACTGTGGGGAAGTTTGGAGAAATGGGTCGGAGAGAGGGATAAAACTGAGGTGTGTGGGTTCATGGGGTGCCATAGCGGTAATGCTTCAAACGTCAGGGGTGGGAGGTACCATCTGTTTCGCCTGAATATGGAGAGGGCGAGAAAAATGTTATTAGGGCAGGGGTGTGGCGCGGGTGTTTTTGTGCGGAGCAATGTTTTTCCCGCCAGAGGCTTGGTAGGAGCCGCAGGGAGGTTAAAAATTAAAAGTAGTAGCAGGGTGCAAGGCAAAAATTTCGTGGTGTCGACGTGTTGTAAGGCAGCAAGCGAGATATCGGAGGTAAAAAATAAAGACACCACAAGAAAAGCCTGCAGCATGTTGTAGCTGCGTGAGGTACTGCAGGCGGGTACGTCGGAACCCGAATGGGTACCGTTACGTCAAACTCGTTTTAGTGTAGGAGTCCGCTAGATGTTCGAGAAGGAGTCAGACGCTTCACGTTAGAGTCTGCGCGGGGACAAGCTCCGGTTGTCCAGGATGCCCCGCCCCCGCGTTTTAAAGCTGGCTCAGGGAGGAGTGATGGAGGTGCGCGTACCAACCCAAACAGGCAGGTGGGGCTGAACATGGGGTGCGGCTAAAATGACGGTAGGCGCGGATAGTTTAATCTCCGGTCTCGGAGCAAGATGAAGTGTAAAAACTTATACTGACATAGAGTTCAGACATAGGAAACTGCTTGGGGGGCACAGAGAGTGACGCTGTGAAACCAATGAAGTCCGAACAGATCCGCAACACCCGGAAATGATGCAGCACCAACCTTTTCCAGAAGGGGTGGACGGTGCGAGGAGCGCAATAGCATCTGCGTTCTCGCGACGCATGCAGAGTCCCCGCACCCCCTCCAGGTGGTAGGTGGCCTACCCCACTTTTTCGCACGCCGGAGAGTGAGAATAGAGGAGAGAGCAGCAGAGGTGTTTTTTTGGTTCAATGAGCGAGCTATATAAGGGGCACAAATTCCTTGCGGGGAACACGTATGTTAAGAATATAAATGTAGTCTTGAAGAAGCAGCAGGTAACTGTCATACAGCAGATTCCTGAGCAAGTTGAAAAGATAAATCATCATGCTAAGAGCCACCCTTGCTAAGACGGCCGTTAAGCCAGCGATTGCGAGATTCTACTCGTCGTACCCTCTATCCACAACGATCAACCTTCCAAATGGGCTCTCCTACGAGCAGCCTACTGGTTTGTTCATCAACAATGAATTTGTGCCCTCCAGACAACACAAGACCTTTGAGGTTTTGAATCCTTCCACCGAAGAGGAGATCTGCCACGTCTATGAGGCCAGAGTCGATGATGTTAACATTGCAGTTGATGCTGCCCAAGCTGCCTTCAATTCTGATTGGAGTCGTTGTGACCCTGGTGTCCGTGGAAAGGCTTTGTTCAACTTGGCTGAGTTGCTAGAAGCCAACAAGGAGACTCTTGCTTACATCGAGTCTCTTGATAACGGTAAGGCTCTGCAACTAGCACAAGGTGATGTTGCCCTAGTCATTAACTACATTAGAGCTTGTGCTGGATGGGCTGACAAGATCCCAGGTCAATATCTTGACACTGGTTCCACTCACCAGTCTTACGTCAAGAGAGAGCCACTTGGTGTTTGTGGACAAATTATCCCATGGAACTTCCCACTTTTGATGTGGTCCTGGAAGGTTGGTCCTGCTCTAGCTACTGGTAACACTGTTGTTCTTAAGACTGCTGAATCCACTCCACTTTCAGCTTTGTTTGCCGCAAAGTTGGTCCAGGAGGCTGGAATTCCAAAGGGTGTTGTTAACATTCTTTCTGGATTTGGTAAGATTACTGGTGAGGCTATTGCTACCCACCCTAAGATCAAGAAGATTGCCTTCACTGGTTCTACAGCTACTGGTAGACACATTATGAAGGCTGCTGCCGACTCCAACTTGAAGAAGGTAACCCTTGAGTTGGGTGGAAAGTCTCCTAACATTGTTTTCAAAGATGCCGATATCAAGAAGGCAGTGGGTAACCTTGTCACCGGTATCTTCTACAACTCGGGTGAGGTTTGTTGTGCAGGTTCCAGAGTCTTCGTCCAAGAGGATGTTTACGATGAAGTTTTGGCTGAGTTCAAGGCTGCTGCTGAATCTGTCAAGGTTGGTGATCCATTCGACTTGAAGACATTCCAGGGTGCTCAAACTTCCCAGATGCAACTTGACAAAATTCTTGGCTACGTTGATGTGGCTAAGTCTGAGGGTGCTACCTTGGTCACTGGAGGTGAAAGACTTGGAAGCAAGGGATACTTCGTCAAGCCAACCATTTTTGCTGATGTTGACAAGACCATGAAAGTTTACAATGAGGAAATCTTTGGTCCATTTGCTGTTATCACCAAGTTCAAGACTGTTGATGAGGTTATCGAACTAGCCAACGACTCTGAGTACGGTTTGGCTGCTGGTATCCACACACAGTCCATCGATACTGCTGTTTATGTTTCTGACAGACTAGAGGCTGGTTCCGTCTGGATCAACACCTACAACGACTTCCACCCATCTGTTCCATTTGGTGGTTACAAGCAATCTGGTATTGGCCGTGAAATGGGTTCCCAGGCTTTGGACAACTACACCCAATGGAAGGCTGTAAGAATTGGTATTAGCAAGCCAGAGTAAATACCACAGTAACGTTGCTTTGTGACAGCGCTGTTTTTCACGACTATTTGTGATCCGTATGTATTCTGATGTTGAAAAGACATAATTCATGATCGTAATTTTTGAGCAGTAATTTGAGCAGAGTTGTTTTTCTAAGGGGAGAGCAGAATTTATGCGTCGATCGTCGCGACTGTCTTGACAATCATAAACAAAAATGCACTGCTGGAGAAAAAGGGTAAAATGTAAACATTGAATTTTGACTTGGTAAACAACAATAATGAATCAACATTAAGGGGGCAGACAAAGAGGAATTGGGAGCTCCAATATTTCTGCTTATCTCTGAATAAGGTTGCTGGTTAACTGAACAGGCGTTAGTTGATACAATCAGCAGGCCATCTAACTGCTCTTTCGTTCAAGCCTGGAGCTTGCGTTTCTTCTGAAGGGGGCTGTCTCCGAGAGTTAGCTGAAAACTCCCATATTGTACACCACAGATGACGGATCCTTCTGAAATCTCTTTGGACGAGGACCGGTTCATTTCCAGGCAGTCTTTGAAGGACCAAGACCACGTTCGCAATTGTGACGATCACTCTTCGTTCTGTTCTGCTCTTTTGGAGAACTTCAGTCGAAATGAGCCAATATTCGATAATATCCTTCTGTTTCCCACGCCTTCATTGTCCCAGATTACAAACATTGCTGATGGAAAGCTCAATAGTGCCACTATAGAATCTGTAATCACCTATTTGACTTCGCCTGAAGTCATTGATTACCAACTGCTTGTTGACTTCTTCTTAACATTTCGGGAGATCATAGATCCCTTGCCATTGCTCGAACTTGTTCTATGTCGATTGACGTGGTGTCTGAGATCTGCATCGCTTACAGAGTATCCAGAGAAAACTCATATAGGAAACCTTGCTTTGGTCAGAACATTTGTTCTACTACGTCATTGGCTTTTGAACCACTTTCAAGATGATTTCATTGATAACCACGAACTCCGGCATCTCTTCACAGAAGCTATAAATGAAATTTCGCGCCATCCGGTTTTCACTGCTCACAGATCATCATTACAAAGTAAGGTCATTACTGATCTCAAAAGAACGTACTTGCTTGTTTGTGAAATATACTGGAATACAACTTCTGTTGAAGAACTGGCTACTATCGACATATTAGCATACGACATATCATCTTACGAATCTACACCTGGCGCAAGGCTTTCAGTCTTAGGCCTCAAACATCTGACCGATCCCACTGTGCGACGCTCTCAAATACTGTACATGTCTCAGGGTCAGTCATCAGGCCAAAACAGTCTGTTGCTCAAAGAACATGAAAATTCCTTGAAGGACAGCCGCCAAGCTTCAGTGGAATTTCGCCCTGCGAACAAGAACACTCACAAGAATGAAAGAGCCAATCCTCCAATAGGAAGAGACAGAGATAAATTCATTTTATACCCAAAAGCGTCTCTGGTATCTCTTGGTATATCTTCCAATGCGCCAGAATCATCAGAAAACACCAATGCACTACGCCATCTTTTCCAAAACATGCTCGATGATGTGAAATCCACTCCTATACAGGGAGTCAAACAAATAAGTGACTTGGTTGAAGAAGATGAAGATAAAGAAAATGGGTTTGCATTTAATGGGCAAGTGGCCGTTTTCAAAGAGAGCGCTGTTAAAGACATTGTTCCTAGTACTCCACTGAAGAAAATGGATCTCAAAATTAACATGCCAACGCTCCCCCCGGCTTTGAATCTACAGCCTTCCTCGCAAAAACAACGTCACGGTAAAAGGAAGTTCCTTTACTCTCTTTTTGGAAACAAACATCAGGAGGAACAACAGAGATCACCAGAGAAATTACACTCACCGGCTAGCATAAAGCATAACTCAGAGGAAAAGGAAAATGTACCTGATATCGGGACCAATAGTATTGACTTGCTTAGTTACAGAGTGCTTAACGAGTATCAAGTGATCTTGTCAAACTCCGCACTCAAAAGATCGTTCTCCAGAAAGCTTCTCAACAGCTTGGAGAGGTTTAGTGTATTTTCCTCATGCTTCAACCTTAATGAAATCAAAGAGCTTCCTGAAACTTACCCTCATGACTCTCCCACCAAGATAAAAAACCAGATGATTCCTCAACAAAAGTGGTGTGAAGCAAACACACATAATGAAGAGGATGTTGACTCGGAAGAGCAAGATACCCAAGAAATACTTGATAAAATCAACCGAATTTCTGCACCCTCTTTCAAGAGCCCTTCGGTGACAATGAATTGGTCTAGCTCACTTGATGTATCAACCTCACCGGATGATCTTGTTGACGATGATGAATTAGCAGTTGAACAGAACAAGATATTCGAATCTGTGAAACAAGATGATATGGACCAGTTATCGTTTCTTACGAGTGAACAACAAGAATCCGATTCCAGCATGGCTATGGTGAACCGTGATAGTTCGGCGCTGAGACAGAGTGAAAAGCGATCATCATCTTTAACTAAAGGGGAGCCGAATATATCTCTTGATATTGTTGATTTACGCTATCGCTTTTCGGTTAGTGCCATCTCGAAGCGTAGTCACTTGTCAAACCAGTCATATATGACGTACGATTCAGACTTGTCCTTGGAACGAGGTGATCGCCAAGGAATCTCGATGAGAGAGCAGCCACTGCTCAGAAAGAAAAACTCATTCAATGATCTTCGAGTTGTTAATACCCCCCCACCTGCAGTCATCAGTGACATTGATCTGAGCCAGACCCGTGAAAACTCCTACATTTATGATTCTGACTTTGAGCGTAAGGCTGACAGTCCAGAGTCTCTATCAAACTTAGGCTTTATGATGGAGTTGCCGTTTTATTGGGTGAACAGGAAAGCTAACAACAGCTCATACAGTTTAACTGTTTCAAGAACCGATTCTACGGTTTCTATGATTCCCTCCCCTATGCAGTCTTGCCTTTTACCGTATCCTGGAATATCCCAAACTGCAATTGCGGAGCTTGCCGCTATTCCTGATGAGAACTTTGATTGCAATCCTGTTGACCACGCTCTGCTCAAGTTACGTGGGCAAGTCAAGACAGCTCTCGGCCTTAACGATGAAGAAAGCAACAAATGTTTTGCTACCGATTCTTCGGGAGTGGAGCAGACCGATGATGAGGAACCTGTTCCTATAGAGATGCAAAGCTCTGGATCGTCCGTCGATGAAGTGAAACTTGAAAGAAAAGTTCGTGATCTATTCATTTCACACAATCCCGAAGATGAAGGATCTTCTAATGACATAGAGACTTCACATTCTGATGCGACAAGTATTATTGACAGGCTTTCTGAAATTTCCAGAGAGGGCCTAAACACTCAATACAACCTTGGAGTTCAAGATGCTATGCGAGATGCATTCCATGTGCCATTTATTCTAGCTTATACATCTGAGTCACTAGCCGAACAATTTACACTAATAGAAAGGGACGCTTTACAAAAGATTGACTGGAAAGAGCTAATAAATCTCAAATGGAACAAACCTCTTGAGCCATACAATTCTTGGCTTCATTTGTTAGCAGACAAAAGCAAAATGACGGGATTGAACATAATAACGTTAAGATTCAACTTGACAACAAACTGGGTCATATCTGAGATACTTTTGTGTCGAGAGAGTGGTTTGAGAATATTAACAATCTCCAAATTCATTCACTTGGCTAACAACTGCAAGAACATTCAAAACTATGCCACCATGTATCAAATTGTGTTGGCATTAAGCTCTTTAAGCATCAAGAATATGAAAGCAACATGGAGTAAGTTGAATGCAGGCGATTTATTACTATTCAAGAAGCTGAAGGACTTAACAAGCCCAAACCGAAACTTTGAAGCTTTTAGGAACGAACTGAAGAAAGCTAAAGTCTCTGCTGGTCTTGTTCCATTCATTGCTCTCGAGCTTAGTGATCTCACTATTAACGCAGAACGAGCCACCATAATTAAAAAGCGAACATCGGACATGCCACAGGAGGAAGAAGACTACGAGCTCATCAATGTGGATAAACTACGAGTGACTTGTACTATTCTGAAATCTATTTTGAGGTATATCGATTACTCCAGACTCTTCAATTTTGAGAGAAATCAAGAGATTCTTTCCAAGTGTCTATATATTAGCTCTCTAAGTGAGGAAGAGATGGATCATTGCTTGGAACAGTTGGTTGATGCGTAAGCGCACACATTAGTGTTGCTTTCAAGACAATATGTGTGTGTGATTTGGGTGTCTATTATTGCTGATATTATATTCCATGTTTATTTGCTAAGCCATGTGGTAACCAACTAATACGAAAATTACTGCAGCAGTCATCAGTAGTACATTCCTTGTATATTCCTTTTGAATGATATCGGCTTTTCTGAGATCTTCAACAAGTTTCAAGTCATTATCATATCTGTCTAGCTTCTCTTTATTCGAGTCAAGATCAGTTTTGACAGATTCCAATCTCGCATTCAGGTCAGTTAAATTCTTGAACAGATCATTAGAGCTCAACTTTGTAACATCATCGCTTTTGGAGTCCATTTCTTGAAGAAACAACTTCAAGTTATCCAAACTTTCAGCCAGCTCTTGATTGAGTTTATTTAGGTTTTCGTAATGTGAGTTCAGTTCTTGAATTAAGCGCATGTTTTCAGTCTCTACCGTATAGAGAGCTTTCTCTGAGTTCTCAGATATTAATCTGTTCAGTTCTTCAAACTTTGCCTTGATCTGAGTTGATACATGTTGATCCGAAAACCTACGAATAGGCTCGATATTAGTGTCGCGGACTCGAAGGTTGACGTTATTGGTGCTTACAGAGTATAATGATCTCAGCGGTGGCTTCGTTTCACCGTTACCTGAAGACACTAAAGGTTGATTGTGGGTAACTTCTGGTGTCCTCGATGAACTTGAGACAACATAGCTATTTGCTGTTGGAGCCGATAATAGACGTTTATGGGACTTGGTTCCATCTGAGTTGCTGCCAGATGATGTTAAATGGACAAGAGAGTCTGATCTTGGATCAGCGAGGTACCCACTTTTGGTCCGTGAAGGAGTGTTGATAATTGAACTAGAGTTGAGAAGGGAAGGCACAGACAAGTTTGAAGAAGAAAGTTGTACGTTGGGTCTTGAAGGTGTAACGGGTGTCGACTGCGAGGGGTACGGCGACTGGCTGGGCGAGCCCAAGGGATCTGACGCGTCAGAACTGTCTGAAGTTATGATCTTACTGCCCCTATTCTTCTTGCGCGAATCGTCCTTTCTCGAAAAGCCAAATGACGGCAGAACTCTTAGAGGCATGCTAGAAATCTGGAGTCTGAGAGATCTTGTAGAGGGAAGACGGGAAATTCAGTGCTTTGGCATCACGCCTTGCACAAAATACGGTATAAATGCAATTGAAGCAATATGTTCTCTAACGAATGTTCCTGCGAAAGCCCCAAAGCAGGATACCCAAGAACCGCAGTTTCTTGACAGTAAACACTGTGTTTTGCGGTATGTAACCTAAACAGCTTTTATCAAACCATTAGTGACCCGTCGATAGACGCACACAGCATATCCGTAATGTCTCAACTTGTTACATTTATGCGCACCTATTCAGGAACTTTTACCGGTGAACGGATGTAATCTCAGGCGATTTCTTTCGCGTTCAAATCAAAATGTAAAATCTAATGAAAACAAGGTGTAAGACAAAGCACGTATAGAAGCTGTCACAGAAAACGGCAGCTTTATCTCATTTCCAGAGTCAGCTGACTTGAACTTGCTTGTCTATATTTGATAGGTTACTGGCGGGAACAGAGACATTCACCAGGAATAGTGTCGACTGCCGTACTTAGCAGAGCGACTAACAGGAAATATTTTGTTCGTGTGGGTTTCTCCCCGAACTTGTTCCAGACCATTGATATTGTTGATCTGCTTGTTTTTCTGTTCGGTGCGTTAGGACTGCACTTTAGTATAGCACGACAACTGCCGCTGAAATGACTACCCATTTTGAAGCGGGAACGTAAGTAGATAGCGAGGGGGCATTGATGATTACTTTGTGTACTAACTGAATTTTTGATGATATTATAGACGTTGCTGGATTCCTGATGAAACTGAAGGCTGGTTAGGAGCCGAGGTAACAGCTGTCACCAACAGCAACAACAAATTCCAAATAGAACTGAAAGGTGATGGCGCAGGCAAGACTGTCACGGTTGAAACAGACTCTCTGGAAGAAAGTAATCCTGAGCTGCCTCTACTGAGGAATCAGATCGAGGCTGTCGAGGATCTTACAGAGCTTTCTCATTTGAACGAGCCTTCTGTTCTAAACGCGATCAAAGTCAGATACTCTCAGTTTAGTATTTATACATACTCTGGTATAGTGCTGATTGCCGCAAACCCCTTCCAAAGAAATGACGAGCTTTACTCGCCCCATAGAATACAAAGATATGCATCAAAGCGAAGAGGAGAGGAAGAACCACACTTATTTGCTATTGCTGAAGATGCATACAGATGTATGAAGACTGACAAACAAAACCAATCTATTGTGGTTTCTGGTGAATCCGGAGCAGGTAAGACTGTTTCTGCCAAGTATATTATGAGATATTTTGCGTCTGTTGATTCAGACAACAACAATCATGATATGTCTAAGACAGAGAAACAGATACTGGCTACCAATCCAATCATGGAAGCCTTTGGTAACGCAAAGACAACCAGAAATGACAATTCTTCAAGATTTGGTAAATACCTAGAAATTCTGTTTGATAAGCATGTTGTCATAATTGGTGCAAGAATAAGAACTTATCTTTTGGAGCGCTCCAGATTGGTTTTCCAACCTAAATCTGAAAGAAATTACCATATCTTCTACCAGTTAGTACAGGGTCTTAGCGCAAACAGCAAAAAGGAATTCGGCTTAACAAATGTCGATGACTACTTTTATTTGAATCAGGGCAAGACGCCCAAAATTGACGATGTCGATGATGCAAAGGAATTCAAAGAAACATGCGAGTCTCTATCCTTAGTGGGAATCACTGATGAAAAGCAGCATGAAATTTTTAAAGTTCTTGCTGCATTATTGCACATTGGTAACATACAGATACAAAAGACTAGGAACGATGCTATCTTGTCCTCCGATGAACCTAACCTTGTCAAGGCTTGTGAATTACTGGGTCTGAATCCAACAGATTTTGCCAAATGGATTGTGAAGAAGCAGATCACTACACGATCCGAGAAGATTGTATCAAACCTGAATCACCAACAGGCACTTGTGGCTAGAGATTCTGTTGCTAAATATGTTTACTCATCGTTGTTTGACTGGCTTGTTGGTTTTGTCAATGCTGATTTGTGTTCTCCGGAGCTGCAAAATAAGATTGAGGCTTTTATCGGTGTCCTGGATATTTATGGTTTTGAACATTTCGACAACAATTCGTTTGAGCAATTCTGTATCAATTATGCCAATGAAAAGCTCCAGCAGGAGTTCACTCAACACGTATTCAAGCTGGAGCAAGAGGAATATGTGAAGGAAGAAATAGAATGGTCTTTTATCGAGTTCTCAGACAATCAACCTTGTATTGATGTGATCGAAAATAAGCTAGGAATTTTATCTTTGCTTGATGAAGAGTCAAGACTTCCTTCTGGAAATGATGATTCTTGGATCGAGAAGATGTATCAATCGCTTGTAAAGCCACCACATGATCAAGCATTCAAGAAACCAAGATTTGGAAGAAACAAATTTATCGTCAGCCATTACGCTTTAGATGTCACATATGACTCTGAAGGATTTATTGAAAAGAACAGAGATACCGTTTCTGATGGTCATCTTGATACTTTGAAGGCTACTAATAGTGTCTTTTTACGGGAGGTCTTGAGTACAGTTGAGAAAGCAGCACAAGATCTTGCATCCAAGCAAAGCGCAGCTGCTGCTGCGAGACCTGGAAAAACTGTCAATAGAAAGCCAACATTGGGATCAATTTTCAAGTCCTCACTGATAGAACTAATGAAAACAATCAACTCAACAAACGCCCACTACATCAGATGCATAAAGCCTAATGAGGAAAAGAAAGCCTGGGAATTTGATCCACTGATGGTTTTATCTCAATTAAGGGCCTGTGGTGTTTTGGAGACTATTAAAATATCCTGTGCAGGATTTCCTTCGAGAGCCACATACCCTGAATTTGTGATGCAATACTCTGTTCTTTTGCACTCCAGTTCCAGGGAACAATTCTTGCATGGTACTGGAACCGAGAAGGAAGCTGTAGAACTAACCAGACAGATTTTAGAGCAAACAATCAATGATGATCACAAATATCAAACTGGTAAAACCAAGATATTCTTCAAGGCAGGTATTCTAGCGTTGTTAGAGAAATTTAGATCCAACAAGATTAAACAGTCTGCCATTATTATCCAGAAGAACATGAGAGGTCATCACCAACGTAAGGAATATGTGAAATTAAGAAGAGCACTGATTTTGCTTCAGTCTGTTGCGAGAGGATTTATTGTTCGTGAAAGAATAAGAAGAGAGAAGGAAAGAAATGCGTCCACCAAGATACAGTCTTTAGCAAGAGGATTCCTAATTCGGACGAAAACGAAAGCCGCTGTCAGATCTGTCATCACTCTTCAGTCTCTTATTCGCGGAGTTCAGCTAAGAGACAATTTGGTGAAGAGTCAACGGAAAGTGGCTGCACTCAGCATTCAGTCCGTATGGAGAGGTGCACTTGCACGGAAGTCTTATCAGAAAACGTTATGGGCTATTGTGTTTACTCAAAGTTGTTACCGGAGACAGGCTGCTAAGGTTGAGTACAAACGGTTGAAGGTGGAGGCCAAATCTGTTAACAGACTCAAGGAGGTTCAATACAGCTTGGAGAATAAGGTGATTGAACTAACACAATCATTGACCTCAAGAATCGAGGATAATTCGAAGCTGACAAAGGAGATTGAGAAATTACAGGGACTTGTTAAGCGTTCGCAGGATGCACATGGTGAGCTCAAAATTAGAGAAGGCGAATTAAGTAGCAGGTATGACTCGACTGTTGCTAATCACACAGAGAATGTAAGCAAACTAAACAAGCAAATTGAGAAGCACAAGATTGACTATGAATCTGCTAAGGCAAAAGTGGATGAGCTTACGGAGACGCATACCAAGCTCAAACAAGAACTTCTGGAAAATGTGGAACAACTCAAAGAGACAAAGAAGGCTTTAGATGAAAGCAAGAAGGAGAACGACACATTGAATGCATCCATTGTTGGGCTCAAGAGTGAGCTGGTTGAGCTTCAAAAACAAATTAGTTCACAACGACAAGGAACTCCACAGCGTAGCAGGGGAACAGTTATTCATGCGGGTGGCTCACCAGGTGTTGCCCATAATTCCAATGGCTACTATGAACCTCGTCCTGCTTCAATTATCACAACTACTTCGAGCAAGGATGAGACAAATCTTGAAGCAATTAACACTGAGCTATGGTCGCTACTCAAAAATTCAAAAGCACTTCATAGAGAAACAGTGGACGGATTATTGAAAGGTTTAAGACTTCCTGCTGCGTCCGTAGCTTCTGAGTTAACCAGAAAGGAGGTTTTATTTCCTGCCCGAATTATTATTATCATTCTTAGTGATATGTGGAGACTAGGTCTAACATCTGAGAGTGAGGCATTCCTGGGCGAGGTTCTTTCTGTGATCCAAAACACTGTTGGTAGCTTGAAAGATGATGATGTTATTTCTCATGGGGCCTTCTGGTTGACTAACACACATGAACTTTATTCATTTGTGGCATACGCACAATCTACCATTTTGGCCAATGATTCTATAAGTCAAGACATGAGTGACTCTGAGTATGATGAATACCTGAAGTTGGTTGCTGTTGTCAAGGAAGATTTCGAGTCTTTATCTTACAATATCTACAATATGTGGATGAAGAAGATGCAAAAAGATTTGGAGAAGAAGTGTATTTCTGCTGTCGTGCTTGCGCAAGCTCTTCCTGGGTTCCTTGCACCGGAATCGTCGCCATTTTTGAGCAAGGTTTTCCAGAACAACCCTCAATACAAAATGGACGACATCTTGACTTTTTTCAACAACGTTTATTGGTCGATGAAAGCCTACTTCATTGAACCACAGGTGATTAATGAGGTTGTTGTGGAACTATTGAAGTTTGTGGATGCGTTGTGCTTTAATGATTTGATAATGAGAAGAAACTTTTTATCATGGAAGAGAGGATTACAGCTCAATTACAATGTGACTCGTCTTGAGGAATGGTGCAAAGGCCATGACTTCCACGAGGGCTCGACATATCTTGCTCATCTTTTGCAGGTTTCCAAGTTGTTACAACTGCGGAAGAATACTGCTGAGGACATCGAGATCATTTACGAGATTTGTTATGCCCTTAAGCCTGCTCAAATCCAGAAGTTGATATCACAGTACCACGTTGCGGACTATGAGACACCGATTTCACCGGAGATCATCAAAGTTCTAGCTGACAGAGTAAAGATGAACGGTGGAGCAACAGACTTCTTTGAGACTTTGAACTCTGAGGGTCACTTCGAGGATCCATTTAGACACGTTGATTTAAGACCATTCCACCGTGTCGAAGCCTATGTTCCGGCATGGCTGAATGTTCCAACCATCAGAAGAATCATCGAGCTGGTTACCCAGAATGCAACAGTACAAGAAGCGGTCCAGCAACAGATAATGAATGGTGCAGCAGATCAGCAATAGAGCTTTCCCGCAGTTTATAGTTTATAGTTTATAGTTTATAAGTTACTAGGCGAATCCAAGATTTGTGATATTTCATAGAAAGAGTACAACCTCTAGACACAGTCTATACGAAATCCAATTAGACATCAGGCTAGCAGGTTCAAAACGGATTCTGATGTGTCTAATTACTGAAATGAACAGCTATCGGAACAATGATAACAATAAGCAAGATGACAATGACCAAAGTAAGACATAGTTTCAGTTTGAGGTTCTTCTTCCACATGTCTTTTCTGACCTGGTTAGCCGAGCGGTTGAACATTTTAGCGTTGTTGGAGAGATCATTAGCCCTCGTGTCAATATCGTCAAGCACTTCACCTCTTTGGTTTATAGCTTCGATGTTATTTCTCATTATTCCAGCGGTTTCCTGCAGGGTGCTCTGCAAGTTGTGCAGATTCTGGTTTGGCTGGGCATTCTGCTGTTCCTCTGCCCTGGCGTCGTCGTTGAAGGGGTTGTACGGGTCGTAAGCCTGTGCGCCTGACATGTTTTGAGATCCTGTTAGTTTTGATAGTGTGCTGTCCTTTTATAAAAGGTTTTCAGTCCGGTGAAAAAAGCCTCAAAAGACAACGCTGTGAGTAGAGCCTATAGAAACCAGGTGGTGCTGCGTTCTGGTCGTAGTTATGCTGTTCTCTGCGGTGTGGCGTAGGCGGCGATGAACCGGTTTAACGAGATGTTTCTGCTTTTCCAGGTGTAAAATAAAAGGAGGCGAACCGTTAAAAAAGAATTGAGCGGTGTGCAGGTGTCTATACGTCAAAGTCATCGCTGCGAGTGGATAGAGGTCTGAGGGTTAGTGACCAACCCAGAGTAAGTAAAATGTGTATATGTACTATTTGGTAGACATGGGTGGTTGGATTGCACCGGCTACGGGATCACATTGCGCACGAAAGTCCACCTCTACCAGATGGGAAGTGTGTTCCTACCTCATTTGAAGACCGGGTGGCATGTCGACCAGGCGATCCTGTCGGAGGATGACAGATTGGTCGTAATTAGATTCGGAAGAGATAGCGATAGGGAGTGCATGTTGATGGACGAGCTTTTGTACGGGGTGGCGGAGAAGGTGTCTCAGTTTGCGGCGGTGTACCTGTGCGATATCGACGAGGTTCCGGACTTCAACGAAATGTATGAGCTGTATGATCCGATGACAGTGATGTTCTTCTTTCGAAATAAGCACATGATGTGCGATTTTGGCACGGGAGATAATAATAAGATGAACTTTCTGGTTTCTGATAAACAGGAGCTGATCGATATTCTTGAGACCATTTACAGGGGCGCGGTGAAGGGCAAGGGTCTAGTGATGAGCCCCAAGGATTACAGCTACACGAGCCAGCGTCGGTTTGGGTAGAGAGATGTGCGTGCGTCGATCGACGCGCCGGGTCTATTGAGTGGTGTGCGTCTTGTTCGATATTTTCTATTCAAAATGAGCAGCTGAGTTTAACGGACAGGCTGATCCCAAGCATCAGGCCGTTTACAGTTAGGACGGAAGACAGGACGACAAGATGGCTTCTCAGAACTACCCATCCTCTGCGGATGAGCATCTTGACGAGTAAGTTCCAGCGGGCAATTCCACTTTGAGCAGACAACTAACACTTTCAGGATGTCTCCAATTGAAAAGATTATGTTTCGGTCCAAGCAGCAGCCACTAGTTCCGCTTGGATGTCTAGGAACGTGCGTTGCTGTTGCGTTAGCCGCAAAAGGCGTGAGAACGGGAGATGCGAAGGGTGCACAGTTCTGGTTCAGATGGAGAGTAGGTTTGCAAGGGCTAACGGTAGTTGCTCTTTTGGCTGGGTCAATTTATTTTGATAAGACGTTCCGTAGTGAGAAGACTGCGGAGGAGCTCGCTGTTGAAAAGGCGCGTATGCGTGAGAAGCTGTGGATAGAGGAACTGGAAAGACGTGATGTTGAAATGAAGGACAGGCAGAAACGAGCAGAACTTGCCAGAGAGCACAAGCGAGAGCTGCAGCAGCAGCAACAGGGCTCCAATAAGTAGATACGTTTTTCTGTATATAATTTAGGTGTCTACGCGGAAGGAGGTTCGAGAGAATAGGCATTTGAACATGATTTACTAAGGCCTGTTACTGGCAGCTTGTCTCCTTTTGCTCTCTGTGGGGAAGGAAGTCGGGAGGGCCGCTTTGGGCTGACTTTACATCTCTACACTGGAAGAAGTGCAGACGAGTGGTTTCTAAATTTGTTAGATTTGTTGAACGGTAGGAGGTTCGTAGCAGGAAGCAAGAAGGAGCACACAGCGCTCTTTGACTGGTCATTGAGGTGGACGATCGTCTCTTTCCAGTTGTGATGATTGGCAGAAGCTCCGGGTGTGTGGTGCGCTCGAGGTGTAAATTTTCTTTTCGGTCAGGTAGATGGTGTTCGACAGGTAATCATGGCGAGAAAGCAGCGACGTTGAGCTCCACCGCCACGTCTGTAGCCCAAAGGCAGCAGTTATACATGATTGATCCCCATTCTCCAGGATGCGTGTTCTTTCTTCCTCACGGAACCCGGATTTTCGAAAAGTTGGTGAGGTTCATGAAGCTGCAACAACAGAAGCAGGGGTTCACGGAAGTTGTGACACCGTTGATCTACAAGAAGGATCTGTGGGAGACATCTGGTCATTGGGAGAACTACAAGGAGGATATGTTCAAAGTCGAGGGAAACACACCCAGTGAGGACGAGCTGCACACAGTTTATGGATTGAAACCTATGAACTGTCCTGGCCACTGCTTAATTTTCAACAGGTTTAGCAGATCTCATAAGGAGTTGCCGATCCGGCTTTCTGATTGGTCCAGCTTGCACAGAAACGAGGCAAGTGGAGCACTGAGTGGCCTGACAAGGGTGCGAAGATTTCACCAAGATGATGGACATATCTTTTGCACCAAGTCGCAAGTTGCCGAAGAGATCTCCAAGACTATTCAGCTGATAAAGCTTTGTTATAACGTGTTTGGATTCAATGATTATCGAATGACACTTTCGACCCGTCCTAGCAGTCACATTGGCACTGAAAGCGAGTGGGATGAAGCCGAATCTGACTTGGCTCGGGTGTTAGATCAGAATCTGGGGGAAAACGGGTGGTCCATCAGAGATAAAGATGGAGCGTTCTACGGTCCAAAGATCGATGTTCTTTTGAAGGATAGAGCAGGAAAAGAACATCAAGTGGCTACAATTCAACTTGATTTCCAACTCCCTCAGAGATTCAAGCTTGAGTATCAAGCAGAAAAAGGATTGGAAACTCCAATCATGATCCACAGAGCAGTTTTTGGATCTGTGGAGAGATTTTTGGCTTTGCTGATTGACGAGTATTCTGGTAAGTGGCCATTTTGGATATCACCACGGCAAGCAGTCATCATTCCTATAAACGAATCACACGTCTCTTATTGTCAGGAAATACAGAGAAAGCTTCGCAACAGATCTACCTCTATGGACGCGCCCTCCAAGCTTACTGAGTATCACTTTGACGTTGATATCGACGATAGAAATGAGACTGTTGGATTCAGAACTAAGGACTCCATATCTAAAGGCTATAATTATATTATAATGGTTGGTGATAAGGAAATTCAGAATGAGGTTGTTTCGATAAGACCTAGAAACGATAGAAAAGTACAACAGATGACTGCTGATGCTGTACTGGAGCTGTTCCAGAAGTTAGAGGATTCGTATAGTTAGAGCAGCAGACATATTCCTGTATATATATAGACATTTGACTGTAATGAGTTATGCATTCCATTTGGTATTTTTTAAAGCCTCTGCTAACGTGTCTGCAGTCAGTTCAGGCAAGTTCTCCTTCTCGAACGATATTTCCACTTGTGGTGAGGAATGACTGATCACTTCGGGATCAATTAGATTCTGCGGCAAGTAGTCACCATTCACATTCAAGAATGTGAGTCTAGTCTCAAAGTCATCTTCTATTAAATTGCCGATATTCATTTTGAAATTATCAACAAGAGCCTCTATCTTTTGGTTGACTTCTGCTCTTCTTTTCAACTCTAGAACCAATGAGTGATAAGCAGACAAAAAGTGTCGGAAGTCCTCGACATACTGCACTATGTTGTGTCGATAACCGTCTGTCAATTTGAGCTTGGAAGTTAGATTGGAAAATATCTCCATATACTCGTTGATTTGCTTAGCAAGCTTTCCTTCTCCATATGCCTTCATATTTTCTAAGTAAGACTCCACTTTAGAGAAGAAGCCTTCAAAGATTGTAACGATCTCAATAATCTCTTTGCAATTCTGAATAATGATGTCACAATCATTCCGTAGCACTCTCATTGCCGAGGGGAGTTCCGTTATATCGTTTTCAATCACTTGAAGAATCTGTTCCTTCTCAGAGCTTGGTGTATATGTCCTGTTGATGATAGTGTAGCCGGTCTCACATTGACTAAGATGATTGTTAAAGCTACCAAGGATGGAAACCATATCAGTTTCCAGTTCGTTATTGATTTCCAAGAGCTTGGTGATGGGATCACTGGAGTTCGTTATTTTCCCTAGTTTGAGGTCTTGAAATTGAGTGTTCAAAGAATTGAACTGATTATTCAAATTCTCCAGATCTGATGACAATCGTATAAGAAATGCGTTTGTTCTATTGGCAGTAGTCAGCTCTTCTGTTTCCTTCAAATTCTGTTTCACCTCACTACACAAACCGTCAAGTTCATGCTCGGATACAAAGTCAAACAGTGTAGGCTGTTCTTCACTCAGCGACCTATCAACCTTTGTGGTTTTGAGAAGCTCAGTGATTGCTATCAGTTTATCGAGATCTTTTTCTATCTTGGTCCTCAAAACACTCTTCCGTTCGATCAGATCATCCAGGCTCATACTTAGCGAGTCCTTTATGATTCCCAGCAATCTTAGTTGTTGCTTTGTCGCATCCAAGTAATACACAAGCTTTGGAATCTTATCGTCACGTAATGTCAGTCTGTGGGCGGCTGATGTAATGAACCTGTTAGCTTCATTACACACTTCCTGAGCCTCAGAAAGCCGATCACGTGCATCTGTGACCCAGTGCGCAACATCATGCTGCATCTTGCAATAATTTGGAGGAGGTTATAGCTCAATTGAAGATCGTTGGTATGTGTTGAATATGCCGTCTCTGAACTATCATATACGCAATTTTGATTTTATTGTTGCACCGCCACACATGTGATATAATCAGCCTCTTCATATGAGGCGGTGCGATAAGATGATCTTATCAGTAGAGATCTTTATATAAAGTAAAGTCCATTGGTACACTAAAGGGTACTGTTCCAAGAGGAACATATATACTAGGAACTCCAGTATAGCTAGTGGAGCACAGAAAAACGGACAACAAGAGTATAAAGAAAACGGACAAGAAGAATAAGAAGAAAAGAAAGCTCACATAGGTGAGAAGGTATCAAAGTTCAATCAGAAACTAAATTTAAGCTGTTCCCCAACTCTCAACACCCCATTCACGGATAGAAGGATCTTCAAGAGTACCAAACATGTCACCAATGTAATTGATTGGGGCGTAGTCTCCATACTTGTAAGAGGTGTTGAAATTAGCCAAAACATCTTCGATGAATGGTTTTCCAGCAATCACAAGGTTTGAAAGCGCAGCACTGATTCCTCCTTGGTCATCACTGTTGAAGAGTTGAACGGTTTCGTTCTTTTCAGTGTACGCGTCTGAATAAGTGAAATCGGAGGCCGATCTCATACACACAATTCTGGAAAAGTCAACTAGATCGTACTCTGCAGCTCTGAGCAAAGCTTCAAGGGTAGCATTATCCTCTTGCTGTGTAGTACAGTATGTTGCAGTACCATTTGTAATAAGATCAGTGTAGTTTGAAAAAGTCTCATCAAAGTAGGATCCGAACCAGTAAGTATCGGAAGTGAGTGTATCACAAGCAATTACCTGTGGTTTTCCATTAGCAGGAGCATAGTCATAGGTGGCTCTGAATGCAACATTTTCGGATGTACCATTAGCCAGTGTAACATTTTGAGCCAATTCTAATGCTCTGTCTCTCAAGCTCTCATTGAGCTCAAAGACCTCAGTTCCATAAACGTTCTCTGGGTATTGACTAGCATATGTTGTTCCGAATGGGAAATAACCGGTGGTCCAGTTAGATGGCATTTGTCTTGCATCCACTTCATATTCCAGGATTTGAACTGCAAATCTAGCAAATGTCACATCTCCAAGAGTACCTTGGAGAGGAGAAATACCAGCAATACCGGCAATAAGGAAGTAAGTCTCAGACAAATCAAATGTAGGGTTCAAACTTAGAGCCGTCAAGGTGGTAGCAGCATTGATTTCACCCTCACCAGTGGTGACCTGGCATAGAGTGTAGTTTGAGTTACAGTGAACTTCAGGGTATATTGGAGACAAGCCAGGCAAGGTTACATTATGAACCAGGTCAAACTCTTTTTGGAATGGCTCGGCCTCAAGCGAGAACATATTGATAATGAATACAAGAGGAGTGTAAACCTTGTTCTCCTCATAGACAGTATAGTTAAAACCAGCAGTCTTGGCAGGGTAGAAAGAAGAGTAAGTGGCTGAGGCTTTGACGGAGGCTTTGCTCGAGGTCTTGCTCGAGACCTTGCTCGAGACCTTGCTCGAGGCTTTGCTAGAGGCTGCCTGCACGCAGCATGTAGCTAGAGCGAGGGAAGAAAGAAGAGAGACAAAGCGCATACTGACTGGCAATCTCAATTAAGCGACAGACTTTATCCGGAACTCTAGAGTGGACTTAGAACGAACATCTACGAATAAGACTAGGTTGCAAGAGTTAATAAAGATCCGCTCCCTCATATAAGGCCTACTCTTGCTCACACTACTATGGAGTGGAAATTTCACTGCACAAGCGGCGGCGATTCCATTTTTCTCCGGAGGCACTATCTATTTGGCATTTGCTGGGCAGTATTGTTGCTGCTGTATACACTTTACTAATACGGACAAGCAACTGCCTGAAATAGACCGTTGGGAATTGCAGTGCAGACGGCATCAACACCCCTCAGACGCCAAAGCGCTACCTGAGTATTTACTGAAAGTAATGCAGTCCTACAAGTATAATGTGATCACAATACGGTAGTCAAGTCCATCAATAGCCGCATCAATTACTCACAATCTTGGAAGTTTGTCTATGCACAAGGACGTAGTCTAACTTTCTCCACTCTCTGGCATTCTCTAAAGTAAATGCTAGGGACTTTGATTCTGGGTTGTTGACTAAACTTAAGTTTTACCTATTGACTAAAATTGCCCTCTTCTGCACAACAGGGTTTGCTACCTTCAACTATTTACTCCCCACTCAAGCAATATTAGTCAGAATAAAAGTTGGCTTCGACAATTTCAGTAAAGTTCTGCGACAGCATTGCGCGTCGACAGCTCAGACATCCGGTCGGTTTGCAGGAAATCAAAGACATTCAGGGTGTAAAGCGGCCGCCAATGCAAACACTTTGATCCAACAAGTTCGATTAGGCAAAACATGTTACCCAAAAGAGACCAGATCTCCTATTTTTTATTTCCAGTTTCAGAAACTTGTATTATCATATTTCTTGTAGTGAGCCGCTCGCCTTGAGGGCCTGGTGTGGACACAACAGCCGCCGCGACTTTCCGTGCCGGTGAAGACCGCGGTTCGTACGACCGATTTTTCAGATCCTACATCTCCAACCTGCGCCGGCAAAACCGAGAACCAACGGTTTGGGCTTTCGCTCAGCACTACTTTCCTCTGGCAAGTTATTCTTGCCGTTTCTTTATGCTTGTTTCCTATTGCTACCTCCGTTATTGCTCCTCAGCTACGAGCAACCCACCACGCTACACCGTAAATACGCCATTACGCAACACATTATCTTGTTATTTGGCCCACCCTCCAATGTACAGACAGACTAGTAGATTGGCCTAAAGCGCCGAACGACCTCTCGGTGCAATTACTGAAACATGTGCTCTGCGTGATCCCTGACCCCCGTCCCAATACTGATCCTAGCTTTTTTCGCGAACCAATTTTCGGTGTTAACACCTGATCCCCAACTTTCTAAAATCAGTGAACCACTCAATTCTCCCAATCACTCACTGTGTGCAACCACACTCAGCTTTGTCAAGGAAAATTTTTTCTGTCGAGGCGGCGGAATAATCTGGAGAAACAAAACAAGCTAAAAAACAACATGAGCCAAAGACGTTGTTCATCACCAACCTGAGCTCCAACAATAATCTGACGACATCACTTTTCAAAGCTTACACTGATAAGGGCAAACTGGTAGAGTGGAATTGCAACTGAGTCAATCTTGTGCGAAAGACTGGCTTAGCGTGGCTGACCTGTTTGTTTGAGTCATTGGCCCTAACAGACATTGGTACAGGTGGACATAACCCGGAAATTTGCTAGTGGTTCCGGCTCCCTTTGATTACCTTCTGCGCGTTGTTGTTCTTCAGTACTCTTATCGCTTGAACTGACTCTTTTACAATGGCATCATCTACAGTGGAGGCCGTGAGAAAGCCATCGATGGCTGAGAGACGTCCTTCTATGGCCGAGAGAAGACCTTCTGTCGCAAATACCCGTAGACCATCGGTCATTCCTCAGCTTGCCGGTATAGAGAAGCCGGTTCTTCCTCTTACACCGGAGGAATGCGATGTGTTGATTTGCGGAACAGGCTTGGTTGAGAGTATCTTGGCTGCTGCTTTGGCATGGCAGGGCTCTAATGTACTTCACGTGGATTCCAATCCATATTACGGTGATACCTCATCAACTTTGACCATCGAACAAATCAGGGCCTGGTGCCATAATGTCAATCTGAACACTTCTGGATTCCACGGCTTTGCAAAAGCCCTTCTTTACATTCCTAGACCTAATCAATTGAACTCTAAAGATTACAGTATCGATCTGACTCCTAGAATCTTGTTTGCAAGATCCGATCTTTTAGCTCTGTTAATCAAGTCCAGAGTGTATCGGTACTTGGAGTTTCAGTCCATCAGCAATTTCCATACTTTTGAAAACGATTCTTTTGGAAAGATGTCCTCTTCCAAAGAGGAGATATTCACCGATCAATCCTTGTCACTTGCGACGAAGCGACAGCTCATGAAATTCATGAAGCTTGTCCTCGAGCATGACTCTCCAGAAAATACAAAACTTTTAGAACAATACAAAAATATCCCTTTCATCAAGTTCATAGAGGAGAAGTACAAACTTTCCTCTGCTCAGATAAACGAGCTATGCTACACTCTGGGGTTAGCTTCAACTCCTGACATCAGAACGGTTGCTGGACTTTCTAGAGTGAGACGTTATTTGATATCATTTAATGTATACGGCAATTTCCCTGCGCTGTACTCCAAGTTTGGTGGCCCTGGTGAAATATCTCAGGGATTCTGCAGGTCTGCAGCCGTTGCTGGAGCCACATACAAATTGGATTCGGCATTGAAGTCGTTCAATCCAAACACAAAGGTGGCCACTTTCAATGATGGTACTACTATCAAGGTTACTGAAAAGGTAGTTTGTTCTCCTTCGCAAGCTCCTGAAGGTGCCATGCATGTACCTGAAAGAAAATATGAGATTACTAGAGTAATAGCAATTGTCGGTAAATCATGCAAGGAATGGTTTTCCGAAGGAGAGTCTTCTGCTGTTGTTGTTTTTCCACCTAAAAGCTTGTCAAGTTCAAATGGCTTCCCTGTTCAAGCTATTATCGTTGGCGCTGGATCTGGCTGTTGTCCTTCTGGTCAATGCATTTGGTATCTGTCTACTATTGAGAAAGGTGAGAAGGGAAGACTAGATCTCGAGGCTGCATTATTGAAAATGGAGGAAAGTATATTGAGAGAGTCGGAAGATGGCGGATTTGACTTGGATTTGAATGATGATGATGTAGTAGTGAAACCAGATGGAAACGTTTCTGTGATAAACTCAATCAAGTTGGGCAAATCTTTCAAGGAGTTTGTTCCTAAGGAGAAACTGAATTTCTTGTTCAAGTTGATGTTCACGCAGTTTACTTCTGTTGAGCCATTTGGTGTTGTTAGTGAAGAATTGTTTGCGCGTGCTTCTAAAGATGAGGCTAAGGAGACCTTTACTTCAGCAGAGACTGATAAGGGAATAGTGTATTCGAATATGCCCTCCACAGAGATATCGTATGATGGAGTGATTACTGAAGCAAAGGTTTTATATTCAAAGATTGTTGGGTCAAGCGACGATTTCTTTGATGTGGACTTCGAAGACGATGAAGAAGACAACAGAGCGTCGTCACAGCTCCAGAGTGGATCTGCTATTGTGGACGAAGAAGAGGACGAAGAGGGTCAGACATTCAAAGATGAAATGGATTTTGAACTTTGAACCAAATTTGTATTTACAATGTTAGAGGTGGATCTGACCAGATCCTTTAAGGATTACCAATGCTTTTTGTAATTTCTATTTCCTTCCGTTAAGATTCAGTCTACGGTTGCGATGTTCTTTATAGTGGCAGTGTGCCATGCTTTTTCTTTTTAGTTTGATTGGGGGTGTTGGTTTTGCTTTACATTCATTTATTTATTGCTATTCACAGAACGGATTCATATGTTTAATAGCCTCGTGGCGTCTTAAATAGCTAGAGACGTATCGAATTCAAATGGAAATTTTAAGAAAGTGATTTTGCTTGTATTAATGTAAAGATACAGATAACGTAGTCAAATATACACTTACTCATGCTTGGGAGAAGTACTCCAAAAGAGTGTTTCTCTCCTCAGAGTCCTCACCCCAGTTCTTGACGACAACACACGAGGCACCTACAACCTTTCTGGCGTTACCTTCTCTGTCCAAAGCACAGAGACCGGCCCACTCACCAAGTTGCTTAGCGTCAGAAACCTTGATCAAAGGAATCTTGTCCTCTGGCTCGTTACAGAGAGCCTCAACAAGCTTGACAATGGATTTCTCGGTAACAGAGTCGCATAACACACAAAGCTGGGCCTCTCCTCTGGAAAGAGCCTTGGTAGCTTCTCTGAGACCTCTGGCAAGACCGTCTCTGACCAAAGAGGTTCTTAGAACCTTTTTCAAGCAGTCTTCGATAGAAATCGAAGATGATTCTTCAACAACAACTTCTTCTTCGACCTGGACTTGTTCTTCAACGTCAGACATTTCTAGTTACAATTATCTTCTAATAGTTAGACTTCTTCCTCAGAATGGATTCTGGTCAGTTCTAAAGAGTTAATACAACAACAAACCTCCTGCTAACTAACAAGTAGGTGGTATAGCTAAGAAGATATTTTTTCACTGGACATAGTTGAAAAAAATTTTGGTTAATCGCAGAGGCACGTGACATACAGCAGGTCTACAGCCCTGATCTCAGGGTAATTACTTTTCGTATCTCTTATCGTAAACGAGACTGTCTATATGGGCCTTCAGCAAGCCAGCTATACCTCAACAAGGGATCTGGATACCTGGCCACACATCACAGCTAACTATGTCAAAAACTCGTAGAGGTCTCCCAACTTTTCAGCGAAGTAGGTGGGCTGCTCCGACTCTTTGAGGCTGTGGATGCTTTTCTCTGTTTCTATACCACTCAATACCAGCATTGTGTCCAGGCCTCCTTCTCTTCCAAACACCATATCGGTGTTCAATCTGTCTCCAACCATGATTGTTCTTGAGCGGTCAATTTTGTGGCTCTGCACAATAGTGTCCATCATTGCGGGATTAGGCTTTCCACAACTAGTTAATGGCTTTCTGCCTGATGCAAAAGCGACAGTTTCAACACAGGAGCCAGCACCAGGAAGCTTGAATCCTTTTGACGGGTACGTCGAGTCTATATTTGTAGCGATAAAAGGGATCGAGGGGTCCATTAGATACTGCATTGCCATTGCAACTCTTGTATAGTTCAGCTTTATATCCAGTCCAACCACAACAGCACCAACGTCAGCATCAAGGTTATGGATCATGCTGCTAGGATCGGACAAGTCCAGCGGTAGATCCAGTCTGGGATCATCCACACCAGCACAAGAGTACCCTGCCTCATTCAACTCTTCTTCTATTCCGGACTGTCCTACCACCCACACCTTTTTATCTTTAGGCAGCTTTAGAATGCTGTCAAGATAGACTGCCGTCGCGTACGAGCTGCTGAAGATCTCTTCTTTGAACACTTCTATTCCAAAGTTCTTGAACTTAGAGATGTACGTCTTTCTGGACTTTGTGGAGTTGTTGGTTACAAATATCACCTTCTTTCCATTTGAGCGCAGTAGTGCCAAGAACTCAACCACGTTTGGTAGAAGATGATCTCCCAGCCAAAGTACACCGTCGCAGTCAAACAAGAACGTGTCATACTTATCCAAAACGGCTTGTGACAGCTCCTTAGAGGTAATTTTAGTGGACATGCTGTAGGCCGGCGCAGATATCCTGTAGTACACCAACACACTGTTACTCAGCCGACTCTGATTTGGGCTGTAGATATCTCTAAAGGGAGAGTAATAAACTTGGGGTGTACGGAGTTCTCCAAATGGCAGACTGTGTAAATAAGAAAATCCTCCAGTCAGAAACGAGTTAAAAGACAGACATGAAAAATGACTAGAGAGAGCAAACGGTGCTGCTAGCAGGACAGAGGCGCTAGGTGGTTCAGGTCAGGCGACATTGATCGTGCGATAGATCATCTTTCTTCTGCTTAACCGGTTCACGCAACGATGGCTCATCACCAGGACCTCCCACCCGTTGGTGGATACGACAATATCCAATGGAAGAGAAACCTTCCTTCCAGAGGGTTTAGACCAACAGTATGGTTCGGTCTGCTTGTGGCCATGTCATCGTACGGGTTTTACAAGCTGATGCAGGGAAATAGAGAAACAGTGGAGCTGTCAAGAGAAAAGCTCTGGAGCAGAATACATCTAACTCCTCTTCTTCAAGCTGAACAAGATAGAGATATTGTCAGAAGAACCTTGAGCTACTACAACAAGGAGGCCGAAATAATGAAGGATGTTCCCTGGTGGGAAGTCAAGTCCACTTACAGCGACAAGGACCAGTTCCATCCACCCCACACTGTGCTCACAGGAAAACAACTTGATTCAAATGGACTCTTCTGGAATGCCAATTCTAAAGACAGATATTCCAAGTAGACGACTGATCACCTCCTCGAAAGGCCCCGAAGAACCGGTGATCAGTGATTACTATCTATTTATTATTTACCCAATGACATCTGTCCATGTCTGTATGTATGTTACTCGTCACAAACGGTGGCTGAATATTGTTGATAAGATGAACAGGTAGTACGTAGTAGCCAAAGGAATAAATTTCCGCGCCTTGTTTTCACTTTTTGTATCAATAGAGAAATAATAAACAAATAAACTAGTTAGTAAGTTGGTGTTATTTCTGTAATGACACCATCATAAGAGAGCAGTAATCAACAATGAGTGCTCATATTAACCCCATTCTGGTGATATCCCTGTTGGGAATGAGGATCTTCACCGCTCTGTTTGGGATACTGTCTGATTGTGATGAAGTTTTCAACTATTGGGAGCCTTTGAACTTCTTGACTCGGTATTTTGGGAAAATGACTTGGGAGTATTCTCCAGAGTACGCTATACGGTCATGGGCTTACTTGATTCCATTCACTGTGTTCAATTACCCTCTCCACCTGATCCAGACCCTCGGTAGTAGTCTCACTATTCCACCATATGCTCAGTTCTATTTCATAAGGTTAATGATCACCATATGTACATCACTGGCCGAGCTCAAGTTGGCGGGATCTCTCAAGTTTATCTCCCCAAGTGTAGCTAATTGGTTTCTCATCTGTCAGATCTTCAACGCAGGAATGTCTCACGCTGGGATAAGCATTCTTCCAAGCAGTTTTACTCTAATCTTTGCTATGCTTTCCACCTCTTGTATTATAAATTATTTGAAATATGATCAATTCACTCTGAAATTGGAAGCCAATCTTGACGAGAAACTCAAAACAAGCTCCAAAGCAAAGAAACAGCAGTACGATGACAGCTTGAAGTTGCTCTACCACATGTTACAGGAGTCCTCTGTCTCCAAACGGAAACACTTCACTTTTGCAATCCTAACCTCAATAGTTGGAGGACTTCTTGGCTGGCCTTTTTCCCTCTTACTGACTACGCCATTTGCTCTTCACATCATCATCACTTTGTTGTCTAGACGAAACTATAGAGATTTCTTCTCGTACTTCACTCTGGGAATGGTTTGTGTGGCTTCGATAGGATTTTTCATTGCGCAAACAGACTTCTTCTTTTATAATAGGATAACATTTGTTCCACTGAACATTGTTCTCTATAATGTCATCCAATCATCTGATAACACTGGCCCCAACATATTCGGAACTGAACCTCTCTCTTATTACATATTCAACCTCTTACTCAACTTCAACGTTTGCTTTATCCTGGCAATATTTGGGTTGCTTATCTCAACCATCTCAACTTTCGGAAAGTTCACCTTTTCTCAAACTAGTGTGTTTCTTTCTCCACTTCTTCTCTGGTGTGCAGTATTCTGGCCTCAGCCTCACAAAGAGGAAAGATTCATGTATCCTATTTATCACCTGATCTCAATAAGTTCATCCTTTGCTATAGTTCGATTGACCGATATATTTGGATCTTCAAATGTTTTCGCCAAAACATACAAAACAGTGACAAAGTTAGCCATCTTCCTCTTGATAGCTGTACTGTCGACTCTCAGAATAGCTGCGATTATCAACAACTATGGCGCGCCTTTGCACGTCTTCAGAAACCTCCCTCACCCTAGCACAAGCTCCAATCTTACAGAAAACGTTTGCATTGGCAGAGAATGGTATCATTACCCATCTTCATTCTTTTTAGATGAAAACCAAAGGCTCAGATTTGTGCAGAACGGATTCAGAGGAATGCTTCCTGCTGACTTTGAAGAGCCTTCTGAAAAATCTCTCAGCAGTCTCAGTGAAATAACAAAAAAAGAGGTCAATCAGTTTAACAATCAAAACCAGTACAATCCAGACTTGGTACTTCCATTTTCTGAGTGCCAGTACTATTTCGACATCAGCGCACCAGTTGACCCAGAAATGGGAGAAGTTCAGATGTTCAAAACAGATGAGCTAACAGGAGAAGCCAAAGTTACTCAGCCTGGATGGGAGCATGTCGTTTGTTCAGACTTTATCGATTCTGGTAACAGTTTCGGTCTGGAGAAGGTGTTGTACATTCCTTCAAAAGAGATAAAGATTATTTCAGAATTCTTGCAACCTTATTTATCCCGGTTACAGTCTTTTGTTCAGACGAATAAAGTCGCTATTCAGACATTGAATTCTATCCAGAGAACTGCAATCTCTTTAGCTAATCACGACTTGACATTGAAAGTTACTGAACACAAGCTTTTTGTCAAGTACAAAGAACAGACTTCAACGAAACTGCAGCAGCTTTGGAGTAAGGCTCTAAACTCAATCCCAAATGAAGCTTTTGAGTATATAACAGAGGGTCAAGTGAAATATCAAAAGATGTGTATAGCATCTAAAAAGCAAAAATGATCTCATCCAAATGTCTTCAACTTAATATGTGATTCGCTGGTAAACTCCAAATTTGCGTTATCAGGAGACTCGCCAGTAACATCATCCTCCGAAGAGGTTGAAAGTTTCACAAGCGCTTCAACCTGATGCTTCATTTCATTGTCACAGAATTTGCTGATGAATTTTTTGAACACTTCAGGCGAAAATGCTATCAACTCTAATAACTTTGTATGAGAATATGCAGCATACACGTCAGGATGCTTCCCATTGAACCAGATTATGAGTGGGACAACCAACTGAAGAGAAGACATGATTTTGTCGTCCCCTTCTAACGATTTGGTTAACAGAACCAATATTTCAAGTACGATTCTAGGTTCTTCGAAACTGGCGTTTTGGTCATCAGTGAGAAGGCTGATCAATTGTGGTATAAGTTGCTTCAAAATCGATCCATATGACCCATTTTTATTAGAAACAATCAACGTTCGAATTGTTTGCGTCGCCATAGTGGTCAAACTGGCCTCCTTTGATGAAAGACCATCGACTATGAAGTCAGAAATATCTTTGCATTCTGAGCTATCCAATTCCAGGTCAGATAATGCGCTAATTAGTATGTAAACTGTGAGCATTGAGCTCTTTCGTTTAGGAGTCAAGTGCTTTTTTATAATCAAGTAAAAGCTTTTCAACGTTGCAAGTTGGTCTTCAAGTAGCACTTGCTGTGACACGGCTCTCTTCAAAGTAGGGAGCAAAAATGTAATCACCTCTTCATTGTTGAACTCATAGACCAGAGTAAACGCATAAAGCATACATGAATAGAAGTCAATCTTCATAACATTTGGCAGATGTTGGACCATCTGAAGTGAACAATCAAATGATTTCTTCAGCAACGACAGCTCTGGTGCATTGATAGAACTCACTTCAGAAACAATAATCTCTTTTTCTCGAATGAAGGGTAGAATTCTAATCACTGCAAGCATATTAATACGCAACAGCTCAAACAGCTTGTCGAAATCATTGTGAAGTTCTTCCGCTGACTTCGACTTAGACTCGGATGCGAAATAACTTTCAAATACATTAGTGGAAAGATCAACCACGCCTGAAGCAAAAGAACAATCTGATATCGTGACCAGCCTATCCAAAAGATCAATGAATTCAGCAAACACGTTATCATTGAATAACATGTCAAGGCCACCACCGAGTTTCAAGATTTGATTCAATGCTTTTAGGTTTCTGAGGTTCTTTGAACTGCGGCCTTTAGATTTTGCAGACGAGCCCTTGATTTGGTAATCAATGCACTGACCGAATATAACAAATATGAAGTTCTTCAAGTCTTCAGATAACAAATCAGCAAATTGGAGAGGATTTTGTTCCACAAGCAAACCAACAACCTCTATAAAACCAGGCCAGCATTCTTCATACAACTGTAAATCCAAATCTTCACTGTTTTCAGGGAAAAACTCACTTCCGTATTTCAACATAGCAAAATCTCTTAATGAATATATCCATAAAGGTGTCAACACACCAGAATACTTTTCAAGGATATGTTGTAAAAGATAATCCTCTTCAGTGCAATCGATTTTAAGCTTAGCCCATGCTTGAAGCAGTTGAATCTTCACACAATTTTGTGATCTTGCAGTAAGAATAGGAACTTCTCCAATCTTCAGCGCAGTCTGTTTTCCCTCGTTGAACTTGTCACTTGCGGAGATTGAAAGCTCCTCAAGAGATGAAATCAAGATCTTCATTATTCGATTGCTCTCATTGGCGGGAATGATCATCCGGCTAATCAGCTTTGAAGCTAAAGTTAGAGCATAACCAGCAAGTTCAACATTAGAGTCTTTACCAAACGCGGGAATAATTGCCGTGACAATCTGTGCCTGCTGTTGATCCAGAACACGAGCGTCTGGCTCAGCAGGATCTTGCATTAACCCGTAAAGATCAATAATATCTGACAACAAAACCAACGCTGCCATTCTCATTTTGTAAATACTAGACGTAGAACAAACCACAACTATGCCAACCATACTAGAGACTCTTGCCGCAAGGAAGGAGTTCAACTTTGAATCAGTATTGGCGTAGGATAGCAGTCTTGTTAAGAATTGGAGCAGAAAGTACTTGAATTTCCATTTTGTTGGCTCTCCTTCTAGAACCATTAACTGGAATAGTCCAGATTCCATAATACCCAGAGAACCATTTCCGGTATTTTTGTCTCCAGATTTTGCATTTGATGCCTCAGAGTTGTCCTTAGCGTTCCCTTCTTGTTCACGATCAGAAGCGGCGAAAGTTTCCTCCTCATCATCCAGTTGGGCATCTGGCTGATTATCGTCATCTTTTGAAGTCGTTTGAGAGACTGGGGAATGTGTAGAGTTGTTGGAATTCTTAGAGACACTTTCAACAGCACTGAAGAACATCCCACCACTATTGATCCTGTATTTATAAATGTCCAGCAATGGGGACTGTAATGGAATCTTTAGTAAATTGAAGCAATCTAATATCTTCTTATACCAACTGAACCTGTCGCTTTTCAAGTTCTCAAAAGAACTATCAAGTAAAGCAAGGAGAATTTTCTTCAAGAGTGGATAATCTGAATACTCAAGTGATAACCAAAGATATGATTCCAAAGAACCTTCAAACTCAATACTATCTGGCGCAAGTCTTTGTAGCTGATATAGTGAATCCAAAGCTAACCTCCAGTTGCTATCACTTGTGACCATCGGAAAGATACCCAATGATGATTCCATGTCGGTAGACAGAGCTGGTAGACAGCCAAAACTCCTGTTTCCATAACCAACTTTAATGTTATTTACCAATTGAAAACACAAAAGAGAGACGTATGTCTTCAACGGAATAAAACTCTTATCAAAGACAACGAGTTCTTCCAAAGTATGCAGAATCTCTCTAGCCACTAACTCCGCATCTTCAGACACAAGATATATCAAACCGCAAAGAACATTCTCCAAAGAATTTTTATCTTTTTGATTCCACATAGAGATTGTAGGTCCTGTGGAGCTGACGATGACCTTTAACAGTCTCGCCACATAGACAACCGAGTTTCGGTAGCTTGAATAGTTTGAATTCGAAACAATTGTAACTGGAGAATTCACACCATACGCATCACCCAGCCAAGCTCTTTCAAGACATTCAAGAATTTTCGTTAACAGAGAACCTGACAGTTCAGACTGTGATTGATTGCTCATAATAGTTATTAGCGACTCCAAAGAATCCGAATGAACAACAGGATGAGGGTCACTTATTAAGAGAACAGTAACATCCAGAATCTTGGTAATATTCATAAGGTTCGAATATTTTGCCAACCACGATAACGTCTTTACTCCAAATGAGCGAGATGAAGGTTCTGTGTTATTTATGATAGACTTGATAGTCACTGAAACCTCCGTAGACAAAAGTTCTTCAATGCTGTCATCGACCAGTGAGCAACACATAGCTATGCTTTCTGTGTTCAGTCTGAGATCTAGTCGACTAACTGTTTCTATCTGCTTGAGAGTATCATTAAGGAGTGAAACAGTAAGTCTCGAGAAACTTAGCTTTGAAGGCGAACTTGACAAAATCAGTCCATTATTGTGTTTACTCATGTAACGCAGAGCTCCGTGTATTGCAATAGAAGAATTCAATGCCAAAGCCTTATATCTCATTACCTCGCCCAGTTCTTCAGAAGTAGGAGAATTACTGGCGTTGGAGTTTCGGCGGTCCTTTTTCTTGTACTGCATTGATGAGTTCATGTTTTCTATCAGGGACTGTTGAACCTGTGGCGTTAAGTATGGGAATGATAAGGAAAAGATCTCAATGCATATATCAATAATCATAGTATCCTCGTTCACTGGATAGTTTTGTGTTGCACTGTACCCACGGAATGAAGAACAACTGTAGAGGGATATGAGATAATCATTCAGAAAACTATAGGCAGTTGGTTTTTCACAAATTGATTCCAAAGTATCATCGAAAACAGTGACACCCATTTTGCCATCCTCAGTATACAATGAATGAGATAAGGATGATACATGGTTGATCAGTGCTTGGCGCTGGTCATCAGAAGAAGGTTCGAAATTAGTATTGATATCACTTCCTGTGAATTTCACCAACAATTCGTCGACACCCCAAGGTTGTGCTTTACTTGTAAGTCCAAATTTCAATCCATCAGCTATTTTGAAAATACTCCAGTCATAATTCCCAGAGCTACTTTTGGCGTCCTGTTTTTTGCTTGAGTGGATTGGCTTGAACGGGTACTTATACAAGCTGCTATCACTGAACTGTCTCACGACCTCTACCAGAAGCGACGTGTTGATCTCATTTCTGATATTCACATATGGTAGCAGCTTAACATAGTTTTGAAATATTCTTAACTTGTTCAAATTAAGAGATCGGTCAAGGCTGGATGGAATATTGCTAGAGCTAGAAATTTGTCCCCTCAAGTTACCGATAAATAGTAAACTCTTGTTGACAATTTGAATAAGCTGGCTTGCGACTTCTGGTGTCAACAAACTGCTCGAAAGACCTTTGTGTGCATTAATCGTAGCCGCCTCTTGAATTGTCGAGGAAGAATAGTTTATGAAAGTTAACAAGCAAGCGAGTGAATAGTTCTTTATCTCCACCAACTTCATAATCTCGTTTAAATTAAGGATCTTTGTAACACCTTCTTTGGTTTGAAGTTGGGCGAAGTTTGAAGGAACTGAATGAGCCAAGAGGTGCTTCCAAATAGTTATAAATTGAGAGCTTTCCAAAAAGAATAATCTTGTGGTTGCCACCCCAGTAGAATCGGTGGCATAGTTGAAAACTCCCATGAGCAAAATCCAACTTACCAACTGCTTTTCATATCCTGTATTGGATATATATGTTCCAGATCCGCTTCCAAACAGATTTGTAGTCATCAAGGAAGAATTGAATTGCTTGAGGAAACCAGTTGCTGAGGAGAAAACTCGTAGAACAAAGTCAGAATTCACATATGCCTTTGGTACTGTAGTTAATATGGATGAAATAAGAAACGCAAGTCCGTGATTCTTGGAAAAAGTAGAAGCTTGATCCACCTGTTCGTTTTCAATAGATGCAAGTATATCATTTAGTGAGTCATTCATAATATTGAACGACAATTGTGGCTTAATCTCAATCAGTGATAACAAAGTTTCCACAGAACTAATGCGGACATGGAAATTACTCCACGTTGATATTAGGTAGAGCCTTTCCACGACCTGGTCTATCAACGGAGCATGGGATTCAGATGTTCCATCTGGATGAGTAAGCACATATTCGTCCAAATCTTTGACTAACAATCGAACAAGGCTGAGTAAAGATAGAACATGCCATTGATTTTGTATCTTCGAGTCTCTAGGAGTAAATAGATCCTTAATGGATTTTACTCTAATTGCCTGCGAGTCCGATTCACTTGAAATAACTAGTTTTTGAAGTATAATGAACTTATTGACATCTGAGTCAATCTCGCGTAAAAGCAAGCGATAAAGAGCATCTAATTGATTCAATACCAAACTAGCTTCATGCAAACTTGATCCAGAGTCGATTTTTAGGAACGGGCCATCTTTAGATGATGTCTTGAACGGAAATTCCAGCTCACCAACACCAAACACATGATGAAACAGGACATTCAATATATCAAAGAAATACATGCTGGCAAAATTGATGCCTGATCGCTGGGAACTGCCAGCACTGCATGTTTGATAATATAAGTTTGTTTTCGAAATAAATTGAACCAGAGTCTCAATTAAACCAATTTTCACCTCAAGTGGATGTGATTCCTTTGTATAGTTGGAAAATAACATATTCAGAAGAAATTCAAGTGATTTATGAGAATCTGAAACGGTTGAACTGTGTGTAATGAAATTGAAAACAAACAGATCAGATATGTTGTTTGCAAGAGATAATCTCAGATTCTTATATTGTGAATCCATTGCTAAAATCATATCATTTAGATATGGAGTTATAGAATTCATGTACTGTGTAATATTTCCCGAGCTTCTTTTAGACGTTAGAGACATGACAAGTCTATCCGATTTCAACAGAGATGCTAAGATGTTGTAAGAATGCGTGACACTGATAATAGGATACGTGTAGTTCTTTGAGACACTGTCTATCTGGGTAGTGTTCTTAGTAAGCTTTAATAATCTATTAAATACTTTATCGCTTAATGTTGTACTGCCATTATCAACAGCCAAGATGAAGTCAATCAGCCTTATCATATCAGTGAAATAACTAGCCTTAAATGTCGATGACTCAATTGCAGTATTGTAGTTGTCATGACATTTCATCAAATGTTTATACAAAACAGTGATCAATGACGTTTTAGTGGAATTCAAGAATCCACTGAACTTGCGAAATATCTCCTGAAGTATAATGACAGATAAGTGCTTCAATGAAGAGTACCAGTTTGTTTTGATTGACAGCTTTTTGGAGTTGTCGTCCAGTATCTCAACTGCCAGATAGTTGGTGGTGTTTATGAGATTGATGCTGAACTTTTCATGGGCATTTTTAAGCATTAAAGACAAAATACTAGACACTATCTTAGAGAATTGGCGATCAATCACAACAGTCAGGAACTGAATCTCGGTTACACCATTAAAAGAGGTCTTTAAGTGATTCAAAAGGTCATTAACTTGATCAAACAAAAACGTCAAGTCACTATTGGAAATAGTATCTTCATTTATATCAAGTACTTGTTGAACCTTTGTAAAGTATGTGGTCAACGATGCATGAACAATGTTAGCCGACCCAGCTTCATTTTCGGCCAAGAGACTTGTCTTGATCCTATCAAAGCTCACGCTGTGTCTATCCATTGTTTACTAACTCAATCCCAATAAGTGATTGATTCTAAATCTGCAAACCGTTATGATCATCCTAGCTAATTTTCTATACACGTCTCTGTTTGATTTCAATCGATGAGCTTACATAAGCGCAAGTTTTGAGTATAGAAACTTTTTAAAGGAGAATACATCAACTGAAAAGAAAGCAGTGATTGAGACCGATGAGTAGCTAAGGAAGGTTCAATAGAGACGCCAAAGCGATGACACTATCTCCAGCTGAAAGATCATATTTGTATGAATCACTTAGTTCTTCAAAAGTGGTTAGAAGCGATGCTAGAAGGGCCAACCAATTTAGATCCTTAAAAGCCTCTTGCTTTTATCTTTCAAACTCTAATGGTTCTTCTAGAATATACACTGTCGATGGAATGGAGTTTATAACTAGTGTTAAGGCTAAAGTGGTGAAGACAAAGAATTTGAATGACTTGGTGAATGTTGATGTCGATATTCAAGGGTTGAGAGACGATTCTTCTTTACCACTAGATCTCTCTGTGTTACTAACGAAATCTCTTATTGATAAGTTTGATTTTGAGCTACTCCGATTGACAGACAAGTACTACTATCAACTGTACATTGATATATTTGTACCTTCGCTTCCAAGTGATTTCAAGTCTTCATCATATACGCTTTTTTCTCTGCTCTCTGTGACATCTATGGGTGTATATTTAGCATTGAAAACGACAAAACTTCCGCTTCTGATATCCACAACTAATGATCGGGAAGTGGAAGAGGAACCTTCATTTTCCGATGATTGGGAGTCAGCAACGTATCTGATTCCACCAGATGTCTTATATACTCCTACGCTTTTGTTCATTGTTGGAATTGTAGGCAACAATGTTCTCATAGATCCATCTCTAGACGAGGAGCAAGTTCTAGAGCATGGTCTTTGTATAGGATTCAGTACCGGCAATGTTGTTCCTCCTATTAGATCTGTTTCTCTCTCAACAATAGGTAATAGAGGGTTCTCACAGCAGACAATGTTCAAGGCTATACAGTTGATAGAAGACACCGCAAAGTCGGTAGTGTCTGCTTTAGATGCTATAACTGCAAACGAGTTTGACGAATTTTGATGTTGAACATATATAGTTCAGTATATATTATTGAATGCTTATTCAGCAGTGTTGGGACGAATATGCTTGAACAATGACAGCTGTAGCAGTTTGGATATTCATAGATCTAACTACTCCAACCTGTTTAATAATCACACATAAATCAAGTTCGGCCAACAAATCACCAGGAATACCTTCACGTTCTTTTCCTAATAGTATGAGCGACTTCAGAGGGAACTTTAGGTCGGAGTTTAGTTCCACGGACTTATCTGTTTGCTCTAAGCCAATTAAAGTATATCCTTCTTTCTTCTTTCCCCTCATGAACTCGATAATATCTTCTACCTTGACTTCAATCATGGGTTGCCATCTATCCGCCGTTACTGCAACACCTTTAAACTCAGGACTTTCTTTTACTTTCACATCATTGAGCGTCAGCCATCCAGCTCCCAGAACGTCACACAGTCTGCAAATACCCCCAAGATTTGGGGCCTTATCAACTAACGAGGCTACTACTATAAGCGGTGACCTCATGATGACTGAAGCTTCTTTAGACCCATTTTCAGGTTCTAAAACGGTGGCCCATGCTCCACTCTTAATTTGGAGCAATGAAGAAGAAACAGTCTCATCATCAAGAACATATCCGTCTACTCTGACATTTGAAATTCTCTCCTTTTTGATCCATTCATCCCTTTGATCTTCTCCAATGGGTATATTCAAGATCGCCATTTGTCTCTGAGATGCAATAGATGTCCAGTCATTTTCCAGCACAGCATCGATCTTTCTGTCTGATGTCTTCAATAAAACACCACCATTAATTCCAGTAAGTGTGAAATCTTCTACAATATCCCATAAAAGAGCATCCCCACTTCTGAATTGGCCGAATGCATCTGAGCTCGAACCAATGTCGTAGATCATTTTCAAAATGGTCATTATATGCTCTGGAAGAATCAATCCTTTCGAGACTATTTCATCATGTATAGAACAAAGTAGAGAAACAGAAAAGTGTCTGCTTAGAGCCCTGTTGGAAGTAGCAGCAGGAATTAAAACTTGCGAAAGCAACCTCGTCAAACATTCAGTCTCTTTTAGGGATGTCAGCTTCTTGGAAATCAAGAAGCAGACTCGTTCATAAACAGCTAAAATAGTAGGTTTCAGACTCTGGACAGGTCTGTCAAATTTCTCGAACAGAATAGACTGACTTTCGGGGTGAAGATATATGCAGTATGATATCATCCACTCCAAGTAAATTCGGCATAAAGGACTTGATTCTTTGAATATTTGAGGAACAACGATGTCATTGCAAACCTTTACCATATCTTGCTTTGTCAACACTTTGAATAGTGTCAGCATCAGTGCGAGCAACTGAATTCTCTTCCACTGTTCAATTGCATCTGTTCGCTTCAATGGTAAGAGCAAGTGGAATTCCTTTTCATTTTCAATGACATGCTTCCACAAAGCGATTGCAAACGTTGATGATTTAACTGAACCTGCAATGAGTCCGATTTGAACTCTGTAACTGATTTCTTTCTCACCGTAGCACACCCTGTACAATGGAGTATCGTCGAGATTTAGCGAATGGTCATATAAATCTGCCAGGACTGTATCCAAATAGAAAGAGTTCTCTTCTGTTTGTTTCAAAAAGGCACCTTTTACCAGCAACTTGGCAATCCATAAGGTGCTTTCGAAACGATCGGGTGAACTAGTCTGGTACTCTGAAAGAGCAGTAAAGACAACTGGCAAAAGGGACTTCCTTGCGAATGACTTGTCAATCAACTCAGATAAAACCTCAAAAAGGCTTTTTGCAACGATATCATCGTTCTCAGAGAGTTCAAGTAGAGTCGTATGCATCAATAATTTGATAAATCTGTGATGGAAGTCTCGTTGACTTAGAACTAGTCTATCCTCCAGTATATCTTGCCAAATAAGTGTGACTATGTCAACAATAACATGTCCATCATCAGAGGTTATTCCTCGTCCATTCTTGTCTGCTTCAATAAGTGTCTGCAGCAAGTCAATGTTAGCGGAGTGGCAGTCGGTCTGTGAGTATTTAACTGACTTCAGAGATATCTCGAAGATCTCACGCTTGAATGATTCAGTTATTGGTGTAATCTTTATCAACTCAGTCACTGATTTCAAAGTATACTTGTAAAACTTGCTGCGAACTTTGTAAAAGTTTGTATCATTATGGCCATTCTTGCTCTTGAATGCATTGCTGATCAAATCCTTGAAGGAAGTCACGGTGAAAGGAAGCTGTTCGTTATAAACACATTTCGACAAGCAATAAGAGAAAAACCCAAGCTGTTCGACAGAGTATTCCAGTTCATTTTCATCCTTTATTTCCTTCAAAGAGGCCGATAAAGACTCAAATAGCTCAGTCAAGTCCACCGATTCCCAGAACTTATCGGAGAAAAGAATACCATTAGAGACAAGAGCGGCAGACCTGCTATATATGCTGACATCGTAGTCTTTGGTGCCTCTCAAAAGATTAACAATCAAGGTCTCATACTTGGATACAACAGAAGGGTTGCGAAGCAGTTTATCAACGTTTATCTTTGAGGAAGTGAGTTCAACAAGATATTTTTCCCTATTAAGGTTGTTGACAAGCTCAAGTATGGGCTCATGAGGGTCAACCGCGGTTTGTGACAAAAGAGAAGTTAGAATGACATAGCTTTCGACAGACATCTGCTCATGGGCACACTGAATTAGTTGCTGAACACCACATTTGACAGTGAGCAAGTCCAGGAAGAATTCTTCGTTAGCTAGGTACTGGTCATATCCATTATTTTGAACAAAGACACCTAATAGGGAGATAAACTCTCCAAGAGTAATGCTAGTAAAATCACAATGAAGCATAAGCTTCAAGTTAATGGCTTGAGTGACAGTTTGGAAGATTCTTCCTTCAGGCTTTATTTCGAAGAGTTGTTCTAATTTGGCCAAATGTGAGAGATCAAGTATGAAGCTCTTTTTTGTTTGTAGTGCCACAAGTAGTCCAAAGGAGAGATAGATTCTAGCAGGATCGAATGACATCTTCTGCGCAACAAGAACATCTAGCACCATACTAACAAAATTTGAGACATCTTTTCGGTCATCCAAAACAAGCACACAGTTCTTGATGAAACTTATCAGCTTGTCACCAAAATCACATTTTTGGTCCACTGCATCAAAATTAGATGCCTGGAGTGCAAACGGAAAAAAGACAGCCTTCAGAAAGGTGGTGTCATGCTTGAACATACCCAAAGTCTCCTTGGGCAGACTTAGAACCAAGTTCATGGAAAACTTCTTGATTGTTTCCATAGACGACTTAAATCCAACAGATACAAGAGTCAAGGCAAAAGGAATAGGCACCTTTGATGATGAAGATATAATATCAATAACATCATTCACCGTAGCTTCGGCTTGTGTCATGGAACATTCAATCCCTAAAATCTCGTATAACGTACAAAACCGTTTCCAACTTTCTATGTACACGTCGTTTTCTTTAGTATCCCATCTGATAAGCTCCAAGTTCAATGATCTCGAAATTGACTGAACAGATTTCTGAATTAGGGTGAGTGCAAACTTCTTATGCTCGTGTGTATTACTGATCAAACCGTTTCTGAGATGGAACCAATACTTATTCTCTGTTAGTATCTCTTGAAATGAGGCATCACTCAACAGATCTGCTGATTGAAAATGAGTGAAGAATCTTAACCAGAGAACATATCCTTGATTCTTTCGCTCGTTTTGATCTGAGTCTAATAAGATAAAAATCACATTCCAAAACATATCTCTATTGGCATTGGAATTCAAAAGATATGATGTCCTCCATCGAAGAGCATCTGACGCCAGAACAGAAAGGTTTGTCTCGTCAACACCGAGATAAAGGTAGCATATATTCTCCACTTCATTATTTGTGGAAAACTCTCCCTGTAATATGAATAACTGCTGTAAGAATTGAAAACATCTTTCTAAACTAATGACAGTATAGCATTCAGATTTTTTTGACAGATGTAAGTGTAGATACTTGACCAGAGATTGCTCGAACGAATGAATATTATTTTCAGCATAATTTAATAATTGACTAGATACTAAAGATATGAGATCTTTAATCAAACTTTCAAAAGGTTTTGAGAGCTTAAAAATAACGACGAAAGCCACACTATCATCCTTAAGCAGTGTTTCACAATACAACTGTACCTGGGATTCAAAATGAAGTGTCAATTCAGGTGATGCATTCAATACTTCACAAAAGGAATCCACATAAGATTCAACTTTATCAGTAGCTGATTCATTTTTGATCTTTTCAAACAAGTTTAAACAGACAGATTTCCTCTGCTTCAAGTCCAAATTTTCGATTAGCAATCCAACTGTATAAGACTGCATCTTATGACATTATTCACTGGAAAGGAAGAGTCAAGTTTGGATGCTGGATAAAGCTATTTGAATACAAGTTCTACGCTATAATGCAGGTTCAAGACAGAAGTGAAAAAAATATTTGAAATAACTCGTCGATTTGAGTCGATCGACGTAGATGATGGCACTCTGAATGTTCACGCTGGACTATTCCTCCCTTGTGATCAGGCTAGTTTTGAAAACTATCCACTACGATGACATAACCAGGACAATAGCGCAGGGTGAGAAAGAAGCTGGTTCAATCAGTGACTTGGCTTCTATTTGACTTGGGAACCAGGTCCGGTCAATCGATAAAGTATCGGATTAATTTTCTGAAAAGGGGTAATCCTGTGGCTGGTGAGCCTTAGTACAGAAAGCAAATGGTGGCTTATGTAGGGCGATGTAGGATCGTGGGCATGTGCGGGATGAAATTTCCAGCAGGTAGCTTCTGGTTCCGGACGTTTTGCGGTAACCATAATAGATAAGGAGCAAAGGGCTACACTAAGCAAGTTACATCGTGCATTTGCAGATAAAAGTAAACTAGAGGCATTTTCAAGAGTCTGTGGTGGCTTTAATTTATATATAACTGTAAAGTCGTACCGAATTCAAATGCTTGGAACAAGAGGAGCTAAGGTTGTGTTGAAGGAAATTACAAAACAATTGCGTATTCATAGAGACATGTCGACCAGTTCAAAGACTTTGAAGGTTCTTAGATTCGGGCCTATTAGATACGCCGAAGGGGCCTGGAAGGATCTCGTGTCTAAGTATAACGTTGAAGTTGTGGAATCGCAGGCCAGTTCGAGAGAGGAGTTTATTAAGGAATTGAAATCAGGTAAATACAAGGACGTTGATTATATCACTAGAACCTTTGAAAGTGTTCGGCAAACTGGCTTGGTTGATAAAGAACTACTTGATTTGCTGACCTCCAACACATCTCTCAAGGCCATTAGTCATAATGGAGCAGGGTACGACCAAGTCGATGCTGTTGCGTGTGGAGATCATGAAATTCAGCTTTCTAATGTGCCTTCATTGGTGGATGCTGCCACAGCTGACACTCATATCTATTTGATTATAGGAGCTCTTAGAAACTTCCAATTGTCCCATTTGAACCTAAGAGCTGGAAAATGGCCTACTCAAAAATGTGGTGGTACTCCTGTTGGCCATGATCCTGAAGGAAAAGTGTTGGGAATTTATGGTATGGGTGGAATTGGAAGAGCGGTTAGAGACAGAGCCAAGCCATTCGGGTTCAGTAAGATCCTCTATCATAATAGACACAAGCTGTCTGACGATTTGGAAGGTGGAGCAGAATACGTTTCATTTGATCAACTATTGAGCCAATCAGACATCGTATCCATCAACATTCCTCTAAACTCTGCTACCATGCATTCTATCAACACGGAAACCATCGCAAAGATGAAGGATGGAGTTGTTATTATCAACACTGCTAGAGGCCCTGTTATCGATGAATCAGCTTTAATTCCTGCTCTCAAGTCCGGAAAAGTCTCCTCCTTTGGTACTGATGTCTTTGAAAATGAACCAAATCCAAATATGGAACTCGTCAATTTACCCAACGTCACTTCTTTGCCTCATATGGGAACTCACACCGTCGAAACAATGAAATCAATGGAAGAGCACGTAGTCAAGAACGTCGAGCAATACCTCCAAACGGGCAAAGTGCTCTCATTAGTTCCAGAGCTTAAAGGAAAACTCTGATTACGTAATATTTTATATACTTAGCTGAGAATAAATATACTTTACTCTTTGGCAAGTACTACGACTACTGCCTTATGATTTATCCTCAGTACTTTTCTGATAGAACCACGTTGCCAAGGTTGTGCTAAAATGGTTTTAAACGCTCAACGGCTGCTGAAGCTTTCATCGAATAAGCTCCTGGAAGACTATTGGTATCTTATAGCGACTGTCACTCTAACGGTTTGTAATCAGCCACAAGAGATACCAAAGGTTTATCATTACACAATGCATTTGAAAGCTCTTAACAGGACGCCTTCTCTGGAACTATATAACCAAGTGATGGAAGTGTCGAGGAGATATGATGAGATGAAAGCTGGTGGAATCGACCATTCGTTCACTGCATATCCTAAGAGTGACGGTCTTTTACAGTTTACGGATAAGGTGCGTGAGAGTATTTTGAAGACTGCAGCTTTAAGTGGTCTTCCAAAAGCCATAAATGCGTTAATGCTATTAAAAGACACTACTCCGGTTGAACTGCAGTCTAATGGGTTTTGTCATCGTTCTGAAATCAAAAGTTATGACGATTTTGTCAAAGAACAATCAAGAGGAAAGGAGTTTTGGAAAACGATATACAGCAAAGTTAGCAACAGGGTAATAAGTCAAATGAACTCATCATACCCTGATTTATGGAACTATACTATTCAGAACGTATACTCTCCTCTTTTGTCCTTTACAGATGTCTTGACTGCGCAAGAAACCTCACTGATCGTGATATCGTGTCTAATTCCGCAAGATGTGAATCCTCAACTTAAAGGACATTTGAAAGGTGCTGTTAACTTGGGAATTGATCTTCAAGTTATCAGAGAATGCAGAAACATGGCGATCGAACTGAGCTCATGGTGTGGGGTAGATTGGAAAGGTGAGGTCGCAAAACTTTGATGACTGTATATTGCATTTCTTTGTTATTTAATGACATCACAACATCTGCTTAGGTGCAGATATTTCCATTTGCTGTATCTTTGTATCAAGTGTGTCTAAATTTGTAATGTTATCAGCTGATTCAGATTTATTCTGGTCTGTTTGCTTAAAAACAACAGAAGCGTCGTTTTGTAGGTTGGTCACATCGCCATACCTTTGATCTATGTCTAAAAAATTGTTAAGTTCATGGTCACTTTTACCAAACAATTGAAACCAAAACCTGACGTCGGTATAATTGGGATAAATGACAGCGTGATCATTATCAGGGAGATCCTTAAATCCTGGATTCGAAAACTCTTGTCGTCTGCTCTTGAAATAATCCCAAACAGAGCGTGTTTTCTCCTCTAGTTTCAATTGCTTCTTTTCTCTCTCGCAATCATATAAAAATGTACCATACTGACAAGAATATAAATGGTACACGAGTCTTCTGAGGAACCGCTCATTGAATTCAAATCTGTCTGGAAACTGTCTCATTAGTTGATAAATACAATCTAGAAACTGCTGGAATACAGGACTCTCCATTTTCGTGTTCTGATGATGCTTGAAATGTTGATTCAATTGCTTGATCTTCTGAAAGTTGGAATCAGATGTGTAGTTATAAAACTTAGTTTCTCTTTGGAGATGACCCGATCTTTCATTGAATTTATGCCCAAAAGAGCACCAATCCTTCTCGACAAGAACTATGAATCCATCCAGCGTTCTGTAGTATGGATCTAGACAAATCTGAACTAACGAAGCTATTTGAGAAGTTCTGTCCCATCCATCAGAACAATGAATAACCAAATGCATGTTGTTTAAGTGTATCGATTTCACTAATAGATCAACTGATCTAAGCATATTGGATATATGATCAAGCCAGTTAGATTTCAATAGTAGTTCGGGGTTGAATAATTGATTGGATATATCGCCATTTTTCAACACCTCCTTGATTTTGTTCAGACTCTCTCTCATAATATGGATGTTCTCAATGTTCAAAAACACTCGCTTGCAATTATCATAATTATCCATATTCTCTGTACCGGCACCCAACGCTGATTGGGCAACGGCATTTGTGATTGGTCTGGCGTCAACAATAAGATTCGTTGAGCTTTTATCGTTGTTTGTTTTAAAACACTCAGCCAACAGCTTTTCATCTTGAACTGATCGATTTTGCTTGATGCCAGTTAATGGTTGTGAACATCGTATTATGGAGCATCCATTCTTTTTGTAATAGTATGCTAATGTTGGAAACCTGTTTTTTGAACGAAATTTCACCGAATGACTGAGAATAGCGTCCGATATCGTCTGAGGAACGACTAGTAAGGATGGATAAGTCTCAGAAAGCTTATAATCCTTATTCAAGTTCGTTATGCGCCAATTAGAGCTTCCTCTAATAGACGGTTGACTCGAATCAAACATTAGTCCTTGTCTGTTCAGCTCACTGGCTAAATCGTAATCTTTCCAGCCATTAAATGGCAATTCGATGCGAACAGGTTGATAAATGAATGCATACACTTTGTCAATGCTCTCAATACATGTTAATTTCAAAATGCTCTCAAAAACATCGTTGCATTTGGCAAAATCAGGAAAATCAAATGCCAGGTACGTAAAATCTCGACATTTAACCCGAAGGTTGGCTCCCTTGCAAAGAGAATTATCAACATCGGAATCTTCCAAGTACAATAGACTCGAACCTTTATTAAACTCCACCTTCTCAATCATAGGATAACAGCACCACAGTTCTCTCATTCCGACAGGCCTTGGACTGCCTTGGTCATCCAAAGAGGGCGGTGGTAATGTGAATATTAGATGATGTGTTGTTAAATGCAATGTGCCCTTTAATGATATGCCTCTTCGATGAAGTATTATGTCATCCACCTTTGTTATCTTAATGTACTCCATTATGTACTATATTGCAGTCAAAAGACGTACACGTGTCCTATTTGTGTTATTGAACCTCCTTATACCTTGTCTTGAATCCCCAGTAAGATTATATACCAGCACTTACCCATAATAACAGGCATGTTAAAAATTAAATAGATATAAATATTTGATACTGTAGTTTAATAATCATCAGTAAGGTCTATTTATCTATGTGTTTTAAATTGGCACTGCCCGCATCAAAGGCCATCTACTCCTTTCATCCACTTTTTGGAGATCTCGTCTTTCACCCAGGTGGTCTTTGTTTTCCAGTTTCCAAGTGACCATATGTTGTATTCTTTAAAAACAGGTGCCTTTGCAAATTTCTCATCAGCCTTATAATTAATACCTGTAGTATACGCTCTGTCAGGAGTTTGATCAGCTTCCTTTGTATTTTCCCATGGTCTCAGGCTGGAGTCATTGGGAATCCAGCGACTGGGTAACCTCCAAACTGTTGTATAACTCATTTCATTAATTCTGCTGACTGCTCTGCGATAAGCAAACATTTCATCCTCTCCAGTGAATTGACTAGTATTCTGGAAATTCGTATGGCTATCTTTATCTGAGAATCCATTTATAACTCTAAAATCATTCGCTCCCTCATTGTAAGATTGAACATTGGGCCTATATGGATTCGATAGGTCTAAATGGGTCTTGGCATACATTTCTTCTTCTTGAACTTCTAAACTATTGGATTTTGTGTCCTCCGGTTTACTTTTCATATCTGGAAAGAATAATTCAGCAGGATCAGCTTCCACTCGAAGAAGTACCTTACATCGGCATTCATAAAGAGCATCTAGAAGCGTTATGAATCGTCTTGCTTCATTCTTTTGTCTTATCGTCATAACGGGAATATCATCAATGATCACAGTGTGAAATCTCGATGCTATAGAGATATAATCACTTGGACCATGAGTGGAATCTTGACACAACTCGTCAAAGTGAAAAACTGCAACACCGTCTTGGTGATTTTCAACTGAAATTCTCCTTCCATAGCTTATAAATGATGTTGCAACAGTCTGATCTAGGTCAATGAACTCACTAACAAGTTCTTTCCACTGTGTTTCATGATCATCATTATCCTTCTTGATAACTAGATACGGTTTCAAAGTATTATTTTTCATGATCACTCTAAAGTCCTCAGAACTATCCATATCAAAAGCCTGACAGCGAAGATTCAATATCCTTTCAAATCCTTGAAATTGGGTCTTGTTAAAGTCCGTAGAGTACAGCTCTTCTGGAAGACGATTTGATGTCGCAATAAGAACACCTCCCAGCTTGAAAAAGTAAGTGAACAGAATCTTGACAATCTTTGCAGAGGCGAGATCAGGAAGCATGAACTCGTCAAGCATCAGTACATAGTTCCTTCTGATCATTGAAGATGCGATTTCAAAGAGAACAAATTCATTCTCCAGCAAAAGAAGGGAATGATTGTCTTGATTTGACTTCTTCTTACGTTCATGAATAGCGTGAATTTCAGAATAAACCCATAAGATGAAGTTGCTGTAATGAATACGTAATTTGCGTTCTATTGGTAGACTGTTAGCAAAAATATCAAGAAGCATTGATTTCCCGCATCCAACTTCGCCATTAATCAACAGCCCTTGAGGGCTTGGAAAATTCTCCAGCTCCTCCTCATCCGAAAGCACTCGCACAAGCTCTTTAACCTTGCGCTTATTACTGTCAACATACCATTTTGGACGGTACCCCATAGTGCTGAAAAGTAGACTATCATCAGTATTTGGGTTGAGCTTCATTTCCAATTGTCTTACAATCTGATTGATTCTGAGAAGAGTATCATCAGGTTTATAATCTTTCACTCGATAGTACAGCTTCTGTAACTCTGTGGCTGCTCGCAACTGACTGTTGTCAGGCTTTAGTATTCCTCTAGCCACATAGCTTCTATAGATTGTAAGAGGATTGGTCACGGCTATACTCGAGTCGGAAGAAGAGCTGATCTCAACTGTTGGAGTACGTCCCTCAATGCCTCGCGGGCCAGAGCTCATCAGCCTACACCGACATAGTGACAACCACGTCCCAGACAGCCGTTGTCTCGCTGACCAAATCAGAGACATGTTCCGGTTGATTCCATGCGTGTATCGGAGATTAGCTTATTGGGAGATGGCTGTTCAGCGTCTCTATACTTAGCAGCAGATAGAGCGACTGTGCTGATTAAGGTGACTGGATGTCTATATTACACACCCTTCAGCTGATCCGCACCGAACACCAGCCATATATCTGCCTAATAATAATATATTATATTATACAATTAACATTTTTCCTCTATCTGATTGTAATCAACTTATTTTATAATGATCCAAAATCAAGGCGAAACATAAGGCATCTACATCTGGAACACGAATACTCAATAGAACAACAATCATGAATCCTACCGCAGAAAACAGATTCAACATGCATTATTTATATTCAATAATAATTAGCCCTGTTCATAACTGAATACTTGACTGTCTTCTCATCACCACAATCTGACACCCACAGAATAAGAAGAAAAGCAAATACAGGAAGACGGCCCCAAATACCGTTTTGGCCACACTGGAGAGAGTTAGTATTCAAAGATCATAAAAGGTGTAACCATTATACTCACGCTTTCCCATCTTCTGGGTCATTGATAGATCCCATCATAGTCTCATGATTATTATAAAAGAGAGCTCCAATGACCGAAAGTATCACTATGCCAAATGCAGATATAAGGGTACAGAACCACGCTTTTGCCGGCTGAATCCATTCATTTCATCCTGTTAGTAAAATAGTTTCCAAACATAACCAATCATGGCACTTGTCACTCAACTTGCTTCGAGAATAAGCTTATGATTCATTCATTGATATTAAACACACTTACAGTAACAACAGGTTTCATCTCTTCTAAAACCAACCACCAGAGACGATCGGTGTTTTCAATATGTCCAGTAAGTGTCTTTCCTATGAAGAGACACAACAATCCTCCTGTCAATGCTTATAACAAATGACAGATCCCTAAAGTGCTAGTTAGTTAGTTGTATCTTTTCTAACTACTGCTAGCATCTTGCAGCATTTACTTCACTCCATGTCCGGGTAACCGTATTTTTATTTTCGTTTATCAACTTCTTAGCATAAGGAAGTAAGACCGATTACAGGGACTAGTTTCAAGCCTGTTGAACATCCGTTCACTGGATCTGAAATATATCACAATAACATCAAAATCTTCATATATACTCATTACTTCTGTAGATCCGTAGATAAATCCTCCTGCTCCACACTTATTTTAGCTCGTTTTCTCAACTTTTCAAGCTCTTCGGTATCTCTTTGGTTTCCTTTTTCCGCCACCAAGTTCCTCAGGAGCTTGTTCTCCATTTCCAACTGTTGGATCTTGAACTCAAGATTTCTGGCCAAATCAGACAACTCCTTCAGGTTTCTTTCCATTTCTTGTTCCTTGAGCTTCTTTTTTATTCTGAATCTGGCAGAAGCAACTGTGTTTCGACGTCTTTTATCTGTTTCGACGTATCCTTTTGAACCATCCGATAATTTTGAGCTTGAACTGAGAGGATCCAGTTGTGTGTTGGATAATCCGTCATCGCTTGGCGAGGCGGAGGTTTCCTTTTTTACCCTCTTTGATTCAGAGTCGGAGAAATATGACCCTCTGAGTTTCGAAGAAGCGTTCTGAATCGACTCGAAACTGGACACCTGAGCAGGATTCTCTGATGTCAATGAAGAAGTAGAAGAAAGAGAGGTCGGCGTGAAGAACGTCTGAGGACGTCTCTCAGCGATAGTAGAGTTTTGGCTTTCCTGCGTCGTTTCCGGTTTATGATAAGCTATTAAAGTAGCCAGAGCCTCTATTTGTGTCTGTGACAACCCTGCAGCAGACAAAGTATTACGAGCTCCATCCGGTACTGTTATTCTTGGAAGACGGCCAGGATCCGTCACGACGCCCGCTTCTCTTGATATTTGTGCATCCCCGTGCTGAGACGCTAGCGAGTTGGATATAGTTGATTGTGAGACTGATGAGGTATGTGCAGTAGGTCTTTGTTGTAGAAGTTCCTGGATAGTCGATGGTATATTGCCCTGTGGTGAGGTTGCCTCAATGTGGCTTACGTGAGATTGATTATGACTTGAGAAAGCATCTGCTAGAGGCAGACCCGACGATGATCCTTCATACTTCATTTTTGGTTTGTCCTCATCGGGGAATATGAATGTATCATCAGCAAACGCAGCTAGTTCAGCACTTAACTGCTCATCGAAGTTAGGTTCACTAGATGAGTCTTGATTTTCGCTGTTCTGAAGAAAGTTATCAACATACACGAGTTGTTCCAAAAGAGCCATAGGAGTTTCTTCAGACAAATGTTGTAGCGAAGATCCGTTCTGAGCTGCTGAAGAGCTGGAACTGAAATTTCCGCCCTCACCAGAGAAGGCCGAAGTTGCGCTGGTAAACCCCGTTCCGGACATATTGGGTAATGTCAAGAATCAGAAACAAGGAGAAAGAACACAAGGACTAGCCCAGTGTACTAAATGGTTGGTTCTTACTAATGTATCTCAATGACTTAAACCCAGTCAAGCAAAGTAACAAAGCACCCGCTAGAAATGATTAAGTAATCCCCCAATGAGTCAAAAGGAGTCTGACTTCTCGAGAGCGTCACAAGAGATCTGTCTGAGGAAACAAAATCTCTAATAAGCAAATCGAAATTTGATCAAGTGATATCACGTAGTGTTGCAATAGAAGGATGGTACTAAAAGTGCAACAACACACAATTACTCAGCAATTCAGTGTATATTTAGTGTTTTTTTTGCTTTCTTTCCGAAGCTTATATTAGCAAATAGTGGAACAAACGTGGAGAACAAAATTTTCGAGCGTACCATATCACGTGCAAGAGCGAAATTTCAGATCGTATGAGGAGCCACACATATTTTTCAGGATAAGATGTGTACATCTCTGCACATGTCTTATTAATTTGTGGCTGGAGAGGCGCATGAAAATTTAGACTCACAAATTAAGGTTACAAGGGTGCATTTGACAGTCAGCGTTGTTTCTTTTTGAAATGCTGGCGGAAGTCTGGCTAGTTCGTAATATGGAGAAACCTGTCAACGCTGACGTAGATATTGGACTGCTTCGCTGTGAAGAGAGACACATGAGCGTGGCTCAACTAGATTTCGGTAGATGATATATAGCGTAAAATGATGCGTGGTATTATGCAGGACTCTATAACATAACTAATACATAAGATTCGTTCATTGATTGTACAAGTTGCGATTTGGATTTGGCAACACACCTATTCAGATGTACCGTTGGATGAGGTATTTGAAGACCGTCTCCACTTTAGTTTCTTGCCCAACTTGTTCCAAGTGGAAGACTGGGGCATGGCTGAAGAGACAGCTGACTTGTATGAAAGTGTAGATGAAAAACTCTGGTTCCGCCTCGTCGGTAAAGGTTGAGGCTGAGACTGTTCTTGACAAACACAGGAGGATGTTAACGAGCATGATGAGTAATCTGTAGGGCCATAATCATAGGCTGGAGAAACGGTAGAAAGAGGCGATGCAGAACGTACCGTTGCAGAACCTAGTACTACAGCATCACTATCCTCGGAGCCAGACTCCACAGAAACAAGTACAGTCATCAACACCTGACTAGTAAAGTCTTGGTACGAAGAATGTAAATAATCTTTCGCAATACAAAGAAACTTCTTCAAGACTGGTAGTTCAGGAATCGTCTCTGGACCAATAACAGCAATCAGATCTCCTGGAAGGTTAATTTCACGGTGGGAGCTGGGCCCCAGATAATCTCTAAAGAGATTACTCCAGCTACGAGAGTCCCCAGGAGTTGATGTGATGAACTCTCGCAGTTCGAGGAAGAACTCCAGGTTTTCTATGCAGTGTCTTTTCATGAGAAACTGTGCAAAACGTGCCTTAGAAAAAGCATCATTACTTGCCACTTCATCATTAAGCACCTGGTCCAGTCGTGGAATATATGGAGGTTGTGGATTCAGGCAATCATTGGAGGTGTCAAGCTTTGGTAATCGAGAGTCGAGCTCTTTCCGAGCCCCCGTGTTGGAATCCGTTTCGTGATGTAGAGATATCATGTTGATAAATCTTGCAGCAAGACTAGTCTGCTGCGCTCGACAGGTTTTCCACTATATAACAATAATCCAGAAGCAAAAGCTCTCGCAAAAGTCTCTATCTAGTCCCAATAACTGGCCTTCCTCTTCCTGGAAAACTTCCGATATATACTCCAAGTCCATCGAGCAGATTTTCGGTCCACTTCTGACAGTTCAACGTCTTTACGTGCGCCACACAAAAAGCAATTTTTCGTTTCTTTTAGCTGCCACACCGGTTGCAGCTGCTATTATGCATACTTGTAATAAGCGTTTATCTTCTGTATTTCAGCCCAGTGATACAGAAAACGGCAGCCGCTCTTCACCGGCCATTTCTATGCACCGGGCCATCTGGAGCAATGCCTGAGAACGTTGTTCAAACGAGAATGTTTTGTCGCACACCTGTGGGGGAATTTATATTCAGAACAGAGCTGGCTTCTCCCTAGATTGCTAAGCGTATGTCTATGAACTCTACAGACTTGTCTTGCCACAGAAAGATTCTTGAGAGGGCTGATTCTCCGGCATCCGCGGATAACTTCCTACTACTGTCCCTCCTCCGTCTCTTATCTCAAAACCGTTTTTGCTATTGTCCTAAAATTAGAGTGATCTATTGTATTAAGGTGTCCATGCACTACAAACACCAATCTTGCATCCCCGCCTATTATTGACGACGTCACCAACTGAACTGCAGCCACTCCGGTACTGTGCTGGTTTGTTCTAACCCGCCCCAACAGGTTCTCCCCTCACCAGCTAGCTATCTTTGCTTTGTAGTATGACTACCCCGCCTGATATTTTCTTTACTGTACTTTGATAGTTAGAAAGATGCCACTCGCGCTCTGTTGACATCTTGTTACTGCCGCGATCCCTACTGTAATAATTCTACAGGGGCGTTGCAATGCACAGCCACCTGGACTTGCTGGTATTTTTCAAAATTAATTGATGCACAACCTTCTGCTGTTCGGTTTTCGCCCTTGGTGCTCTTGCCTCGTTTTGCGTTTGTTACCACCCACGCGCCACATAAAGCCACATTACACCCAGGTTCAGTGGCCCGAAATTTCTTCGTACTGAAGATCTTGATTGGCTAACTAGTCGATTTGACTCCGAATCAGTCAGTCATCGTTACGCTTAATCTTTTCAAACGGCATGTTAGCACTGTTCTTCTTTATTCACTGCGAAGCATTGCTGATAGTTACTTTCGTGTAGTTGTATCCGCTAATTGTACACACATTCAGTGTTTGCCCAGTTTCAGAGGTGTGCGATGACCAATGTTTACGCTCCTCAGGATTGAGGTAGACACCCGTGCACGTCCCGCTACAGCACTCAGTCTGTTACCTGCCAAAAACAGTAAAGAAAATAAAATATCGAGCCGCACGAACATGAAGGATTTTTCATATACCCTATAGTGTGATGTTTTGACGTCAAAAATAGTGGCGAATATTTCCCCAGATTTAACTCTGCTTGTAAACAAACTCTTTTCTAAGCTTCTGTTGTTACGTCATCTGAAGATGTCTCCCTCTTCATCGCTAGCTTCTGAACCACCGGCGATTCCAACCAGATTACTAAGATCTAACAATCCGGAGTCGCTACCGTTTTATTTGCAACAGCTTAAAAACTCCAAGCTTGTTACACTTTCGTTTATTCCTGATAGCAGAAACCATCAGAGTCATTCTTCTTCGGTCAACGACATCTCGACTGCGAAATCAAAGTCACGCGTACGCAAACCGAAGTCGCGTTCAAAACGCCCGTCGCTGTCTACTTCACCTTCGCTACCTGTGAAACTCCTCGACAAGTCTCCCTTACTTGCTCCTCTGGATGTTGATAGTAAATCTGAAGATGACAAAGCGCGCAGGCTAGCTGCTCCTATGAACAGCAATGAGCAAGACATGTTCGCTGCGAAAGAAACAACAAATCTACGCGTAAGTAGCACACCGAAATCGAGTCAGGCAGTGCCAACTCCGAAGAGAAGAACTTCTGTTATATCTGGAAACTCCTACAATATATCTGATATGAAGCTTTACTTGAACCTTGATGGCTCAACCGAACCGCTATTTCCTGAGCCCACGAGAAGATTGATTTTTCCAGACCAGTCTAAGCAATTGCGCAATATGACAAGGTTTAAATTGACACCTACTAAGGGGGGCCATAGCAGTGAGAAGACTTGGGAAACTCAGGCTACCAGTATTGCAAGGATTCTTCAAAACTATAGCAAAATATACAGGGCTCTGTGCCAGAAGAAGCGAGAGCTATCAAGAAGTAGGAGGTCATTTTCCACTGGTGTTGCAAGAGCAAAGATAAGATCAGAAACTGAGCCAATTGAGGACTACAGTGACACGAGTGATTTTAAAGATATTATTGAACATTCGGAACTAGATTAACGTCTACGTAACTCTTACATTTAGCAATTCCATAGAGAAGACTGTAATTAACATGATTCAACCGCTTTATCATATTTGTCGCTATCTTTCTAGAAGTTTGATCACATTATCAATGACGTAATACTCTATGTCTTTACCCCAAATTAAATCCAAGTGTTCGTATCCCTTAACCCCAATCACAGTCAACATTGTAGAGCAATTTTCTGTAGAGTCTGACATAATTTCATCCACTTTGACATTGTCATCTAATTCCTTTTCGTTATTCTTTTCGCTTAGTGCTTTTCGTATAGTTGTTTTTGACATTTGTGAAATGTTAGTTTGCTTGAAGCGTGGCAACTGTTCAAGCATAAGGTCGATGTCCACCAGTGAATCTGATGTGCCGTATATTAAAAGCGTCTCAGGCACATTTATACTGGAATGTATCGGGTATTCGAATGTATCAAATAAGTCTGAGTCCTGGTACATTTGGAAGTTCTTAGAGCGTATTATTTGGAACCAATGAACAACGGATTTGACAGACGTAGTTGAATATAGGTGGAAGTACGAAATGAACTTTTGTATTATATCAATATTGTAGGAGTTCCAGTCAAAGAGCACTTTGTTAGATATATCTATGACCTTAATGAAGAATGGAGGATATATGATATCCTTCCAAAACAATGTAGACTTGAGGAGTACTTTGCGACCAAACAATAGGTACATCAATCCTGGGGAAAAGTTAATAATGGAATTGATTATCCAGTTTGAGAGCTTCTTTGGAGTTGTTGCAGGTGATATAAGTACTAATTTCTTTATTCTTGAGTTCAGTTCATGATTGATCGAGATTGATGCCAAAACTTGGGAGCATCCCTGACTGAAGCCAACATATGTGAGCTGCTTTGCCTGTGTCAGATTCAAAATATAGTTTATGCTATTGGGAATGTCAAAGAGCGAGAATTGATCTATGGAAAAGTCCCAAAACCTTCTTTCATTGGACGACAGGGTCGAATGTTTGGAAGAGTACTTATTTCCCCTGTTGTTTCCCAAATAAACGTCATAACCCATTTCACATAACCGAAAAGGCAAGTTCTTCTCCTTATCATACATCAAAACCCAAATCTCGCTATTCATTAAAAGTCCATGCTGAAAATAGACAACTTCACCGTTTGGAGAAAAACCATTTAGGTCAGGACGAAGTCTATGAATAGTGAGCATGTATCCATCTTCAGTTTTGACCAAGTGATTTTCGATTTTAAATCCATGTATGGCACATATCTCCTTGAAGTTGTCTGCTTGTCGCAAGCTGTTTATTCTGGAAAGCAGCTTGTCATCTTTCAGGTCATTAGTTGAAAGATATTTGTTGTAAAGCGAATTGTTAGATTTTTGGAAGTGAAATACAAAACGAACAACTCCAGTAAAGAATACTATCAAGCTTTCGGGTAGCAGGTAGGTAACAAATGCAATGACTTGTTCCAGAATGATCAACGCTATGGAGATAAATTCCTCAAGGCCGATTTTAATCTTATCTAAGCGAGACAAGCACGGCGCTTCCACTTCCTCTGATATCCTGTTTGTCATTTTGGGGAAGCTTCGAAATGGTAGCAGCCGTTTCGGATTCGGCGGTAAGCAGATTGCTTAGCTTGAAAAGCTACTAAACAGCCACGACAGTGGTAAGCAAATGATAGGAGCAAATATATGACAAATCCAGCTACTAGTTCGAAGAACTGAACTTATTGATGAATAAAAATGGCTTGTTAATTAATCTACTACGGTTGAATATAATGATGCTAGGGAAGGAAAAAGGAAAAAACTAGAACCCTTAGTATGGCGTCGATCGACCCGCCGATTGTTGATTTATTCCTCATCGGGCTGTGTAGTCTATCCGATTTGGGAAATGACACAGAAACTAATTTGGCACGGGTTATTATGGTTCTAGTGTTTACAATTTTTTAGTTCGAACTGTAGCTTCCTGAAACTAAAAATATGCGGATTAATACAGGAAGTGCTGGTTAGATACATACATAAAACTGAAATAGTGGATAACCGGCAGGCAGAAACTGTGTAAATGCTTTATTAAACTAGCGTATTTCCAGATTTTCGCTCAAAGTAACTCGCTCATACATTGTGGAGCGCTCCACAGTATAGAAAAATATGGGTTTGGCAGGATTGCTCTCGAGACGGCCTTCGAGAAAGGTAAGTAACATTCAACCTTACATGCTTAGTAGTTGCAATTCCAGCATAGAACTCTTGGTTTACTAACACATCTGTGGACTTTCCACACGAAAACAGTCAAGAGACTCGGGTGTTTACTACAACTACTCCACTCCTTCAACATTTGATGACCGAAGCTCTTTGCTTTCGAATGGAGGTGTCGGAAACTCTGCGGCCTATATGGCTGCCAACGCTGCTACTGGCAACTTAAGCCGAGCTAACTCAATGACGAGCTTGTCAAGTGCAGCAGCTGCTACTGCGTTACGAAGACATTCTTCTTCAGCTTCATTAGCTGGCAGACGTAGTGATCCTTATTCTGGGAGATCAATGTCGTTGAGCTCTCGAACGTTTCGTCCTCCAGGTTCCCAACAGGTAAGGTCCAGCTCATTTCAACCAGGTGCTTCTAATCCTTATAACAAACCACAGCTCCATAGAGGGTCTTCCAGAGCCAATTCTTTGATGTCCAATTCGTATCGACAAGGGTCTTCTCGCACTAGTTCGTTAACATCCAATTCATCTGGATTCACCTCAGGATTGACAACAACGACCACCACCACTACAAAAAAATTAACTAATCTGAGAAAGTTAGCGGAGAATACCACCGTCGTGAAGACCACAAAGGAGCAAGATTCTGAGGGGCGCACAAAGTCTATCGTTAAAACTACAATCGAGACAAAAGGAGGTTACGAAATAACAAAAACCACTGTTATTAAACCTTCTGTAGTAAGAAACTACGCTGGATCTGTTCTCAGTGATGCCGACAATGAACTTGGAAGCATAGCAGAGGGTTTTGATGAGGACTTTTATCAATCAGAAAATGTTGATCCTGTCACTGTATCTCATAATGCAGCTTTGGAAGATTTGAACCAGAAGCAGTATTTGGAAGAGATTGAGGAAGAGAATGCAAATCAAGACTATAATGAGGGTTTATACGATTCTTACATGGGACACTCAGAAAATGGATCGGCTGGATCGAGAGCTGTCCAACACTCATATCGCAAGTTGACCAAAGCGCTGCTCGATGCTCCAGTACCAGCACCTGTACCTGTATTAAATGGAACAAGATCGTCCGCTTCCCCGGTGAGAAGTATCTTAAAACGTCCTGCCCCGTTGTCGACTTCAACGCCTGTGCCTCTCCTTGGCGCTGATAGAGAAATGCGTAGTCCAAGTACAGAAGCATCGGATGGACATTCTGTTTACTCAGACGCTCAGGAAAATGGGACAATGCTAGCTGGTGCTGACTCTGAAAAGGTCACTGAGGATGCACCATCAAGTCAAACATCTTCTCCAAAGACTGCTGCTACTATTACAGATAAACCTGAGATTGTCACTACCACTCAAACTACAGCCCCACGTTTATCACAGCCTTTTGTTGCAACAAATAGATCTAACTCGCCTGCTCCTAGCGGTAGCAGTACTGTTAGAAAGCATGTGAGCATTGTGGACTCCCCCGTAGCATCATATGAATCTCCAAGGATAGCTCAGACCAGAAAACCCACACCCGATGAAATGTATGAAAAAGCTTATCAGGTTGCTTTGCAGAAAGTTTATGGTTCACAGCAAAATAGTGAAGGGCAACATTTGGGTGTTAAAGATAATGAGGAAATGGATGACGACACTAAAGCGAATACCATTTTGAATTCTGGAGGACGAGCCATGTCTTTAACTTCTCAATCATATACAAACACAGCGGTTGGTCGCCCTACCGATGGTGGGACACAGGGTCGTACAATGTCATTGACTTCAGCGAGTGGTTCTGTGACTCATACATATCAGTCTAATGCTGCTGGTGTTGGCTTTAAGACGTATTCTCTGAGAGGAAACGCTAATGCGAAGGAAGAGAAGAAATTGAAGGCTCTGCATGATAAAGAAGAGAAAGGTCGACGCAAACAGCTTGAGAAGCAACGTAAAGAGGAGGCTGCACGGCTAGACCGTCAACGGAAGGATGCCAGAGCGTTTGCTGAGGAGCCCGATACTGTGGTGGACAGAGAGCAAGGTTCACAGACTGCATCGAGTACTCCCAAAAAGAAGAACCGGTTTTTCAAGTTGTCAAGATCTGGGCACAAACATGGAGCGTCTGGAAAGGAAGCTGAACCACTGACTGTTTCTCTTCCTGATCATGAAGCTGCTGATGCTGAAAACGAGACGGTATCAAATGGAATTGCCCATTCAAACGTTCTCAACGACGCTACGTCCCCAGCTGTGCAGAATCCCTCGACAGCAACCGCTTTAAGTTCTGGCACTGCGCCACAAGCTGTGCCACACACTGTTCCTGAAGCTGTAGAGGAGGCTCCAACCAACAACAAAGCAAGCAAGAAGAGCTCTGCTAAGAAGTTACATGCTGGGCGTAAGATAATGAAGTTTTTCAACTTGTAAAGAGGATGATCTGGTTGAATGTGCTTGTATTAACTAATGAGAGTAATTTGTACTAAGATCAAGTCAAAGTAAAGAATAGATAGTAGAAAATAAAAAATAATGTAGTGGTGAATGTTGTGAAGATAGACGCGTTTTATGCTTCAACAAGGCGGCATTGTGTGAATTAAGTCGGCTGTATCACTCTCAGTGTTGGCGTGAAAGATAAGCAGCATATAAATATTGGATATCCACAGGAGGAAATCCACAATGGCCCTTCTTCAAGCTAAGACTCTGACATTGCACTGGCATGAAAATAACCTCCCTGTTTATTCCGTGGACTTTCAGCCGAATCGTAAGGGAGATCGCTCCATTCGACTGGCCACTGCCGGAGGAGATAACAATGTTCGTATTTGGAGACTTCTTTACAATACTGACGCTACTGAGATAGAAGGTGCAGAGTACTTGAGTACTCTTGCAAAGCATACGCAGGCTGTTAATTGCGTCAGGTTTGATCCGTCAGGACAAATGCTTGCTACAGCGTCAGATGATGGAACGATCATGGTGTGGTCTTTATCCGACAAGCTGCTTCGAGAGTTTGGATCGGACGACGATGAGCTCAAAGAGTCATGGTATCTGAAAACGACATGTAGGTCATCCACCTCTTCCGAGATATACGATATCTGCTGGTCTCCAGACTCGCGGTATATTTGCTGTGGGTCTCTGGATAACATCACCCGTATTTACAATGTTTCTAGCGGACAGATGATCAAACAAGTGGCCGAGCACAGTCATTACGTGCAGGGCGTTTCGTGGGACCCACGCAACGAGTTCATTTGCTCGCAGTCTGCAGACCGTTCCGTTCATATTTACAAGATTCTTTTTGAAAAAGGCAACGAGCTGGTACTATCCCCTACAACATTCTACAAGATTGTGCGTGCAGAAATACCGAGTAGCAGATTGAGCTCCGGATTCCATCCTTTGACTCCTACCATAAAATCTCCTAGACTCACAACTGAAAATCTAGCCCACAAAAATAGCACTGATGCGGCACGAGAGCACCACTCGGACTCGACTCCAGCACCCTCTGTTTCTTCCACGATGGATCCCCCCTTACAAACACCGAAACATAAACGTACTTACTCAAACTCGTCAAACTCCTCAACACATTCGCTCGCTATGTCGATCTCCCGGTGCTCTTCACCCTCCATGCCTCTGCCAGCAGTGATGCCGTTTTCGTCGTCTGCAGTTTACAAGAGCTTACATCTTTATCATAATGAATCGCTTCAGTCTTTTTTCAGACGATTGAGCTTTTCGCCGGACGGTCTGCTGTTGTTCACCTCCAGTGGAGTATATAAGAATAGTTCAGAGAGCACTGGATCGGACGAACTGGTTAACACTGTGTACATCCATACACGATTTGGTCTTAACAAGCCACCCGTGGCACATTTACCAGGCTTCAAGAAACCTGCCATTGCGATCAGGTTCAGCAACATTATCTACAAGCTGGTCCCAGGAGAGCCAGAGGTGTTCAAGTTGGATTACCGAATGGTTTTTGCTGTGGCAACCCAAGACTCCGTTGTAATATACGACACACAAAGACTCAAAGCACTAGGAATGGTTACTAATGTTCACTACGCGGTGATTACGGACATCTGTTGGTCGAGTGATGGCCACACTCTTGCTGTTTCTTCTGCAGATGGATTTGTGTCTACTGTGATCGTTGATGATAAATTGCTAGGTGAGGTTCTGACATACGACGTTGCTTCATTCATCAAGGCTCATCCTACTACTGCAAAATCTGAGATCAAGGTGCAGTCAAGCTCAATACCCGAAGCCGAACCCGCTACAGGACGTTTAGCAAAGCCCAAGCCGGTAACTGCAACTACTTCTTCTACCCCACAGGCCCCCTCAATTCTGGACATGCTCTCGGGCACTAAATCTACAGAGACGGTATCACCCACGTTCACTTCTACTAAAGTGGCTTCTCGATCGTCTACACCCTCTACACATGCCGCTACAACGCCTACGATACCTTTCACTAAGTTGAATGACATGAGCGAGATTGAGGTGATTGATATCACCGATCCGCAGAAGAGTGATTCAGGGAGCTGTCAAGAGTCATTCGAGGCCCCAGAGCCACAGACCAAACGCCGCAGAGTGCAACCTGTCCTGGTTTCGGATAAATCAGCGGAAAATGTGGCCAAGAAGTCCTCGGAAGGCGGTGCTTAGCTGAATTATCAACTGGTGAAGTAACTAAGAAGCTAGTGGAAAGCACATTTTGAGAAATAATTTTGATGTATCGAGAGATGGATTTTTAAACTTCCACCAGCTAGCCAAAAGATAAGGTGTCATCTACTGTTTGGACACAGCCTATTCCTAGTGCAGGGTGTTGTGATAACCGTCAGGTGTGTGTTTTAGAGCCGCGTTTGCGTATAGAGCTGAAAGATATCGGATCTGTGTGTGTAGCGTTGGGCTAACTGCTGAATATTGATAGCACCCAGAACTGATATCCAGAGAGAGTGGACGATGGAGGGGTCTACTGTTAGTCTTATAGTGACTCTAGTGGTGGCTTTCATCTTTTTGAGTTGGTATGTTAATCCTGAGGATACTGCTGGTGGGCTTACCGAGGCTGTCAGTAATGGACGTGTGAGAGGCCGTGGTCGCCGAAGGGCTGTCGTTACTGCTGAAATGATAGATACCGTAAGACAGATTGCTCCTGCGTTGAGTGTTGAGCAAATCCGCTACGATTTAGAACGCACTGGTAGTGTTGATGAGACAATTGAAAGGTATTTGAATGAAGGTACATTGCCTACTGCTCCTGTGGGGCGCGTTAGCCGTGTTAGTGTGCCGAGTGTTCCTGTTGAGCTGAAAGGGAGCAGTGGTAAGTCCCCTAACGTAGAAGGACTACGAGGCGATTCCGTTAGTGAAGGTGGAGGCCCTTTTGGCGGTCTCAGCTTTGAGGAGAAGAAGCGGGAATTGATAATAAAAGCAAGACAGCGTGTGAGCGAGAAAGAAGGTGTTATTTTTAACGCAGTGGATTAATAAGAGCAATACAGGTAGATTTCGTTACTATAAACACTAGAAGGAAAGTAGCAAGTAGCTACGTACGTTTGTCGAAGTACATTCTGAACTTACTGGAGTCATTCTTGACGCGGTAGATGAAATTGGTGATCACCTCGCTTTCCTTGACGTTGAGATGATTATTGAAATGGTCTTCAACGTTGCGGCGGAGATCGTTGATGGTTCTATAATCGTACACGTTGGACGGCTTGTTGAGCTCGTTTTTAACGTACGACTCTGATGATTCGCCAAGTTGCGAGCCTTCTAAAAGATATCCTTGAAAGGTCTTTGCATCTGAGGATACCAGCTGGTTGGGATTGAGGTACAGCTCTCTGTATTTGCGGAGCTGGTCTTCCGTCCAGTCGGAGAAGTCCAATGGGTCTCTCTTCGGGAGATCGTCCGGTCCATTCGAGTGGATGTACTTTGCGAGGAATTCCTTCTGTTGCTGGGCAAGCAGTTGATTGCGTTGTTTAGTGGAAGCACGGGACGAGCCTTGGTGAGCAGTACCCGTTGGAGTTTGCTGCCCCTGCTCGGATTCTGAGTGATCCTTTCTGGCCATTCCTGTGATTACCTGCTTGCACTGCGTCAAAGATAGTAAACAGTAGTATGGTACAGTCAGATACTTTTCGGCTCTAGGAAGGTCAAATTAATTTTCCTTGCAAGTAAATGTGGCGGTGCATTCTCGTGAGCATTGACGTTCGCAGGTCGACTTTTATAGCTTAGGTCGACTTTGCCATGAACAGCGCGACATCAGCCGGCACGCACGGAGACAATGACTACTTCAGAAGTACATGTTCTTGGTGCAGGGGGTATAGGCTCACTTGTGGCGAGCTTACTGTGTTCGAAGTTCCGTGTTCGTTTAATACTCCGTAACCCGGCTCGGTTGGAATATCTGCGGCAGCACTGCAATGAGATCAGGATAACACAGCTGTTCAACAGCTCATCGGTGATTTGTAGCCGCGTGGCATCAGCGTGCAGGGCGGAGGAGCTGCCCAAGTCAAAAATAGCATTCCTTGTTGTGGCAGTGAAGACATTCGATACGCTGAAGTCCTTGCAACCGTTAGCCTCACGCATAGATGCGTCAACACGTATCCTGCTTGTCCAAAACGGCATGGGAGTAGCTGAGACGCTGTGCACATCACTGTGGCCTGATGAATCCACTAGACCAATCATTTATCAGGGAGTGATCTCCCATGGTGTGTTCCAAGAAAAGAGCCTTGCTGACACCTTTTGCTATAATCATGCTGGGTTTGCTGACTTCAAGATCTGCAAGCTTCCGCATATTCCAGGGAAAACAGAGGTGGAGAATGATGGGGTCATTGATGATGATGTAATCGGTCATCTTTGCGATAATTCGCTTCCTACAAGTCTCGATACTTCTTACCTGCAGTACCGAGATCTCCTTGTGTATCAGGTGCAAAAGCTTATGGTTAATACTTGTATAAACCCGGTGACATCGATATTGGACTGCGTCAATGGTGAACTTAGAGAGAGCGATGCGGCTCTGGCGCTATTCTACGATATTGTTAAGGAGTCTCTGAGTATTTTGCCGCACAAATTGCCAGCGTTGGTAACCTCCGAGCTTTATGCTGAGAAATTAGCAGATCCAGCAAAGGTTGTTGATTATGTAGTTGAATGTGGGTGTGTTACGAACGGAGACAACTCTTCAAGTATGCGACAAGACGTTCTCAGTCTCCGTCCGATTGAAATAGACTACATCAACGGTTTTGTTGTTGCCGCTGCGCGTGAGCTGAACAGGGAAGCTCCGGTGAATTCTACAATATGTCAGCTTGCCAAAGCCCGTCTTTCATTAAATCGGGACAGGAGCGTTAAACAGTTGGCTGAGTAGATGTAGACTTGTTACAATATTCAGTAAGACAATAGAAGTAATAGTATATTTGCGGTATAGATGGAAAGCTCTAAACCTTTTCTTCATCTACATTATATTCCTGAACCTTTTCCCCTCTACTAACCATAGCTTCGATGACATCGTTTTCTTCTGAAGACTCCACAAGGTTACGTTGGTCAATATTGCTGCGAGGACCTTTATAAATCTTGTGAGCATAAACTGCGTACCAGATGAGGCAGAGGAGCATTGATCCCCAGTAAACAACGACAGTCCAGTTCATCATATCTGGAGTGTTGTCAGCGCCACGGTATTGTGGGAAGTTAAGAATAGGAATCATGAGCAGGACAAATGAACAGGCCAGAATACCTGAGGCCTCAGACAAGAACCCCATATTCCATGGCCCCTTCTTAAATGTCTTTCTTGCATAGGTGATACGCAGAAAGGTTGGGATTGTGAAGGAAATAAATGATCCAATTGCACCAACAGAAAAGATGGCATCTATTGGTGTTTCTCCACCAAACACTAACAACAGTAAGAGCTGCCCGATGAACCAGTTAGCCCACACCGCATTAACAGGGGTCCTTGTAATAGGATTAACGGAAGCCCAGTATTTGGAAAGTGGAAAGCAACCATCTCTGGAGTATGAAAAGAGTACTCGGGATGCTGCAATCATGCAGGAAAATGACATTGAGAAACCAAGAATACAAGCAAATGACGTTAGAGCAAATACTCGATCCTTGTCTAGGATCTGGGATAGGTATGCAACGTACGGTTGTCCCAGTTCGTCATCCACAGCAGCTTCAACATCCACGATAGTGTACGCCATACTGAGTTGGTAAACAAATCCAAGTACACCGCCAACACCGGCAGTTAAAACAATAGCTCTAGGGGTTGCTATCTGAGCATTAGAGCACTCTTCCGCCAAGTGAAAAGGAGAATCAAAACCAGACATAGTCCAAATGACAGCTAAGAAACTAAGTAAGATAGAGATTCCATCGGGCCACTCGGTAAAGTTAGTGATGGCCCAAGCTGCACTATTATCGTTGAACTTAGGTAAACCCTGAGATGTTCTATTGTTTCCACCCAGTACCATGACAAATGATATAAATAGGAATAACAAATTAAGTGCTGTAGAGATAGAGTTGATCCAAGCAATCCATTTCGTAGGTGCAGATGCGATTATGGCTCCAAAGAAGGTGATGCACATGGTTAACAGGTAAATTTGCCAGTTGGTGGCAGAATAGTCTGGGTCGCTGAGTGACTTACAGGCAAGCATCATGGATGCACACCCATATGCAACAGATGGTGCACCGGTGATCTGAACAAAATAGTTTGACCATCCAACAAACCAAGACAAAATAGCCTTATATTTTGGTGGAGCTAACATGGCAGTGGCATAATACAGACCTCCAGAGGTGGGGAAAGAACTTGAAATTTCAGCCATAGAGCATGCTACCGCCATGACACCAATCATTCCTACAAGATAACCCCATGTCAATCCAGCATTACCTGAGTATGCCAATGAATACCAAAGAGTTGATGCAATCGAAGGAAGTAAACCAAGAACAGAGAACGACACACCAAAAGTGGTAAGTAGCGAGAACTCACGCTTGAACTCCTGTTTATAACCAAGAGCCAAAATCACAGCCTCATCCTGATTGATTTCATGATCAACAATTATCTTTTGTGATTTGTTTGAAAGGACAGATGTGACATTAACTTGATCTACCGATAGAATCGTCGCTGTGGAACGTGCCGGGTCGAGCGATCCAACCATCTTAGTCGCAGTCGCCGTGTAATTGGGCGGATTATAGGAGTTCAAAAACTTCTTCTGCTTGACACTTACTAAGTTCCAAGTAATACTATTTCACCCTTCCAACTGCACTTGATTCTCCTCTATATTTGTAGGCCAAAAGAAATTAGGCATTAACCTCAACGATAAGCTATCTCGGATTTGCTGCATTTCTCATACCTCCTGCTTTTATTGTCTGCTGTACAATGTTATCATGCGATGAGACAATAAACTTAGCACCCAGTAACAATTCCGTTCTTTGTTGCGGCAGTGTAAGGGTGGGCCTTGACTCCTTCTAAAGGCAGTCAGTGCGGGCTGCAGAGCCAAATAGTCACGGCCGACACTGTCCACCAGGGGCAGCTCTCTGATTGAATAAACGGTTTTCCTCTCCATAATAGGAAACTACATCAAGAGAACGTAGCATACATCATATTCCGATTGCGATGGCTTTATCAAGTACACAGCACTGTGCCCGGTTTGCAAACTGTACTGGCTTTCTCTGTTACGACTACTTAGTTTGGATTATTATCTCCTGTGTGAAACTTGGCTGATTTGAACTCTTATTGACCTGGACATCTGGGCTATTTTAGGCTTGCTGTCACTACGTTAAGAGCACTAGTTTTCTGTACTATCTTCCTGTCTTAGCTTCCTGTACTATCTTCCTGTACTATCTTCCTGTATTAGCTTGTTATGAGGCTTAAATTCCTCGTGGATGCAGATATGTTTCAGCTACGCTGTTAGGTGGAAACCTTCTCTTGCGTGCCTGTTGTCTGTGGTTTTCCTGCGGGGCCAGGCTCGACGCCGCTTCTGCCACCCCTGTCAATTGTTGACAGATACTTTTCGGTGAATCAACATGTTCCACCTTCTTCTTTCGGCCACTTATTATCTTGATGATAAGCAGTCGATCGGCTCCTACGCAAAGTTTTCTGCCGCCAGTTTTGTTTCGACGCGTCGATAGACCTTGTTCGAAGCGAAATTCACAAGTTTAAAAATGAAGACAAAACTAACAGTAGTCTTGTAGGCGTTGTTTAATTGACTCGGTGCACAGTTCTACCGCTTCTAAATTTAACTGCACATGCTTCGCTCGACTGCTTCTTTGATCAGACGAATAACCTATCGTCAATGCCTCCGCAGTTGCAAACCTCGACCAATACCTGTCTCTAGATTATGTGTCTTCACCACCGTGAGATGCAACTCCATAACGGCGGGAACAGACGGGGCTGATATTCCTTCGAGTGTGCTCAACCTGACAATTGATCAGTACCATGAGGCAGCAGATGAAACTATTGAAACAGTTTATACTGATTTGGATGCCTTTTTTGAAGATAACAATATAGACAGTGCGGACGTTGAGGAAAACGTAAGTGTTTTGAATCAATAACGTTTTTCATTCTTTGATATACTAACTTACCTTCTCATATATTTCATCTGATTAGTCAGGAATTCTTACAATCAACACTGATCAAGGATCGTATATACTCAATAAGCAGCCTCCTAACAAACAACTGTGGCTCAGTTCACCAATATCGGGTCCTAAGAGATTCGATCTGGTAAACGGCGAATGGATTTGTCTCAGAGACAATGACAAACTAAGAGACATTCTCAGCTCTGAGATCACTCAACTCTATTCTGACTTTGAGTTTTCTAACCGTTTCTAGTTCCGAGATAAACGGCGTGTGGACACAGTGTGTTGCTCTTATAGCGATTTATTAATCACTATCCATATTTATTATGTATATATGAATAAATTATCATGAATTCAACATTTGTGGAAAATGAAACATCTGGTGAAGGCTTCTGAGAGCACATAGCGATATCTCTAGCTACTTGATTGATCATTATCTAGTGCTTGAAGAGGATTATGTCAGCTCAATACAATCATTGTGCCAGGCACGACAGTAAAAATTTTTAAATATTTTTTACATTCTTTTCGTCGCAGTGATACATTGAAAAAGACAATATAATAGATTAGAGGTTAGCTAGAACAAGGTGAGAGAATTGGTTCAAAGAGACTAAAGTCGGTGTGCTGCTACTTCAACTGTATTTTACAGTCACCTCACTTATCAAATGTCTACAGTTTCCGCTTCTAAGGCCAAGAGAGAAGCCAAAAAGGCGGCTAAAGCGGCTGAAGGAAAGCTGAAAACCAAAAAGTTGACAAAGAAGGAGCAAGAAAAGCTCTCACAGCCATCAGACGTTGAGTCCACAGCTGATGCAATTAACAAGCTAAAACTACAACAGGATAAAGAAGGGTTATCTGACAGGGTCACTACTGGTGTGTTGGACTCCTTGGTGACTTCAAGAGATATCAAATTGTCATCTGTGTCTTTGCTTTTCCATGGTAAAGTTCTGCTACAAGACTCCAGTTTCGAGTTGAACTATGGAAGACGTTACGGTCTCTTAGGTGAGAATGGATGTGGTAAATCTACTTTTTTGAGAGCCGTTGCTGCTAGAGAATACCCAGTTCCTCCTCACATTGACGTGTATCTACTTAATGAGCCTGCTGAGGCTTCTGAATACTCTGCATTGGAGTATGTGGTGAGGGAAGCTGAAGGCGAACTTGCCAGACTGGAGAAGGAAGTTGAGGATATTATTATTGAAGATGGTCCTGAGTCACAATTGCTTGATGCACTTTATGAACGTATTGATGATATGGATCCTTCTACATTTGAATCGCGTGCTGCCGTAATTCTTACTGGTCTAGGGTTCAATCCTAAGACCATTCAGAAGAAGACTAAGGATATGTCTGGTGGTTGGAAAATGAGAGTTGCACTTGCCAAAGCTCTGTTTGTTAAGCCAACCCTGTTATTATTAGACGATCCAACAGCACATTTGGATTTGGAAGCGTGTGTGTGGTTGGAAGAATACCTGAAGAACTTTGACCGTATCTTGATCTTAGTTTCCCACTCTGAAGATTTCCTTAATGGTGTCTGTACAAACATGATTGACATGAGAATGAAGAAGATTACCATGTATGGTGGTAATTACGATGCTTATGTCAAAACAAGATCCGAAATGGAAACGAACCAAATGAAACAATACAGTAAGCAACAAGAAGAAATTGCGCATATCAAGAAATTCATTGCTTCCGCAGGTACATATGCAAACTTGGTGAAACAGGCTAAGTCTAGACAAAAGATTCTTGATAAGATGGAAGCTGACGGTTTGATTCAAGCCGTTGTTCCAGATAAAGTGTTTTCGTTTTCTTTCCCAGATGTGGAAAGATTGCCTCCTCCTGTCTTGGCGTTTGATGATATTTCATTCTCTTACGATGAAAAACCTGAAAACAACTTGTACGAGCATTTGTCTTTCGGTATAGATATGGATTCAAGAGTGGCACTTGTGGGACCAAATGGTGTCGGTAAGTCAACGCTGTTGAAGTTGATGACAGGAGAGTTGAATCCACAATCAGGACGTGTTTCTAAGCACACACACATCAAGATTGGTGTATATTCACAACACTCTGCTGATCAATTGGACTTGACTAAATCACCCCTTGAGTTTGTAAGAGATAAATTTTCTCATATTTCTCAAGACTTCCAGTACTGGAGAGGTCAACTTGGTAGATATGGTTTAACAGGAGAAGGTCAGACGTCACAGATGGCTACATTGTCTGAAGGACAGAGATCAAGAGTTGTGTTTGCTTTGCTTGCTCTTGAAAGTCCAAACATTTTGCTACTTGACGAGCCTACTAACGGTTTGGACATTCCAACCATTGACTCTCTTGCCAGCGCTATCAACACCTTCAATGGTGGAGTTTGTGTTGTTTCCCACGACTTCCGTCTTCTAGATAAGATTGCTAAAGATATTTTCGTCGTTGAAAACAAAACATGTACAAGATGGGACGGCAGTATCTTACAGTACAAGGCCAAACTGGCGAAGAACATTGTATTGTAAGGTCAGGCCCCACATATCGGACGTGGTTTATAGTTTTCTTTTGAGAATTTGTTAATAAATGATATTAATCTAGATATATTTATTGCACAACCACCTCCTTCTTGAAAGATGGTGTTTTCTGGTACTTTATTGCTGGCTCTGATAGGTCTAACTTTCTTTTCTTTGGAGAATCCTCTTCCTTAACGGTGATACTATTAACTCCGTTGTTAAGATCTCTGAGGTCGGCAGCAAAGAGGACAGAATGTGCCCATCCTGCGTATTCTCCCCATAGCTTTTTGAAGGAATTTTGGATTTGTACATATGTATCTTTGTTTAATGTCTTCGAACCCGCCTTAAACTTATACTGTTTAGTTGCTATTTGGTAAACATGAGTATCAACCGGCACGACATCATGTTTATCAAGAGACATCAGAGAGACACAGTCTGCAACCTTGGGACCAACTCCTTTGAACATTTGCAGATACTGATGGCAAATTTGGTGTGATTCATCCCTCATAGTATATAACTTTTCATACTCCTTCTTATCAGAAAGCATTTTCGATGTTTGCTGAATATATTTGGCGCGGTAGCCGAATCCAAGAGCTCGTAGCTCCTGTTCTACATTCGATCTAGCGAGCTTTTCAGGTTGTGGAAACCCGTAGTGTTGAAAACCCTGAAACTCACCTATGAGTTCTCCATAGTTTGTGCAGAGACTGTCACACATTTTGGAGATACGTTTAACGTTATTGTTTGTCGAGCAAATGAAAGAAACAAGGTTTTCCCATGGATCTTGTCTAAGCATTCTAATTCCTTGAAAATTGCATGAGTTCTTACTGAACGATTTGTCCATTCGACCCCAGTCTTGATAGAGGTCATCTAAACATACTGGGAGGTTAAAGTAGTCGCGTACGAGCTCTTCGGTGTCTTTCATTTGAGGAATCGACGAAAAGTGCAGATTTGAGCCTTCTTGTCGTAAAATCAGAATACGGCTCTTCAGAGTACATGACCATATGTTATCTATAGATTTCCACCTAAAGGCCTGTCCGCACCGCAAGACCTTGCCAATGCATAGTTCCTACGCGTTTGTCAGTACTTAGATCCACTTTACGCGTGCTTCCTTATGGACTGCCTCCGATATACTTACTCTGGGCTCTACCTTAATAGTTTTCCAAAGTATCTCTTGAGTCATTATTCTGTTGTTTGTAGTTGCCTTCTCCTTTGTCTGTGTATACGTCTTGTCATCTAAGCAAAGAAGCCGGAGGTTCTACATTTTTGCAAGCCAGATCAAAAATGCTAGCTGCTTTCAGATTAGTTAGTTAGTCGACGCGCCGAGCGACGCAGAATTTTAGCTCTTTCTTCCTTTTGATGGCTTTTATCTTTGTGGAAGGAGCATCAGGATAATACATCTACTTATTGAGTTATCCTAGTACTGGCACATCTGGCTGTCCATATCAATGCTTCATAATGGTACTGCATAATGATAAGTGGAAATACAAAGCCAGGCGAGATTACATGCGAAAGCATGGCATAAAAAGCGCTGCTGAGCTGAAGAACGAGAACATAGAAGCAAATAGCGGTGGGGTAGGGGTTGACGCTGCGAAAAAACAGGTGGAGGGCTCTGAACACAATGCGAAAGAGGATGTAACGGATTCTTCAACAAGCATATCCGATGGTGAACTTGAGTCCAACACGTGGAGGTTCGATGAGTCACAAGGTTCTGAAGGAATAATGAAGGACGAAGAACTTCTTGCAATGGAGAGACAGAAGCTAGAACAAAGAAACAAGTTTGAGACTGAACAGTCAGAAATAGTTCTTGATAAACTAAAACTTAATGATGACGATTGGGAAGCGCCGAAGGCTCAACCCAAATCGGCAAAGAGGCTGACCACTGAGGAGCTTCTTCACTGGTCTCTAGATGATGATACTGAAAACCAAAAATCACATACAGCTGGAACTGGCAAGACCAGGCTACTAAACAACGAAGAAAGGATGGAGTATGAGCGGTTGCAGCGAAACATAGCTCATGAGCGGCGTGTGAGAGAGTTTACAACAAAATATTCAGCTGATTCAAAGCCGTCTTATGGTCGTGTATTGGAGTTAGACACAGATCGAGACAGGGATCAATATAAGGACATACTGGAGAAGGATATACGTGCTGCAAGGCTAGATGACCATACTGGGAGTAAATCGTTTGAAAGCAGCTTAAAGGATTTGTTAGGGGAGTCTATTGATGAGCCACACGCAAAGAAAGCAGGTAATCCTGCTGCAGCTTTTGATATAGACTCATTAGCTGTAAATCCTACATGCAGCCGAACATCTGATACGAACCATTCCTCTGCTAGACTGAAAGGTGCTGCCGTGGACAGGCAGGAAGAAGACTTTTTAGACAGTCTACTGGGATAATTGTACTAAGTATGAAACGCGAGTGGGACACAACTTTTTAGGTTCAGAAAAAATCAACATTTGATTTCTGGATCCTTACTGAACAAGAGCTTTAGTGTTACGCGATCACAAAACTATAGCAGTGTGTTTTGTGTTATGTGGACTATACATTATGAGGAAACGGATTTCTGTTACATCAGATGATTTTGAAGCTCTTTCTAGGAATTTACGCTTAGCGAATGACTGTTTGAAAAGAATAAAAGGTAAGTCTGGATCTGAATCAGCAAGAGACGGGCAAATATTAACGGAATGCAAAACATTATTTATACAGTCACCAGCAATGAAGCCTCTGTTGACAATAAGGAGAATTTGTTGGCTTCAGGAAAAGACGACGTTGAACAAAGTGAAAGATTACGCAATCAGATCGTTTCATTAAAACGAAGCTTAAAAGACAAGGACCGTTCTTTAGTCAAGCTGAACGAAGATAGGACAAGATACAGATCTATTGTAGACAGTTTGAAACAGGAGAATGCTGATCTTCTTGAACTGAATTCAAACCAAGCTCATGAGATTGACGCGCTCCGACGGGCTAACGTTATTCTCAATACTAAATATTCCGATGCGACAAGAGAAAACGATAGACTGAGAAGAATAGTTGAGTCGCCAAATTCAGCGTCCAAGCATATAGAAGCGCTTCTATCTGAAACTGAAACAGAAGACTCACAATCAACGATGGCCAAGAATTTGGATTCTCCAAACGTCTCACCATCCAAAGGCACGCTGCTATCAGTAAAGTCAAGCATTGCACCCTATCCAACTCTGAAAGAAGAAAATCCTGACGACAACTCTATTCTGATTTTATCACAACAGGAGAAGAAGGAGCCAAGACGTCGACTGGAAAACTTGCATAATTCACCAAAATCAAGCACTTCGATAAGTCTTCCCTCGTCACCTGTGTCTTTCGGAACGGTAAAACGACAGTCCAATAACTGTCACGATGTTCTCGATCTGACGCGACACCCACTGCTAGAACGCAATTGGTGGCCTGAAGATTTCAAACCTAATCCAGAAGTTAACTTCGGCAGGCATGATGCATTCAAGATGCGAAAAATCAGCTCGAGACTGGCGCATCCCGTATTGAAAACACAATTCAACTACCAACAAAGACATTTGCGGAAAGAAGCCATGAAAGACTTTGATCGTCTTGCTGGAAATGTAGGTGATCCAGAAGTTCCAGGAGTTAAGTTGGTTTGGTCAACTCCTAAAACTGATTCTGGGATCAACTTTTCATCTGCTACGCTCCCAACGCCTGTCAAGACTCCTGAGCAAGCTTTGGAAAATCCCCTTATTGATCCAGTTTTCAAATATGAGATAAATAAGACAAACTATAAAGAGTTAGGCCACAACATTAAGAGCGACAAAATAAAGATGTGGCTGGATTTGCAAGACTCTCCACCAGGCCACGAAAGATCAGAGTTTCCTACCTCCTCTCAATCCAGCAATGATAAGGAGAAGGCTATCAAAAGAGCAAAGTTGACAGCATTGCAGCGGCTATTTCAAGCTGTATTGATGGTTCGTGAAGATCGCCACTACCGTAAAGACATAACCAAGAACGAGCACGGCTCAGAAAGTGGAGGGGTGATATACGAGCAAGTTGGTAAATTTATCTTCAAGAATGAGGAGTGGAACAATTTAGTCAAAACAAACAAGTTTACTATCGATGAAAGCATCTTTTACTCTGCAGATGACATACAGGATACTGCTTTATAGTAAGAAATCTCATTGACGGGACTAGTACACTGTTGTAACAGGAAGAGAGAAAAAAACAAGTACTCCAGCCATCAAGGTGAATGATGAAAAGCTCTAGAATGATGCGTGCTTGGATCTATTCCTTCTTGCCCTTGAAGTCGATGTAACTGTAATAGTTAAAGCTGTTCAAAGCAGGGTTCAAGTCGAGAGATGCACTAACAAACTTCTTGGCACCCTCTGTCAAACTATATTGGATGTTTTCGTCGTCAGAAGAGTTAATCGTTGGGGTCAAAGAGGTGATTCCATTACCGAATCCGTCACTCACAGGTTTCTTCGAAGGATCTGGGTAGAATCTGTTTAATGGAACCCAGCTTTGGAAGAGCTCATATGAGGCCAAAGTAAATCCGAATTGTGGAGAGGATCTACAAATTCTTGCAACTCCACCTTTGAAAAGCGCAGTTGGTCCTTCTTCTTTTATGATTCTTGTGAAGGCATCGGCAATGTTCTTGTATGCCTTTTCGCCCGGACGAGATTCAACCTGAAGTCTTGTCTTGATCACATCACAAGGCGTAGTAAAGTAGGCAGCAGGCATTCCGGCAAGAGCACCACTTAGCAGCAACTCATATGAGTCAAGACTGCTTCTTTTGGCAGGGTTTTTTGGATCAAATCCAAATATATACTTCTTGATGTTAGCATACGCAGGGAAATAGATGGCACTGAAAGGCACGTCTCTCAATAAACAAGCAGAAGCTCCTTTGTACAAACCTCGTAAACCTAATTCCCTAACGATATCGACTGCAGTCTTCTCAACAGCAGGTAAACCCTCTTTGGCCATTTGCCTCATCGTTTCACCTTGCACTTGTAATCTGATTTTGGTGATCTCCAGAGGGTTGGTGAACACAACTTGGCAGGCACCAGCAGAAGAACCAGCAAGAATCTCCCAACCCATTGTGATCTCTCCGTTCTTACAATAGCGGGTACCTACCCCTCTGACAATGTCGTTGACAGTAAGTTTGATGGCTTTCTCTGGAGCTACTCCCACAAGTTGAGGAAGGAGACCTGAGTAGAATCCAACCAAACCTTCGTGCTTGAATACTTTCCGGAAGCAGTCTCCGTAAGAAGAATAAAGAGAGTTACCTTTCTGGTTTTGCATTCTAGTTTTGACAAGATCAATTGGATAAACCACAGTTGCACCAATTGCACCGGCCACAGATCCTAGAAGAAACGAGTAAGCTGAGTTTATCACAGGGTAGAAACTGAAGGAAACATTGAAGCTATCAGAAGACTCCTGGCCTTTGATCAAATCATCGGTGAGGATTCCAAACATGTCTCCGGTTGAGATTGCTGAAGAAGCATTCTGCTGTTTTAACAATTGGGCATTCCATTGAAAAAACAGATCGGCCTCCTCCTTGGAAACCTTGCCATCCAGCTTTGAGTTTGCGTATGAGTAGAAATCATCTGTGGAAATCTGTTTGTCCTTGTTGTTGAAGTCTCCCGAAGATATCTGCTCATAAATGGTGTAGTTGAGAGAAGGAAGGTCTCTGAGTAACTTAAGAACTTTGGAAGATTCTTCATAAGAGAGAAGTGGTCCGTAGACCGATAGAGCCAGAGACTCGATCTGTTTGAGGACGTTAGCTGGAAGTCTGGAGTGATAAATCTCACTCACGATAGACCGGAACTCTGTAGTACTCACTTTAGAGTTGGACTGTAATTGTGAAAACTTCTGATCAAGCTTGAGGACTGGTAGTTTATATAGCAGGTTACTGAATGTCTGGGCATCGAGGGTGGAGATCTTGTTGTCCTGCAAAAAGGCCTTAACTGAGTCAATGTCCGAAGAGGTCTTTATGTTTGCGTTGAGAGTGGCAAGGATTTCAAGGAATCTATCACTTTGAATCGATGTCTGTGGCGAAGGGTCTTTATAGAAATCGTTTTCAAAAAGTTTCACCAAACGGAACAATAAACCTGTGGACTCTGCTGAGCTGTTTTGAATATCTAGCAGCTCTTTGGAGAACTTCCGGAAGTCGGATTCCGTGAGGTAACCCTTTTTCTCATGGTCAGCAATCAAGTAGAGTAGACCAAACGAGTCAATGGGAAGAAATTGGGCGACTCGTGACAAGTATTGTTTGTCATTTGTGCCCATAACTTTGACAAAATCCTCGAACTTGAGCACCTTCTCGTCGGTCTTTAGGTCCGGGTAAGTTTTGGACGACTTGTTGAAGATCTTGGACAGCGACTTGTCGACATTAGATGCAGACATATTGTGGAAAAGCGATCCCACGGAAAGAGCGGTATGTTCCTGCGGGGACGATGCAGTAGCAGAGATCATTCAGAAAGTCGAAAGAGAGCTAATTTGTAGAGAGTGGAAAGTGGATTATCGGCCCGTTTAAAAGTGAAAAATTTCAAATCTGCCCTCTGCGACAATATAATAAGTTATAAATTTGGTTATTGTTAGTGCGCTATCAGGGGCGGGAAACTTTACGATTTGGATCTCGCGGCGGGGCACACCAGAGGGGGTGAATATTCTTCGTGTGCCAATAGATTCAACGGTGTGGCTTGTGTGCAGAACACTAGTCTAATACTGTGGGTACTGTTCCTGGTGAGAAGCAGATGAGTATTTGTGTTTTTGTGAGTTGTAAGAGAGCTCAGCAGAGACTAAATATATATAAATACGCTGAATAAACCAACACGCGCACACGAGTCGCTGCAGCCGGCGGGCCTACGGGGCATTTTTGTGGGGAGCCTTTACTGGAGTAGTCGCGCTAATGCCACCGCTTTCTGGGAAAGCTTCCCGCTAGAGTCTCTGAGAGCCACCGGCTGCGCTGCCCAAAATAGTAGCGATGCCCCGCAGCGTGTGAAGATCGGTACCCTCTGCAGGGCCGACTGGCGGGGTAACTTTTCCAGAGTTAAGCCCGGTTTTGTACGGGGTCTAGGTCGGGTGTCGCACTAAGCTCGAGGAACCGAGAAATTTCGGCGCGGGGTGTGCGGGGAGAATCTACAACGTGGGGCAGAAAGGGCGGCTCATGGCTGTTCCGCGCACTGCTACTGGCCAGCCCGTCTAGAGAAATAGGGGGCCTTGTGTCGACGCGTCGCTACTGCCGGTTACTAAACTTCAAACTGCTCCGAGATATATATTGCTAGACACTTAAGAATACATTGCGCCTGTAGTTATGTTTTATAAAATGTACAGGACCTATTTCTTTGTGGCTTCGCCACCCTCCTTAGCACCAGTAAGTGCACCAGAAACATACTCAACAGCCTCGGAAAGCTTCTCCTTACCAGAGTTGATATACTCAGATGCACTCTCAGAAAGTGTAGCCTGGTGCTGGGATGTCTCTGCACGAGCCTCGTCGGCGCCCTTTTGAGCTTTGTCTCCAACGGTTTGTGAGAAGGACTTCTGGCTGTCAGGAGTCACCTGCGCAGCGAACTTGTCAGCGGTGTCACTAACAGACTCCTTGGCCTTGTCCAGGGTGCTTTTTTGAGAATCTGGGGTAATTGCCTCAGAGAACTTATCAGACAAGTTTTTTCTACCTAAATCAGACATTGTTGGTTGGTTTGTGCGGATAAATGATATGTGAAGATGCTCTATGAGAAACGACGATCTTTTGACTTAAATCTGGGATCTAAACATTCTTCCTCCTGCAGCAGTTTCCTGCCTTTAAATACAAACACCGCACCTCACCAAGTTTGCGCACATATGCACGTAAGTGATCCTCACAGCAAACATAGCAGTAGTAAATTGCTTTATCTGCAGGTGAAATTATTTTCCAGAAAATAGCAACTTAAGCGTGCATCGAGCCAAGTTGCTGTGCCTGATCTCACTTCGACGTCATTCGAGCCACCCTTTGGCTCTCTCCACGCCCTTACTCCAAAGCTTCCACATGTCTCTACGTTTGTCATCGCTCAGGCTAGCAGTGAATTCGTTACCATCCTGAACTTTGTGGAAATTCTGTTGTAGTGTTTCAGCAGCTTCTCGCAAAGATCCCCATAGAGCCACGTCAGGGTGCAATCCTGCGGCAATTGTGGATCCTAGAGCAGTACATTCCGAGTTGGGGGATCTAACAACAGAAACACATGGCCCGAGAATATCAGCTTGAATCTGCATAACTGTATCCGACTTGGACATTCCACCGTCCACGTGAAGGGTGTTAAGAGGGTTATCTGCGTGTTTCAGAGATGCGTCATCCAAGAAGGCTGAAGTAGCGCCCGCATCAGAAACCATTGCCTTAAGGATCGCCCTTACTTGGAAGCAAATTCCCTCAATTGCTGCTCTGGCAATATGGGACGCTGTAGAGTACTGTGTTAAACCAAATATACTTCCAGTGGTTTTCGAGTCCCAGTATGGTGCAAACAATCCCGAGAATGCAGGTACAAATACTACTCCAGCACTGCTAGCCACCTGTGCGGCCAGTGGGCCTACATCCGAGGCTTTGCCAATCAATCGTAGATTATCGCGTAGCCACTGTACACATGAACCTGCAACTGCTATTGACCCTTCCAAACAAAATTGAGGGCGCGAGCTATGTTTGCCGTCAACCGCTTCATCGAGCTGTGGGAACCAATAACCAACTGTAGTGACTGCTCCGTGTTTGGAAATGAGCTTCTTGCTACCTATGTGGTAGAGGAGAAAAGCTCCTGTTCCGTATGTACATTTTGCATCTCCAGGTTTCAATGCAAGTTGGCCTACTAATGAGGCAGATTGGTCTCCAAGACATCCACAGATTGGAACGTTATTGAGCGTTCCTGCAATTATTTGTTCTTCGTCCGAAGACAAGTAGCGTTTCTTGTAGCCAATATTTTTGAGATCGGGCAGCTGAAAGTCTCCAAAGTGGTATGAACTTGGGCATATTTTCGGTAAATGAAGCTTTTGAGGATCAACATGCCAAAAATGTAATAGATCGCTGTCATAATCCTTTGAATCTAGACTCATAAAGTAAGTCCGAGATGCATTCGTGATATCTGTTGCAAAGGTCTTTTGCTTCGTGAAATTGTACAATAGCCAGGTATCTATGGTTCCAAACATGAGGTCATTTGATCCTTGGTCATAGCTGTTCCTGATTTCTGGAACATTTTCATATAACCACCTCCATTTCAATGCAGAGAAGTAGGTCGATATAGGACAGCCAGATTTTTCCTGAAGCTTCTGCAGTACATCCTCAGGTGTAGTACTCACAACATCGTGGACAAGTCCGAGTGTTCGTGTATCATTCCACACAATTCCCGGATGAAGAGGCTCTCCCGTTTTTTTGGACCAAACCACAGTCGTCTCTCGCATGTTGGCTATCCCTATAGCAACTACTTGATACTGTTTGCTCTCAGAACCATCTAAAGACTCCTCAGAGTTTGATATTTCTAGCGTTGTCAGACAAGCAGCCAGACATTGAAGAACATTGGCAAGAATGTGACAGGGATCACATTCAACCCAGCCGGGTTTTGGAAAAGACAATGTTGGTCGATGTATATCTTCCTCCAGAACCACATTCTTATTAAAAAGGTCCAAGGCAATTCCCTCGTCTGTAAATATAGTAGGAGAGTTTCTCTTCGACCCTTCCTGAGCCGACGTCGAGTACTCCACCTGGTGCATTGCCAGTTCTTCTCCTGTCTTAGAAAACAGAATTGCTCTTGTTGACGTCGTCCCTACATCAATAGTACAAATGGCTGGTTCTACCGGCATTTTGCTTTCTGATATTGCTGCCTTCTATGACTAGTACTGCCACGACTCAAAATACAATTGTCTATATATCTAAATAGAGTCTATCGTAGTCTCTAAAGCCTCTCTACGCTGATTGAGGCGCCGTTGTAGAAGATTCCTCCGGTATTTATTCTAAGCTTTTTCTTTTTTAATGTTGTTAAAGTGGGGAAGCTCTTCTCCGGTTTGGAAAACTGAAATCAAAAACAGTGAACGTTTCCGGAAACCAATCAACTGCGCGCCGGAAATTGTTCAACGGTGAGCGGAAAAGATTGTATTGCTGTGCAAAGAGGGTTTAGCTTGAGTTGGTTGGGGTATACATTTATATGCTGTCATGGGCAGCGGCAAATTTGTTGATGATTAGATAAATAGGATGTAATTATGTAGGGTAAGCTCTGCCAACTAAAAGGTACAGTTCACACCAGTTATGCCTTTGCTGAATCCTCTTTCAAGGTGACGATCCTATTAAGTATCAACGCATCGTTAGAGGAATCCTTGTCCAGGCAGAAGTATCCGACTCTTAAAGCTTGGAATCTCACTGTCTCATTACCAGACTCTTCCTTAATGCTGAACTCAGGATTGGTGAATGGGTGGTTCAAAGGTGACTTGGCTTGTAAGTCATAGATGCTTGGCTCGATGATAGCATCTGCGATAACTTCTTCAGAGTGAGGGTTAATATCCGCAAGATAACCATCTGGATGGGCTGAAGGATTCTCAGAAAGAAATAGCTGGTTGTGAACTCTCACCTCCTTGACTTTCACGGGGGATTTGTACTTGGATGAAACCGGTACCCAATGTATATATGTCTTAGGTTTCTTCTTAGAGGCAGGGTCTTCAGGATTATTGAGGTACTCAGCATGGATTATCAATGGATTTCCCGCATCATCTCTTTCAACAGATACAACATTTATATTGAATGGAACCCTCATCAGTCCAACTGGCTGTCCTGGGGCTAATCTGAAGTATTCTTTCGAGCTTTCATCTCTGTAATCCGCTTTGTCAATGTAGATGGTATTGGTAAAAGGAAGCTTTCTTGATCCAAACTCTGGTGATCCAGGTCTATAAGGAATATCCACTAAAAGTTCAAATCCATCGTCCAGATTGTCAATAACAACTTTCAAAGGATTTTCTATCAGCATCAGTCTTGGTGTTGTTACATCTAGATAATTTCTAACCGCACTTTCAAATCTGCTTGCTTGGATGTTTGTTGTTGCAGTGGTCACACCCAGAGTGTTGATGAAGCTCAAGATAGCACCTGGTGGAACACCTCTTCTTCTCAAAGACTCGAGAGTATACAAACGTGGATCATCCCAGCCGCGGACGTATCCTTCATTAACTAGTTTGGCTATTTTTCTCTTGGACATAATAGAACCTGTCAAATTGAGTCGTCCATATTCTCTTTGAGCAGGACGATAAACGTGGAGGACGTCGCACAGCCATTCATAACTCTCTCGACTCAAGTAGAACTCAGTGGTACATAGTGAATGACTGATGTTCTCAAATGAATCAACCAAACAATGAGTGAAATCGTATGTTGGGTATATCTTCCACTTATCACCAGTCCGTTGATGGGAAGCATTCAATACTCTGTAGGCCACTAAATCCCACATTTGAGGCGAAGGAGAATTCATATCCTGCTTCATTCGCAAGATTGCTTTTCCTGGCTCATAAAATCCATCTCTCATCTTTCTAAACTCAGCAAGAGATTCTTCTACTGGTCTATCTCTCCATGGCGAAGGGAATCTCTCTCCACCTGGTGAACCGTCACTTTTAACTCCTCTTTGAGCCTTCATTTCATCAGCAGTTGAGTGGTCAACGTATGCAAAGCCTGTTGTGATCAACTTCTCAGCCAACTCATAAAGGTGATCGAAATAGTCAGACGAGTATGTGATTTTCCAAGGTTCGTACCCAAGCCACTTAACACATCTCAAAATGGAGTCAAAGTATACTTGCTCCTCGGCCTCAGGATTAGTGTCATCATAACGCAAGTAGCAAAAGCCATCATTGAACTTAGCATACCCAAAATTCACCATAATAGCCTTGGAATGGCCAATGTGTAAAAACCCATTAGGCTCAGGAGGAAATCTTGTGAATACTTTACCTTTTGTAAATTTCAGATGCTCTCCCATGAGCTCAGGCCATTTCTGAGGATTCTCACCTGGCTTATGAAGATCTCCTAAGAAGCCTTCAGTAAACATGCTTCTTGTTGGTTCACGGTTAACTGTCTTCTTGGAGTCAGCAGCAGCAGTATCAGTCTTCTTCTTCTTCTTCTCCTTCTTAACCGTGTCACGCTCATCCTTCGGTCCAATAACCTCCAAAACAACTTTGTCTATGGCAGGTTTGAAAAGAGCAGGTGAAGCCCACTTCAACTCTGGTAGGTTTTTGATATCTCTGATTATTCCAGGAACCATTTTATATCTGTTTTCAACTAGCTCGTCCTTATGAGCATCAATATATTTCTTGACATGGGATTCCACCTCTTCTGCTGTAATGTGAATGCCTACACCAGAAGCAGCCTTCATCTCGCTGAGCTTGAAGTTGTCACCGGCATCTTTCAGATATTTGTAAGCTTCCGAAACTTGCATGTTTGTCTTGAGATCATCAATGCAGATCCCATCTACTATGTATTTGATATCAGGTGACTTCACATCATCCACCAATGAAGCCAGATTGTGCAAAAGAACGCTCTTGGCTTTATCAAACTGAGCAGTTTCGTTTGACAGCTTGATGAGATCTCCTAATGAGGTGGCCACCTTTTGGTTTTTCAGAATCTCCTTGATCATCAGTTCTTGAAACCCGATCTTTGAAAATAGACTCACCAATTCATCCTCGTCCGACATATTCCACTGATAAATCTTGGAGGAGAGTCACTTATTACGAGCGTTTGAATAGTAGACACTCTACACTATCTGCTTTATGAGTCAACAGCGTAAAGCAGTATACTTATTTAGGTTGTCCAGAAGAGCTTCACAATAAAAAAACTGCTAGCTCAAAAACCCGTAAAATGCATGACAGATACGCATACGAAGTTGACCTCTACAGTAACGGTGAGTTGGTTGTACATGGAAGCTACGATGTTATAACACACAAATCAGCGAAATATATGAGCATTATACACTATTATTTGAATGCGAAGCAAATAATTTGGGCTAGAGGTAGGAATGAAATCACTCTAGCACCACAGATGATTAAAAAAGAACTTTAAGGATAGTATAAACGCAATGCGGAGTGCAAGTGGTGGAGAGCATAGCGTTGAAAACAGCTGCAAGTTATGCACAGAAAGCGATAGTAGTTGACACAAATGAAACGAACAATGAAACAGAATTAGTGTTTAACCCAGCACAGTACTAAGCAAATGAATCCAAGAAAGATTAAATGAACGGCGTGGGCGGGTTTCTTCTCAGTTGAGAGAGAAAGATGAGCAAAGCTCGTTTGAAGCTAGATCAGAAAACCCATCTCTGTTAGGCTTGGTGTGTGAAGGTGATCCAAAAAAGCAATAATTTTCAATGATCTTATCGTAAAGCAGATTGTTGTGGTCGCCACTTTTGCCATAATTATCAGGCTTGCTGAAAGTCTCGGAAACCTTTAGAGTTGGAGAGGCATATGTGGATACTGAAGCGCTCTTTGGAGTAGAAAACCAATCAGAAGAGCTTCTAATAGGGGTGTGGTTGGCCAGAGTTGGAATGGAAGACTCTGAGAAAACTTTTCTTAAAAGGCTATGGTTTGGATCATTTGAATGCGTATTGAAGTAGCCATCATTGTTTTTAGCGTTAGTGAACAAAGGGGGAGAACTAAATGAATCGTTGAAATTGTAGTTAGCTTTTAGCCTGAGCTTTAAATCGTCTAGATCACGATCCTTAATTCCTTTGTTTTCAAAAGTAGGTTGGTTATTTTTCAACACCACTCTATAGTTCTTGTTGTCATTGCTGTCCCAAAACTGTTTCCCATTAACTTCATAGCTAATGCAGAAGTACAGACACAGCATAGGCTTTTGATGGTACAAATTGTCAAGTTTAATGATAAAAGAAAATTTATCGTAACTAGCTTCAGAGTTGGAATATTTGAAAATATGGTTAGATGAGATGTAGTTGCTGCTGTCAATATCGATGAAACTTTTCCAGTTATTATCGCTGGCTCTAATTATTATCTTCTTCTCATAAGCTAGATTTCTAACGTAAACAAAGCCGATAAGAGCGTTTCTCGTGGAATTTATTTTGATGCTTTCGAGAATAATCTCCTTTCCAGAATTGAACTTGGCGAAGTTCAATACGTTGGGCGTATATGGAACATCATTCTCAAGAATTTCCCAGTTTCCTGTAGCAATTTCCTCGCGGTCTTCTTCGTCAGAAGAATCAAATTCCCACGATGGTGCCAAACTTGGGGAACTCAGAGGGGACGACTGATTCGATAGTGCTGTTGGTCTCTCAAGTTTGTTAAAAAACTTGATGTCCTCAAGTCGATTGGCGAATCTAACAGATTTCGTATTTGGAAGCGAACTAGATCTCTTCAAAGCTAGTTTAAGAGATGGCTTGACCAGCTCTCCAGATTTCTTTCTAGGTAACTTTGGTTTCAGAGGTAGCTCTGTAATTGTAGAGAGTGATGAGGTAGACGAATTCGACTTGTTGAGAATAACAGTATTGTTGTCATCATCTTCACAAGTAGATTGATGTTGGTCCCAGAGACACTGCGAGCCAGTCGAGTGTGATGCAATAAGATCTGTGAGAGAGCTGGAACTCGATATTGTGGAAAGAGGTGTGGAAATTGAAAGATCCTCCTCCTCCGGGGATGAAGTTAGTGTTGAGAGGGAGCTAGACAAAGTGAAGGAGTCTGGGCAAGATGCTGATTGCTGCTCAGGAGGGAGTTTCTGTGATTGAAGCAACTTATCATTTAGATAGGCGAGGTTGTTCTTAGTAAGAGGTGCTGTGGCAAATGATCTAGGACCCAAGTAAGGCATAGCGATCAGCCAAATATGATATGGTTATACAGCAAACAAACAGGAGAGATGAATGCAACGTAAGCAAGTACAAAAACAAACACGCAGCAGTAAGAATCTATGAGAATGTCTTGAGTTAATTTGTGGTTGTCGGAGATGAATAGCAGTAGTAGCTTAGCTGAGCGTGGTGCCTTTATGATAAGATGCAATGATCCTGAAAGTATGTCAGGGTTGACACTATATGGTTGCGCTGAATGAGGCAAAATATCAAAAGGAGGCGGTATCTTTTTTCTGTAGAAAAAAGGCCGATTGTATCCGCCCGATGTGAGCCACCGTGTTGCAAGGTACTCCTTGTAACCTAAAATGCCAGTAATGTGGTTTTTCCAGTTGATATGATATAAATTACGCTGTTTAAATGTATACAAAAGGGAAAAGACCTGGTGGGATCATATTACATTATATATCGGGAGAAAAGAGAACGCTGTCCGACAGGGACTCCTCAAAAAAAAAGAAACAAAAAAATTATTTCTCAGAGGCATTTTTACTAGCTCTAAAAGATAGCGACAAGGTGATAGTGGTGTGGTGAAGACTCAGCCCGCATGCGCTCTGCCATTTTCGGAAATTATACCTCTAACATCAGGATGTTTGATGTGGCAGTGTATGTGGCTTTCATATAAGCTTGCGAAGTGAAGCAGATTCAGCTGACAAGATAAAAAAGTTGATGTGCGGTATTTTCAGCACTAAGCCGGTGAGTTATAAGATATCAAGTCAATGTCAAAGTAGGTTCAGCATTTGAACGTGTGATATGTCGCATATGTGAGAGAAAAAAGTATCGCAAAATATGCTCTGAGAAGTTCGGCGGCCGAGTGTAAGAGTCCGATAAGACTGGGCCCAACATAATCCCGAAACAACCGGCGCAAACTTTGTGGCTGTGTGTTTGTTGAGTTTGCGGCTCAACAATAGTTCTCCAGCTCCGCTACATACAAAAGTTTTTTTTTCTCTTCAGGTGAGTATGACAATTTATGTTAGCACGCCACTTTGAGAGTGGCTATCCGCCTAAGGAGGGTTAAGTGTGAACTTGTTTTTTGCCGAAATCCAAAAAACGGTGTAATTATTAGCCATAGCCCATGGGCAATTCGGCTTAAATCAACAGTTGGGAGCCGATAAATGGGTTTGCTAACGTCAAGAGTGGAATCTGAAACCAACATATTCAAGCTGCGGTCGGTGTTATTAACATTGGATGTACGCTGCTCTTTTTCTGTAGTAACTATGAATCAAAAAGCAACGCATAACTGTCACATCGGTCTCCGCTCTGCTGCGAGTGTTGCTGATCTGCCCCTCTTTTCACCCCTTCAAATTTTTCTTGTGCACCCCTATTCTTAAGATTTTTGGTGGTCTTAATCTAGATCATGTCTACATAGAATCTTACAAGTTGAAAGAGTTTAGATACTAGCCTTGGCTATTTGCACTTAAAATTGATCGTGTAGTCCATTTATCTAGAACTTGTTTGATGTGCCTATGCTCTACCGTGTTGCTCTATTCCAGGCCCTCTCTCACCTTAAAAGTTTTTCGTGATGTCCTGCACAATATATCCGAATAAGAAGGGGATAACCACGCTTTTTCCCAACAGGGTAAGAGCCTCCTGCATGTTAGCTTCAATTTCCTATAGTTTTCTTTTCAAGGTTAATTCCTGCATTGGCCGCGAGTTCCACCTAATCCCGTCTCCTAGGACCGAGAGTTCCACTATGCATTAGCAGAACCGAGGCAACCACCTGAGACATGCCTGTTGCCTTGACATCCGGGTGCAGCAATATGTTCTTCCTTCCCCACGATTCTGCATACGGTTTACCAAGCTTGCGGGGTACAATGCGAACTGCGATCAAGCTAGACAAGATCTTCATCTCCTTTCCCCACACATATCTTTTATCAACAAAGACTACTTCGTCATCTGGTTATTGTTCAATGGCTGAAATTGTGAACCGTGCTCAGTTCGCGAAATCTCCTTTAAGCTAACGCGCCGTGAAGATCATCCAGGAGACACCGCAATCAACTAACTAAATAGCCTTTGATTGGATACACATATTCAAAGTCCTTGCGTCTTGCACATTTCGACAGGGTTCGCAGCTGATATATGATTTCATAGACCTATACAACGAATCTTGATGAAGTTGAGCGTGTTTACTGTTGGTGTAAGGATGTGGACCACATTCAGCCGCAATATACCCATTTCGGCCTGTGTATTCGGGGCTTGAGCCCTGCTGCCAAATATTTTGGTATGCAGATCAAATTGATCTGAGACATTCCTGATACTGATAGGCGGAAATGTTTGATGTGGTACCGGAACAACCGTAATTGTCTGTCGAGAAGATTATAATACTGAAACTGTTCCTCTTCTATTCACTAGGTAGATATGTTGTTGTCATGGCTGGATTAGTCCTCTTGTCTCGGATCTCGCATTTCCTGGTGACCGACTATGGAACAGTTTTGTTCTGCCATCGTTGGCCTGCTGGTTTGAAATGTAGTTAGCAGTATTGCAAAAATGCTGATAGCATCATTTATGATACTGTCGCGTAGTGGTTTGTGAATGGCAAATACAAACCCTCTTTCGCTCTTGTTAACGTTCACCAGGAAGTAAAGCTCTAGTTCGACCCCCAGCTTCAGCCTGACACTATTCGCTTGATGAGTAGTCACAGCCTAAACCTTACTAGCCTGTCCACTTCAAGATAAACAGGTGTTTTTAAAGATAATGCCAAGCTTTGCGATAATAAGAATCCTAAAACAGTACCCATAACAACATTCTTCAAATCAGTAATCGAAAATGAACGCCGTCCACTATAGACAAGGAAGAGCAGATACAGTCAACATAGAGACTATGGAAGCTTATAAGAGCTTGAACATCAACTACAAACCGACTATACTGGCTGATACTCGAAACCTCTGTACTGAGAGGAGCCAAAGCCAAATGATATTGTACTTCCTTTTTCTTGAATTCCCACATTCGAGCAGCACACTACCTTTATAGCTGTCAAATGCTTTATCATTACCGTACTTTACCTCATAAGATTTCAACGTTACCCTACCGAGATTCGAAGTATTTTTGATAACGTGAAGATATTTCGAAGGCGGTGCATAAAGAGAATGGAGATAATTCAGCAGTTTCATAAAAAAACAGCGGGTGAGATTTGTCTATGTTGAGACATACGTGCTGTTCCATTAGAAACTACATTCGCAAGCTTCAGGTTCCGTCTGAGGATCTTCGCATTGGCTGGTTTTGTTATACAGTTGTTGTGCTGAGAAGGCTGAACAATACTTTTGAATTGTATTTTTTTGAGCCGCACATAGGATAGTCGTGTACGGGACCAGATCTGGAAACTGTTGTACCCCAGCCATTCCACAAACTATAAGATGCAGTGTTAGATTTAGACATCGAGTAGCTTTTTTGGGAAGAAATGGTTTACGAATTCGTCAAAACCCGATCTAATACTAGGCATAATAGAGGAAGAAGTCCGATGAGCATTGTAATGAGGGTACGCGTATCCAAAAGCAGCTAATCTTGAATTTAGCCACCCTAGTATTCGAAATTCAACCATCTATAAATCTAAATTGGTTGCCCCTCCTCCATATCAACGAAGGGAGTTGGCTCTCTTTTATGTGATTGAGAAACTCGGGTTGTCTTCACCTGGTCATTTATGAGGTAATTCTTTGCTTATTCTACTTCTACTTACTTTGCTTACTTTCTGAGTTTCAGATACCAAGGTCCACGGACCCATTAACTTTTACCCAACTTTTGTCGTTCCTTATACACCCAACAGAAAACAATCTCAACTAAATGCTAGCAAGAAATTTGGTCTTATTACAGGCACTTTTGTGTGCTACGGTGCTTTCCTTCCCATTGAACTTGTTTCATAAAAGAGAGCAAGATGATGTTGAGACAGTCACATACATTTATCCAGCACATATCACAGAGGAAGGCGCTGAAATAGAATACGAAACTGCTCTCGTTGTGAAAAAGAGAGATTATGCGTACGTCACCGCAGACCCAGTTACAGTATACTCTACCCAGACCGTCAAAGGTCAGAACGTTGCAACATCTGTTGACTCCGTGGCTGAAGTATATACTGTGACTAGTGGTGACAAGACCATAGTCGTTACTCCAACAGCAGCTGCACAAGACTCCGATGACGGGGTGCTAACAAGCACCGTGACAACTACTATTGATGGAAAAGTTCAGACATTACTCCAGCTGGTGTATACCTCTACTATTGTTCCCGACAGAACTGAGGTAATTACTTCAGGATATGTCTCTACAATTCAGCCTACAGTAAATACTGAAACCTCCAGCTCTTCCAGTAGCTCAAGCAGTTTGAGCAGCTCAACTACATCGAGTTCAGCGAAGGCTTCATCTGCACCTGTCTCGTCTGTGACCTCCAGCTCAACGGCTACTCCGTCATCATCGACCAGTCCTGCTCCTGCGACAAAGTCCTCAGTTAGCTCGACCTCTACCAGTGTTTCGAAGCCTGCAACTTCAGCAGCACCATCTCCAACAGCATCCAGCTCCGAAGATTACAGCAATTATACTGCTTATGAGACTGATGTCTTTGATGGAACATGCTTTGTTTACTACGCTGAAGACGATCTAACATCTTACTACTCGGACGAGCAACCCTACACTACCATCACCCTTACTTCAACTGTGGCCACTGTGACTATTACCAAGTCGTGAGTCCGGCACATTTCTGTCGTGACCGTTTATTTGTCTTAGATAGCGGGACTTTTTCTATAATATATGTAAGTTTGTTCGATAAGCCGTAGTGATACCATAGCGTTACAAAAAAACGCGACGCGGTACGGTGCTCTTTTTTAAAGCCTGAAAAAATAAACATTAGAAACGTAGTCCGTGAAGACGGCATCTTCCTTCTCTAAAAGAGCACTGCCATCGTATTTCTCTGTTCAACCACATTCCGAGTGAAGCGCTGATAGTCTCAAGTCCGCACAAACACCCATATCTAAGGTGGAAATAAAAACGTACCTAATAAAACCATTCTGACGGACCCGATTGTATTACAATGGAGAATTCAGATTCTCCGGTGACGTTGCTAAGATTACGTACCAACAGCTCAGGCCTCATATCCAACTATGATGACTTGGATCTTGAGTATGAGAAGTTCAATGGGTCAGTGACTGACTTTGCGGATGTTCCAGAAAACGAAAAGGTATCCAGCTCCAAATCACTGGAGTCTCTCGTTGGTGACACAACAGCAGAAAGTGAGAACGAATCTACACTTGGTGATCATGTTTTGTCTGTATCAAAGACACGCGCGCGACCTGAATTAGTGTTGGAGGAAGACCCTGCAAAATACGAGAAGTTCAGAAGAGTATCGTCACACTTCACAGTAACCAAATCGCCTACATTAGAGGTTGACAGAGTTGTGGCAATGAGCCGACAGCTGGACAAGTTGGACATTAAAGTCCACAAGATTAGCAGAGAAATTGAGTTTCTTGATGAGATAATCCCTTCGGCTGCTTCTGCATCCCTAGAGCCTTCGGTCGAAATCCAAAAGCTAAATTACGCAAGAAACAAGCTGAAGGAGAAAAGTGAGTCACTTAAAAAGGAACAGTATGAGCTGAGTATCAAGCTCTACAGCACTTCAAGAAAGGTCTACGGTACAAATGGGGCTGACAAAGCCCAATACTGGATCCGTGGTGTTAGCAGCTAAATGGCTGGTGGTATGTTAACTTTGAAAACATTTTATATCGCTCTTAAATCTACTTCTTAAAATCTATGGCTAATCAAATCCAGGTGCAAGACCGACTCAACACGTGGAGTGGTCCTGTGCGTTAATGACTGCCCCCTTCCAGCTATAAGGTCTAGCCATATCGACATGGCGTTTGTGTCCAAGTTCATCGAAAGAGTGGCAGCCGTATTTCTTGGCGTACGGCGGGGTGTATAAGTGCAGGCTGATAGCTGGCTCATTAGACATGTTCGATATGCGATGTAGTCCAACTGAGTCACTGATGTGAGTGACATCGTCTGTATGTAAGACTTTTCTGCTGAAGGGAACCATTTTGCGTTCCAAATGTTCATCGTCCGGCTCTTGGAACAGTTCTTCGATAAGTTCTCCTTTAAGTATCTTCATAACACAGTGAGCACGAGCATGGTCGTGGATCGATGAACCCTTGCCTGGGTTCCAAACTAAAAGTAATAAGTTAGCATTTACGCCAAAATCATCAACTCCGTTCCTGGTGTACGTTCTACTAGCATCGGTGAATGCAAATTGAGCCCAGTCAGACTCTTTGGATGCGTACAGAGACATCAAGCTTCGTAAAAGTGCATGGTCTATTTCATCCGTTTTCAAGGGCTTGTTAACAGCTAATATCTCGGAGAAACTGTCCAACAGCTCTTTGAAAGAGAGATCGTTCGTCTTCCATGGCTGTGCAGTTCGAATCTTCTTATCAGAAGCTGTGGCACCACCACAGATTGTCAAGTCTGCTATGGTAGCCATACAGGTCACTCAGAAATATCGGCTCTGCGGGTAAGGTCTTCTGGGATTAGCTAAAACATGCAGTGTGTTATACCTTCGGTATAACCTTTCTTGCCCACGGTCTGTTTGCCTTGGAGCGCAACAGTCTAGCTGGTATGTTTAATAACTCATAAATGTTTCTTTCTGGCAATAAAATGTAGGACAAAAAGCAGATTCCATTACATAAAGACACGTGATACAGTTTGGGAGCGTGATGTAGCGCACGTGATGTATATATGCTGGCGACGGGAGCCAAAAAATTTTCCATTTAGGAGGAGCATAGAAAGAGAAGCCAACAACACAGTCTTCTAATCTGCCAGGCGGTGAGGGCAGCTCAGCTTCAAAAGATGATGGAAGTGTGATACGCAACTAGAGGTTACTGGAAAGCTTGGGTCAATCAAGGTAAGTGTTGTTCTTTGAGGATTATTTTAGACGCAGTTCTCTCGGTGATGATATTTGATTTATTAGTGCTTGAATTATAAGTGTGAGCGCATATTATAGACTACAACGGTATCTGAGGTTAAGAGACTTGTTTATCACGGCTCGAATTGACTATAGAGGTTTTTACTGACATGAGATAGTGCTAGAGTTTATTGGGCGATGTCTTCAGGAAGAAAGAAGACCAAAAGGGATATTCTCTACAAACCTTTACCTGTGGACATAATCAATCTACCTGAACCGATTCTATACAACCCGCTAACATGGGTAGTATTTGCAGGTTCTTTTATATATGTTATGTTACGCATGAAGAAAACGTCTCCGGTGGTTGTAAGCTTTGAAGACAATATATTCAAAGTTGAGGATATGTTGGATATGGAGAGGCTCTGGAATTCTGGTTTTTTCGGTAAAGGAGTGTTTTCTAGGTCGGAGCCTACCTGGCTGAAGAGAAACAGCGAACGCATTTTGAACACTGGTGATTTGAAAATCACAAATGAGGATGTTGTCAAATATCGAAGAAAGCTTCGATCTCAATTCAAAAGTGAAAGAAGACAACTTGATGAATTAGAAAACCAATACAAGCTGGAAAACAACATAGAGGAGCTTGAAAAGGTTGTGCTGATGAGACAGGGGCTTATGGAGAAGCGGAAGCTTGCGAGTCAAGCAAAGCCGTCGGTTGAGGACGTCAATGAAGGACGAGATCTCAAACTCCGTCCAGAAGATACAGAACTAATCATCGACAGCCATAGCATTAGAAACGTGGAGTATCTCCAGCTCATGCCCGTTGAGGCACTGTTTCTGTCGATTATTGAGGCTATCCGGGTTAAGCAGACAGGGCAGGAAGACTTTCACTCAAGCGTAAGCCTGTTCAAAGCTCTGGTCGCACAACATGGGAGTCCCCAACCAAAAAATGTGTTCATTATATTATTTCTGGTTTATTATCACTATAAATCACTAGGATGGTGTGTGAGATCAGGCTTTAAGTTTTCGTCTGATTTCGTTCTATATGAGCGAGGGCCTCCGTTCCATCATTCACAGTTTGCTGTCACAATACTAACAGACTCGGATGCAAAAAAAGACTGGTGCCACTATGGATCTGTGAACAGAGTCGTTGCAACGGTGAAGAAGTCAATGATCTTGGCATTTGTAACAGTGCCAGACAAAACCCTGTTCGACGAATGTTGGAGAAAGCTTTCTCACAAATCTCCGGACACCTTGTTCGATATGCTTAAGCAATACCGTATCGATGAATATGTATATAGGCGCTGGTCACCTAGTAGAACTAGGGACTGATTTTAATGAATGATCGCTGTTATGACTTTAAACAAGACCCTTCCAGGCCTTTTCGACCCACTTACAGTCTCTAATCTCTCCCTCAAACCCATCCAGCTCGTCTTGTTCCACCTTGGCTATGCATACGTAGTTCTTATTATCAGGTAAAATGCACTTTATTTGAGAGTCTCCAAATGGACAAGGACACTCTACAGATGAACTCACACAAGCAAAGGTCTCAGGGCAAAGGTAGTCGTTGCAATCAGAATTAAGTTGCTTGTTCTGATAATCGAACTGGCTTGCCGGCTCTTGATGTTGCTGTTTATGGCCAAAGAAATTCTGGAAGAAATCAGCACGACAAACTGGCAAGGATATTAATAGTAGATGCAGCCTCGACATTTCTATCACAGGTGACTGTTCCTAGAGCTCTTTCAGAAAACACAAGTACCCGTGGCTTTGTGCCACAAATGCAAAGTAGTCACTTCCACGTCATTAGATCTTCAAAATATTTATCTGTTTTTCGTTATTTCAAGGCGGTGTCATTTTTTGTCCACTGATCATTATACCATCTTAATCCTCCTTCTTTCCATCAGGCTTCAAACGGTCTAGTTCGATCTGCTCAGTCGGAAGTTGTTTTCGTTCACTATCTTCGAGGACCAGCTCTTTCAGCTTTGCTTTAGCGACAGTCCGAGTCTCGTCCGCCATTGCTTTCACGACACTTAAAATTGGGCCTAGCATCTTCGTCTGGTAAGCTAAGTAGACACCAGTAAGAACAATGATTGCAAGAATAAACATGAACGGATTTCTCAAAACAGCCATAAATTCGTTCCATCCTAGTATCACCACAAGAGCGTACATGAACAAAGGAATGGATGTGGTGTTAGATATAATTGATCTCTTTGCCTCAACATACAACACCTCCATTTCTCTCTTAACCCTGTGAGATACTTGATTTTGCTGTCTATTGGTAAGAAGATGGCTGAAATTATGTAAATCAGAAGTTTCACCTTCTTCTTCGTCGTCTAAGTCTCTATCCTGAGTGATGTCTACATCAGGTATGATTTCTTCCTTTGTACTAGAGATAACAGCATTGGATAGAACAGGTAATAATCTCAAGGCAGACTCACGGGCTTCGTTATACTTTAGATCAACTTCACTTGCATTCTTCCACAGTTTTGGAAGTCCGTTTTCATCATATCTGAAGTTATTCTCAAACTCATTTCTAAGTATTCTTGTAACCTCATCCTCTGTAACAAAATCATGAATAATCTCTCTGAACTTAATCCAATGGCGCCTGTGAATGTCATTGTACATCAAAGTATCATCACCCTCTGGCAATCCAATGAAAAAATCATGCCCCCTATCAGTAGTCTCATATGGACTTAGTAAGGTATGAGTGATGGATTTGAATTCTTTCAGTATAATGTCCCACATGTCCTGTGATGGGGCGTAGAGAACGTCGTGAACCTTCTCCCTGAACGCAGTCTGAAACTTTTTGGTTAGCTTGTTCGTTAATGACTGTCTCTCCTTCAACTTTAGTTCCTCAGTCGCATCCTCCAAAGACTGATCTAAACTTTCCGATTCCTTTTTAAATGTAAAGTTTTCATCTATCTGGTAGACAATTATGTCTTGAGCAAACTTCTCTTTTATAGAATCTTTGACGACGTTCACTATATCATGGAATTTGGCATCTTTCTTGGATCTTTTCTGTGATACCACTGAAAGAAAAAACTCTGAAATACCGCTTTTAACTAAACGACCCAAACACAAAGATAGTACCTCCAATATTCTGGTATCAAGTTTATTGAGCAGTGTTTTTTTCCTTTCCAGATAGACTGATGAATTGTATCGTGATGCATCAGTGTCATATGAATCCAGAGCTTTGTTCCTCAATTGCTTCAGTTTCGAAGAGATCTCCTCAGGAGATTCTATGCTAGTGAAATCTATTTTTGAAAATTCACCTTCAAACTGCTCCAAGGCTTGCTCCGAAATCTCGTCACAACGAAATCTTGCTACCAGAATCTGCTGTGTCGGCAAATCAAGATCCTTGTTAAGATCGATCTGTTTCCATACTTGATCAGAATAGAGTGCCCACGCATCAATTGGAATGGAACGATGGTAAGCTGGGATAAAAATCTCACCCTTGGTGGAGAACTTGTCACCCAGTAGCTTAATATCATCCTCAAACTTGTCGGGTTGGAAATGTTTGTGAGCAATCGAAAAGAACCGCAAGTCAAAAAAGTCAGTAATTTCCAATGAATCGCAGTCCTCTGGTTTGCTCAGCCCGGTCCATATTTTATCGAGATCTGACTTTAGACTAGTGGAAAGGTTTTCCAATGGTGTCATTCCTGTGAAATCCCTAATCACAAAAAGCAGCAAGCATTTTTGCCTGTTGGAATGAAAAAGTGATAAGTTCACCTCAAACACAGTCTTCAACAGTTCCATATTAGCACCTTGGTATAACCCCACCTGATGCTCCCACACATTAATAATCAGCACCTCGGAAGTAGCCAGAGCAAACAGAGCAGACTTTCTCTCAAAATCCTTGTCATCTGCCCGTTCTCTTCCATCAACACCTTCGACATCCAAGACAAATATGTTGCTGCTGTTTTCTGTTTGACCCAGGTTTGATGATGCTACATAAGATGCATGTGACATCCAGATACCTTTAGTCGTCTGTTGTCGTTTAGAATCATCCATAACTTGGAACTGTGTTCCAAACAGCTTGTTAAGCAAAGTCGACTTTCCCGTGGACTGGGAACCAAAAACAGACACAATATGGTAATTAAGGCCATTCTCCTGAACAGTTGTCTGAAACTGCCCTATGTATTGAAGCAAGTTGCTATTGAACTCTTTGTTTTCATCAATCAGATGAAGAGAAGAAGCAGAATCCTCACTTCCCCCGTCTTTAGCGTTATCGAAATGAGACATTGAAACCCTTTGATACTATCAGACTATGTGGAATCTGGCCGCTATACACGTCTTGCACGGAATCTCTATAACAATGACATAAAAAGAGATTGTTGGTTCTTTTCTTTGATTTGTTTATTGTCTTGTTTTTTTGCACTTTGCAGTTGATCCGATAACACTGCCCAGAAACTTACCCCGGATTCTAAGGACTAGCGCTTGTATCGCATAGATGACAAAAAGCGTGAACTGAGCAGAGATCTGGGTAGTTGCGGTCATATAATAAGTGCAGCCTATACTACAGGTGAAGTCTCATCATTATTGTATGCGGATTTGAGGTTTGGCGCCTTTTGAAGAAGAAAACGGAGGGTTTCTGTTCAGAATGAGTTCAGATGTCTGCACCATAGCTACTCTTCCAAAAGAGCTTCTGGATAAGGTTCTGTCATATTTAGAAGCCAGTGATTATCTCTCATTTCTGCTGACCTGTAAGCAGATCTACACAAAGTGTCAGTTGACGCTGTTCCGCCTTAAACCTTTAAGGCTTCAATATATAGGAGGACGCCACACTCTATCTTATAAAAGTTCGGAGACAACAAGGATATTTCTGGACTACCTGGATAGGAACCCAAAGGTATATGCTGAGATCAAGATTATGCAATTAAAGAACGACATTTCCATCAGAAGCTTCAGCAAGGGAAACTGGTCTGAGTCCTCTGGAGTGCACTTGATTAATGGCTTCAGCCGATTTCGAGATCCGGCGATTACAGACCGATTATTAAAGTCTCTTCGCTCCTTTGAAAATCTAAAGTTCTTGAAAGTTGATGTCAGTGATCTTGTATTTCTGAAGTGCCTCTTAGAAAGTCTTCCTGTTCAATTGAAAGGGCTTTCTATTGATATCAATGCTAAAAATCCACACTTTGACAAAAAAGAAGCAGCTATTCCTGACATCAAAGCGCATTCTTTGAAAAGCTTGGTACTACGCTCAAGCTGTAAGAAACCTATCATATACGGCCAGCTGAGAGCTCGTCACATATTAGGAATGTCTAGGGATGTCCTTTCCCAGGAAAGACTGGTCTCACAAGCTATCAGAGAAAAGTTTGACAGCACTGAAAGCATCAAAAAGCAGCCAAATCTTCGGTATCTGGGGCTCATTATTGGCACATTAATCACAATCAACTCTCAAACAATTAGCACTTTGGACTTTAGAGGGTTGGACGCAAACATGGTGTTCATTAACCCCAGCTGTCTCTGCCATATGCCAAGTCTTCGAGCGATCAAGCTCTGCAATCTTTCGATTCCACGCTTGGACTGGTGGCTCCCACGACTCGAGATTTCAAACCTTAACAGACGTCACATTGTCCATGCTGATCCTCCCTTGAGACTGCCACCAATAGTCGTGATATTCAGCAAGCTGTTCCAAGATCGAGCAGCAGACGGTAATATCGAGAGTTGCAGAGCAAGATTTTTCGGCGACCCGCAAAACCAGTGGTTTAGCATGCAGGGTGATGCTGTGGACTTCTGGAGTAAGTACTACTACCGTAGTTGACGCTCGTCTCTCACGTTCTGTCTAGAACCCGTCTTAGAATTACAGCTCTTAGTTCTAAATGCACAGCCTTAAAATCTTGACGATTTTAAAACATTGTATGGGTAAAGGAAAGAAAGAGCAAAGAGGTGGTTAGTTTATTTAAGTGGCGGCGTTTAGTATTGAACGTATTTGGGTCCGACTTGTGATAATAGGCGTTAGACATGAGTGGTAATGTCTTGCAAGGGAAGTTAGATAAGTCGCTTAAGCGCTTTAAGGAACGGTAAGTTGAGGTTAGTCAATAAAGTATAAACCACAAGAATCAAGCCACTAATCTAATTAAGCATTCACAATGGCTCCTACTATGAAGCACAGCAAACCATTAGGGCTATAATCAATAGATATGTTAATACAAAGATGTATGAGGCGGCAATTGAGCTTTTGTTTCAGAGTTCGATGATCCTGATTGAATACAAAAGGTTTGATGAGGCCGCAGATTTGGTGATTTATTTAGTTGAGGTCTTTGAGCTTGAGGATAAGCCTGTTGATGAGTTTAAGAAGAAAGACTTAGGGAAGCTGATTGATCTTACTAATTCATTTCCGGATGGAGATCCGAATGTATTGAGCTTGTCTAAAGATATCTCTAAGTTCTCATCTAAAAAGACTGAAAATGAGCTTGGCTTTCCATCACTGAACTTTACTTTGGGTGAGAAGCTTTTTTATGGGGCGACTGCCGATTCGGTTTCTTCCAGTGAGCACTTTTTGATCATTTCGGGAGACAACGAGAATAGCGTGAAGCTTCTTGTTGATTTGGAGTTTGGAGCGTATCTGAAAGATGCAGAAGCTGAGAACTTTGGGCTATACGTGGCTCGGATAGTGATTCCTTACCTTATTTTAGGAAACATCAAGTTTGCTCACAAATCCCTGGATGATATGGTGAAAAGGCTACAAGGGTCGGAAAGGTGTTCCAATTTCCAGTATGTTAAGTCTGACAATGTTGAGATATTTGAATTGAATTCGGGCTCTCAGGTGAGTCCATGTTGCATGCTAGTAAACTTCCTCGGTCTTGCCATTGAAATTGTCGAACGCTCCAGTCCAGAAAATGCAGAAAACTTCAAGATCCTTGTTGGCCGTTATCGACAAGTATTGGAATCATACGAACTGATCCCAAAGGTCAATTATCTAGGAGAGTACTACTTCAATGTCTCTGTCGCACAGAAGCAGCCCAATATGCTGAAGGAAATGATGAGTGGTCTTTTAGGAAGTGGAAGGACATAAACGAGGGCTTGTTTGAATACTGTGCCAATACATACACAACTGAATTAGTCCAGTCAATAGTCATCATTTTCAGGTTGAGCGTCCAGCAATACATTAGAATGTTCATCAAATTTGATACGAGAACAGTCTTTGGCAATTCTGGAATCATTCAATGCTTCCAAGAGCTCCGGCCTCTGTGATCTATGAAGCTCGTGCTTTGCTTCTTCGTAGGTACACCATTTCCGGTCTCTTCGATCTTTCTCAGGCCAATCTTCAGCCAGTTCGCTTATCTGCATCTCATATAAATGATATTGCGCTCTCGGGATTTTCGAACTGTCAGTCATTAGATCAACACCTTTAAAGGCCTTATCTACAGCCTTGTCTTTCATGAACCTGTGATCCTCGATAACAGGAAGCTTTCCTATGATCTTTCCAGTAGCTCCACCTTCTTCCCATGTTTCCCTCTTTGCTGTTAATTTGAAATCTTCAATCTCGTCAATCTCAATTCCTCCCTTTGGAATCACCCATAGTCCTTTGTGTTTAGCCGAGGATATCATCAGCACCTTCGTGTGGTCACCATTAAGTACAATACATCCGGAAACTAGTCTGGCATATGTATCCTTGTTGTAAACTTGAGATTCTCTGCCCTCTCGGGCGTGCGTAGTCTTTTCGAATCCTCCTTCACTGTCTACATGTGCATCTTGGTTGCAATCTTTCAGATCCACAAAGTGTTTGTCCTTTTTGTTTTCACTAGAAGGAGCATCTGACGCCATTGCGCTAACCCTTGTATCTTACGTGATGATGGCAGCAAGTGATGTGCACTCACGCGATTGCGATATCCGTTCAAAACACCCACCCCACATATCGTGCTATCGTTCCAAATTGTCATGTTATCAAAACGGTTGCTCAGAAATGACATTTTACACGTGATATGCATCATGTGATCAGATATAAGTCACTAATGTCTGAGAATTTTACTACCTTCCCAAAATAGTAATTATGGGACTGCTAATTTTACAGCTAGGTGAGATGTACCTCCTCTTTGGATCTACAGTATATGTCAAAAGCCAACATCTTATAAGTCAACTTAGATAGTTACTATTAGAAGCATATGTGCCAACTATTTTGTGTAGTACATTGGTAGAAATGAGGTTGAAATTTTGAAGCAAAGAATTATCTCAAACGACGAGCTTCTCTCTCAGACTCCATCAAACATAGAATGTCGTTTTCTCTGACAGGACCCTATAGTATAGCAAGATAGATGTTAGTAGATGATTCGCTTACACACAGTGAACTTGATGTAGACATACCTTAACGTTTCTGACAATTGTTCTGGAGGTATCGTCGAGGAACTCAACTCTGACTTGGGTGACACCACCTCTTGAACCGGTTCTTCCAAGAACCTTAATGACCTTAGCTAATGTAACGGGAGTTTTTGAATCCTAGAGAGTGAAACAGATCTGTTAGTATTGATGTCTTAATGCATCAAAAACTTGATGATGACTTCAATAAGGTATTAGGTCGCTCAGGCGAGTTGGTGATGCTTCTGAAGTAGTTCAAAAGGCACAACCCAAATCTGGTGCGCTTCTAATGAAAAGAAGCGCGACTAACTCAGAACCTTGGGTCCTCACTTCATGCCAACGCTCTTCTGAAATCATAGAAGGACTTTGCTGATTGTAACAGTTTGCATGAAACCCACCTAAATCAAGTTGTAGTCATCAAATAAGCGGTGCTATACATACCATTCTGGGCTAACGTGATCTATTTTAACCTATTCTGGCTGATAAATACTGCGGTCTCAAGATTGTTGTAGTACCTTTAATTCAACTTCAGCTTTTCAGATCCTCCAAAGTGAAAATTTTTTGGAGATGAAAAAGTATCAGTGAGTGTGCAAAACGTAATTTATTGAGCCGGGTAAGTTGTATCAAGTATCGACGCGACGATAGTCGTTTTAGAAAAAGAGTACTGGGTGCTCGTTTATAACTCTCCTGTTACAGATCATATGACAGATGTTTCTTTGTGAAAGATCGGATAGTCAATTTAGGAAGCACTCAATGGCTTCTGTTGCAAAGCGAATTGTTGTATTTGGGGGAAATGGATTTCTAGGTAGGTATTCTTCATCAATTGTTCATGTGAGTATACTAACTTCGATAAAATAGGAAGACGAATATGCCAAGCGGGACTCAACAAGGGATACGAAGTGACTTCTTTGAGCACCTCTGGATCTAGGCCAAAGTCGCTGGAGCTTGGCGACCGTGACTGGGTTGATAAAGTGAAATGGGTCAAGGGAGATATCTTCAAGCCTGAGACGTATAAGGAGTACTTGAAGAATGCTAATGCAGTTGTTCATTCTATGGGGATCTTGTTGGAGAATCAAAATTACAAAAAAGTAGTCAACTCAAATGACGATCTGTTCAATGAGATACAGTCCTTCTTTCAGACTGCAAATCCGATGAAGAGGAATGTATTCAACACATATGAGAAGATGAACACCGAGAGCGCTCTTGTATTAGGTGAAACATTGATAGAGGTGAATAAAAGCAAGCCTGCATTTGTGTACATATCTGCAGATCGTGGCTTTCCAGGTATTCCATCTGGCTATATTGACTCTAAGAGAAAAGCTGAGTACGAATTGTATCAATTACAGCCGGATATTCGACCAATTCTGATGCGACCTGGGTTCATGTATGATTCTAAATCCAGCACGCAGAATCTACGTTCATTATTCAAGACAGGACTACAGTTATTAAATGCAGCTAACACCACGGTTTTGGGAAACACCCTTGATGGCATAGTGCGGCCTCCGGTCTCAACGCAGACTGTTGCTCGTTATTGTATTGATCGAATTGAAGACCCATCTTTCCACGGCCCTGTTCTTCTTGATGAAATGATCCGCAGCGAGAAAAAGAATGGCCAGCAATTGACCTAAAGCACACGCTGCAGCCATCGAGCTGGACGCGCTGGATTATACTTATTATATAACATCATGTTGTGTGCTCTCCGGAAGTTAGTATAGGCAATAAATTAAAGCACTAAATTAATTTTTTGACAAGACAGTACTTAGCAAAGTGCAGGTCCAGGAAAGCAAAGTATTTAGGCTTCTGTACCACGGCCAGGTCCTGAAGCATTGGCTCAGCACCCGAACCACATAGCCCCACAGCGGTTGGTACAATGTCGGCGGATCCATTAGTGTTTGGCCGCAGGGATCGGAGGAATAATCGATATCGCTCCCTAGAGGAGGTAGACCCTCTATCTGAAGGAGATATCGATTACACTGTTGACTCGGCAGCAGAAGATACTCCGGAGCCCTACATTTCAAAGCCTGCTTCGATTATTTCTCTTCCCTCACCCAATGGTGTGTTTAGCACTCCAATTAGTAGGCCCAGGGCTGGAAGGGCTGTATCGTTTAACGGAGCAGACAGCGAGATCCATCTAGATGGCAGCAGCAGGAGGTTTGTAGGGTCTGCTGGCGACCATGTTTACAGGAGCTCGATTAGCATTAATAATCCGTCGCATCTGGATCGACGACTGAGCTCCTTGCTGAGCTTGAACGAACTGAACCGGCGAGTTGATTCTTTACGTGATATGCGTCCCTTAAGGTTGATAGGGTCGGCCAAAAGACTGTGTGACTGGAGGAAATATTACGTTACTGACAGCGAGATCAGAAAGGCTAGAAAGAAAGGCGTTGCGTCGTACTACGAGAAGCAAAACCTGTTATTGGAAAGGTATTCCGATGTGGATAAGCTTTTGGATTCCGGTATACACATGTCGATGCTGGAAAGATATGACTCGGCCTTTCAAGATAGAGAGGCAGAAGACGAGAGAAACAGACTGATGAAAAAACCGCCCGCCAATGTTGACTTGGAAGGTGGAAGAGCATTGGGATACGATATAGACGAGAACGAGACAATAGTGGACTTAGCAATAAAAGTCAACTTTGCAGTGAATGTTCTTCTTTTGGTTGCAAAGGCGTTTGTTGTCTACAGCACAAGATCCATGTCGATCATCGCTTCTCTTGTGGACTCTGTGCTGGATTTTATATCTACGCTGGTGATCTTCTACTCTAACAAGTATGCGTCTTCAAATTCAGACGATTTTCCGATAGGACGCAGAAGACTAGAACCATTGGGAGTGCTGGTGTTTTCTGTCATCATTGTCATCTCCTTTCTACAAGTACTTGAGGGCTCGCTCAATCAACTGTTTTCAGGAGATCACGCTCTAGCATCGCTTAGCTCCACGTCCGTTCTGGTAATGGGATTGACAATTCTCGCTAAAGTTGCATGCTTCATATGGTGCAAAAACGTATCCAATTCTTCTGTCCAGGCACTGGCAGAAGACGCTAAGACCGACGTCGTGTTCAACTTTTTCTCCATAATATTCCCTTTGACAGGCCTCTTGTTGTCCTGGTGGTGGATCGACTCTATTGGAGCCATCGTTCTCTCCGCATATGTTATTTTACAATGGTGTGCTATTGCTTTAGAACACATCAGCAACTTGACAGGCTCCAATGCCTCCCAGGAAGATTACCAGGAGATCCTGTACCTCATCTCTCGGTTCAGTGACAATATCAAGGGCATCAAGAACTTTCGGACATATCACGTTGGAGACCTGATCAATGTAGAGGTTGATATCATAATTGTGAATCTTTCTCTTCAGCTACGGGACTGCCACGATCTCGGAGAGTCCCTCCAATACGCCATCGAGACACTGCCCTTTGTGGAGCGCTGCTTTGTGCATCTGGACTACCAAGAACGCAACTACCTGGGCCATTTGCGGTAGCGTTCAGCAGAGGTGGAGCCCAGACGTAGGTAGAGCTTACTATGTAGAGCACGCACCCGTGCACCATGATAATTATTTGTGAATCGGATTTTCAACAGGACTATCTGGAGCCCAAGTCGATGGCAGGGAAACGCCAAGGGCGACATCGTTAGTTTCCGTTCACCGCACTGCTGACCTATTGAAACCGGCTCATTGGCGCGTGTAAGAAGGCAGAAGGGAGAAAGGACCCGGCAAAATGTCGACGCCCGCGAGAAGAAGATTGATGCGTGATTTCAAACGGATCCAGCAGGACTCTGCTGGAGGCGTTTCTGCGTCGCCGCTGGCAGACAACGTGATGATCTGGAACGGAATAATCATCGGCCCCCAGGACACTCCATTTGAGGACGGTACATTCCGCCTCAAGCTGACGTTTGACGAGCAATACCCTAACAAGCCTCCGCAGGTGAAGTTCACGTCGGAGATGTTTCATCCCAACGTCTACGCTTCGGGAGAGCTTTGCCTGGATATTCTCCAAAACAGATGGTCGCCTACGTACGATGTTGCGTCGATCCTCACTTCGATCCAGTCGCTGTTGAACGACCCGAATATCAATTCTCCTGCCAATGTGGAAGCAGCTAACCTGTACAAGGACCACCGGAGCCAGTATATCAAGAGAGTTCGTCAGACAGTGGAGAAGAGCTGGTCAGAGGATATGCTGGAGGTTGGTGAAGGAGACGAGGAAGACGAGGACGAGGAAGATGAGGAGGATGAAGAGGACGGTGATAATGGCACTAATTGATTACCCATGTGTTTACGCTTATAGTCGAGTGTTAGATAGTTTTCAGGAGTTCTATTTGTATGCATAAATGCATATCTGTGTTTGTGATCATCGTAGCCACAGGAAGTACCAGTGTTTACTTTTGGATGCCTCTCCGTGTGTTTGCGGATTGGTCATCGACTCTGCTAGTCTTTGACTGAGAGCCTCTGTTAGTTGATCCTGTTGAGGTGTATTCTGTATCTCTGTGTATGGTAGCTCCGGTACCTTTCCGGTCACGTTGACTTTTCTATCCTTTTTGAAGTTGAGAATAGTGAGGATGATCACCGTGGTGACTAGAACCCTGTTGATAGGGTTCATGCGTCTATCTTGGCGGTACTGCTCTATACGTTTGAGGCCAAAGGACCGAGGGTCCAGATGTGGCAGTTTCTTGACCGGTGTATGTCTCGACGGCGAAACAGTTTTGAGTATCGACGGAGCTTTGAACGGCAAATCAGGAGGAGTGGGTATGTGTTCCGTGCTCTCAGAGGGAGTCTCAACCTGTGAGGCCACCTCTGAGATCAACTGGCCAAGCCTGTCGGAGTCTGGGCCGGCCTCAGCTGGCTTGCTGGGTGATTCTTTCTGCGCAGCTGGAATACTTTGCGGCTGCACATCACCAACAGGGGACTGGTAATCGGCGAGAACAGGAAAACCTTCTCGAGGTCCGTATGACCCATAACATAACCAGTAGCTGAACCGCTTCATGTCCTTGTTGACCGGGCGCCACTTCTTAGCAAACGTATCTTTTATCTCCTCGTTGATGAAATGTTGCTTATGGTACGGCAGCTCCAAGTAGAGGTGTGGGTTTTGATAGATTGGAGTGGGATCGAAGCTGGAAAAGTCAAAATCGTCCTCGCCAGAGTCTCCCCCGGGAGCAAAGACGGCAAAAATGTCTTTCAACGACGCCAAAGCGAGTTTGTTCCTCTGCTTCCGCACGTTACGTTCATCCTTCAGCCTCTGGCGAAGCAGATCTGCTGTTGGCCTCACCTCCGACGAAGAGGAGCCTTTTATGTCGGGCGCTCGCTTATTGGTGCTTAAAAATCGCCCCATCGTCCTCTTCCAGGGAAAAGCAGCTGCACTCCTCATCTCAACACAAACAGCAGCGATGTCACTGCCTACTTGAAGAAGAACTGCCCGTCAAGTGTGACTGGATCACAGAAAACAGCTCTAATTTTCTTGCTATATATTTTTGGTGCACCGATTCCTCACTCAGTTCCTGAACGGCCTGACCCTCATGCGAGTCTGCGCTTCGCACCGGCAGAGCTCAAGCGCCAGCACCAGACTTCTCAGCCGCTACTGCCTGAATGTCCCGCCTCAGCCCGGTTCTGGGCTCTAGCATACACATGTAGCCTCTTCAGCTGATCTAACACACGTGACATGGTTGGTCGTTCACTAACCGGTTTTACTGAAGCATCGAAAGCCTTGAATAATTCAGGCTGAAGAATATGTATGTACATGTCTCCCAACTGGCTGGTCAAGGCTACAACCACAGGGCCATCATCTATCAGACCGGACGCGCGAACTTGCTTGAAACATAATGGCTGAAGAGCAGACATCGTCCACTACAGGATTTCTCACAGACATCACCCATTCCCCGGTGGTGGTGAAGCTGACCAATGGCCTCGAATACCACGGACTATTGACGTCGATCGATGGATATATGAATGTTGTTTTGGAAGGGTGTAAAGAACAGGTGGAGGGAACTGACGTGCACGGATACTCCGAAGTGTTCCTGCGGGGCAATAATGTGCTGTATATTGCGCAAGACTGATGCTATTAACTTTTAATGCTATATAATTACAGATTAACTATGTCTATTCAGGGATCGATTGGTAGTGATTGTTCAGTATCATCGCCGGCTTTTCTATGCGACCTTTTTCTCTTTTTGCGAGGTCCGGAAGTCGCTGTAGAAGGCTCTTGCTTTTCCTTCTTCCGCTTGATACTAAGAGGGTTAGGACCTTTTGGTCCTTTACGCACTTTCGGAGTTTTTGATGGTGATTCTTCGGTGCTCTCGCCGCCAGCTCCACCTTCAGCTTCAGGCAACGCTCTGCCAGCAAACTGTGCATCGTTTAGTCCCGCCGTAAGCTTTGATTTCTCAATTCTATCAACTTCCTTTTGAGAAACGTGAGAAAGAGGCTCCATGATCATTACCGAACGATTCATGTATATGAGAGGTACCCCCGGTATACGACGTAGATACCGGCGCAGTGGCTCGCTGAGCGTTACCACTAAGTACCTGTGTTTGTTGCGATCGTCGATCGCAGCTATAGACTTGATGCACTCTTCTGAAGAAAGTGTTTCTCTATGATTACAACGTCTTTTCTCCATCATCTTAGCGATCTCTATCGCCGGCTGGTTCCTGGTCTCGTACAGATGGTTGATGCAACACTGGGTGATCATCGGCTTGCAAGGAAGCTGGACCGTTCTTTCGATACCCTTAATCACGTCAAACTTTGTTTTCTCAGCATGCAGAACAGTTTCCGAATCCACAATACATTGGATAGGGCTTTTGAACTTAAATGCTGTCTTGTATATGTGCATCTGCTTTCTGTAGGACTTCGCTCTTTTTTGCTTCATCCTGTGTAGCTGTCTTCCGTCTGGCTGTGCCAAAGATACTAAACAGACGCCCCGGCTTCCCTCTGATACCAACCACAGCACGGTATTCTCTAGCGACTGAAAATTTTGAAATTTTCACCTGGTAAAAAAAGAGAGCCCCTGCACAAACGGGACACAAGACTGATAAAGAAATTTCAGTTGTAAACTGCCGAGAACGCAATGGGCATACAATACACCACAGGGGAACCTAATTGACAGACTGGCCAGAGAGAACCCGCTCCAAGACCTCTCAAACCAAATACTTGCGCCCCTTACGTCAGCGTGGGACTCATACAGGACCTTTCAGCCAACCGCAAATAGCCTGCGACAATGTCGGAATCACCCAAGACGCCAAAATCCAGCACAGGGCACTCCAGCGCCCAAACCAGCGAGGGCGCCACCAAGCCCCGCATCGCTGACATTGTCTACACGATGCAGTTTGCGTGGTTTAGTGGCCATTTGCTAACGCTTGTGTTCTCCTTGCTGTATCTACTGACGTTCCGTTCAAAGGGCACTGTTCATCACATATCCTACAAACTGGCGTATGTTTCAGTCATCGAGTCTTTTGGCATTATCATCCACCAGCTCTACAAGAGCCATGCCCTCAAAACCAGCGACATACGCTCCGTGATTCAAGATGACAACATCCAGTACATCTTCATCGCCATCATATTCCTACTCTTCCTTCCTCCTATCGCCTTGTCGTTGTTCCCTTTCATTCTCTTCTCCTTCTTCCACTCTCTCACCTACATGCGGTCTACTCTTCTGCCTGCGCTGTCTCTCAAGGGTTCAGCGACATTGTCCGATAAGATGGGCTTTTTTATCAAAAACTATAATGACAGCTCCATGCACTATGCTGCTAACTTCGAAATTGCAACATTGGGATACATCTTGGTGAAGGCTCTACTCTGGTACAAGGGCTACTGGATTGCGCTCGCGTCATATTTGACATTCATGAAGCTGAGATATGAGAAGTCGGTGTTCACACGGTCTAGTTTCAAGAGATTGGAGGTAAGAGTAGATGGCCTGCTCTCTCACCCATCTGTGTCCCCAACTGTGAAGAAGTACTGGATCCAACTGAAGACTGGTGTCAGAAAATATAGCAACAGCGTCAAGCTATCGAGCAACCAAGAAGAGGCTTCAAAAACGAGATAGTGCTGGCTCATTTGCCTTTTCTCTTGGCTTTATTTTCGTATTCTATCCATGGAACTTTGATAGCGTACCTGTCAACCAGCAGCTCTCTCACAAGCTTGAAATGCGGGCCTTGTACAGCGACTTCTGTTAGCTTGGGGTTCTGAACATTATTGGAAACAGTAGTAGAACCTGAACACTTGACTTTTAAAACACCGCTGAATTCATGGGGATCTATCAAGTACTTTTCCACTCCTATCACACGAGTGACCATCTTTCTTCCTATTCTCATCTCTTCGATGATTTTTATCTTTGGAGGCTGTCCAATGACGGGCTTCATTGCAGGATGGTCGTTTTGGTTGTCTATGACTTGGTAATATGTGGTGAAATTATGTTTGAGAATTAGCTCTGCAAACGTGGAACGGTCAATTGGTGTGAACCCTTTCAGTTTGAGAAACTTGCGTATATCGTCGTTCACACGAATGAGCTTTGGGTTCTTAGCGTCTGCCAGGTCCTCTTTCTTTATATACTCATTGGCTAGTTGTTTAATATGACTGGATTTTTGAAAAGAGTTCATCGACTCGATACCAAGAGAATTTAAAAACATCCCAGCTCCTGAATGAGGCTTGTAGAGTAGGACCACCTCAAGACGACCCTTTACCTCGTCATCTTGCTTGTGCGCGTTAGGTCGCGCCTTTTTCACGTCATATGGAACAAACTTCGCCACTCGTTCGTTGGAGCTATCAGCCACTTTCACTATAGTGAGCTTATCTCCTTTTCCTTTCACCGTCAAAAGCCCGTCTTTTTCCATGGCCTTGAGGAACTTGGCGGTTTTCTTCCAAGATGACTTCTTCATATTGAGCCAGTTCTTGTCAACAGGAGGAAGATTTTTCAAAACGTGGTTGGCCATGAAACTGGATGTGCTGATAGGAAGCTCAATCTGGTCGTTTTTGATGGAGTACAACAATGATCGCACGAAGAACTCATCAACGTCCTCTATAGACAGCTGCGAGACCTCTTCGGCCAGACCAGAATCGTGTGCGTATTGTCCGTCTGCTGCTGTCTCCTCTTGTGTATCGTCGGCGTCAGTACCGCCCTCCCTACTCTCTGTTTGTACAGCATCTGGGTTTGCTGATTCTTTCTTCAGCTTGTCCAGTAAATCTAGATCACCCTCAATTTCGTCACTTCTAGGGAGCACTGGCTTGGGTCTTATAAGCTGGCACATGGAGTCACCAAATATATGCATAATCGTGACTGCAACACCGGTTCTGCCAAACACCTTATCAATGCCATACAGATCCATAGAGCAACGCCCAACGGCTACTGCAACTTTAGGACTCTCTTTGTCAGCCACACAAACAATGGCGCCAACCTTCAACCTCTCACCAAACGGAGGAACGGTACCAGAAACCATCAGATTAGCACCATTCTCAAGCACCTCAATGACAGCCCCGTGAGTGTAAACAAACGGAACTAGCGATGGACATCTATGCAAAGTGAAGACTGATGGAATAAGCTCTTCTTTGTCTCCGTTGATGACTTTAAACCACACAGGTATATTATTAGTGTCATAATACGCTAGCCCATGTCCTCTATAGACAGTCTTCCATGTGCTCTGCTTCACTGACGAAGGAAGTATAAGCTTCGATATGTCTGGAGTCAAGGTCGACTGCGGTATTCCGTAACCTTCACATATCCAGGAAAACAGCTTCCTTCTTTCAGAAGATTTGATATTCGAGGAAACTCCTACTTCGAGGTCTTTCTTGAACATGGGAGGCCAAACAGACGTTAATATGTGTTTTATAAAGTATACAAGACATTCCTAAGAGGAGAGCTGTCATAACTTGTTAGCTATTTTATCTTTATTGAAAAATCACCAAAGCACAGCCCGACAGCCAGCCGGCAGTCTTTAGTAGCAACGCCGATAGACTGTCATCGCTCATTCGATGTAGCCAAGTTCTGATAAGAGCCCGCAAAGATGGTTCTCATGTCTTCCATTCCGGAAACATGCTGTTCATCAAGGCCTTTGAATTCGTTGCCGAACAATAACTTAAACTTGCCTGTTTCAACTCTATGATATACCAGACCACAGATCTCAAAGATCTTCAGCTTTGGCAGCAAACTTAACGACCGGTTGAGCTGTTCATTGATCAAGTGATCAAACAAGTATCCATTTGAGGCCATATTGGACTTGAAGAACCTGATATGGCTCTTGAAGCTCTGGTAAAACTTGTGAAAATTAAACTCGTTCTGAACCTGATCTAGTTCCTGGCCTATTATAAGTAGCGTTGAGACGCGCACCGACTCATTTGTGACACTTTCCGAGTCAAATTTGAAAGCATCTCGTTCCATTATTTTCAGACATATGTCACAGCTGCAGTTGTTGAGGTAGTTCAAGTGAGGAAAGAGGTACTGTACATCATCTAAAGTTGGCACGAGATCTCCAACCAGGTTCTCTGAAGGAGTGTCCACATTGATGCGAACATCACGCAAGGTCGACATGTTTCTCGACAGCGGAGTTCCAAAGATCATGAGCAGGTTGGATAGATTAAGGCCCTCGATTTTCAGGTTGAAGCTCAACTTGGAAAGACCAGAGAAGGAATCGGCAAGCTGAAGCAGCATCATGGATCTCAAATGGTTTTTCTCCTTGTCCGGTTGCGTCAAATAGTAGTTTATAGACAATTTGGCGATATTACGGCCCTTTGATTTGATGAGAGAACTCAAATGCTGAATAGAGCTGATCAAATTCAACACCTTCCCGTCATCCTCGATGTACAGTTCCAGGCTTGTTAGGTGCTCAAAATGGATATGCTTGGAAATTAGTGAGAGAATGACAGAGGTCGAGTGGTTGGTCAAAGGAATCGACAGCTTGCAAACATTATGAAGAACCAGTCCCAGCTTTCTCAGAATAGCAAAGAACCCAACAACGCGTCGATAACCTCTTTCATAGGACTCGTGTTCATCCACGTTAAAATGAAGCTCGGTCAGGTGCCGTATCTGGTGTGAGAATGTGGTTATTAGTCGAAATAGAACCATGTCCTCATTGCGGCCAAGCCTCCCAGCGAAATGTAGACGTCTTATCGAAGAACAGTCGACGAAGCTGATGATTCCTCCAGCCTTCTCAACTTCTGAACAAAAGTTGACATCTACAAACAGTGTTTCTAGACCAGGAGCCTCTATATGGGTCAGTGGCCGAACTTCGAAGGATGTTGGGAACTGAACGGTTTTGAGATTAGTAAACGTTGGTGCAGTTTCTCTCCAGGTCTTGAGATCAAAGCAGCTGCTATCCACAAGATCTTCCAGAAACAGCTGTTGAACAAGATCTGCATACACCAGTCCTGTTCTACTTGTGAGGCACAAGCTATTGAAAAAGCTCTTCACTGTTGACGGAGTGATCAACGTATAGCTGTCAGACACCAGCTGAACAGAGTCAATATTCTTTGGTGTGATATCACACGCTTCCAAGGGCAAGAACACTATTGTAGAGTACAGAAACGGAAGCACTGTGTTGCACATAAACTTGCAGGTCAGCGAGAGTTTGATTCTATCGTTTTGGTTCAATTGTTGTACAATTGCGATGTGAACATTATGAGGTAAACGGGTCAGGTTCGTCATGACATGTAAACAGATACAACTGTGTCAGCTAGAAACAAGAAACCAGGCCAAACGCAGATATTCTGATACAGGCATTGGGAGCTTTTGAACCCTCGAGCGAAGAGCAATAGTCGATTAATAACACGCAAGTGCACAATCCAGCGATAGGTAGTGCCTTAATGGGGATCTCAAGTGCTTGGATTCCCTCTATGGAAAGAAGAGCTGCTGCTTATGTGTTGGCTTGGCTTGTTGGCTTGACTACCGCTGTTTTTGCTAGGACAATCAAGCGTACTGGTCATTCACTTATATGGTGGATGGCTTGATTTTTCAGAGAAAAGTAATCTGGAAATAAATATATCTTAGCTAGTAGATAATTTGGTAGCTCCACAATCATCGCCGGTAGTCTACTTTCAAGCACACTTTGTGTTGCTCAGACTGTATCAGATACGTTCACTATATATACGTAAACCTCTAAAACCTATGTACAAAACCAGATATATTACTTAAGCCATGATTTCACTGGATGAAGGAACTCGTTCAAATCCCATTCCTTCTCCTGCATCTATAGTTTGCTTTTCATAAATGTCCTCCAAGTCGTCCACCTTGTAGCCTACAGTCCACCTGGATATAGTCTTGAGCAGCCTGTTGTAATGGAAGTAGACAAAATTAAGCACACGGAATACAACGAAAAAAGCATACCGTCTGACCTCTCTAATGTAAGAATCGGTTGATTTAGCAGCAAACAGATTCACTGCTCGAGACGCTTCCGACGCAAGCATGTCAACTCTGTTACAAGGTGATCCAAAGTTTCTATTGAGTCCTTGAACAATCCTCATGCTTCTCATTATAAATGTCAGCGTCAAGGGGAACTTGTCGGTGTTTTGGAAGAACTCTCTCATTTTCTCCCGCAACAGAACTTGTCTCTCAAAATATGATTTATTCCTCATCTCCTTCATATGCTCCTGGAGAGCCTTGTTCTTGGATGGGTCCATAGAGGACATACCCATCAAAATATCGTCTGCATGAATACCCCATTCGCTGAGAATAGTCTTCACTTTAGGCATGTCCATTTCCAATGTGTACTTCCAAAACTCCGAATACTCTCTTCTGAATTTGTCTTCAAAATGCTCATAAAGGCCATGATCTAAGATCACTAGCTGTTGCTTGTTGTTAGCAACCTTTCTGACAAGTAAATTTCCTGGATGCAAGTCACAATGAACCATACCCCAAATGAACACCTGTCTCGCATAAATTCGAATAATCGTATCAACTAGCCGCTTTACGTTATACCCCTTTTTCTCCAGATTCAGGTATTCTCCTATTGAATCAGCATCTATCCACTCGGATATGAGAACGCGTCTCGTGGATAAGTCACTATGGTTCTGTGGAATGTACACATTACCGCGGAACTCGGGATCTGCTTCAATAAGGTCAGATATGCGGTTTCCATTCGAAAGTTCAATCTCAAAGTTAACCTCCTCGTTCATCTTCTTGCAGACATAGTTAACAACATGCGACAGAGGCATATCAAACACATATTCGTATGCCTTCATGACGAGTCTATATGTAGCCAGATCAACCCAAACTTGTCTGCTAACAGAATCATGCTGAATCTTGACTGCAACATCATCACCACTTTTCAGTTTGGCTTTGTGAACCTGAGCAACAGATGCACTTGCAACAGGTTTTTCTTCAATGTGCTCGAAATAACGCTCTTTATAGTCCCGTCCAAGTTCCTTTTTCAATGTAGCATCACATGTCTTCCATGAATCCTCAGGAGCTTGGTCAAACAATCTGCCAAACTTTTGCTGATACTGTATAGGGAACATCATTCCTTGAATCGCAATCATTTGTCCCATCTTGATGTATAGCCCTTTGTTTGCAATCAACAGCTGGTAGAGTCTTTCTGCATTCCGTTCGTGTAGGGCTTCAACGTCATAATCCTCTTTGAAGTTAAGCTTGTAGTCAACCGAGATTAGTATCAATGTAGACAGAGACCGAACAGATCTATTGGTAATCCCTGACCCCAACAAAGAATCATACGTGTACCCAAGAGCGCCAATACCAGCTAGAGTAGTCAAGCCCCTCATAAAGCGAGATCTTGGACGTCTTGACCTTTTGACCTCATCTATAACAACATTTTGGCCAGAGAGCCTGCTGCTGCAGAAATGCCTGGACCTCGAAACTTGAGTCAGCCGTCCAAGCCCCCTCATGTATATAGTGTTTCCGAGGGTCTTCATATAAATGTCCTTGATGCCTGGCTCCTCAACCTGGTTGATTTCACTAAAGAATACTCTCTTGAACTCTTGATAATTTTACAATGTTTTATTCGGATTTTTCACGGGCTTCAGCTTCTAAGCTCCGAGACACCCTAATCCACATTTAACCAACATGCTCTCCCATTAAGGGCATCTTCTTTTTCTCCAATACAGCTGCAGTTCAGCTCTTATAGCCGACCAAGACCCAAACAATACTGATACGTCCACACACTTGGGCACACTACGTTTACATGCTGTAGATCTACTAGATAAATATCCGTAACTAAATATGCTGCACACTGCCCCCAAGGAGCCCTGGGCCGCGGTAAAGCCGACAGTCGCCCCGTGGACACACAGTAAGCTACTGATCCAACCAGCAGGGCTTGACAGGCCTTTAGCCCCGCTCCCGGTATTGCTCTCTATCAAAGAGAATCCAGGCAGCTCCGTCTGATAACTAAATGGAACTCCCCATAAAAGCCGCAACCCCCGTACACCGCACCATGTCATCTGCCATAACAAGCAGTTCCGCAAAAAGAAGCCTCACTTGAAAATTTTCAGATGTTAATTTTATCTTAAAAAGGGATCCACACAGAGACAGATAACGTTGCCGAGACCATCAGGAACGTCAGTCAGACTTACAAGGAAGCTCAGTGCGAAGAAACAACCTCTTTGCACTAATACAAATACAGATCACCAACCGTTGTGTTGAAAGAGGAGACCTGTTATCTGTCAGGCTCAATCTGATACTGTGGGGGATCTGTCTGTGAAAGGTCCCTTAGCCGGAGTATCTCAGAAGACACAATCAAGCGGGAGTTTGCTCACCAGAGTCGATATCAGCACGGGCCATCCCTTTGGACACATAAGCGGACGGCCAGCCAATTTTACCGATAATTGGCGATTGGCATAAATCGCACTATCTTCTGGCAAAAGGGCCTGTTTTACTTGACTTGCTGTAAAGTTTTAACTCCTACTCAATTAAGCTGCGTGTGCTGCAGAACGCCAAAGCACACTCTTCAAAATTAGTTTCATACCACTGCCCACAGTCGTGACTACTCAAAGCGATAAGTTTCGATTTCGAAAATGGCCAGGAGCTCCCGACAAGAGCCCCTAGACAGCAAGAAAGCAGCAAAAGAACAATATTATACCAAAATGACAAAGAGCCCCATAGCCAAGAATAATAACAACAACTCACGAAGAAGACACATTGTAATAAAAAGCCATAATGGCAAGCAGAGCCGCCGATTTAGCATCATGTCCGATTCTTCCGATGATCTCAGCGAGTCTGATTCTGGCAGCGATAGCCAGAGCGGAACTGAGTCTGACGCCGTGGGCAACCAGCTACTGGAGTCCGCAAAGAAACAGACAGAGGCTATTATCTCAAGCAGTTCTGATGAAGAAAGTGAAGATGACACTTCTTCTAGTGATGACGAGGCTGATTATGTTCAGTTGACAAAGGAGAATAAAGCTAAAGCTATGAAAGCTGTAAAAGCCCTTAGGAGCTCACAAAAAGGTAATAAGAAGGATTTGAAACCTAAAACCTCTGAAGACGACTATGAAGAGCTGGATGATGATCTTGTTGATGCAGTACTTCAAAGAGAGGAGAAAAAATTTCAAAACATGTCTAGCAATGAGGAACACTCTCTTGTGAGTGATGATGACGAGCAAGCTGTCGACTTCACATTTGATTTTGATAGTAATGAACGCGAGGATTTTAAGTTACTTAAAGGGGACAAGAAGCTCAAAGTTGGGTCTTTGAGTGATGAAGATATTGGTGAAGAAGTGGATCTAGAGCTAACGAAAAACCCAAACGTGATTGAAGAGATAATGAGTTTAGATGTTCCAAAAATTGAGGATCATGAAATGGATTCTGATGCTGACTATGAGTTTGACAAGGATGATCTGATTCAAACTCTTCAAGCAGACAATGACGAATTGGAAATGCAGACTTTTGGAAACAGCGACGACTATGATTTCCTCTTACCTAATGATGACCCTTTCTTCGAAGACGACAACTATTTACTTCGTGAGGAGACTGCTGCTTTGGTTGATGACTATCATGACACATCTTCTGCTGATCAGCTTGTTTTCATGGGAAATAATAAATCCGATACTACTCCTCAGGTATCTGACTCCTCTAAGAAGGTTACCGAAGCTTCTAGTAAGAACAGAACAAGCAGAGCTGAAAAACAAGGCTATAAGAGTGTGGATTTGAAGAAAGAGAAAGTTAGGTATCTACCAGCTCCAGAAGATAGCGCGGATGATGATGAGGAAGAGGTGGAAAGTGACTTGGATCTAACAGGGTATGGCAAGATATTTGCCAACGATTATCACCGCTTTCCATCAAGACGTGGTGCAAATGTTGTACCTGTTAATGCTGTTTGGACTGAGGATGAGGAGTCGGAGGATGATGACGACGACGACAATGAAGACGATGAGATGATGCAGTACTTTTTTTCGTCCGGTGAAAGTGAATCTAGCGATGAGGAGGTTGAAAGTGAGAATGAGAATGAGGCTGATCACAAGACAAAGGACATCATTGATAGTGGCAACGAGACTGACGAGGATACTTCTCTACCGGCCAAATCCAGTAGAAAGGTTGGAAGCAAATCTGCGAAAGAGGTGTTGTCGTCATCAAGAAATAACTTCAGAGCCCCTGTTCTTGGTACATTTTTGACCTCCAAAAGCTTGAAACCATTTAGCATAATTGACGGATTTTCCACGAGATTTCTATATCCTGGACTAGATAACCGAACATCGATTTTGAAAGGTGCTGGTAGAGCAACGTTGAAATCAATCAGTTCGAAGTCCCCCGTGTCCGGAGCCCCTCAGCAACAAACTCCGCCGATGGAATTGGATGAGTTATTGAATGTCAGCGAGTTTGAGGATGACAACGAAGAACAAGCTGTTCCATTCCACTGGGACTCCTTCAGCGAGAAGCGCGTTCCTCTTTCTGCATTCAGAAATAAGGGAATAGTGAACAGTTCGCATAATGCAATGCTTGACGATGCAACTCGAAAGTATTCGTTCAACGGTCATAGACGCAAAGGAACGCATCGCAGTGCTAAGACCTCTGCTGCTTCTTTGACAGGCTCAAAGAAGAAAGGTAAGAAGAGTCACAAAAGTGCCAAAGATGGGGCAGATGTTGGAGATGAGTTTGTGATAGCTACTGCAGCAAAGGCACTCAAGAAGGCTGCTAAGAAACTGACCAAGCAAAGGTTCCATAGACAGAGTGTTGCAGAGGCACAAGCAGAGGGCCTCAGGTCTACGAAAAACGGTCTTTTTAGTGAGGGTGTTTTGAACGATGTTGAAGCTGTACTTGTTGACATTGGAGCCACTGATGATCTTGGCTTTCTTTTTGGGGATGAGTAGGGTTTGGAGATTTCGCATATATTGACATTACCAATAAGATATACCTTACAAAATGTAGAAGACTATATTAATTCAAGACGAGAAGCAGTCACTTATTTGACAATCTCGTCTGCGTCCAAGAAGTTCGTCAATCTCGTACTCAAGTCAAGCTGTTGCTTGACGCATGATGCAAGATATTCAACCAGGAGTACATCGTTTGTATGTGTTTCAATTATAGCAGCAATATTCTTTGCGCTGAAAGAATTTGGCTTGAGGTTCAAATTTGTCAAAAGATGCTTTCCTAGCTCTTGGTCTCCTTCGACTTCACCGCTCACAACTTTGCTTACGTAGTCGCTGAGAGTTTCCAGCAATGCAGATACATCAGAGATCGAGTCACTTAGCTGTGTAAGTTCGCTTTTTCCAGAAATGGTGACAGATCTTGATTCTTCTTTAGACCCCTTATTTAATACCTTCAAGGTACTAAGCTCGCTTTTTGAGTATACAACTTCATTTGGGACAGGGGCAAATGCAAAAGAGCCGATCTTGTCAATTCCCAGCTGGTATACAAGGCTTGAATTAGAAGGAAGCCCAACAGGCGACGAAATATAAGATTTGACCACAGGACTGATGATGTCTCCCTGCTCGTCTTTCGTCTGCAGAGTCAAATGAAGAGGAGGATGTGGAAAACACGAGCCCTTTGAATAAAACTCGTGGAATAGCCCGGTAAAAGCATCAAGGGTAGGATTTGTCGAGAACCATCCGATCACCTGAAGTTCGGGGTTAACACGCTTGTACAGTTGGTATGTGGAAATATGGTGTAGTTCTTCAATTGTGAGCTCCTCATCTTCCTCCTTGTGAGGCACAATGTAACATTCTCTGACCTCAAGCTCCGACCCATCATTGGATCTCACTCCCAATACAGTTCCAATAGTTCTTGTCTTGGTTGTGTCCTCTTCATTATCCAAGTACTCCGACTCGATAAGCTGGAGCAGAGCGGCAGCTTGGATCTTTACATTGATAGGAGAGACAACAGCAGAGCCCACAGGCGCGTTCACGTTGGGTTTGACTATGTGCAGCACAGGATCCGACATCTTAGAGAACCTTTACTATCGTCAAGACACTTCACGCGAGTCTAAAGCCAAAGAGTCGAGTTGTAGAGGCACACTATGCTGTGCTTGCAAAGAGAGGTGACCCTTCTTTTCTTCTGATTTTTTCCAACATCAAGAATGAAAAATTTCAGGTCGTGTACCTAACACTACTGTCCGCAGTGGGTGATCACGTGATACAGATCTGGAAAATTTTAAAGTAGATTTTTAGAGAAAGACAAGGCCTAGTTCAGAGCTATCAGAGAGTATTCGGGACAGTAGGCCTTGAACAAGTGAAACAGACCTGCAACAACTAATATGGCATCTCTTGACGCTACAAAGAGGAGCTATCGACGATTGGATATCGAACCGTTCTATATAGGAGCGGCTAATGCGACATTTTCTAAGGATGGATCGCTAATGGCTTCTGCTGTATTAGAGGATGTGATTGTAACAGATAGGGAGAACGGCACAGTATTACATCGTATACAGGGTGATGGAGAGGTAATAACGACTCTCCGGATTTCTCCCGACGGTTCTATTCTGGCTTTTGTCTCACAATCACAGCAACTGAAGATATTCGATTTGAATCGGTCAGAGATAGTCAAAAGCTTCAAGCTCAGTGCTCCTTCATATGCTTCAGCCGCGGACTCTACGTCGTCACTTTTTGCATTTGGGCTCACTGATGGCAGTGTTGTTGTGTGGGATATTGAAGGTTCGTACATAACACACAACTTCAAAGGGCATGGGTGTACCATTTCCGCACTTGGGTTTTATGGTGGTTTACATTCGAAGACCTGGAATCTTGCAAGCGGAGATATTATGGGGAAGGTGAAAGTGTGGGACTTGGTGAAACGAAAGTGCATAAAAACGATTGAAGGTCATACAGCTGCGGTTAGGAGCGTAGCGTTTAGTGGAACAGGGGACACTTTTCTCAGCGGTGCCAGAGATAGAACCGTAATCCTATTCAATACTTCAAATTGGCGAGAGATCAAGACCATTCCTGTCGGGCATTCTGTTGAGGCTGCAGGTTACATTGACGTTAATGGTCACAACTGTGTATATAGTGCTGGAGAGGGAGCAACTTTAAGGTTATGGGACGTTGAGAAGGAGAAATTGATAGCCACGAGCAGAAAGCCTTTAGAAACTACCGAAGAGCTTTCGATAATGGAAGTGATTGAGATACTGGATGGGATAATTTTAGTGTTCTCTGATCAGACAATTGTTCAATTATCTACAGACATTGATATCAAGAAAACTAGTGTCTTGCCAGAAGCGAGAGTTATGGCTGGTAATCATGGAACCATCGCAGACATCAGATATGTTGGTCCTAAGTTGGACAAGTTAGCTTTAGCAACGAATTCTCCAGCACTAAGAGTTGTCGATGTTCTCAACAAGCCTCTGGATGTTGACTTATACGAAGGACATACCGATCTGCTCAACATGCTGGATTCCTCTGTCGATGGTCTTTGGTTAGCTACTGCTGCCAAAGACAATACTGCTCGCTTATGGAAATATAGTGAGACATCAGAGAAATTTGAGTGCTATGCAGTATTTGAGGGACATACTTCCTCAGTGACGGCTGTTGCACTACCTCGAACTCCAATTAAGGATGTTCCTGAGTTTTTGATCACTGCATCTGAAGACATGACTATCAAGAAATGGACGGTTCCCAAAAGATCTGACGGAACCACAGTATCTGTACGGACATCTGACTACACACGTAAGGCTCACGACAAGATGATACACTCAATTGATATCAGTCCAAATAACGACTTTTTGGCTACAGCCAGTCACGATAAGCTGGCAAAGGTATGGGATTTGCAAGCAGGAGAGACCGTGGGTATATTAAGAGGCCACAAGAGAGCAGTCTACGATGTGAAATTCTGTCTTTATGACAGACTAATTGTTACCGGTTCTGGAGACCAAACATCTAAGATATGGTCATCAGAAGATTTTACTTGCCTCAAGACATTCCAGGGTCAAGCCAATGCCGTCCAACGGGTGTCTTTTCTGTCGAAAAACGCATTTGTTGTGTGTGCCGGTGCTGATGGGCTTATCAGGGTTTGGGAGGTGTCTAGTGGTGACTGTGTTCAGGTGTTGGACAATCATGATAACCGGATCTGGGCTTTGTGTGTAAAGAACGATGGAGAAGAGTTCATTTCAGCAGATGCCGATGGATCCATAACTATTTGGATCGACAATACGAGCGAAGTTCAGGCCATAGAGCAGCAGGATCATAAAGAGAAAGTAGAGAAAGAGCAATCGTTGTCCAATCATATCAACAGAGGCGAATGGGTCGAGGCGTTCAAGTTAGCGTTGGAATTGAATCATCCAATGAGACTTTATAATGTACTCAAGGAGAGCATCTCTGCCAACCAGGATCCCGCCTCTCCTTTGGGGTCCGCGGAGATTGAAAAGGCTATTGCCGACCTGGACAACGACCAGATGGTGGTTGTCTTCAAGAGAATACGTGACTGGAATACTAATGTGAGGTTTTTTGAAATTGCCCAGAAACTTATCAAAGTCATTTTGACCAACAGGGATTTGGATGCGCTCTGCCAAATCCCAGGCATCATGGCGTATATTGACGCAATACTACCGTACAGTACAAGACACTATTCTCGGCTTGACGATCTACTGGAGCAAAGCTACATTCTGGACTACGCCATCAACAAAATGAATGAGGTGGTTTAGCTTAATAAGATTAGAGTAATAATTGAGCCTGAAACTTTTTTGTAGAAAGAAAATAGAAGCAAGCATTTTTGCTCTCAGCACAAAGGTTCATGATCTTTATTTGAACTCAGTCAACTGTGAGCGCGTGTATGAGCGTTCTTCTGTCACTCCCTTGTTGCTAGAGTTCTTTCAGATGAGTGACGAACATTCGGGAAATCGTGACGCAAGTCCGAGAAGAAATGGAAGGCATTCATCTTACAGAGAAAGAGACAATACAATGCAAAGTCCAAGCACTCCCAAGACGCCCATTACTCCGAAAACTCCATTAGGTACCTCGAATGAGTACAACCCGGACGAGTATTGGGATGGAGTCGTGGAAGTAGTGCCTTGTGACTGGAGATTCACCCTGCGGGAGATTATGGAGCATTCACCAACAGGAAAGCATGCTTCAAAGATCAAAAATATGACATCGGACGAGGAGATCCAGAAAAGATCCAAGGGGGTTGTTTATCTGTTCAAATGTTGTCGCCAACTCCGGCTGTCGAGATCTGTGGCCATCACTGCATCATATTACCTCCATCGATTTTATATGAGAAGAGACCTAATAAGCTACCACTATTTCGAGGTAGCTGCTTGCTCGTTGTTCATAGCGTGCAAAGCTGAGGAATGCAGAAGAAGACTTTCAGATATAGTGAAGGTCTGCGCAAAGATGGCTTTACATGGCAGCTCCTCAGAGCCAATTGATGAAAACTCCAAAATTTACTGGAAATGGAAGGACCTGCTAGGTAACCTGGAGGAGCAAATCCTAGAGACACTCTGCTTTGAAGTTGCAATCGACAATCCTTACAAGAACTGTATGAGGGTTTTGCGTGTTGAAGATGACAGCCCTAGAGAGGGCAAATGGGAGAACAGCTTCAAAAATGTGTTTGTTGGGTGTACTAACGTCTACGAAATTGCATCAAGGGTTCCTCTTATACTAATGCATAACAGCGATATTATAACTGCGTTAGGTCTTGTACTGTCTACAGTCAAAGAGGAGCTAGTTCTTCCAGATAGATACCTAAAAGAGAAGCTTAATGTCAGTGACGAACAGGTATGGCAGTGCTATCAGGATCTGCTTAAATTAAGCGAGCCACTCAAATCTTTAGACAAAGCATTCCAAGTGATTCCATATATCACGGAAATTTCACATGACGACTTCATAAAGGTTTCTAACTCACCCGCTGATTAGAATTGCAGAAATGGTTTGAGCTAACCGCCCAGCACGAGACCAGCATATTGAGCCAAAGAAAAATTAGGGAGCAATATTTTCTTTTGGACCAAACTCTGCTCTCTTCTCCCGTTTATTATTCGAGCTGTACAAGACAGACATACGCTTGTATTGGTGTCTATAGTATCATGAGTGCTAAAGCTAAGATCAACATTGTATGTACACAGCAGGTTTTGCAGAGTTCCTCGGCTTCTCAATACTAACTACCCTTATGATTTCAGCTAACCGCTGAGGAAATTCGCCAAAAGAAGTTCCTCAAGAGAGGACTTCAGTTGAGTATTCTTGTTGTTGGTCAGACCGGCACTGGTAAATCAACATTTGTCAACACTCTTTGTGATGAAGACATAATTACAACCAATCGGCCAGCTCCTGCTGACCTCACTATTGAGGCACATAGCGCTACCATTTATGAAGGGGGTACTAGAATCAACTTAGACGTCGTGATGGCGCCTGGATTTGGCGATTTCATTGACAATAGAGACTCTACAAGAGCTTTATCTGAGTACATTGAGAGTCAGTTTGAGAAGGTTTTGAGTGAGGAGTGTCGGATTCAAAGAACACCAAAGAACACCGACACCAGAATTCATGCTGCTATTTACTTTATTAGACCAACCGGTAAAGGCTTACGTGAACTGGACATCCAATGCCTCAAGGAGTTAAGCAAGAGATGCAATGTGATTCCTGTTATTTCCAAGGCAGACGTGCTTACTGAGGAGGAGGTTGCGCTGAACAAGCGATTGATTCTCAAGGACTTTGCCATACATAATATTGACATTTATGACTTTTCAACCTGTTTTGCCGATTTGGATGACGATGAAGAAGACGGTGGATCAGGAAGTGTCCAAGAGCTGGTTCCATTTGCAATTGTTTCAGGCACAGACAGAGCAATTATTGACCAGAACGAGTACAAGGTTAGAAGACTCCCATACGGAGTAGTTAGAGTTGATGATGCATCTCACAGTGACTTTATCGTGCTCAGAACATGCTTACTAGGCGCGTGTTTGCAGGACCTAAAGGACTCCACGCACTCTGTCTTTTACGAGAAGTACCGTACTGAGAAGCTTTCCAGAAGTGCTGCCTCCAACTACATGAAGCCTGGCTCTAAAGGAAGCAAGCCAAACAGCTCTGGGTCTCTTCTTGATCGTTTAAGAACCAATCTTGGCTCGCGTCAGTCTAGTCTGATGTCATCTGGAATTGCCGAGGGTCTTGTAAACTGATTTTCCTCTTTGTCTGTCTATCGACATATTCGCTATTGGCCGTTTCGGTGAGCTCATCAAAGTCCTGGTGTCTTTGTAGGCTTGACAGGCTGAAGAGGGTTCATTTAACTAGCTACGTTCTCAATGGAAGGAACTTGATTTTATTTTTTTATTTTTTCCCTGTGTAAGCAAAGCACTTTGTTGTAGACGAACAAAGCCTTTATGAATCTACTTGTACGTGATTCGCAGTGTGTGAACATCGCTTCAGCAGCATTCAATGCTGACTTGTTAAGGATGAGCCATGACGTTTCCGAATCTGAACTGCTCAAGTTGAAAGTTGCTTGTGAACACAGGAAAAAACAACTACAACTGCTTCAAACTTTTATAACACCGAAGATTGAATCCCTGACACCTTCTATTGTTATCGAAGGAGTGGCCTCCTCAGGGAAAACATACATATTGACGAAATACTTAGACTTCCTGAAGGGTGGAGGAGGTGTGCTGTACAGTGTGATCGAATGTGAGTACTGCCTGACGCGGAAAAGAGTTCTACACAAGCTGTTACAGGGAGTTGCCAGTCTTCTTGTGCTTGAAGAAGAGACCGTACGAGACACTATTGACCGGTGTGACGGGCTCAGTAACTTTGTGGAGATATTGAAACAAATGATGAATTACCACCAACAGGAGACTGCGCACGAAAATGCGACATCAAAACCTGTGGTGATTGTTTTAGACAGACTGGAGAGACTACTTCCAAACGAGAATCCAGCAGAACTCTGTAATGCGCTTCTGAGAGTGCATGAGCAAAGTGAGCTTTTGGATCGGTTCTGCTTTGTTTTTGTTGTCAACAGGGCAGACCATTTGGGGATCGAAACTTTGGGTATTCCTTTGATAACTTTTGAGCCTTACAGCCTCGTTCAACTCAAAAGCATTCTTTTGAACGACATTATGGACGAGGATTGGATAGCTGACGCCAGAAAGGCCTTGACGAATACAGAAATTACTATGTCATCACTGGTGCTTTTTTTACAGCAGTACATTGACTTGATAACGGATACATATGCTTCTTACATGAAGCCGGATATTAACATCGTCCTTCCTGTGTTAACCAAACTTTGGCCGTTGTTCTATAAACCACTGATCAAAGAGGGAAGAATCGAGAACCAGGTGAACGATGTCATTACGTTGTACAGAAAAAACAAAGCTGTACTTCAAAGTGAATTTGGGTTGGTTGACGATATTATTGGAAGAGAAGAAAGCATTCTTGAAAACGATCTGGGATCGAAAAAAGGAAACTACGATCTTCCCGTCAGAACAAAGTTCATATTAATTGCATCGTATTTGGCGTCGTATGATGACCACAAGTATGATCTAATTCTGTTCTCTAAACAGAGGGATATGAGAGCAAACAGAAAAGTTCGTCATTCAAAGAAAAAATCCAGCAAGGGAAGTAATGATTTGAGTTCAAGAATGTTACAGCCTCAAGCGTTCACTTTTGAGAGGTTATTGGCCATACTTCACGCCATACATGAAGAGCATGAGGATGAGTTTCAGCTGCGAGATGACGTGGAGCTGTTGTCGGAAATTGCCACTCTGTCTTCTCTCAAGTCGATAATAAAACTTAAGATTGGTGACACTATTGGGGGAATGACTAAATGGAAATGCAATTTGAATTGGAGCGTAATAAAGAAATTCGCCGACGATGTTGGATTCGAAATAGAGGCATACCTCATAGACTAATCGTTTTTGCTCTGGTAGCTCACCAGATGTCTGTATCGCCGCCTGCTATGCTTGCGGTTGGGATTTCGCCGGACACTTGCTTAGATAGAGAGAAAATAGATTTGTAGAACTCATTCTCTCCAAGAGCGTAGCTGATAGGAAGAAGTTTTGCTGTTGTTTTCTTGAGGATTTTCTCATATTCTGAGACATTTGTGTCACTGTTTGTAGTCCTAACCAGGTCGTTTTCAAAAAGGCTTTCTAGTGTCATTTGTATCTCACGCAAAGCCTTTAGAGTCTTTGAGCTATCTCTCACCTTGAACTTCCCTGGTTTACGTGTGTCCTCCTGTTCCGGATCGCTCCCACGTTGCTCCACCCTTTTGACCCATAATTTCACAACACCACGCAGCTGTCCCACTAGTAAAAACCGCTGAAAGCCGGTCTGCACACCGAGTTCCTTTCCTTCTAGAAACATCTTTCTTGATCCTTCCAGCTGTCCTTGTGCAAACCCTTCTCGGTAATACTGTTCTTCCAAGTTCAGCAAACTGTCAAAATCAAAGTCATCGCTGATGCTTTCCTTGACAGGCATCTTGTGCCCTTCACCTCCCTAGTGGTCCTACTTCTATGGTGTGTTGATAGAGTTGGCAAAAGTCCGATAAATGCTTCTAGATATCAAAAATTATTTTTCAGCATTTTCTACATCAATCTTTATTGTAGGTGTTTGTTTCTGTCTGTGCAGGTGTTGACGGTGTATAGTCTACCGACTCGGACGAAATATCCCTATTCCAGATGGCTCTGTCGGCGGAAGAGGAGGAATCTATTCTACTGGAGGATGTGGTCAACAAAAAAGAAAAGCAAAACCGCATTTATAAAGATGCGTATGGGAGCGATACTTCGGGCGAAGACTCTGAAGAGGATGACTATCAAGGACAACAGGATCGAGTTTTAGACGATGAGGAGACTAGACGCACCGGTTTGATGGATATAGAGAAGTTTAACAAGGAGTTGGAGACTGAGGAGGACGGTTTACCCTTAGACAATGTTGATACGGAAAGTCAAGACCAAGAAGGGGAAGAGAGTGCAGATTCTGATGGTGAACAAGAGGATGTGATTCGATACTACAATAATCCAGAGGTGGAGCACGTTTTGGGTATTGACCGCCAAAAAGTGAAGAAAAGCCGAGGACCAAAGCTAGAGGCGTTTAATTTGGAGCAAGAGAGCCGCGAGGGAGTGTTTGATGAATTTGGAAACTACACGAGGAAAGACAGAGACGAGACTTCCGAGAATTCGGAAGAGGAGGATGATACTTGGCTGCAAGGGGTGAGTAAAAGGGAAATCGCCCGTGCTCAGAAAGCAGAAGAAGAAAGAAAGAAGCTGCAGATAACCCGCCGGAAAGTAATAGATCAATCAGAAGCTATCAATGCTGCCAATAAGTTGGTGTCGAGACTCGAGCCTGCGGAAAGTATAACGGAGTATCTACAAAGACTCAACTCCCAGGTGAAATCCTGTAGGAAGAACGGAGAAACTGCACAAGCTACTGCCCTGAAAAGAGAAATACAGGATTGCATGGATGCTGTCCAAATTTTTGGTAACGGTACTGCTAGCTTTTACGATCAGACAAGAGAGGAATTGATTCGAAAGTGGAAGCTGAACGGTACCTCTGATAGACACGCAAAGAAACGAAGGCTGTCTGAAAATCAAGACCGTGATGAAAATCCGGGGAACGTCGCACAGCCAGAATCCTTGTGGGAGTACCGCTGGATCAACGACGCAAGCGAAGAGGTTTACGGGCCGTTCGACGCAACAACTATGCACGCCTGGAAAGAAACGTACTTTACGCAAAGACCCGCAGAGGTGCGACGTGTAGGCGATACAGATTTCACTGACGCGAGTCACGTGCGTTTTGCTCCGACACCCCGTCAATAAGTATGTGGTGTAGAGGTGTTCCGTTTACCCGCTGCTTTTAGGGGCCCGATTTGTCTCCCCAGACACCCGCAGCCCCGAATTTGGCAGTGAACTTGCAGCCGCACCCATTATTCCCCGGGTTGTATATGACTCATGAAGCGCTTTTTGACAATAGCTGGGTTAACGGGCTAGCGCACGGAGGGACGGATGATGGACATTGCGGCTTAGCGTACAGAATCGTACGTTGCTTAACCTGGAGTATATAAGGGCAACTGTGTGCTGATACTTTTGTTGGAGGTTCCAATGAGCTAAAGGCAAGGTAAATTGACAGCCAATACTCAATAAACAGATATCATCAAGCACTCAATTCTCACTGCTATGTCTTCACCAGTTAAATCCATTCATACTCTCAAACTCGGCTCGAAGTGCTTTGTCAGCCTGCCAAAGTCTGCCGCTGGAAAGTACTTTGCTTCTTATACAAAGCCAATGTACTCTTACCATGACATGTACAACCAAGAACACCCTATCGACAAGCTTTATAGCCAGACTTCACAGTCTAATGGTCGTCTTGTGAACAACAATGGTGGTTCGGGTGACATCCATCACAGCTCTATGACGTTTATCAAGAATACTAGCAACTCTGGTTCAAACTTTCATGATGCAGAGTTTGTTCCCACTGTGAATAGTTCAGGAGCTGGCCCTGTCAGTGGTGACGGCCACATTGTGTCGAACAGCAGCGGCTCCAAGTTATAACACTTATGAGTTAGCCCATGACTAGTTACGTTCTCTGCATACTTCACAACACCACCCGCGGTAAAGACCTCATGGATTGAGGCCACATTGTGTTGCTTTACGATAGTTTGGTTTAATGTTTGAATACGAAAATATATGACCGATAATTGTTAATTAAAATCGTAGTTTACAGTGTAGCGATTACTAATGCATAACGTCAGTAACGTCTTGTGCTTGCATTCGTGGTGATCACCTTGTCAAATTGATCGTCCCCCAAGTAGCCTCCTCCCATTGAAATTTGTACATGTCGCTTAAACTGAGCAGGGAACTTGGACAGATCGTTGGCAGCAATCTTATTAAGAGGATCGTTTGGATTGGGCTGTAGAAAAAGATGTAGTATTCCAGCAAACACAAGCTGAAGTGTCAGAGTCGGCTTCCAGTCGTTCCTGAGAATGTTCAAGCAGACATGGCCTTCTAAATCAATGTTAGGATGATATATCTTCTGAAGACATCGAAATTCTGGTGCTTTATTGGGGTAGTTTTCCGGAATCTCACAAACGAACTTGAAAACACCGTTGGCATAGAGCCCTTCATTTGGTACTACGCTCAAATTAATCTTCATAGGATTGTTGTCGTCATAGTCGAGACTAATTCCAGGAATCGGTTCATAGTCTTGAAGGTCCTTCTTCGTTCTAATATACGCCACTGACACAGATTTTGGAGCTGTCTTGTTGGCGTTTTCCTTTTGTAACTTTTTTAGTTTGAGCTTTTGATGATCGTTCGTTAGTACCTTCCTGCTGCAAGCCCCTCATGATATACTCACCATTTATGCTAATGTTTGCTGACCTGACCAGCTTCGGTATCTTATCTGCCTCTCGCTTGCCAAGGCTTATATCTTGGAGATGCTCAAAACCAAGGCGAAAAAGCTCGTGCTTGATAAAAAAATAAAATCAAATAGGTTCATAATTAGTTACGTAATGTCATCTGGGCAATCACCGTACGTATTCCTTATAAGCAGCACTAAAATGCTCAATCTCCACCCTTTTTGAAGCAGCTCACTATCTGATGAGGTGCAGATTCATCGAATCGGTGCCCTGCTTGAAATTCAACCTCCGTGAAGTACCCAATGCTGTCCCGAAGTGGTGTACGGGCGTAGCTGCATTGGCTTGTTTCCCCACTGTTACGAAAAGCACGCCACTAACAAAGCTCGCTAGCGTAGAGGAACGGAAAAAAGCAAAAGGTAAATAAAATTTGCTACAAACATAACACAAACACAAGAAAGTCTAGGATCTGGCAAAAATCAGTTCTACAACTTTGGCTGTCAATCTGTGTGTGCTTTGTCTGCGGCACACCTCTGTTCATTTTCAGAGCACCGCGTCTAGATCCAATTCCGCAAGCAGACATGGCAGAACAGGATCAACACCCACAGAGAGTTCCTCTGCGTGGGAAGATCTCCACCAATGATCTCAAACACCAGCTGTTCGACATTCAGCAGAAAATAAGCAAACCTAAGTCTGCGTCTTCGGGTGATAGAAGCTCTGTTTTCCTGAAAGATCACTCAAACGGCGGTCGCACAGCCAGCAAGCGAAACTCTTTGAGCTTCCCTACTCCTGAGATTCATCTTCCGCCTGTGATCCCAAACGCAACTTCGGAGTCAGCTATCAACGACAAACAGCTGTTTTCGAGGGTAAGTTAAGCAAATAAGTTCAGAGTTTTTGTGTCATACTAACATATAACAGAGAGAGAATATGAAGATGGGAAGTAGAGAATCCTCTCAGATCACTCGACATGCGAATGCTGGCTCGAATACTAATGTAGATTTTTTAAGTGAACTCAGCGATGGATTGTTAGTGGAATCAAGAAGGATGGCATATGAGAACAAGCAGTTACAGCAAAGGCTGCAAGAGATCCAGACTGAGAATGAAACGTTATTGAGGCAAGTCAGTAATCTAGGCATGTTGAACAAGAAGTTAAGTGAGAAAGATGTTTCAACAGGTGATAAAATATGGGAGTTGGAGACTGAGTTAAGCAATCTGAAAAACAATTCTGACAAGACTTCTGTGATGTTGCACAAGGCCACCAAACAAAGCAGTGAGTATAACGTTGAAGTCAGCGATTTGAAATCGCAATTGGAAGCTTTCAAAGTCCAAAAGGCCGAGTATGAAAAAAAAACCAGTTCTAAAATAGAGAGACTTATGTCTGATCTTAAGGAAATTAAGGAAAGAAACTTACGCTTAAATGATGAAAATGATGATCTTCAAAGCCAACTGAATCGCGCCTCGCAGTCTCTGGACGAGACCGAGAAAACAAAATCGTCACTAGAGAGTGAGATCGGTTCTAAGGAAAATAATAAGGAGAAGAGTCCGTCGAGCTCGGACGATTCTTTGGTTCGGATCAAGGGCATTCCTTCAAGGAACGAAGGTTTGGAGTTAAAGACCTTAGAACATAATTTGTCGCATTCGAAGGAAGTTATTTTCGGGATGAAACGTGACATAGAGGCTCTGACAGCGGAAAAGAGGGACCTTGAGTCAAAACTACGTGCCCTCACTGAAAAGAATTCCCCAAAAACTTCTTCACCATCCTTTGATGTGAAGAGAAAGTCTGGCCCACATTCTTTAAATAGAGCTACTCACCGAAATTCTCAAAACTATAGTGATTGGGAGAAGTTTGATGACACAATAGAATCTGACCTTCCAATTGAGGCCGACACTTCATTCAAATCGATAACTAAAGGTCACGCGCTTTCAGATGAAATAGCCGGCCTAAGTGAAAGTGCTGATTCAAGTCGCGACCAAATAGAGAGCTATGCCTCAAACCACGGTCTTAAATTGGTTTCCATTAATGACTACGAACTATTACGCGCGTCTTCACCTCAAAAGAAGTCTACTTCTGGCTTTAAAGAGACAGGTGTATCAAATGACGAAGTTTCGCTTTCCACTATACCTCAATTGAAGTCAAAGTGCGCTGAGTATGGACTTGTAGTGAAATCTAAAGAAGAAGTTGATTCAGAACGTGAGGCTTTCGAATCAAAACTAAAAGAAAGTGAAGGTATTGAATATTTGAAAGAGAAAGCTAGTGCATTGAAATTTGCCTTAGTGCCAGAGGCCGAACACAGAGAGCAGAAGAATCAGAACAAGATTTTGAGTGAATCTCTCAGAGGGAAAGAATCTTCACTCAGACAGCTTTCAGGCCAATATGAGAATCCTGATATCGAGTACATAAAAGAAAAAGCACGCGTCTTGGGCTTGGTAACATTGACGGAGGCAGAATATCAATCTTCACAGAAGAGCATCAGTTCTCAGAAGAGCGACATCCGTTCGACTGATAACCTTCGAAAATATAATGCGAAAAATGATGACAATAATAACTCTCCAACTGGAAGATTTGGCTTTTCGAATATGTTGAGGTTGAAGTCCCTGTCCTCACCAGAAAAGGATGCTGACCCAAATAGATCTCCTAGTACTCCTAAGTCATCCACTGTGTTAAGCATGAACACTGATGTGAGCCCTGCTGCTGCAGCAGCGCTGGCTACCATCTCAGGCTCCCCAATGAGAAAACGCGGTATTGAATCCGCTGAGACTGTTGAAAGTATAAAACGAAAATGCTTGGAGTTGGGACTGGTGGCATTGTCGAGGTCATCATATGAAAGCCTTATCGTCTCCTCCAAAAGAGCACTCACCAAAGTGGAACTGGAGGAGAGGATAGAAAAGCTGGGACTGAAATCGCTACCGAAGGAAGATTTTCAACAACTTCTGGACATTATCGGATCACAGGGTGCTCAGTTTAATGCATTGAGTGAGAAACTAGATCTGCTGGGTAAGACTAGATTGAAGGCTGAGTTAACAGAACTCCGTGCGCTAACAGATCACCAATCCAAGTCTGCCAATATGTTTGACTCTCCTTCTGCAGAGTACATCATACAAAAGGCATCAGATCTTGGATTGACAGTGGTTGATACAAATAGTAACACAATCAAACAGGATAAGAGTAGACTGCAGCAGGAGCTAGATACAAGCATTGCTGAGCTGGAAAATTTAAAGAAACAACTGGAAAATCCAGAAGTTGCGTATCTGGAAGAACAAGCTAAGAAATCGAACTTGATTCTTTTGTCTTTGGAAGAATGTCAATCGCTAAAGAAGCGGCCTGATCTTGATGAGCAACGGTCCGTTTCGAAACAGTTAGAGACCCTCACTAAGACAATATCTGAGAAAGAATCTGAAATAGCAGCTTTGAAACAAGAAATCTCCGATCCTGATTTTGATCTGTTGAAGTCCAAAGCATCTTCTCACGGACAAATCATTATCACTTCTTCTGAGTATGAGGATCTGAAAAACACTCTTTCTGATACGAAAGTTCTTCTCACTCAAAAAAGTACCGAATTAGATTCTCTGAAATCAAATTTGGTGAACCCTACTGATTCGTTTACCAAGGAACTATCGGACAACCATGGTGTTATTCCAGTCAATGTTTCAGACTATGAGCGTACGAATGCGCTATTGAAATCCAAGAGTGACGAATTGGAGAATGTGTCAAAGTCTTTGAGCATCAAGTGTAAAGAGATTAAGGAGTTGGAGACTAAACTTGATTCCACCGCTTTGGAAATAGGATCTATGCGGAAACGGCTGGCGAACCCAGACATTAGGTTTGTTAAGGAGTCTTCTGCAGCCCTTGGAATGGTAATTGTTCCAGTGGCTGAACACACTGAACTGAAAAATAAGTCGGAGTCCTTAGTTCAACAGCTCAACACTAAAGATGCTGAATTAAGCTCACTGAAGAATGAACTTGAACAAAAGAATAATAATCTAAAGATAGCTGAATCCAATGTTGAGGCCAATGTGCAAAAAGTGAACTCTCTTGTTGAACAACTTGAAAAGACGTCAGCAGATGATGAAGAAAGAGAGAGCATGAAAACACAAGTCGATGAATTGTTGTCTAAAATTCAAAATCCTACCGAAGAGTACCTTACTGCAAAAGTGAATGACCTGGGATACTCCATGACGAAAAGGACCCTTGATGATGATAGCACATCTGCTCTACTAAAGAGCCGCGCTTCACTGTATCTCGATGCTGTAAGTCATCAATCAGATTCTGATCTAGATGATATTCAAAGCAACAGCAGTTTGTTTGATGCAAAAGGAGATAGTTTGAAATTGAAGCTAGAAGAGAAAGCAGCCGAGTTGGGTTATGCACTCGTTCCTCTGAATGAATTGGATGACGGTGATTTAACCTCAATTGAAGATACAGATGTTACGGTAGCGATGCATGGAAAAGTTGATAAGGCCCTTGAAGCAGTCCAACAAACGGCTCCAATTGAGCCAAGCTTCAAAGACATTATGGACGTCCCGAAACTGAAAGAGGCTGCTACTTTATTAGGGTTGGTAGTGGTTGATCCTAAGTCCATGGAAAGCGTCGATATACTCAAGAAGCAAGCGAAAGATTTAGATATGGTGGTGTTGTCTCCTGATGAATTGAAGTCGGTTTCCAATAAAAAGATTACAACAGAGGATCTTGCAGCAAAGGCGGCTGAGTTGCAACTCACCCTTGTTTCCGAAGAAGAGCTTGCAAGACTAAGGCAGCTTGAGAATTTGAGTACGAGAATCTCGGGCAAAGTTTCTGAAACTAAGGGCATGATGCTCATACCCGAGTCTAAGTTTGTGGCCACAACTGTGTCACGGACTCCAGATGCTGAGAATGTTGTTGTCTTACCTTCAACTTATTATAACAAATTGATAAGAAGTCATGAATTTTACAAGAGCAATAAGTCGCAAAATGTTGATCAAGTACCGTCCAGAAGCGAAACATCAGCGGCCTATGATGCAGCAGAACCAAGCTTGTATTCCGCTGCTTCTCAGAGATTGGATGAAGATTTGAGAACTAAAAATAGCCAGGGCAGTCCTGTGCTTGCTCAAACGCCTCACAGCGTAATGCTGGGTGAACTGATGCGCCAACCCACTGTGGCACATTCTTTGCACACTGTTGGCACAAACATATCTTCAAACAGTGACATGATTGTCGCTATCACTCAAACAATTATTGGAGAATACTTATTCAAGTACTACCGAAAGTTAGGTCCATTCTCTGCACTTTCAGAAAGCCGGCATGAGCGATACTTTTGGATTCACCCTTACAGTTTGACACTTTACTGGTCCGCAAGCAATCCTGTCTTGGAAGATCCTTCGGAACACAAGATCAGAGCGCTTGCTATTTCTGGTGTCGAGAGTGTTGATGACAACAACCCTCTTCCTCCAGGGATCTACCACAAAAGTATAATTGTTCATTCAAACGACCGTTCTGTTAAAATAACATGTCCTACAAGAAAGAGACACAACATCTGGTTCAATTCCTTAAGATATCTTATTGAAAGAAGCGTGTCAGACCTCGATGATGTTGACAACCCGGAGGACCAATATAACGAGTCATATTTGATGGATGAGCGAGTGAAAATTGAAAGGTCTCAATCATTTCGGCACAGTCAACCACAAAAGGCTGTGCTTGGTTCGTCAAATCAAAACCTAAGGGTATCTTCTACACCCGCTCCTAAGGGCCACAGCTCACGAGGTCTTTTTGGATCACTCATATCCAACAGATAGGCTAAAAGGATCATTATCATACGGGCAATGTTTAATTAAGAAACCACAAATAACGGTTTGATAGAGATGAGGCTCGTCATGTCTCGTCTTACCACTAGTAGAGCCTTTGCGCTTACGTAATCGTAGCGTCCACGACCTTTACAAAGGTATCTAAAATTTTTCAAGCAACAAAAATTTTCAACACGGGATAAAACAAAGAGGAGCGTTTGAATCTTTGGTGGGCAGAAGAAGCTCTAGGCACACTTATTACAAGGGTATACGTTTAGGATCGTACATCTAAGATGCCTGAGCCCGTACAGTTTAATGAGAATGAGGTGAATCTGGACGAGATCGACTTCAGCGAGCTGGAGAGCAAGTATCACGTGGAGGAACCAAAGATGTCTCTTGATACGTTTGTTATTTGTGATGGTGCTCCAATTGCTCCTGAATCGAAGGTCCCAGTTCTGAAGAAAGTTCTTGCAAAGCTTTTCGGACAGTGTGGAAAGATTGTTGATATGTATATTCCCATCGAGGATGGCAAGACCAAAGGATATCTGATTGTTGAGTTTGAGAAGGCCGGCATGGCTGATTCTGCTACCAAACAACTAAATGGTAAGAAGCTGGACGTGAAGCATACTTTGTTGGTCAACAGACTGTCGGATGTGGAAAAGTATGTTATAAATGGCAAGAACAACGAGAAAGACGCAGCTTTGGCTGTTGGAGAGTTTGAAAGTCATGGGTATCTTAAATCCTGGTTGCAAGATCCAGCTGGCCGTGATCAGTTCTTGTTGCATCACAGTGATGTTGTTGGTGTTTATTGGTATAAAAAGAACATTCAGCCGGAAGAGGCGATTGAACCAAGAGCGCACTGGACGTCTGCTTTTGTCAAGTTTTCTCCAAAGGGTACATATCTTTTTTCGTTATTTCCAAATGGTGTGCAGTCTTGGGGTGGTGCTGGTTTTGAAAGAATCAAGAGATTTGTTCATCCCGGTGTCAGGCTTATTGATTGTTCGTCAACAGAAAAATACTTGGTGACGCTTTCTCCTGATCCTATTAGCATTCCTCCACCGGATCACCCAGCAAGAGCTCAAATACTGTTCAACTCAGAGAGTGAGGGTCACAAACTGGTGATCTGGGATATGCAAACTGGAATCCCACTGAGAACATTTGCACTCCCTCCTAACTTGGAAAGTCAGATGTCCATGCCATGGCCTTTAATTAAATGGTCTTATGATGACAAATATTGCGCCAGAATGGGACCTGATGCTCTAGCCATCTATGATACAGAAAATGACTTCTCTTTGCTTGACAAAAAATTACTAAAAGCAGAGGGGATACTAGATTTTGATTTTGCTCCTGTGGGAGTGAAGCTTTCTACTTCAAGAAGAAACGATGAGCCTGAGACTGTGCTTTCATACTACACGCCAGAATCTGTTAATCAATCAGCAAGAGTCTCTGTTATAAGTCTACCTTCAAGAAAGGTTCTGAGAGCTGTTAACTTAGTTCAGGTATCTGATTGCAAAATGTACTGGCAGGACGAGGCCAAACTTCTCTGTTGCAAGGTTGATAGACATACCAAATCCAAAAAGACAATTTTCACCAATCTGGAGATTGTTCAACTTTGTGAAAAAGATATTCCTGTTGATAGAATCGAACTCAAAGAAACAGTCAGTGAATTCCAATGGGAACCTAGAGGACAGAGGTTCATCACCATCTCAAAGCTTGACACTCCTAACCCTAATATTGCTATACCTGATAATATTGTGTCATTTTATGATGTTGAAAAAGATACCAGGGTGAGCAAAGCCTCTAACTTAGTGAAGAAGTGGATATGTTTCAAGACAGTGACAAAGACGCACGTCAACCAGATTCGGTTTTCTCCAAAGGGAAGGTTTGCTGCTGTTGCCACGTTCAGTGGCGCCGGGGGTGCAAATGGAGAAATTGACTTTTATGACCTTGATTTCGATGGAACTGGAGAAAAGGATCAAAGCGATAAGGTTTCATCGAATGTTAAGTTGTTGAACCATCACGATGTCAGAGGTTTGACCTCATTGGAGTGGGATCCTTCAGGAAGATATGTGGCCGGATGGTCTTCTGTGTGGAGACACCAAATTGAGAATGGATACAAGATTTTTGACCTCGTTGGGCACCTAACGAAAGAGCAGCTGTTGGACCGTTTCAGCGAGTTTGAGTGGAGACCAAGACCGCCTTCGATGCTAAGTGCGAACGACAGAAAGAAGGTGAGAAAGAACTTGAAGGAGTACGCCGCTCAGTTTGAGGAGCTCGACATGATGGAAGCTGATGCTGAGATGAGAGAGCTGATTCTCAAGAGAAAGAGACAGCTTCAAGAATGGACCAGCTGGAGAAAGTCTGTGGAAAAGAAGCTTGCCGAGTTGCATCTCAATGAGAAGCAAACGGAGGTCAGAGAAGTTGTCATTGAAGAGGTCAAGGAAGAGATTCTTGAGGAGACTGAGGAGATCATTGAGTGATCCAGGCTGGAAATGCATTATATTATTGGAAGCTAGCTGTGGCCCTACGTAGCTACATTGTGCCTATAATATCTAGAGATGTGTATTATCGTATGGTGTGTGATATTTACAGAAAGTATGCGTTGCAAACGACCTATTAATCGCGTACAGCCTTTGTCTTAAGCTGAAGGCCGTGCCATTTGGATATTTCATCTTTTAGGCACTCGTTCACTAATCTGTGCTGCTTGATCATCGGGAGGCCCTTGAACCTGGGGCTTTCGATGTTGATAGCAAACATGGACCCGCAGCCGCCCGATATGTCTCTTACCATCAGGTTTTTTGGATCGAACTCGTTTTGGAGCTTTTCAAAGAGCATTGATTCGTATTCGTCCATCACAGGCGTGTTGTAGAATCTCTTGGAGTGGGATATAGGATATGCAAAACGAAGACATTCGGCCTGGGGAGTTTGGGCGGCAGCCCACTTCACCGTTCCGCGCTTGAGCAGGGAAAAAAGCAGCATAGTTCTTCGACCGGGTACTGTGGGTATGGGAGGTTGGAACGGGGTGTTTGAGCTGAAGAGAGTGCTGAGATCAGAGTTCTTACAAGGTTGTTAGTGCTGCGCTGAGGTAGATTAGTAACAATATTTTTCAATTTTTCGGAGATGAGCATCTGTGCACCGGAGGACAGGAAGGAGAGGTGTCTAAGGTTACCCGGCCTTAAGGTAGATGGGATAAGCAGGGAGCACTAGAGCCATTGGTAGCCGGTGACTTTCGGGCGGGACGCGGCGATGTGGCTATGGGGGTGAAGTATGAGCATGTTGCTTTCGAGGAAATTGAGACTGGTGCCAGGATGAGCTTCTCCTGGTAGGAGAGTCAGGAAGGTTTTAAGGGTCTGTTCAGTTAGCTGGAGTAGGCCATCAACTGATGTTGGGTGCTGGGTTTTATTGTTCGGTGATGCAGTGCTGTTGGAGCTGCAGCTGGTTGTCAGGGTTCTGGTCAATCTACAGGGTTTGAGTTTTCCGAGGAGGGCGGCATTGTTTGATCGAGAGTTGATTTCCCGAAATAGATAATTAACTTTCTCCTTTGGCTAAATGCCCTGCATTTAGGCCCTCGCTTGCAGTTGATGTCCAGTCTGGGGAAAGACCAGATCAGGGCAGAGCGGTGGCCTAGGCCCGACGTCTGCGGTAGAAGCTGTATTCATGGGATTGTTGTACATATGTGGTAGCAGGGCACGAGGCCGGTGAACAGCTAACACCGAAGTGCGGACTTTGAGGTGATAACGGAGAAGACAGCTGAAGGGAACAGTTTCACTACAGTTGATGGTCAAGGGCAGCTACAGCAGTAAATGAAAAGTGAACTTTTCAAGGGCATATAGAAACGCATAAAAAGCAAAAAGGTCAGTAACCTTGCAACGACGAACCAATAAAAAGAAGGATATCAAGAAACGAGGTGTAGAAGTAGTCGCAAAGACCGTAGTCAATGCAACGTAACCTATAGAATTCCCCAGTACTGTTCACAGTTCATGGAACCTGGTGACTTCCATAGATCATTGAAAGCAGTGAACACAATTGTGTCTGAGCCACAAGTGGAAACGATAGAAGAGACGGCAGTTTGTTGGTTGGCTTCAGATGGGACTGCAACACCGTTGGCGCTACCAGCAGATGGCCATCCACTCTCAACACACATGACGTGTTTTCCACCACATGCGGCCGAGACTCTCTGCAGTTGCAAAAGAACCCAGGCTCCAGCTCCATCAGGGTAGATGCTTCCATCCCAGTATGAGTGAGCATTGAAAGCAATGTAGTCAGAGTAGTCACAGAGGGCTGGGTTGTTAATGATGGCTACGTGAGTGTCAACAGAAACAACAGGGCCAGTGTATCCGGCAGCGGTCAAAGCAGAACGAGCCTGGTCAACATAACTCTTGATCTGGCCTGTAGAAGCCTCACCGCTGTTGACCAGTTCGTTACCAACAGAAACAGTGTAGATGTCGCTCCATGAACCGTACTGAGAAACTGCAGCGGCGATCTCAGAAACTGCAGAAGAGATGGCATCTACGTAGTAGATACCAAGGAACAACTGCTGGCCAGAAGCCTTAGCCTGGAGAACATTTTCCACTTGGTTACAGTCAACACCGTATAATCTGATCACCTCGTAGGCGGAGAGCTTTGCGAGGTCAGACTGAACCGAGGAAAGTGACTTACATGAACCGTCATCGTTGTATGGAGAGTAAGTGATACCCTTGGCTCCACTGGAGAAAGATCCAGAAGAGGACGGAGAAGCTGCAGCAGAGGAAAGAGAGGCAGTTGAGACAGCTTGAGCAGTGGCAGCAGTGGCAGCAGCAGCTACACCGACAGTAACGGTGGTGGTGACAATGTCAGCCTCTCTCTTTGCGTGTTGGTGGTGCAAATGAGCAACTGGTTGGGCAACAGCAACGGAGGCTATAGCCAAAGCATTAACAAGGTTGTTGAAAAGCATATCGGCAAAGGCTAAGAAAGGAATGGGGTAGCAAACAGACCGACTGCGACGAGAGAACCAAAGGAATGTAGTTTAGTTGTCTAACTTTGAGGAAAAGAATGTACACTTCTGATATTCTTAAGACCAACCTTATTGATGAATAAAGGAATGACTATAAGTTGGGTCTCTTAATGTGATCAGATGTGAAGTAGACAGAAAGGCAGACGTATCTGTTCAACCGAAGAACCTTAATTACAACAAATAGAAGGAGAAGAAAAAGAGAAGAAATTGACTGGACAACGCAAAACGAAACAGTCCGAAGCAAACTCACCACCCTCGTAGAATGTAAGCAAAAAAAAACAAATCAACATCTGACAAAAACTGGCAACATGCAGATCCGTACGGGAATTCGCCGCCTCAAGACCGGTGCACCCGCGTGCCGCAGGCAGAGACTGTGTCGCGCACCGCTTTCACAGAAACACGATCTGCTTCTGCCTGGCTAATTCTTTGTTATAGCAAAACATAAATAGACGATTGTTACGATCTGGGAGGATCAACCGATTTGGAGGGAAAAAGAGAATAGGTATTGTCTTTGCATTCTGGTTTCTTTGTTCCAAGAGAAGCCGCAGATAGAATTGAGATTTTTGCATTGTTGAGAGTAATATTGTTCTGACACTACCTCCCAGATTCGGTAGATTTGAAATCCAATTGAGCATTTTGGGGAGCACAGAATAAGTAGAGCATTTTTGGAGCCGGGTAATGTCTGAGGAGAAGGGTTGTGGCATGTGTGGGTAGCCATCATTTGTTTAGGTTTTTCTTCAAACGGCTGGTCAGAGAGCAGCAAGCTGATACGGGTGGTGATGCAAAGGTGTATCTGAGCAAAACTAATGCGCTAGTGAGCGGAAATAATCGAAGTGGCGGTGCAATAACTGTACATATATTGTGGCTGACTTTAAGATTTGGATCTTGAGTCACATAAGATTGGACTGTATATATCTTTCTGGTGATGACCCTAGACATCTGCATCGCCACTTCGATTATTTCCGCTCACTAGCGTAGTAGTTTCCGATCAACGTGCAATACCTCCGGAAACGTTCAATTTTTCTGATTTGGACAGTACAGCTGGGTGCTACAGGAATGGTTATATCATTAGTCGTTAGGTTAATTAGACACACTAAGGTCCTGTGAAAGCAGTAAATATACGTAATGTGTAATGTCTGTGCACTAGGCAATGTATTTGCGGCTTCTTTTCCATACTGTTTCAAGCAGCTTGCGTCTTGGTAGCATATTAGGGAAGAGAACCATCATCTTTAGGTTTTCACCATGAATTGTAGAGTTTGTGCCAGGAGCTTGCGAGAGAACAGTTGGTTGGTTAGAAGAGTTTGAGAGCGATGATGAGGAGCTGGAGTCATTGATAATGAGACTAAGGTAAAAGATGACCTGGAAGTTAATAAAACCTTCCACAATTGCAATGTCTCTGATTCCTTCGATAGGGACAAACTGACTGGTTGTTATTCTTTTGGACGGAGCAATAGTGCCAGTCTTTCCTAGACTGCGAAGAGACGACAACAAAGCAGCCACCAGTCCGTGTATGTCCCGTTTTAAGACAACTGATTCACTTTGAAGGCCCAAGTTTGGGATTATTGTCACTGATTCCTCAATCTCAGAGTCAAAGGCAACATAAGCGTAATTGGTAAGGTGGAATGATAGCAGAAGACAACATGTATTAGCAAGCTGAGGTGTCATGCCTGCTAAATATGTCTGTAGTTGTTCAACAACTCTGTCTAGTGGATAGAAACTCAGCAACATTATGGAACCGAGGGTCTTTAGCAGGCCGTAAAGAAGATATACAGTCATCGACAGCACAAACAGACGAGCCACGCCCGACTCCACTTTCAGTCCCACTGATGGTTGTCTCACTGTGAAACGAACAAACTTCTCCTCAGTAATGTCGCCCAGCGACGCTCTTGGTGACGATGGTGGTGAGGACCGGGGTTCCTCATCCTGACTGACAAGGCTTGGATACTTTGATCTAGAAGACTGAATCTCAAGAATATAGTCCTTCTTCATTTCAGACTTGCTTACAATAACGGCTGTATCTACCAAAACACCCTTTTACTGGTTCTTCTTCTTGCAATCTCGATTGTGCCCTCTTGTGCTCACACTATACAACGTCAACCTTGAAGGAAAATCATTTTCCTTTATATAGCCCCCCCACAGAAATGACATATTTTCTTTTACCCTCGTTTAGACCGGCTTCACTAAGCAAACCGGTGTTCCTTTCGGGTCCAAAAAAATATAGAGATCAGAATTTCCTGTTTGGGACAGCCACAGTCCTATTTAAGCTATAAACAATGAAAAGACGTTAACGTTTAGGGCCTGAGATGACGCCAACAACCTCTTCGTTCTTTCTAAAATCCAGTAGATGCTGCGATCTGGTCCGCGAAGACATCCGAGGAGATCCTGCACCCGGCAGCAGGTCGGACGACGATCTCGTCAAGTCTTCTAAACGAGCCTTTTCTTTAGCAGCTTTCATTTGCTTCAACTCAGAGTCATGTTTGTCTCGCAATTGCTTGAGCTCCGCGTCATACTCAGCAAGTGTCTTGAACTGCTTTCCTGTGCGTGATGCATATTCTGCAACATCTGGAGGTAGCTTTCGTAACAGTGCAAGTTCCACGAAATGGGGGTTCCGCTTCTCTTCTGCAGTGAACTTTGACTTAACTTCTCTTCGACTCCGGTACGGAAACAACTGTGCAATCAATCCAAAATCTGTACCCCATGTAGATAGTGCCTGATAAAACTCCGCAGTTTCCTCCGCGGTCCACTTGTCCACATACTTTTTCTTCGAATAAGACCCCGATGTAATTAGATTCTGATACGGGTTCTCGTCAATCTTCTCTCGGTTGTTATCCATGCTGTGTGTGTGACGATCTACAACAGTCGATTCGGGGTCCAGTACCATTTTCTGATTCTCGTCTAACTGTAGCTGGGGTTGTTTGCGCCGTGGAGAAGCCTGCCTCTCAGTTGTCTCTTCTTTTTGTTTTTCAGCGTCCTCCTCATATTCCTCCTCTTTTTCGTCAGCATCTAGACTGCTTAAAGGAACTCGCATCGCTCTGGCTTGTTTCCGCTTCTTACAGCGTAATTCCCTCTGCTCCATTCGCCGTCTGTCACCTTCAACCGCGAGTTCGAAGTTCCTAGAAACTTTCCCAAAAGGAATTATAGGCTTGCAAAGCTCCTCCAGTGTCACCGTCTGATCATTTATAACAAAATTCTCCAATAAATCAGCATCTTCAACCTTGTTAACACGACTAGCCACTCCTATATTGTCGATCACAAAGTTCTTGTCAGAGTCCTTCAGCTTTTGATAATCGTTGATTGAAACCTTCGTCAGCTTTCTTTTCTCAGAATCTATAACAAACTTCACTTGCTTAGCATATTCGGCTTTCGATAGCTGCGGCTCCTCATCTAAAGATTGTCTGGACACCTCTTTAGAGCCACTGTCCTGATTAGCAGTACCATCTACCCTTGGTGTAGCAGATTTGTCTTCGGTCTGCTTTTCAGTTGGAGTACCAGTCTCCCTAGTTTCCGAATACCTGCGCTTAAACACACTGGGAGTCAACACATTCGTAGTTCTCTCGCTGTTGTCTCGCAGCTGTCTTCCCCTCAATCCCTTGGAAACAGGAAAAGATCCTTTTCGGTTCTTCACAACCGGTGGCGTTAAAGGAACATCTATACGTACTGCAGGTGGTTCCTCCCCAGTATCGATATCCGCTACCGCAATGCTCACTGTCTTTGGTTCCTGGTCTCTAGCAATACCGGTAGTACTTGTCTGTATCTTGTTATTCTTCTCTGCGCTTCCTTTTGACACTAATGAAGGCTGAGTTGATGCAGAGACACCTTCCAGTGAAGAAAGTCGAGTTTGGCCAGACACTCCAGCGGTCTTCAAATTAGTTGCACCTGAAAGACGTCTCGCAGGTAATTCGGCCTTCCGCAAGTCCTTCGCGTCAACATTCGTTGAGAGTCTGCGCCTGGATGAGCTTCGCAAGGTACTCGTGTTTTCCTCATCAGTCTCACGGCTGGGCTGTTGCTGTTGTTTGCTGTCGTTTCTCTCATTTGCAGTAGACTGTAGTGTCTTCAAATTCCGCACAGAATCGGCCTCGTCTGGGGTAAGACTGTCCGAGTCTGCTTTTTCTAAGGTATGCGAACCGTCGGCGCTGGGTTCCTCAACTTCAACTGGCCTAGACGAACGTCGTTCAGTCTTGTCTGTTGTAGATGTCTGTTGTACTTTTCCAGCATCTGTCTTGAACCTACTTCGCTGAGTAAGCTTCGGCGTAAACCGCGTTCCCGACTTGTTCACGCTGCTCATTATTAGCCCGTTATCGCCAACTGGGTATAACTTCACGCGCCGTGTAGATGTTCAAACAGCCAGTTCCCAGAGAGCTAACGAGCTTATTGTCATATCCACTTGAAAACCAGAGGAATACACACAAAAATTTATTACATCCATACACTGTAAATCTTGATAATTTTCAATCGAAGATCTCTCGCTCAACTATCGTGCTCATTAGCGACTGGCCTGCGATAGCCACACCGGGGTGACCAGAAGCCCACACAGCACATGCTGGAGCAAAAGCATATCACATCCAAGTTTCTCACGGCATACGACTGTGGTGATTGGGTAATGGCTACGCTGCCGTTACCCCACCACGGGCTGATAGCTGCTGTTTCTAATGGAAGTCTTAGTCTGCTATCGATGGACTCGCCTCTTAGATCGAAGCTTGAGATTAAGGCACATGACAGTTCTGTCAACAAGCTGAGGACAATCGACGATAATATGGTTGCATCCTGCTCCAATGATGCGTCGGTGAAGGTATGGGACGTGCGTCACGGTAAATCCCCGGCCTGCTCTTTCTCCAATGACCGCAAGCTTCCCTTTCTTTCTCTTGATCACAGAACCAATACAATTGTAGCCGGCACTGAGCTTTGTGGAACAGACTCTGAGCTTATTTTGTGGGATCTTCGTAAACCTGCAGATGTGTTGCGATGTTTCAGGGATTCTCACAATGACGACATCACAGAGGCGCGGTTCCATCCTACCAGATCCGATCTTCTTCTCAGCGGATCAACGGACGGCTATGTGAATATCTACGATCTCAATATCACCGACGAGGACGATTCCTTGCTTCAAGTTATAAACTTCGCCTCTGTACATTCAGCAAACTTTCTGTCTCCAAAGAGAATATTCACACTATCACATATGGAGACACTTGCTGTACACGATCTCAATGACATCAGCACAGAAGAAACAGTTGAGAACCCTCCCACAGATTACGGTGATGTAAGACAAAAATGGGATTGCGAGTACGTCCTGGATCTCACGGCTCCTGGATACGTTTTCTGCGGGTCAAATTCCAGGAAAGAACTCAAACTATTTCAGTTTAACCCTTCTACCGAAAACTTTGGAGCCATGTTATCCTCAACCATGTTCTTTCCAGGAGCCCATGGAGATGAGGTCGTACGTGATGCTGCTATTTACCAAGGGTGTGTTTTCACTGGGGGAGAAGATAACTTTGTTCGTGTGTGGAAACCCCCAATCGATCTGAGAAACACATGTGATAACTTCTTCGGCGCGGGAGCATCCCAGCAAGAACCCGTCTTTCACGGCTCTACGTCCGGTCAACACAATGAGAAGAATATCGCTGGCCCAACGGTAGATTCTAATGGCTTGACTGTCAAAAACGACCTCAAAAAATCAAAATCCTCAAAGAAGTCCAAGGTTCCTAAGAAACACGGCTCTCGTGGCAAAGACAGGAGGTTCACCCCTTACTGAATAATCGACATCACAAGCCCTTCCGCTCTCTACTCCCGCTGGCCCCCGCAAAAAATCTGAGCCTCCTACGAGACAAGTCCCGTATCCCAACAACAATAGAAGAGCCCTTTACTTTAAACTTAGCCACGACTACATTCGCACTCACTAAGAATGAAAATAAAATTACCTTAGACATTCAGCCAGAGTAAAAAACATTTCTAACATATAAGGTATCGTCTTCAGATCCCCACACACAGCAGCATTAAGCGCACTTGGATCCTATTTTAGAGTCCATCGAGACGGCTCGCTACCTGTTGATCGTCCATCCTCCTCTGACTAGAGATATAATCTGCTTGTATATTCCCCATACAGTCGTGAGCTGGCAAGAACAAAGGACAACGTTGAAGCATAATTGAAGACAATCCTACTGCTCTTGAACAGAGATCAAGCCCTCATTAACGTTAGCCTTCACATAATATCCGGTGAAATCCACCAGCAGGGCAAGATAAGTTCGTTTTCATGGCTTCAGCTATCCCCCCGAGCGCCTACAAGCCCGGCTCGCAAATAACTGTGGGTTCCCACCATGTGGTCATCAAGAAGTATCTTTCGCAAGGAGGATATGCTCATGTGTATACATGTTCAATTAACCCCCCTTGGCATAATCAGAATGTTGTGTGCTTAAAGAGAGTGGCAGTTCCGAATAAAGCCACCTTGAACGTTCTAAGACAAGAGGTTGATGCCATGAGAAGACTAGAAGGAAAAAGCTGCATCGTTTCATATATTGATTCCCATGCTGCGAGAGCTACTAGTGGGACGGGATATGAGGTATTTCTACTAATGGAGTATTGTTCTGGAAATGGGTTGATAGATTTCATGAATACTAGACTGGTCAATAAATTAACGGAGCCTGAAATCCTTCAAATAATGGGAGAAGTCACCGAAGGAGTGGCACATATGCATGCATTGCAGCCTCCATTAGTACATAAAGACATTAAGATAGAAAATGTCCTGATTTCTGCCGATAGACATTACAAACTGTGCGATTTTGGGTCTGCTTCCCCTCCTTTAAGGCCCCCGCGAAACGTCGAGGAGTTCGAGACGCTTCAAGATGACATTATGAGACACACAACTCCACAATATCGATCTCCCGAGATGATAGATTTATATAGAGGACAGCCGATTGATGAGAAATCAGATGTGTGGGCGTTGGGTGTTTTACTTTACAAATTATGTTACTATACAACTCCCTTTGAAACTAACGCAATTAACGGACACGGAAATGCTGGAGGTGGCGAATATGCCATCATGAACGCTAAGTTTTCGTTTCCTGCAAATCCTCCCTACAGCGCACGGCTCAAGAATATTATATCGAAGCTTCTTGTTGTTAATCCTAAACAACGACCAAATGTTTTTCAGCTTTTAGAAGAAGTCTGCAAAATGAGAGGTGTTCCTTACCCCGGTATTCATCCTTCTAAACAGCCTGCTATATCCAGTTCTTACTCCTTGGACTCTAGACCTTCAACTAAGAATAACTCTACTCCTCAGACAATGCTGAGATCTCAAATGGTCCCTCCACAGACTCATCCGGTTCCCCAACCAGTAAAGCATAGTTCATCTATGAGGGCTCAAAACGATAAATGGATAACGGCACCTGCTAGAAGAGAAAAAACTGTTGGCGATTCACCTTCCAGCAATTATGGTACATCGGATGGTGATGAAATACATAAAACGGTTTCTGAAAGAGTAAGCTCTCACAAAATTCGAACAGGGACAGATTCTGGTGATCCGTTTTCAACAATTGATAAGTCTAAAGTTCTTGGATTCCACGGAAATAAATCTTCTTCTGAATTGACAAGACATGGAAGCATTGTCAAGAGCTCATTTAAAGTATCTAGAAATGCTTCCCCTTCAGAGTCCCAGCAGGATATCTCCCTGCAAGCCTCTCGTTACCAGCCCTCGAAATTATCTCGTCGTCCAAGACCTGTCAGCATGTCTGCTACTGGTTTACGTCACTTGAACTACGATGGATCCGGTACTGTATCTCCAATCGAAAATATTGTTAACGGGATGTCTCAGGAGGAAATAGTTGAATTATCTCCTAATCACCATAACAGCATTGATAGCTCCGTGGATTTCATCAAGAATCTTTCCAAATTTGACTCAAACAATCAACAAAGGACCGGAGATTCCCTTATACACAGGCTACAGCATACTGGACACCGAAACAGATCAAGTATTAGCTCCTTGAGAGATTTATTGACAGGCGGAAAATCAAGGGACTCCAGTCGGAATCCATCGTATGGTTCGGCAAAATCTCGCAACTCCTCTGCATCAAGGAGATATAAGGCCTCCGACTATCGGAATCCCAGCATCGAATCGCTTAATGATTACGTATCGCAGAATATTGACACTGATAGCACCTCCTCAACTGATTCTTCGACGATAGATGTGGTTCAAACGGATATCTCTCTGAATCCTTCGACGCCTGTGGTTCCAGAGCACCGTCCTCCACAAAGGTCGAATTCCATCCAAAGAAGAGTCCAAATGCTTCTTAACAGAAAACAATCTCCTCCCCCTGTTAAGACTGCTCACGGTTACGGAAAGTATACGGAGGCGGTTTCTTCTGATCCATCCAGTAATGATTTCCCAACCTCTGATAAACCTCCAATGCTACCTCCAAAAAGTAACAAAGTGAATCGAATTGATTTGGGTGCTCATGTCACCTCATCTAAAGAAACACATTCATCTAACTCTTCCTTGAAGCCATCAGTGGTATTGCACAACACGAATCTTGGAAATTCTACATCTTGGTCAGCCTCCAAGCAAAAGCCAATCCCAAGATCGTCATCCACAGGAAGATCAAGACCTGCTCCTCCTCCAAGACCCTCGAAACCTATGCATTTGACTTCAACTAGTAAGATTCGTCCTGTACCAACGAAAAGTGCTGCAAAGGACAGCTCAACCACGTCTACACACACAAGAGACCCCAGCGATGCCAGTGAAAGCTATGATGTTGATTCATTAGAGAGACAATTCTTGGAGAAGTTTCCTAGTGCTTTATCATGAGAAGTCAAATACAAGAGCATATATTCTCGTCTACGGTTAAAATATACAAAATCGCATGGAGTGAAAGGTGGCTTCATTTTTTTGTTACTCAGATTCACTGTCGCTGTCGTAATCTTCGATGGAATCCAACACAAATTCACAAGCCTCTTCTAGTCTTTCGTCCAGCACATTGTCCAATCCATCGACATCTGCCCTTATGACTCTTCCATATTTCTTTCTTGGTCTTTTGGCTCCGTTATTTTCATCATCACCCCAGCATGGGTGCTTTGAAGACGTGAAGACTAGAGAATTGCGGTAAAACCAATCTAGCACAGACTCGTCTATTGATGACACTATGGCTCTCAAAGGTGTAAGTTTATCAAGGAAATTAACGGCTACCTTGACCAAATGGCGAACTTCTCTATGTCCACACAGATGAACAACCCCATTATAGGAATCGCCAATCCCTATAAGGGCCACTTTAGAAGCTTTGGAGTATTGGATATAATTGTCCCAAACATAGAGAAGAACATCTTGGGAAGTGTTGATGTTGTTGTATTGTGAATCGCTCTTGCCTGATATAGTAACGGGAACATTGATGTCTATTACTCCATATTTCTCTCCAACAGCCCAATCAATAAATTTAAGCGACTGATCGATGATGACAGATGATGAGGCATCTAGGATTCCAGAAACAGGGTCTCTGCGAGCCCAGATTCTCGAAGGGTCATGAACAATAATTATGATCTTGTCCATTTCATAGATATTTTCAGTGCATAGAACTTGATCCCTAAGTGAATCAGAGTCTGGCTGTTTGTCAGATAGAATAGGTAGAGACACAAACTTTCTAGTAGTGAATAATTCTCGTGACTGATACGCTCTTACTGCGTCTGTTATTCTTGAGTGTTTGGCTGCAATCTCCTCAAATGAAGGGGTCTTAGACTCTTTGATCAAAGCGTCATAATCTCCCATGATGCCTGGGCTGGCAAAGTCTTGTCCATAATACCCTGGTTTCAACGTTTTCCAGTATCTGGACTGGATCTTAATGACATCATCAATAACCTCGACCGTTTCCGGCTTGGGTACCACTGTCTTGAGTTCTTCAGGTGGCTCTCCAAGTAGAACCTTGGCAACTCTCAGCGCACTATTTGCAATTGAATCCAAGTTATAACCTCCTTCCAAAACGACACAAACATTCCCGGCGGCTACACTTTTCAGATAATGCGTCATATGGCCATATCCAGCTGGAGATACGTGGCAACCCCCAATCACATCTCCATCTGCAGCATCAAATCCAGAAGAGATTATCAACAGGTCTGGAGAAAACTCGTTGCAAATAGGCATGATCACTTTGCGGAAAGTATATATATAATCAGCGTCTCCAACACCCCCAACAGGCCAAGGAATGTTGACATTGAAACCTTCTCCTACGCCAGACCCAACCTGATCGGCTCCTCCAGCTTTGGTTCCAGGATAGTATTTCCCCTGTTCATATCGATGTAACGAAATGTAAAGAACTCTATTATCCTCAAAGAAGGCTTTCTGAGTACCGTTTCCGTGATGTACATCCCAATCGACAATAACTATTTTCCGAACAGATTCAGGGTAATCTCTGAGAATGGTTTTTGCAGCAACGGCAACGTTGGAGAATAAGCAAAAACCTCCGGGGGCATCAGGTTCGGCATGGTGGCCTGGAGGACGAACAACAGCAAGAGCATTTTTCACTTTTCCTTCCACAACAGCTTTACAAGCTTCAATTGCACCTCCACACGAAAGTTTTGCACTCAACAATGAGTCGTTATTATAATATACAGAATCTCCTTGTTCTGTTTCCTTTAAAAGCTGATCTTTGGTCATTGACTGTGTGCTCTCTATGAATTTTAAATGGTCCTCAGTATGAACCAGCAATATTTCGTCCTTTGAAGCCTCCCTAACTGGTATTTTCAGCATTAATTCCCCAATATACTCTCTTCCTGATAAAGTCGGATCTTCGATCAGACCGTTTTCAGCCAGAATCTTGTAAATTCTGTATATTCTTCTAGGGTCTTCAGGATGTGGGTCGATGTACTCAAAATAGGAAGTGAATATCTTAGCATGATATCGCATCCTCACGTCATAGCATAAACCGGTTTTCAAGGGAGCATACGATAATTTAGGACTAACTATCGGCACAATCACGTCACCATTCATTTCTTCCATAAGAGTTTCATTTGAAAACTCTTTTTTAGTGGATTGTGGAATGCTCTCCGTTTCTTCCTTGACTTCAACCAAAGGCCTTTTGCGGTCTCCCACATGATTGTCGCTGTTGACCGGAGTCGCGTTTGGAGGAGTAGTGTCTATGTCCATTGCGCTCTCCATTGTCAAATAAAATCAGCTCTAGTGAAATAAAAATGGTGTTTAGACAAAAAACACCAGGTGTCACTATTACAGCTTCAAAACACCGAGAAAAAACCACACCCCTGCCTTCTCGCGTAATAGCAACTCAAAATCCAGACTCGGATTCTAAACTAAGAGGTCTAGCCTTTGTCTCACGCGCAATACACAACTAACGTCCTGTTCTCATGTTGATTTCGCTAGATAGTTAGGGTTAGAGTCTCAAAAATTCCAGTATCTAGTTAATGACACGGGCACATTTGTGACAGCTACACAGCCCTGAAAAAGTTTGACTCGGTATTTCTCTTGGGAGTTTGAGCTTTAGTATGAGCCATGGAGCCATGAAAGCTGCTGTTTAGTCGCTATTTAGTTTGGGGTCCATTTTCAGTGTAGACGGAATGAGGCTCTATAAAGACTCGGAGCAGTTTGTTGTTTTAAATCCCCGGAAAGGGTCGCTTCAGAACCGAATATTTGAGGCATCTAAAACAGGAAAGATACGATCCAATCCTAAGCAGGTTTATGCTTTGGTGTCTTCAACCCTTAAATACAAGCCCTACTTGTCCCATATTATTCGCAAGTCCAAAATTGTGCAACTGGAGAAGAAGGCACATTTGTCTGAGTCTCTAGCCTTGTTGCTGGTGCATGATCTTCTTTTTTCTAAAGGAGGAAGAATTCAGTCTAAGCAACATCCTTTGAAAGAGGCTGTGATCAGGAACAAGACTAGACTCCATGCTGAGCTGACAAAGTTAAAAATCAAGCATGGAGTCCAAGACTTGCAGGCTTTGATTGAGGAGGACGATACGCCGATCAGATGGTTTAGAGTTAACTTGTTGAAATCTACTCGAGATAGAGTGCTTAAAGAGTTCGGTCATCTACAAAGAGTTGATAATGTCGAAGATATGAAACTAGGAGCGATATACCATGATGAGTACATTCCCAATTTATTTGGCATACATCCAAAAGAGAAGCTGACGACAACAGATGCCTATCTCAAAGGCCGCATTATTATTCAAGATAGAGCTTCCTGTTTCCCAGCATATATATTAAATCCTCAGCCAGGAGATGTGGTGATAGATGCCTGTGCTGCTCCTGGTAATAAGACAACTCATCTGGCTTCCCTGCTTGATAATTCACCTGGATCGGTCATAGCCTTTGAGAAGGACAGCAAAAGAGTGAAGACTTTAGAAATGATGTGCAACAAAGCTGGTGGTTCTGATTGCATAACAATTAACCATGCTGATTTCACATCCGCTAATCCCAAAGATTTTCCTAAAGTCACTGGACTCCTGGTGGATCCATCTTGTTCTGGTAGCGGTATATTTGGGCGTGCTTTTGAAGAAGATGAAAGTCATGATGCCTATGATGAAGACAGACTGACCAAATTATCCAGCTTCCAGTTTACCATAGTTCGACATGCATTATCATTTAGCAACGCACGGAAAGTGGTTTATTCCACCTGTTCAATACATTCTCAGGAGAATGAAAGAGTTGTGGTTGACCTTTTGCTTGATCCTGCCGTTAAGAAACAAAACTGGAGGATTAGTCCTCGCAAATCTGTGATTCCAAACTGGAAACGAAGAGGTATAGTTGAAGAATTCTCTGTACTGGATAATCCAGAGGCTTGTGCAGAGGGATGCATTAGGGCTAATCCAAAAACTGATGGAGGAATTGGGTTTTTTGCTGTCTGTTTTGAAAGAGACGTTGAGTAGACCAGAAATAACTGTTAGTTGATTACATCACAGATTTGAGCCTATATATTCTAAAATCTTTTGATAATATCATCTACCACCTGCTGGGTTGAGGACTTACCACCCAAATCAGGTGTTTTGACTTGATCCTCCATAAGATTAGCATCAACAGCCTGATAGATCTTAGCAGCAGCCTCGGGGAAGCCCATAAACTCGAGCATCAAGGCAGTGGATCTAATGGTAGCAACAGGATTGGAAATTCCTTTACCTTCAATATCTGGAGCAGATCCATGACATGGCTCACCAATAGCAAAGTTGTCTCCAACATTAGCAGAAGGAACAACACCAAGAGATCCAACTAGGGCAGCAGCACCATCAGATAAAATATCACCATAAAGGTTTGGAGCAACCACAACATCAAAAATCTCTGGTTCTCTGAACATCCGGTATACCATTGAGTCGACAATCTGTTCTTTATACTCAACAGAACCATACTTGTCCAAATTAGCTTCATACAAGTTCTTGATGGTTTCTCTGAAAAGGCCATCAGACACTGAAAGAACATTAGATTTGTGGGTGACAGTCAGAGATGGTTTAGAGTGTAATGACTGGCCTCCAAGGTTGCGGACAGCTTGTCTCTGGAGAGCAATCTCCAAAGCGATAGTTCCAATCTTAGTTGTGGCCCTCTCCGTGATTCTTTTGATAGCCTCAGCTACCTTTTGGCCATCTTTCTCGTATAATCTCTCTTCTTTGATATACAAATCCTCAGTGTTTTCTCTTACAATCACCATATCAACTGGACGTCCAATTCCCTCAACAGACTTAACAGGTCTGACATTGGCGTACAATCCCATCTTCTTTCTGAGAGCAACAATTGGAGATGAGTATCCCTCAACTTTAGTGGTTGGAGAGGACACAGCTCCAAAAAGAGCACCGTCAGACGATTTGAGTGCATCAACAGTCTCGTCGGGCAGAGCGGTGCCGGTCTGTTTGAAAAGCTCAAAACCGGCCTTCAAGTCGGTAAACTGGAACTTGAGTCCGAATTCAGAAGGAAGTGCCTCAAGAACCTGCTTTCCAGCAGGAATTACTTCTCTTCCAATACCATCACCGGGAATAAGACCTGTCGAAAATATGTTAGCGATAATTGCGAGAAGCTTTTTCTCAAAACAACATACCAATGGTAAGCGTCTTTGGGGCTGTGCTGGAATAAGCACGTTTCAAAGAGAGTCTAGCGAGCATATTTAGTGTTCTACAGAGCTGTTCTAGGGTTGTCGAACGTTTGGTGAAACAAGCTAGCTGCATGTATCATCCATCCTCTATTCGTTCAACAAGTTGGTTTTTATTTTATCCACTTACCAGTGAAAAATTTCGGTGGTTTTTTGCAGCTGCACAGCCCGGATCTACTAGTAAATCTGGGGAAGATGAAAATCATTTCAACTATATAAATATAACCAGGAAGAGGACACAACGTCACAGGATAAGCTCGTCACGTTCCCATCCCACAGCCTTATGGTTTTTCAGTGTTTTTGACGGCTGAGCCTTAGGGGAGTCTTTGATTTCTAGAGCGAAAGGGTTTCTATCGACGCCGTTAAGTTTGAGGTTAGCAAGCGTGTGATTAACTTCTCTATGTTTTGCTTCATCTGCGCGGATATACGAGATCAGCTGTTGCATGCTTGAGTCGTCGCCGAGCTTCCAGTACTGTTTGGCAATTTCTGGAACTTTGATACTGTTAATTTCAGGTAGCGCCCCTAGCTCGATATCTTTTAGGCATCTGGAATATGTGCTGACGGCTTCTTCTTCCAGGTATCCAACGAATCTATGACAGATTTTAGGGGAGAGCAAATAGCTGAAGAAGAACACGTTACAGAAGAGACCCTGGGCCATAAAGAGTAATGCTTTAGCAAAAGCACCAGGCTTAGCGATTTGCATGAACGTTAGTAAGTGCATTCTCTCATTATAAGCTTCGTCCCACAGTGTCTCGATGAAAGCTTTATCCCTTCTAAGAAGTCTGAGTGAGTGCAAATGTCTCAAAAATCCTGCCACAGAGCCAGGAATTCCTGCGACACTCTCAAGAACAACAAACCTGGTTAACCATTTTTCAGGGGTCATTCTGTTTGCGCTGTTTGCAATATCTATTTGATGCTGTAATGACTTCGGTTCTATGTAACCGGTGAAAAAATCAAATGTATGCCTTAAAATCTTGATTCCAGCTAAAGCTATGTGGTCAGCCACTCCTTTAGGGGTACGATGTTCGTACTTTATGCTGCTCATTTCGACTGGATCATAAATTGGGTGTGCGTACGCAGGTGGAGTCAGGAATTTTTCTGGCAGTCGGTCCTCCTCTCTGATTAATTTAACAAGCCTGGTGTTTTTAGCAGGAGGAAGTGAGGATGGATCCATCACCTTTGAGCCTGCTCCTTCATGATCATTCGCCGTGTATTCAACCACTGGGGCTTCCTTGTGTGTTGAAGTAGAAGATAAATGTCTAAGACCAAGCGATAAGCCCCTAGAAATTCCTGAAGGCCCATACAATGGTGCTAGACATAATAGAGATCTGTTCGTAATAGACATTTTTATTCCGATTGCTGTTCACTCAAAACAACTTCCAAGATTCCACTGCTTTCAAAATGAGAGAAGAGGAACATAACAGGCCTTTTATGCTGGGGATGACCGCTTATCCTTAATAACGCGCAAATAAATGTTGCCAATGACAGACGGCGTGTTACGGGCCTGGATCATTCAAAAAAAGCTCCGATGGCTTTGAACCCCGTGTCCCTCCAAACACCGCCAAATATGTCCCTTTTCACCAAACAGTTCAACAAAGCTATTCCCATTGGTGTTTCTTAGCCTATCAATCTTTTGCGGCCCGATCTTGCTGGACCTCTACCCCGCGATAATACGCCGCAAATGTTTTAGATCAGTCGCCGTGGAGTTGTGCGTGCAATTCTCCCGTTTTTGTCCGGATGGTGCTGGCCGGACTTTTCCGTATTGACATGCAGATTTTTGGATTATGTAAGTACTATGTCAGCATTTTGAAAAACGGACAGAGAAGAAACCTTTTCGGTAGAGACACCGTTTAGACAGTTTAGTTTAATTCTTTGTAGCGGTATACTTGCCAAGGGAGTACAAACTATCGATTCGAGACTTCTGGGTGAGCTCAGTCATGGGCGTGGTGTCACTAACTTGTTATGGAGCTGGACTCATACTGTTTTTGAACTCTGGTTTTTCCTCGTATCAGTTTGGCCAGCTGGTAAAGGCAACGGCAGCTCCTCTTGCTCTTCCTTTGGATATTCGGTTGGAAGCTGTACTAGGCTCTCTATTCATTCTAGCTGGAAGTGTGTTATCGATTTCCACATCTGAAAAGAAAAAGGACCTATTGACAGGTGAAACTGTGGAAGGTTACGTTGTTGAATCATTAAAGGTGGTTCATATGGACAAGGCCACATGCGAAGAAGAGGTCCAAGGTATTTCTGTGTATGAAAATGTGGAAAGCCGTCCCAATTTCATTGATATACGGAGAAAAAGGGAGGAGTATGCGCAGTGGTTAGACACTCGAGATGAGAAGTCCTCTTCGACGTTGGAAGATATCAAAAAAGAAGAAAAAGAAAACTAAATAATAACAAGCAATTGAAGTGACTCTTTTAGCGTGAGTCTTTGAGCGAACGGAATGGTAAACAGGGAAGATCAGATTAGGGCTTGAAAAGACTTCTTAAGCGCGACAGTAGTCCGCTGTTACCTGAAGTAGGCGGCACAAATGTCCGTCCGGGTAGACTGACAGGTACACACGGTCCTGTCTCATTGTCGAATGATTCTTCATCCTGCAATGTGGCCTGTGTAGAGATCACAAGCTCCTCGGGCGTACTTTCTATGTCTACTGGAGGCTCATTATAATCACTGTCAGGATATGAGATTGCAGTAAATTCACTGGCTCCATCCCCACTATTAACCCTCGACAGATCCTCAGGGTACAGCACGTTGTTTTCAATTCCAGATTCAGGGTCTTTTTCCTTCTGATCACGATTAGAAGTGTACCAAGTGTCGTCAACCACAAATTTGTACAACACTTTTTCCTGAGGAAGTTCAACTGTCCGACTAAAACAGGACTCTCCCTTCTCCAACCTGTACGTTCTGGACCAGTTATCAAAGGTCCCGGTCACATATACTTCGGATGCATCCGTTAATGGCCTAAATTTTCAGTCAGTATCTCTCTCTGATCATATTTTCATGTTGAGCTTAAATATCACCTTATCGAATATCAGGGGGAAACTCCTTCGTAACTCCGATTTGCCGATATATATGGTGCATGGGTTTCTCTTTGTCACTTACCACTCAAAGGTGTGTTTAAACACGCTCATTGTATGAGTTGGAGATGTTCTTATTCGCTGGTGAAGCTGTTTTGATAATGCTGTTTCCTTCTAAAAGGACAACAACAGTCTCCTTTAATTTATCTCTGATTTTTTCTCCCTATCTAATCTAAACTTTTTTTGCAGTATATATGATTATTTCCGTACATTAGGGCTGGCTTTCATATCCGGTAATTACTCCATTAGGAGTTATCCGAAACAGGACAGACAACCAACTTGCTAAATACACGAAACCCTTCAACTGTACTCATCACCTTGTAGAGAGGTTTGCACCAATCATTCATTCCAGGCTATTACAACCATGAATCCAATTCCAACAAGTATGAATAAGATCTGTGCGGCAAATCTCATAAGCTCTTCACGTCTAGTTGACCCCACACGCAGCTCCAATAGCTCGGGAACAACACTGAATCCTATATACAGAAATCCACCAGCAGTGAATGGCAAGGTCAAATCTGCGACTCTCACAGTAGTGCCAAACAATCCTCCTGAGAAGTTACCGTCGTTGGCTGAGGTTCCATCAGCATCAGAATTTGACCATGTCTGTATGAAAATTCCCAAAAATGTTCCTAAATATGCACCCAGAGCTGTGATAAACTGTGAGTTCATAGCCTGCCATTTTGTGAACCCTCCCTGGATCAATAAAGCAAAGTCACCCACTTCATGAGGGATCTCATGGAAAAATACTGCAAGCGTCGTCGTACAGCCAACACTCTTTGAGATATAGAAAGACGCAGCAAGTGCAAGTCCATCAGTGATGTTATGGGTGAAATCGGAAATCAGGTTCAGATACGCTGAAGTCTTGACAGAAGCATTAGGTTTTGCAATAATTGCTTCAGAATCGTCTTTTTCTTTGGCTGTTTTTTTCTTTGACTTTCTCTTCCTCACATCACCAGAGTTCGAGTTATCTGTAGAAGTGGAATAGGACTCGGTGGTATGGGAATGTGAGTGACTATGGCTTGAGGCTTCGGACCCTTCAACATGTTCCAAAATCCGCAAAGATTTGTCAATCAAGAAGAACATCAAAAATCCCACAAATATGAACACCCCAAGAAGGCAATTGCGCTTTTCATCCACCAAAACCAAACTTGCTTTCCTCTCCAATGGTTCTCCCAAAAACGTTTGAGGTAGGAGGTGCAAAAAGACATCTCCTAGAAGGCCACCAATTGCAAAACTAACCAACAAACTCAAAGAAGAAACATCTATATCTGATGGTATCAAGGCTAGAATAAAGTTGGGAGGTCCTGATATGTAAGTAGTGGCAAGTAAAGCATTTCCAGCAGGGCCGAAAGGAAACAGTTTTGAAAACACGTATTCCACGTATGACCCGGACTTCGTCTCTTCCTCAGCCTCAAGTACCGAATTTAATTCCTGAACAATCTCACACTCATCCAAACGATCTCCCAAATAATCCAGATTCAAGACACCATCTGAATAAAACAAACCAGAGGACAACTGGGTGTTGTCGGCTTTATTTTTAGGCAAACTGTGGCTGCTTCCACATCCTATAAACGCTATCACAGCAATTAAAAGAGCCCGTATCAACTTCATTGAATTCAGTCTACCAGTTGATATACAACACCGAAAAGCCACTTACCTCTCAGCAGCCTGTGACCAATCGCTAGTGAAGTTATCGGAGGAACAAGATGTTGTTTTCATGTTGAAAAGCATTTGATCCTTTCGACGTTGATCGACGTGCGTCGCTCATTTTTCTCCCCGCCTTGTATACATTTTTTCCTCTTCCATATACAATTAAATTAAAAGTACTGTCTTCAAGCCTTTTCCCCCCCTAGAGCTTGTTCCACTTGAGAGTTGCTTGTGCTGTTTGAAGATAATTGGTAAGCCAATCTACTGTATTGAAATCATGTTGAGAAGGGAACCAACGTCGATAAAATTAACTCCTGAAGATGTCAAGGAATTTTACAGAGAGGAGGCCTTTAACGCAATGACAGGTAATGATCAACTTCAAACTGGTACCGCAGGATCAGATGACGGCAACCAGAATTATTCATCCCATATAATGCAAGATGTGGCCCCAAAAGAGCTCTCTGTGAAAGAAAGAATATTGGGGGCTTCTACAACTTCTGGCAATCCCGGACCTTCTCAGGGCTCTTCTAATATGAGATCGTGATATCAGAAAGTGTGCTTTCAAATACTTGGCCACAGTCTTCGCATTAATTCCACCAAGCTGTCTATGGCAAGTATGCTTGCTAGTTGTTCTCAAACCATGAAAGGTTTAGAGAAAGTTGTTGTCCGCTACAAACGCTCTTAAATCAACTCATAATAAGGTAGATTTTCTTTCGCTGATGACATACGATATTATGTCATCAAATTGTTGAAAACTCCCAATGTTATTTTGTTGTTATGATTCTAGTTGACTTTTTAATTGCTGCACGCAAACGCGAAATTGGCCTGTCTGGAGGAAATGAGAGAAACATCTAAGCACTTAGTGTATGGAAGGAATCAAAAGAAGTGTTGATTCCCATTTTGAGTACATCAACCTGGTAACCTACAACAGCAAGCTACTGAAGTATCAATAACAGTCGATACACTGTAACTATCGTGATATGTCGTCTGCAGCATCTTCTTTGAGGGCCATTCAGGAGAGTCATCAGCTGCGGAGATCCACGCGGATTCATAGCCAGTCGTCTCAGTCGCAAAACTACTCACCAGAAAGTGATGATTCTGTAAGCGATTCTGACAATGACAGCAACGATGATGAGATGTATGCGCCTTCGGGAGCAAGAACGAAGACCTCGGGCAACAATAGAGGTAGAAAGCGGCAGCGTCGAGTGGGCAAACGCAATGCAGAAAGTAATGTTGATAATATTGAATCTTTCGAGGAGAATTATATTCTACAAGCACTGAGCAGTAATGAGACTGCCATTTCAGAATTGGCGTTTGGCTGGTTAGACCAGTTTGTTGAGAACAAATATGACGCCTTAAAAGACTTAGTTAACTTTGTTCTTCGATCTTGTGGTTGTACTTCTCAGGTTGGCGAGCATGATGTGGTAAACTCAGATTCATCAAGAGAGACGATTGCTGAAATTCAACAGATGTTTGAGAGTCAACAACTCCACGAGTATCCACTTGGAATGAGCGCCACTTCCAAGAATGGTAACTGGAAAGATTTTAAGAAAAACTGTCTTGATTTCATAGATGAGCTGTTGTTAGTGGCCAATGAACGAGGAATATTGTATGAAAATGATGAACTTAGTGAACTTGTACTCACTTGGCTCGGTGCTATGTCCACGTCTAATATCCGATCCCTGAGATACGCGTCTACCCTTTTTTGTCTTCAGATGGAGACCTCACTTTGCAAGATCATTGTAAGGCTAATTTCTTTCACTAATAAGTATGAGCGTCAGCTTGAAACTGAGAACAAAAATTTGGAATCTTTATCATCGGCCAAAAGAAAGAGTCCTGTTAAAATTGAAGCGGCACGATTACGGGTTCAACAAATCGAGAAGAATGTCTCGCTTTACAAAGAACAGCGCAATTTCCTTGATAACTTACTGCAAGATATTTTCAACACCACTTTTGCCCATAGATATAGGGACACTGACCCTGCCATAAGGCAGGAGTGTGTACGTCACTTGAGTGTATGGATTGAAGAGTATCCAGAATACTTTTTTGAAAGCATTTATATTCGGTACTTTGGTTGGCTTCTAACAGATGAAGAGTCAACTGTTAGAGCAGAAGTAATGAAAGTTCTGGTCAGATTATACCAGAAACAACAAATGGTGGCAGCATTGAGGCAATTTACTGGTCATTTCAGAAAGAAACTTATTGATGTGGCTATTTATGAAACGGATTTCCAAGTTAGATGGCACTGTTTAGCTCTGTTAACTGAGATTTTGAAGAATGGATTTTTAGAGTCCGATGAGATTATCAGCATTTGTGCTCTTATCTTCCTTGATGATGAGGATGTGATATTTCAAAAAGGTAAAAGGTTCGGTGCTAGACTGAACCGTGAAATTGCCAGATTTATCAGTGTCTCTGAGGCAGAAAAATATCGCGAGTTCGTTGAGAGTAATAATGCTAATATTGTCGCTTCCACGGATTTATTCCCTCTTGATATAAGGGAGATGTTGAAATATCGTACCTTGATCAGGCTTTTGAGTAAAGCATATAATTATTACAGCCGGAATTATCTCAACAGGGATGTCATGAAGAGACATCAAGAAAACTCTAAAGTCGAAAAGTTTGGAAGAATCTGCCAATATCTTTATTCCATTCCAAGATACAATAACAAGAATGTGTCTCTCAAGTTTGTCTGTGAATATTTGCTTTTTGATCTTTCATCTATTGCATTGTTAGAGGATTCCTTGAAGGCAGCGCTAGAGCTGAACACAAAGGATATTATTTGGCTTTTAAGCTTTTTACATGGAGCTTCAGCCATATACTCTGAGGGTGAATCGAATGAGTTTTACAAATCACTTTTCCCTAAACAGTCTATAAAGACCGATGAGAGTGTTAAGCACGATGGGAAGTTCTATTTAACCGAATTTGTCGGTCAACTTCCAATAATTTTAGAAAGCTTCAAAAAGTCACCAACTTATCTTTCTGTTTTCGGTGCAATTATGAATAACTTGTTGGTGAAAAACGTGTTTAGCGCTGTGGGTCATGAATCGGTTTTTGTAAGAACTGCTTCGTCACTTATCAAGTTCTTTGGAGATTGCAGTCTTTCATTTTACGACACCTCTCACAAGGATGTGCCTTTTTATGAGTCTGTTAATTTTGCATTTGAGATGTTTTTTGCTAGTTTGCCAAAGGAGTCCATTGAAGTTAACCTGAAACTAGATGCACTGATAATGGCTTTATTTGATCAGTTAGACAATGGACTGACTAATGGTGATACGGATCAGGTATGTGTGATGCTCAACAAACTGTTGTGTTTACAACACATTCATTCAGATACCAAGTTGTACGATCATATCAGCTCCAGTATAAATCCTTTGTGTGAAATGCTGGCTTCTTTGAAAAACGATCCGGTCGAATTGAAATCACTCACTGATACAAAGAAGATGGAGATTATTTTTCAGCAATTCCTGGTTTTCACATCGCAGACTCTGGAGAAAGTGGCCATATTGTTGAGTTCTGACGGAGATCTGAATGTTCTGGAGTCAATCCAAACGACGCTTTCTCCAGTTAACGTGATCTTGCAAACTCTGTCAGATCTTTTGACTCCATCTTCAGTTGAGCTAGTAGAATTTAATTACTCAGTGGCTCTCGTTTACATCGACATAATGGCATGTCTCAATGCTCTGAAACTATACGACTGTCCACAGCACGACATTCTTATGCACTTCTTTGACACGGAGCTGGTTGTCGATATCAGTTATCGTACACAGAGTAGTGTCCTGGAACTGTTCCTTATTCTGGAATACCGTCTAGCCGAATGTATGGGAATTGAACTTGACAGAGAAGAAGCTGAAGACGTGGTTTTTGAAAAGTACTCCTTAGGCCACCTCAGCCCCAGCGAAAACGAGGAACTGGAAAGAAAGCTTTGTGTGCTGACAGTCAAACTTCTTATGCTTGACCGAGTCACTGAATTGGACGCCAGCGTCGTCTCTAGATTGAGTCTTAACAAAGAGTCGCTGGGAAGACTCTACAAAGACGTCATCGATGCTGGCGAAGAGGAAATCCAACCACGCGGTGTTTCCGAGGAGCCGGAAACTACCCAAGCGCCACAGCAGCTTCCTTCTGAGGAGAATCCGGTCCATGTGGTGGTTCCTTCAGATTCCGGAATCACAGTGGAGCTTTGATCCAACCGGAAACCCCACTAAATTCTCCAGCATCGCCTTGTTTTGCTCAGCTTATTGTACTAATGCATTCAATTAACTTCTATTATATATTCTTAATGCAGACAGACAGATGTACGAACAAGTTGTTTAGTTATGTATTCACTTCACAGAGAACTATAAGAATTCGTTTTGCCAAACAGTTTCAGGTTTGAAAGGTGTTCAAGATTTACAGGTATTGTAGATTGTGGGTAAACCCGTGGAGAGAAGTGTGGCTGTGTAACACTATCAAGCTTTCGCAGAGACGCTTATAGGTTGTTCTTCGGGAGCAATGTCAAACTCCTTTCTTGTGGGAGGGCCTTTGATTATCTTATTGGAGGAGACCTTTGTTTTGTTGATAGATTCTCCTTTGACAACCTTTTCCATCTCTTCTCTGGTGAGAGTTTCGTATTCCAGTAATCCTTCAGCTAATCTTTTCAGTTCGACTCTGTGAACATGAAGTAAATCTCTGGTTCTGTCTTCCGACTCAACAAGCAGAGTTCTCGTCTCCTGGTCGGCCATGTCCCTTAATTTAGGGGACCATGTTTCCCATTGATCAGCTAGCTTCACAGGGCCGATCTTATTTGACATTCCGTATGATGTCACCATTGCCCTAGCCATACTTGTAGCAGACGACAGATCAGATGAGCAACCAGAGGTGACGTTGTTTGGACCATAAAGCATCTCCTCGGCTATCTTGCCTCCCATGCACACATCTAGCCTAGCATAGCACTCTCTTTTCGTAATATCGTGCTTGTCCATCTCAGGAAGTTGGAAAGTCACTCCAAGAGCTCGTCCTCTTGGCAGAATAGTGGCCTTGTATAGAGGAGTGGCTCCTTCGGTGAACATTGCAGCAATAGCATGTCCAGCTTCGTGATATGCGGTGTTTCTTCTAGTCTCCTCGGTCATCACCATAGTCTTTCTCTCTCCACCCATCAAAACTTTGTCCTTAGCCCATTCTAGATGCGACATATTCACACTAAGTGCATTCTGGTGGGACGCGTAAAGGGCAGCCTGATTGACGAGGTTCTTCAATGCAGCACCAGACATTCCGGTGGTAGTTCTTGCAATCACAGATGGATCAACCTCTTTGGAAACAGCAATGTTTTTAAGGTGATGTTTGAGAATAGCAATCCGCCCACGTACGTCTGGTAAGTCCACGTTCACAACCTTATCAAAACGCCCTGGTCTCGTCAACGCTTTGTCTAAAGAATCAGGGAAATTTGTGGCTCCAATAATGATTATTCCTTCAGTTTGAGAAAACCCATCAAGCTCAACCAAGAGCTGATTCAGCGTCTGCTTGGCGTATGCCTGATCACGAGATTTTCTCTTTCCTCCAATAGCATCCAGCTCATCAATGAAAATAATAGCTGGGGCTCTTGCTCTAGCCTTGGCAAACAGCTCACGTACCCTCTTTGCACCGACACCCACGTAAAGTTCGTCAAATTCAGATCCAGACATAAAAAAGAACGGCACACCCGCTTCACCGGCGGTTGCACGAGCGAGCAGAGTCTTACCAGTACCTGGAGGCCCAGTTAATAGGACTCCCTTAGGAAGTTGTCCTCCCAGGCCAGTAAATTTGGATGGGTCCTTTAAAAATTCAACAACTTCCTCTAGTTCAGCTCTTGCCTCATCTACACCACAGACGTCAGAAAATTTCACTGTTGATTCACTGACCTCCACAGACTTATCTTCGACATTCGAGCCCTTGATGATAGAACCATTTTCAACCAGATAATTAAATGCCACATAAGCGGTGTACGACAACATACCCACGGGTATCAGCCATTTGATCCATCTGGAAATAGCAATCATGGGCGATTCCGTAACCACAACATGAATAGGCTCAGATCTGGTACCGTACAACGGCTGGTAGCCTGCAGAGTTGGTGAATCCCCCCGTAGTCGAACCAGCAGGAGATGAAAGTGAATGCGGTATTCCAGCTCCAGTGGGTAAGCCTAGCGAACGCATCACAGACTCTGCTTTCTGATGGTCTCCTACCTTGTGCAAAGCTTCAACGTAAAGCTGAGAACATTCTGGGGACGATGCTATTCCAGGTGTTTCATATCTAGACACCACAATGTGGGGATAATTTGCGGCAATCAGTGATCTGTAAAAAGAAGCCTGGGAACCGGGATTAGATAAGTCCCGGTTGGCAGCTTGTTCCTGGGATGGAAGACTGGAAGAAGCAGACGCTCCTGATGTACCAAATTGTCTCGACCACTTCATGGCATTGGAACAGCTCTTCAAACGGCTATGGAAGGGCACAGGCGAGCCGACCACGCCTTGGAAAGCACGTGGAGCCCGGTTTAGTGTTGCGGTGGATCGCAGTACGCCTTTCCGGCACGTTCTTACTAGAATCAATGGCGACATCGCAGTCTCTGTGAGAACGGAAATAGTCACTTTGCCACCGAGAATTCCAGCCTCAACAAGAATAGGCTCTAAGCAGTAGCCCACAGGAACTGAGAGTAAAGACTGCTGCTGCAAGTAGGAGCGCAGAGCTTGGCAGTGTCCTGCTATACAAAGGTAACTTGGGTATGTGCCAAAGCCTTTGAATCAGAGAACTGGCCCAAACGTGAAGTACTCGATGTTCTTTTTCGTTCTGTCTCTTCTGTGTGTCTTCTCAAATCTGCGCATCGAAAAAGAGCATTTCTACATCTGTACACCGCACTTGCATTGCCTCTAGTTTCGACCCGCCGATCGACCCGCGCTCCTGAGCTAGTTTTTGGACTTAGTCATCCCGACCCAGCCCGTGAATACTACGGTCGTGCGCTGAGCAGTCACACACCCAATGACGTCCACGCAATTTGTCACCCCGAACCGTCAGCACGGCTGGCTCTCCCGGAGTGGGCCATTTTCGGAGGCTGCCTGCCAACGTCAGTCACCGCTCTGCTTGTTGCTGTCCCCGTTAACAGCCCCAAACAGTCCCCGGTGTACTGGCAGCACCCCCGTAGTTTCCCGACGCACCCCCAGATCCCCTATTGGCTCCCTGCGCGTGCGGCTCATAATTTCTTTCCACCAACTTTTGGAATTCTTTCTTTTGTCGTTGGCTAACTTTTTTTTACTTTTCAGTTGTTGTTACTGCTTTTCTTCATACTGCTTGTTTTAAAACATCTCTAGTAGATACCGCTACATATTCTCATTCCATTATCTATTCATAATGCCTGCTCCTTACGAAAAAGGTTCTGCCAAAAAGGGTGCCACCCTTTTTAAGACTAGATGTCTTCAATGCCACACAGTTGAGGCTGGAGGACCACACAAGGTCGGTCCAAACCTTCACGGAGTTTTTGGTAGACAATCTGGTCAGGCCGAGGGTTACTCATACACTGACGCTAACAAGAGAAAGGGTGTTGTTTGGTCTGAGCAAACCCTTTCTGATTATCTAGAAAACCCTAAGAAGTACATTCCAGGTACCAAGATGGCCTTTGGAGGTCTTAAGAAGCCAAAGGACAGAAACGACTTGGTCACCTACTTGGCATCTGCCTGCAAATAGACAGGTATCGCTGCTACTGTTTAGATGAGCGTGATTCTTTTTCTCTTTGTCTCTATTTATTAACTCCATATTGTTGACTGTACATAATACATGTTGAAGAGTTGTATATCTCTCTTTTTAGTCGTAGTCGTTTTGTATTACGTTTCTCTGCTTTCTGGCCGGAGTGAACGTGGTCTGCATTCCCAGTCATGACTGTGCTCCCCTGTTTTAAATGCTCAAAATACAGCCCTTACTTTCTTCCTTCCTCCTCCTCCCTTTATGAAATCAATCGACCCGTCAATCGACCCGTCGTTCATCGCTCAAGCCTCATCTGCGATCTCTAGATTTCCTTGAGTTTCTCTTCTTCAATTGAATAAACACGAACAGAGTGGTCGGCACTAGCCGTGGCAAGTAGAACCTTTTCGTTATTCTGTGAAAAACTGACACGAAGTATACGGTCACCTGGTGCAAGTTTTGGATCCACACAAACTCTTTTGCTGAATACCCCATCTTTTGTCACCCCATACACAGCCACAAATCCATTCTCCAATCCAACACCGATAATAGCTTCCTTTCCAATACATTTATGGAGGCAGTCCACTGAGGTCACCGAATGTTCCATTTTTTGCTCAGAAACCAACTTGACGCCTCGTTCTTCAACCTTCCACAGTTTCAGACGTCGATCTCTTGATCCTGTTATAAACAGTTTCTCCCCAGTACTCTCAGGGAGCCAACAAACGTCCCAAATGATCCTTGAGTGAGCTTTCTCCCGCAATTCAACTAACTCAAAATTATCTTCCCCTTCCCTACGCCATACGGAGAATTTTCGATCTCTTCCTACAGCTGCCAGATATTGACTATCCCCAGAAAACCGGACCCTGGTAATAGTGAGTTCGTGCCCTTTCAAAGGACTCTTGGTTTGCTGCCAATCTTGTGTCTTGAAAAGACGGATTACAGCATGAGATGCCACGTTTGATCGACATGCGGAAGCTACCAAGGTACCATCTCCAGAAACGTCAACTGTCGTTGTCTCGTATCCATGTCCATATAGCTTCTCAACTTCAGGCCACAAGGTATGTCTTTGTAAATGCTCCTCAAGTGGAGGACTTTTCAATTCCGACAAAACACGTCCCCATATACTAGGTCCAGTCTCTGTTTCTTCTTCCTCCTCGTCAGCCTCATTCTGGTCCTGTGACGCGTGGATCGGTGCGTCACTGTCAAACTCAGCTTTGTTCGAAAGACCCAAAACAGGAAGTGTAGCAAGCTCTGGCATCTCATCTCGCTCTTTCAAATTGACTCCACAAAACCGCTTCAGTAGTAATCCTACAGATTTGGGCTCATCAAAAACCCGTAGAACCTTTTCGTCTCCTCCAGAAATAAACCTTGTGTCAGAAATACTCTTCACGCAGACCATATCAAAGCCGTGAATTTGTGGACGTGCAAACTCATACCACTCCTGCTGCTCTCTAAATGATCCATCCTCGACATTCAACATCCACCGAGAAAAAAGACGTGTTGTCTGATCATTTGATGTTGCTAATAAATACTCTCCATTCTCCGACCAGGATACGTCGGTAACTTCTTTCATTGGTCCGGTCAAGCAAGGAACCTGAACGTAGTTTGCTTCAGGCAGATCAAAAGACCTCTTCCAACATCTGAAAGAGCCGCTTTTTCCATTCGTCAAAATCAGTTCAAAATCCTCTTCGAAAATCCATAGGGCTGACCAGAAACCACCTGAAGATCCTGTAGCAGAAGAGGCTCCTTTGCTGCTGATTTCACCAAGTCGAACCTGCGATATCCATACACCACTAGCTTCATCCGGCTCCCATATCATTATAGATGTATCAGAAGAGGTAGTTAAAAGTTTTGACTCTGTGGGGTGCCATTGAACTTGTGAAATCCAGTCATCATGTCCCATAATTATAGCGTCAAATTTGATGCAACACTTTACACCAGAACCCACGTTAAAAAGATGCTTCTTGTTGGACAATAGTCGCAGCTCCGAAGAGTCGTTATTATTGTTAATCTGATCATTTAGTTTCAGATCCCATAGCCTGACATATCTGTCTTGTGACCCAGATGCAATCAAGAATCGATCCCTCTCTATTAGTTTAACAGATAATGTCTTGATCCAATCTTCATGGCCCGCTAAAACAGCACACTGCTCTATTAAACAGCTTCCGTCCTCATTACCTAACAATTGAAACGAATAAACATGAAGAAATACGTTAGTACCCCCAATAAACACAAGATATTTGTTTTTCTCTGCATCTATATCAACAATGGTCAAAGCTAAAGGATAAAACCCGTCTTTTAGTTTCATAGACCCAAGAAGTACAAATGTGTCATCTTGAAGACCCCAAACTTTCACAGCTCCATCAGCACTACCCGTGGTGAACAATTGATTATTACTCACAGCAATAGCAGTGACACTCATTGAATGAGAAGTCAATGTTTGATATAACTCGAAATCAACCGCAACAGGATCGTATCTCCAAATCTTTATCGTGCAATCCTCTGATGTGGATAGCAAGAAGCGAGTTCCTGGAAGCCATCGCACACAAACAATAAAGGAAGTATGCGACTTTAACGTTTGTAAAACACCTCGCCCTGAGGAATCCAACGGAAACCATATTGCTATCTCGTTCCTACATCCGAAAGCAATCAGTTTGAACTCTTCATTATAATCACTGATCTGAAGCTCTCTATTACATCCAGCAAAAATAGCTTCTAGCTCAGCCATATTTTATGTCCGTTGTTCCACGCTGCTTTTGCAGGTTTGGTAAGCTAATGTCGCCAATAAGACCTTTAAACACCTCAACAATCAAAAGAGTTTCTCCATCTCTGCTTGCATCCCTCTAACAATAAAAATTTTTTGAAGAAAAATATTGTGCACAGCCCAGTCATTGACTGATCCCTTTTTCAGGCATACACAGCTTTGTTCTTGAACCTTGCAACACAAAGGGCGTTTTTTCTTCTCATAATAAAGATCAATATGTTCTTCTATCTGAATGACGCCAGCTCTGCACATGAGCATCCCATCTTGGCATTGTAAGTGTCGCACGTGATTTACCTGTTCTCTCAATCGATCTTTTTAATAATTAAGGAAACAAATAAAATAACATTCTCTGACTACTCTTCTGTTTCGGTATACACAACTATGAGGAACGTAAGCCATAGGAGAGCTGTTTTTCTTCAGACTTGCTGAGACACTGATAGTATTGAATTTCAGTCAAATAGGTGCTTGTTTTGCTTGTTTACACTAACTGCACGACATATCTGCCGTTTCCCCTATTTGCAACAACTATTTGGTCGCATTAGGATAAAATATCACCACACCTTGCACCTTCAAAAATCTAAGGAAAACAGAATGAGTGATTGTCAGTGCATGCTTTGAAGAGAATTAGGTCTTTGCAGATAAGATGGTAGCATCAGAGTACTTTGATGAAAGCGACCAAAGGACACAATCAGTGGGAAATAGCATCTGAATCCGGCTGGATTTTATCTGAAGGTTGCAAATTTGATAAGACCGAGCGGCTTTGGACTACCATTGAAGCTGATGGAGATTAAGCTTTCACTGATATGGGGAAAATAACAAGGTCTAGAAACGGTTGCATTACATGCAAAGAGAGGCGGAAGAAATGTGATGAAACCAAACCGGAGTGTTTGAACTGTGCTAATTCCGGCAGGAAGTGTGGAGGGTACGGACTGCGACTTGTTTTTGATGTCGATGATAGCCGGGGATATCCATTTGGAGGAAAAACTAACTCTCGAGGCCAAAAAGTATACGGTTTCAGAGGACGCCCTAGAAAGAATGACAATACCAGAAATCAAGAAGCTAGTTCCAGCTCTGTGATCAGCAGTACCTCCAGTTTAACCAAAACTAAGCCCTCCGTTTCGAATACAAGTGATGAACCTCCAGTACAGAATAGTTCAACATCAGGACCATCCTCTTCCGAACTGACTCATGAATCTCACAAGATGATTCACAAAGCCGAATTCAATAATCATATTTCACCAAAACTTGAGACTGCAAGCACCCCTCGAGAGATCAAGCAAATCATGAAAGATGTGATCAAGCCAGAGAGTGTGTTGTATGACGGCTTAGATTACCTTTTGAGTACAGCAGATGAACTAAATATGTTTAGCTCCGAACAGCTTTATGAACAGCAACAATATCATTTACAGCAAATACAGTTTGAACAAGGTCAGTTACTTCAGCAGATCGGTTCACCTCAGGTGTTGGACATGAGTCCACTTCATTACATACCTCTGCCGAATCTTCCTGAAGACCACAGCCGAGCTGGACAAGATGTTTACTCGCAAGATTTGACTCACAGGGCTCCCGTTCAAGGAATCACAGCTACACCCTTACTCCCAAATGTTACTGCATCTAGTCAGACGGTGACAAAACCAGAAACGCCCGTAGTTCTTTTAGATTCCTTATCGCCGTTAGTATCAACACAATCTGGAAATCAAACAGAAGAAAACTTTATCCTGAAGCACTACTTCGACCAACTGATATACTTACTTGATGCACATCCGTCATCACCCTTGCCTGAATTGATGATAAAGTTTGGGAGTCTGGAGCTAGCAAAATCGTGCTTCCTTTCTTTGAGTTCCATCCATCTTTACGTTAAAAACGGAGAAAACGAGTTTTACAAGAAAGGGATTTTTCATATCAACAATACTATGGAGTATCTGATCAAATATGTGCGCTCTAAAGATGATTCTGCTGGAAAGAAAAAGAAGGGAAAGAGAAAAGCTGTAGATAGAGCCAAAACTCCTGGAAATCGCAACTTAGACGAGTCTAATGATCCGAAAATAAAAGATGAGGAACATGACGAGGAGGAGGAAGAAGAAGAGGAGGAAGAAGATGATGAAGAAGATGAAGAAGAAGAAGATGATGATGAGGAAGAGGAAGGAAGTGCTCTAAATGTTGAAAGAATTGTAACGAACCTGAAAAAACACTCTGAAGAAAGAAAACAATCAAATTTCTTTGTCATACTACTGCTGGTCTATGTTCATTTGGTTTTTGCTATTCTTGAAAGCGGTAGATCTGCTCTCTCTCGCACATTCCTCAAACTGTTTGCTACAATCACTGAAGACCAGACTTTTAAAGCAGCTCTCAGCAAAATAGATCAATCTCAGACATTAATCTGTGTGTTATCATGGTTTGATACGATATCAGCGCTAATATCTCCCGACTGTCGAATGCCATTTTGCAAATCAGAATGGTATGGAACTAACCAAGATCTAGTTTCTACAGCTAGAATGAATGGCTGTCCTGGAGAAGTATTTAAGCTGATTAATAAGCTCTGCAAGCTGCGAAACTCTGTTCATTACAACAAAATTAGTGAAAAAGACAAAAGACAAGAGTTTGATCAATTGAAACAAAAGTTTATGAATTACCGCGACTACGTCCCTCTGACTTTGCAGAACTCATATCCATATCAGGAACGCCTGAAATCTGCTCAGTGCTGGACGCTATCTGCTTATATTACACTACTTGAAGTTTGCACACCAAGAGAGTATCATCAAGATATTATTGATGGACTAGTAATTGAGTTTGTTAGCACTTACGAGTCATTGGAGTCTCAATCACCGATAGTAGAGCAAATGGTTTGGCCACTATTTAATGTGGCTATTCACTGCAGGGATGATTCTTTCAGAGTGAAACTCAAGAATTTCTCGGAGACTCTTTACGACAACGTTAAAATGCGCACGATCAAAACAGGAATCAAAATAATGGAAGAAGTGTGGGAAACAGGCTGCACTTTAGAAGACCTCCTTTCAGGAAAGGAGTGGCTCTCTGCTGGGATTGACTACCTTCCGTTCTGAGATTAAGGCTTCAATGGGAGAAGAGCAACAGAGAATATTAAGTGATGAATGGGGAAAATAGAATTTGACTAATTACTTATAAATCAGGATCTAAAACTAGCAGCCACTGACCAGAAAAATAGAACTTACAATTTCTGCATAGCAGCGACATCGGTGGATTGAATCCAGTCCTCACCCTCCTCAATTAATTCTTGGAGATCAGTGACAGAAACCTTCTCATCCTCGACAACACAGTTGATCTGCAGCTTCTTGATACCGAAACCAACAGGGATCCATTGGAAACCACCCCAGGTCAAACCTTCCATTTCAATACCTTTGACGTACCCTAGAAGAGCATCAAGATCGGTCTCATCATCCCATGGCTTGACATCAAGGGTAACAATAGATTTGGAAGCTGCCTTTGGCTTAGCGGCCTTCTTGGCAGCATACTCAGCAAGTCTTTGCTGCTTCAACTTCTCAGCTTCTTCATCAACTTCTTCATCGTCAGATCCAAAGAGATCAACATCATCGTCATCTTCCTCTGCGGCAGCAGCAGGAGCAGAACCAGCGGGCAAAGAGTCAAACTCAGCAGTGAAGGAGGCAATGTGATTGAACCATCTGGAGAAGTCTGGATAAGCAGACTGGAAAGCCTTGTAAGCAGCAACATCCGCTTGGGAAGCAGAAGTTCTAAAACATCACAATCAGTTAGTAACAGATGTCAGGGAAACAAAAAAAACCAAGCAGGCCACCAAATCCTCTTAATGTTCTTGGAAGACGGTCAGATATAGCCCTAAAAAGGACTCTTCGTTTCTCACTCATGCGGCGGGTCTTGAATCCGCCTCATAAACATGGACCAAAGAATATTGTTCATCACTCTGTGTCTTCATCTTTCAAATCAAGAACCAAACTAAGGGGGAGCGCTTCAAGTCAGGCTGAACCTGGTAATATTTACTTACCCTTCGATGTATGACTTGTCAGCTACGAACTTGTCAAGCTTTGATAGAGTTTCAATCTTGGAGAAGTCAGAAAAGGACATTTTGTATCTGTTGGTAGTTGGCTTCAAATATGCTTAACTTGCCGCTATTTTGGCCTCTATCTAATATTGTGAGCTCTTGAGGTTCCACGGGTTCAGATTCAAGCAAATTTTTTCTTCATTGAGTTTAGAGGGAAAAAAATCTTCAACTGCCAAAAAGCCGGGTGACATTATGCTACATATTACCTTGTTGCGACTGCGTTACCCGCACTGACTGAAGCTTGATATTTTTTCTCTAGGCTTTTGGCTGATTGGGAAAACAAGGTTGGGAACTATCTGCGAAACACGCACGTAAGATTACAAGAAATCTGAAGAGTTGTAACAGGAGAAGACTGAAAGAGATACAAGCGACGCATAGATGACGCCATCAGTGCCTGTCACAGATAAGCCAATGCTACCACAGGGATTGTCGACATCCTTGGTTGCACGGTTGAAGAATAGCGCAAACCCTTTTTATATCCCGTCTCTTCCTGCTCGTGGATCTAAGAGAACAACCTCTAATCGGATCAATTACGCTGAGGATTACGACTTAGATTTTGAAGATGATGGAGATGGGGATTATGATGAAGATGGAGAACATTTAGGAGGCCGTGGCCTGTTGGCTGGGAATGGGGGGTCTATCAATTTGGCAAATTTCCAAGGAAAGGAGGCACCCAAAGAAAAGCCAAAAACCGTTTTCACTGAAGTTGAGTCTGTTAACAACTGTATGGTAGCTGAGCAGCTTGTACCCGTTAAGTTGAGTTTTGAGTCTGGAGGGACACGGATTAATGATCTATTTATGTGGAATTTGAACGAAACTCTAATCTCCCCAGAACTGTTTTCTTCCATAATGTGCCAAGAGCTGGATTTGACGAGGTCTAGCGAGTCGAACATTGTGAGTCAGATCAGAGACCAACTAGACTCTTATAGACCGCTGGCCGTTACGCCTATTCCACAACTACAATATGAGAGAGAGCTTCACGCAATTTTAGATGTTTCGATCAGCCTTGACAGCGAGTTATACGAGGACAAGATAGAATGGGACTTGTTGAACGACACTATCACTCCGGAAATATTTGCTGAAACAGTGGTTGCTGATCTGGGGCTGCAACGTGAGTTTTATGGAGCTATCACAATATCTATGTACGAAGCTATTTTCAAACTGAAAAAGGAGTTCCTGGAGAATCCCCAACAGGTTCTGATAAACAACGAGACCTTGCCTCTCCTGAACAAGGTTTTCCAGCCGGGTGTGCGCGAATCGGGATCACAAAGTGCAGGAGTTATAAGTGTGGAGTTGCAAGGAATTCGATATGATGGAAAGAAATTGGGTTCTGACTTTGGCCCTAGTGTGGAGAAGTTGACGCCATGGGAGATTGAAAAGAGAGAGATTGAAAGAGAACGGAACATTCGTCGCTTGAAGAGAGAAACCATGCGTTTTAGTGGAGGAAATGTTGTAGTTGAACGTGGGGAAAGAGGAAGCAAGCGACGCTACGATGAACTCGAAGGAACGTGGAAAAATATTTGATAAAAAAAGAGATGTATTGTGTGAGTATCTAACCCAGCCTTATACCATATGAATCCTATTAGATTGTGGACAGGACGGTATCGGGTGACTAGCTCGAGAATAGAGCCACAGAGCCCTAGACGCTAGTTCTCTCCTTTAGCGACGCGGTACGATTACCACAGCCTCGAATCTGACCTGGATAAAATTTCGTGTAGTTTTTTAAGCTAACATTTACTTGAAGTCAAGAGTAATCAGTCGGTTCCTTTTAAGGGTCATAAGCAGGTATTTGTACCACAAAGCTTTTGAAGAGGTTGTGCACATCTTCACAGAGCTTGACAGACAGAAATTTGTTTTGTTGGTGGCTTTTTGGGAAGAACCTGGCCTACAATGACCAGAACAAAGCTGCTTGGATACAGGTGGAGCAATAGAGGGTTGGCCGCTGTAGTCATTGTGGTCTTCTATTTGATATGGAAGACTGTCTCTGGCCTTGGACCGTCTGTGGATGCCTCAAAGCTTAGAATGAAAGTGCAGGAGGAGCTTGAGTCAAACTTCCGCACATTGTATCAGGATATACATTTACGAAATCGACTGGAAGATGCTACATCAAGTACCTTAAGAGAAAAGCTGGCTTTCCATTTTCCGTACGAGTCCAGCAAACCTGTTCCACCTCATATTTGGCAGACATGGAAAGTTGATGTTTCTGATCCCGCTTTTCCTCGGAATTTCAAACGATATCAACAATCTTGGATACACAAGAACCCTACTGATTCTCACTATGTGGTTCCCGACTCAATCATTGACGAGTTTGTGGCCAATTTATATGCGGCAGTACCCGAGGTGGTTGCTGCTTACAACATGCTACCTAAGAATATCCTCAAGGCAGATATGTTCCGGTACCTAGTAGTTTATGCTAGGGGAGGAACATACTCTGATGTGGATACAGTTTGTCTCAAGCCAATCAAAAAGTGGCCTCCTTTTGATAAGGATACAATAATCCCAAAGTTCCAAAAACAAAACCTAGACACCCCCACTGTGGATGGAGAAATCAGAATGACTCCTGTAGGATTAACTATTGGCATTGAAGCTGATCCTGATAGACCTGATTGGCATGAATGGTATGCTCGCAGAATCCAGTTCTGCCAGTGGACATTACAGGGGAAACAAGGACATCCATTTTTGAGGGAGCTGATTATCCGTATTGTCCAAGAGACTTTTAGAAAACAGCAAATGGGCAAGCTGAACCAAGTGGAAGGAAAGGATGCTGGAGGTGACGTGATGACATGGACGGGGCCTGGGATTTTCACAGATACTCTCTTTGATTACATCAACAATGTTTTGAGCGATGGAAGACTGGGAGATGGATACGGCGCAGGCTCTGAATACTGGACAACACATAGAAAGTACAAACTGAATCATATAGAGGTGGACGCTAACAACGAACCGCTTCACTCTGACAAGCAGTTGTTTAACTGGAAGCAATTAACTGGGTTGAAAGAACCAAAGATGGTTGACGACATAATGATCTTACCCATTACTGGGTTCAGTCCAGGAGTCTCACAGATGGGCTCCGAACCGATTTCACACCGTCTTGCTTTAGTTCAACACATGTTCGAAGGAAGCTGGAAGCCTGAAAGTGAGAAAATGAAAGGTTGATCGATACAACACAGCGTATGTCGTGGTGCACGGGTGCTCCAATTGACTGTCTGCTTCAAGGCTAATTTGTTTTTCAGCTGACAAGACAAGCTCTATGTCATATCTACACAGTACTTGGATGATGATTGCTGGTGTATAAGGAAGGCAAATCCCAGATAAGTACACAATAGTCAACAATGGAGCTTCCGGGTGATTTCGGAAGCAATAAATTTGGTCCTGGTGGGGCAAAGTCTTCCAACGTGGACGTTCAACGGATGACTCCTGCGCCACCGGTTGAGACAGACTATCTTGTGGAATTGAACCCCGAAGCGAGATACCGTTTATCTGGGGAATTGGAGTATATGCTTCTGAGCTATTTGATCTATGAGGGCCATGTGAAGGCCACACGTGCATTCGCGGAGGAATTGGGGCTGGGGTTTATAATTGAGGAGCTTGACCGAGACCTGGATGCTAGGAACAAGGCTGAGACAGATCATGGCGATACCTTATTTGGAAAAATGAAAGATACGAGGACTGTATCGAGGGGGGATTTGGACGTGGATGATGTGTTTGGAGATTACGAGAAAGGAGCATTGCTAGAATCGGAGGATACAGAGAGACCCGAGAAAGAGATGCAGGAGATAGTGAGGTACAAGAGATTAATGGCAGGTGTTTCCTCTATACAGACTCGGCAGAAGATTAAGACAAGCATTTTGAAGGGAGATATTGAGGGTGCGATATATGAGATCAACACGTGGTTTCCGTCACTTTTCGAGAAGAACCAGCTGGTGTACTTTCAGTTGTTACTTTTGAACCTAATTGAGATGATCCGGACTCAATTCACCGGTGGAGAGCTTGGTGAAAAGGAGTTTTTGGACAAGATTCTCAAGTTCATTACTGAGCGACTGTCAACTCCCAAGATTCTCCAAAACGCCGATTTCATCAGGGAATTGGAGCTGACGATGGCCCTACTGTGCTTCGGGAACAACTTGAAGCCCGATGCGCCGAACAGACGGCCATTGCCTCCGAAATTAGCGCGTATGTTACATCCTAAACGATACAGCAAAGTTGCAGGACTGGTTAACCGGTCTATTTTAGTGAATGAGGGTCATCTGGATGTGAACACTTTCGATGATGAGGATAGTTCGTATACCCATAAGGTTGGAGAGAAATATAAGGCGAGCGAGTCTGCGTCGAAGGTGAAGGAGGACGGCTGGGGATACTCGCAGCTGAACTCTGCAGGAGCCACCCCTCTTGCGAGACTCGTCAAGCTTCTTATATGGTCTTTTGAGCAGCGGGGAGGGTCTACAGAGAAGAACACGAAGGAGATGCAAGAGTTTATTGCCGACCTTGTGTGAATAGAGACGAGATTTTAAATGAACATGACATTATGCGGTACTCTTATAGCAAGTAACAGCAAGTAGGTGTACTGATCAGGGGATATATCGCTGGAACGATGTGTCTAGAAGCTTATCGCCTGGGAAGGGAAGGGACCGGTTACGAGCGCTGGTCTGCGGCTGGACGGTTGGCAGGAGCGGGGCAGGATGCGGGGAAGAAAGGGATCGGATTTAAAGATGTGATAGGGAGAGAGAAATAAGGAGGTAACGGGCTGATCGAGCGGCCACCAGCGAGGATTCGGAGGGAAGGTTTCACAGTATTCAGGTAGAGAGGAAACGAGATGGCCCATAGGAGCCGATCAAGCATGGATGAGCGAGCGGCCATGGCTCTGGGGCGGTGGCAAGTGCGCGTGACGTGGCTAGGCAACGTGGCTGAGTAACTAAGTCACCCCGGAAAATTTTCAATGTTTTCTCCCAGAGTATATATAAGGGAGGGAAGAAGTGCAACTAGAGAAGGAAAGAAGAGACGGAACGGCCAACTTACGGGTCTTTTCAAACTCAGCGCAGGCGTCTGGAACGACTCAGGCTGCAGCAATGGAGCGCGGGTCCGCACAAATACACAGGCAGCAGAGGACGGTGGCTGAGGCGCCGCTTCGAGAGCCCAGGTCTGATGCGTTCCGCACAGGCCATTCAGGGGCTGCCGCTGCTGCCTCAACGGCTGCTGCTGCTGTCTCTTACCCCAGCCCTGTCCCAATTCCCGATAAAATCGACAAGCAATCCCTGGAATACGTAGTCAGGAGCGGTCTTGCAGGCGGAGCGGCCGGAATATCGGCTAAGACGCTTATTGCTCCTCTGGACAGAGTCAAGATTCTCTTTCAAACTAACAACCCCCACTACAGGCATCTTGCAGGCTCCTTCAGAGGAATGTTCTCAGCCATGAACTTGATATATGGCAATGCGGGACTCAGTGGGCTGTACCAAGGCCATTCTGCTACACTACTGCGGATTTTCCCGTACGCAGCCATTAAATTTGTATGTTATGAACAGATCCGAACAGTTCTGATTCCTAGAGACGAGTATGAAACAGCAGGCCGTCGTTTGCTTGCGGGATCTCTCGCAGGAGTGATGTCTGTCTCATTTACTTACCCTTTGGATCTGATTAGAGTACGTCTGGCCTTTGAGACCTCCCAAAAGCAAATTCACTATGGCCGAGGAAAAATCCTCAATATTCTAAGTGATATTTATAATGAACGGCCCAGATACAGTTTCACGACGGGAGGATCACTGAAAAACGAGCCTCTTATAACAAGAACAGTCTACAACACCCTACACACAAACCTGCAGTTTCTCCAGGCTATGACCAACTTTTATCGAGGCTTTGTACCTACAATTATAGGTATGGTTCCTTACGCAGGAGTCTCATTTTATTCTCACGACCTTATTCACGATATCTTTCGCTCCCCACGATTTGCCAAATACACCATCTTGGAGACTGGCTCGATGACTTCACCGAGCTCCAAAAAGACGGTTTCTGAGTCCTCCTTTGACACGAGGAAGCCCCTTAAAACATGGGCCCAGCTCATGGCCGGAGGAGGAGCAGGAATGCTCGCACAGGCAGCAGCATATCCTTTTGAAGTGATTCGCAGAAGAATGCAGGTTGGAGGAGTGGTGAACTCTGGAGGCCAGTTTTTCTCCATCCGTCACACGGTTCGCATGATTTTCGCAGAGCGCGGCTTCAAAGGGTTTTATGTTGGATTGGGAATCGGTTTTATCAAGATCGTGCCTATGTTTGCATGTTCTTTTTATGTCTATGAGCGTTGCAAGAACCTTCTTCGCATCTAAGAATTCACCGCTCACCTCATGTAGATATCAAGACGTATATTTATTTCACCTTATTCATTATCTTGTCTTTCTTTTGCACCATTACGGTTTCCATCTTTCCATATTATAATGAAATGTCCTCAAGTTTATTTATTCAAAGTCCTTTGCACTGATTCCTGATTTGTCACACATTGACCGGAAAATGCCTCCGCTGTTAAACAGCACTTGTGGACGGTCAAACTCCTTAACTTCTCCCTTATCCATCACAAGAATCCTATCGTAGTTCAATATTGTCTTGAGTCGATGTGCAATGCATAAAATAGTGCAGTCTCGGAACTCTCTTGAAATGGTCTCCTGTACCTTGGAATCCGTCTCATAGTCCACACTTGAAGTTGCTTCATCTAGAATCAGAATCTTGGAGTTCCGAACAACAGCACGGGTCAACGCAAGCATCTGTCGTTGACCCAAGGAAAAGTTTGCCCCGTTATCTTCAACAATATTGTCAAGATGGAACTTGTGTAGCTCATGTTCGCCTTTATGCTGATTGCGAACTGGATGAAGATCCTTTTCACTGATACATCCAGACCTCACAAGAGCATCGTACAACTTCTCGTCCTCCAGCTCAGAAAAAGGATCCAGATTCAGACGAACAGTTCCTCTGAACAGTACTGGATCCTGAGGAATGATCGACAACTTTGATCTTAGCTCATTGAGACCAATCTGACAAATATTAACACCATCAATTTCCATTGTACCCTCTGGCTCACTCAAGCGATACAAAGCTGTCATAATAGTCGACTTCCCTGCTCCGGTACGTCCACATATACCAATTTTTTCTGATGGCTCGATCTCTGCCGTCAAGTTCTTCAACACAAACGGGAGTCCGGGCCTGTAACGCAAACATACATCTCTGAACACGATACGTCCCTCTTGTGGCCAGTCTGGCGGAGGCTTTTTAGACTCATCTGAAGAAGTATACGCAGCTTCTTGGGGAAGCTCAATGGCATACTCACAAATTCTCTCAACAGAGTTCAGACTCTGTTCCAGCTGGCCCATTGATCTAGCAGTGCTGATTAACTGCATACTCAAGGAGATTATGTAAGAGATAAGCAACCCAGATGACGCAGCACTGATCTTGAACACTCTTCCGACACAAAACATTGAAATAATAAGATTAGTACTAGCAGAGCACCCATGCAAGCCAATTGCAAGCCATCTTTGTAACGAATTCGCCAAGAAATACGGCTCGTTCATTCTGTTGATGAAATCTGAGTTCCGTTGAATAAAAAGAGGAGTTCGGTCATACATCTTGATAGTTTCAGTTCCTTGTAGCGCTTCGTCAAAATTAGAATAAACCAAGGATCTTTGAATACCTTCGATTCGTTTGATTTCTCTTGCTGAACTTTGATAGACTGAAAAGACAATAACCGCAACTGCCAAAATGAATGGAATAAAGATTGCAAAGTACGGCAAGTAAATGATGCACATGATATAAATACCAATAATATTGGAAAGCCCAAACGAAAAGATCCGTGCCTGTTCTGCAATCTCATTATCCAAGACATCTGTGTCTTTGGTGAACCGATTCAATATTCTTCCCATAGGAGTGGTGTCAAAGAAAGCCATTGGGGCTCGAACAATTCTCTTCAATGCGAGAATATTCAAATTTCTCGAAGAGTTGTTGCTGACATACACAATTGAACAAAACTGCCAAATTGCACACAGCACAAACATCAGTGCAAGCATAACATAAATACCAATATAAAATCCATCTGAACGATCTTCAAACTTCTTCGTTGTCCAGAAAGAAAGCCAGATATTTTGAAATAGCATACAGAATGTAGTAAACGCCATTCCTGTAATAATAACAGGAACCATTACCCAAATTCCCGCCTTTCCACAACCTGATTGCATGTAATTTTTGATCACTTTAAAAGGAATTGAGTCGGTTTGTCTAAACTCTTTTTGAATAAGTTTACCTCTCTCTTTCTCATATACTCTAAGGGTTGTTTGCTTTTTCACAAGGTTGACACTAATATCGTCATCAATTTCATCCACGGCACTCTTCGAAGATTCCATGATTCCCTCTTGTTGATACTCCATTAACTTAGCAAACTGTGGGTTTCTCTTTAAAAGACTATCTTGGCTTCCAATATCAATAGTCCCATCTCCATTCATGAAAATAATCTTTCCCGAAGAACGAATTAAAGACAGTTGATGCGTGGCCAGCAGACGAGTCTTCTGCTTTAGCATTCCCAGTAAACATTTGTCCATTATATGCTTTCCCACTTTAGCATCAACAGCACTTAGCACATCATCTAACAAGATGATGTTATTTTCATCGGATCCACAAACATGGTACACTGCCCTTGCAAGGTTTATTCTTGCTTTCTGCCCCCCTGATAAATTAACACCTCGTTCTCCAATCTCTGTCAGATCTCCAGCAGGTAAAACTTCCAAATCACTTTCGAGCCCTGTGGTCTCAACAACTGATCGGTACAAAGATTCGTCATATTCACGTCCGAATACAATATTATCTTTCACTGTGGCATTTTGAATCCATGGAGCGGAGCAGAACAAAACCGAACCAAAAACGTCAATCGTTCCCGACTTTCTGGGCATTAAAGAGCTGAGTGCAGATAACAATGAAGACTTTCCTGTTCCAATTGATCCTGTGATGACCACAAATTCACCGTGTGATATAGATAAATTAAGATCATGTAAGCCATCAAAGTTCAAAGAATCTTGTTTCTGCTCTATGGAAAGGGTCTGCTTTGGTAAACTCTCATTGTCATCCCACACAAACTCACCATTCTTGACAACTATAGCCTTATCAGAGTCATTCTTTGGATGAATATGATATTCTGGATCGGGCTCCTCTTCTTCTGCTAGAAGATAATTTTGGACTCTTTTGCATGCAACATAAGCATCAGTACTGGAACTTAATGAGAGTGGTAGCATTGCCACATGTCCGGTAAGAATATTGAATAATGCCAAAGAGGAGAAAACATTCGCTGCGTTATCAAGGGCTCCACCATTGGCACCAAAAATTGCCAAAAACCCAATCATCGATGATAAGCTGGGTAAAGAAACAGCGACAGCCGTCACTATGTTTCTTAGAAATTGAATCTTCAACATCACTCTCATTTCATTATTACGAACCTTTGATATCAAAGCGGTATACGGCAACTCCCATGAATAGTACTTTATGATTTTCATACTATTGAGTAGTTCCTTGACATACTTCACTCGAGCATCGGTAAAAATGTTGATACCTCTTCTCAGCCTTATTAAAGGAGTTGTAGAACCAATAATGATCGCAGTCATTACTATAAAAAACCCAACACCCGAGAGAGCAGCACCACCCAAGTAAACCGCAAGAAGGACTATGGTCATAGCCAATCCTAAAGGAAGCATTGGAATAAAAGGGAAAAAGCTCGCAGCCAGATCAATCCTTGACAGATCTGTCCCCAACAATGAAGTTATAGTTGAAGGTGGAAAATTAGCTCTGGAGCGCCGACATAAACGGAATGACTTATCTAGTAGAACTTTTGTAAGCAATCCCTTTACTTCACAACCAACAAATGCGCTATCATGAAAAAAATGTGCTAATCCCATACCTGTAGTCATGACAAGCAGACTTACACCAGCAGCATACCCATAGCCATCATTACCGGCAGGCACCCCTGAAGCTTTTTTATGAACATAACTTATAAGAGCACGAATTAAAAGTGGGTTCAATCCAGTTGAAACATCACCAATGAACTTGTATGTTATACTTAGTCCATATTCCCATCTGAAAGTCCTAAAAAGTGAATAAAGAACTAGATTTGCAGGATAATCAAAATCCTCGAACTCTCCACGGCGAATTCTCATTACATTCTCGTCAGAGCACTCAAGCCCCTTCTTTTTCAGATATTTCATCTCTGATTTGCTTCTCTTTTCGTTAAAAACAGCCATAAAGCATTTAGATCGAACTTCCACATCTAGTTCTGAACCAGGGCAGATTTCAAAGAGGTCATCAGGCTCAAGATTCCGTATATATCCCACCTTCAAGATAGGAATACACCACCCGAAAAAAAGCTCACTGAGAAATCCTCTGTGACGAAAAGGATACGGTATCCTTTCGCCCTTGGATGGTATAGGAGGTATCTCTTTACCATACACCAGGGAAAATAGAGGAGTTAGAAGACGCTTCTGAGGTTTTATCCGAGGATCTTCAACGGCGTACTTCTCCACATCACTTTCTCTTTTCCTCAAGGCATGACGTTTCCCAAGCGTTTCCAACTTCTCGTTACTCATTGCTGGACAGATGTACAAGACTTTCAGCTAAACTGTGACAATAGTTAATAATCCTCTTCGAGAATTCTCTAATAGCCGATAACACAGAGCTGGCCGTCAAAAAGTAAGTCTTTCGTCGATATCAAGGAATTCACTCCAATTCCTACCAGCTATGATTCTTCAGCTTAAATGTGCCGCCCTCGTGCTCCTATAATGTGCTGAAGACAACCTCCAGTGACCTTTGCTCGCCTTGTTTTTTCATTTAACCCAGTTCTGATTTTTTTATCTCGGTCTTTTCACTCGGCCGAGTTACGTAATCAGCGATTATCAACCTTCCCCTCGCCAGAATGAGTATCATTACTAATACAGCTATGGCGCAAGCGAGGAATATTCCAGCTTATAGCCCCGTAGAAGGAAGACAGGCTAAGTATAACAGGCTCTTATGCAGCCTACGCTGTATTACGGAAATCTGTCTCTTTTACTTGATCATACCCACAAATGCAATCTATTTGATTTGCAAGGCCCAACTTCGTGCGTGAAATCTGCTGCACGTAATTTATTCCCAGTTTGCGGACATTCTCTAAAGACTACAAAAGATGAGTTGAAAGATACACCCAATGGTATGTTGCACGGCCAATTGTATTCATTCGAGCGGTATGGGCAGCTGAAACCCACAAAACGTCACTGTGGTTCTTTTCTTTTTATGGAAAGCTGAAAAGGAACACTCACAAATGCACATTTGAGGCTCTGCGACTTGTCTTGGCGAAGAGTTAACAATAGCCGTACTCTTGAATGTCGCTACAAAGAAGCTTTGCTCTCGATTGTTAGACCACGTCTTTTGGTTACATAGTAGCTCGTAAATAGGGGAACACAGCCAAGCCTGCCTCGGCTAACTTCCTCCGTTTCCATTCGCCAGAGAGTATAGTTTAGAAATGACCGACACACTATAGCCACTTAGGAACGAAAGCAGAAACAATCGGTTGTATCTCTTCAAAGTGGTTTTCAAGGCAACAGGCGTGACCGCCTCTTTTCTGGTGTAGTGCTGAGCTTTCCGAGATTTTCGTTGTCTGCTTCCATGGGCTGTACTACTTTTATAGGTTTTCCCTGGCTTGGACACCCGATCTGGTTTTCCTTTGTAACGCCTCTTTTTTTGCTTTTTTGCTTTGGGAGAAAGCTTCAGCTCCACATCAGAGTTCAGTGACTCTGAAGACGCATAGTAGGTTGATTCTCTAGTAGGGCTTTGTAGCTGAGGTTTCAGCGTCGGCGGGTTTTCTGGTTCCGAGCCTGCGGACGCGCTGCTAGAGCGTACAGTTATATGTGATACCGGGGCCTGTTCCATGTATCGCTATGAGCACTTCGCGGCTCTGCTGTTCGAAAAGAGGAACCAACGGATAAACTACGAGTGGCCGACATCAACTGTAAATACGTAAAAGAAGAGTCGCTCTTTACAACCTGTCCGAATCTGACGTATCATATTCAACTGTAAACCTATTTTAGACTGTTACTTAATAAGAAGAAGATAAAAGCATCGACCCAGCCAACCAATGATGTCATCGAGTTGTGGGCGCATCAACTAGTGAACGTTATGTTTGTGAGAGAAATAGTCTCTTTTAGTGAATGAGCTCTTGGAACTCAGATAGTTACAGTTGACCTGAACCGCATCGTTTTCAACGTAGGCATAACATGTAGTAGTAGCCGGACAAGCATAAGTAACCCACTTACCGAAGTTGCACATTGCCAACTGTCCATTTGGGGTACACGCTAGCTCACCTTCAGTTGTACAAGAGCTGGCAGAGCCATTGTAAAGGCCATTAGCATAGTTTGCGTTCATGCACTTAGCCTGAGCGATGCCAGAAAGAGAGCTGCAGTCAGTGTAAGTGGCAGAAGCAGAGCTGGAGGTTGAGGTAGTACTTCTGGTGCTTGTAACCAAGGTGGTGGTGATGGAAGTTTTGGATGTGGTGGAAGTTGTGGAAGTTGTGGAAGTTGTGGAAGTGGTGGAAGTTGTGGAAGTGGTGGAAGTGGTGGAAGTGGTGGAAGTGGTGGAAGTTGTGGAAGTGGTGGTGGTAGAAGAGGATGTGGTAGTAGTAGATGAAGGTTTAGTGGAGGTAGAGGTGGTTGAGGTGGACGAATCGGTGGAAGTAACACCCCCGGCGTATTCTTCACTTAGAACACTCTTCATGGCTTCAGCATAGTTTTGGTCACCATCAACAGTGTTTGCAAACGCTTGAGAAGCATCCCACAACATAATACCACCCAAGTTTGCGTCTGTAGAGCCAACAATTGAGCTAAGTGATGAGATGACATCAGTGACAGTAGAGTACCCGCTGCTTGCACCAGTAGTAGCACCTGGAAGTCCAATAAACAAGGCGATATCACTGTTTGGAGAAGTACTAGAAGCAAATTCTGCCCAAGTATCCCAGTTGAAGTCATCTCCATTCAGGTTACAATAGTTATTGTAGAACTGGATGAATGCAAAGTCTACATCGGCATTCTCAAGTAGATCTCCTACAGAAGCATCTGGGTAAACACACTGTGGAGCAGCAGAGATGTAGTAGTCCTTTGAGGTATCCTGTGCATAGTACTCTCTGAGCTTGGTGGCCAAGGCGGCGTAACCAACACTGTTACCGCTTTCGATATCAAAGTCAAATCCGTCAACAACAGAAGTTCCAAAAGGTCTTTCATCAGAAGAACCTGCACCAAACATGTTCCACAAGGTTCCAGCAAAGCCCTCAGCATCTGAGTCGGAGCTGAACCCATAAGAACCAGAGGCTCCACCCAATGATAAAAGGACTTTTTTACCAAGAGACTGGCAGGTTACAATGTCGGCAGCGATAGTGTCGCACTTGAGAAGTCCATCAGGGAAGGTATCAGAACAGGCATTCGCAAAGTTCAAACCCGGCAAAGTGTCTGCATCGGAGAAAGTGGTCATGAAAGAGAGTAAAAGAATGTCAGCTGCATCGCTCTCACAGTAGTAAGAAAGTCTCTGCTGAGAACCCGCAGAGTTCTGACCCCAGTAGAGGGCAACATTTGTCTTGGAAGAGGGGTCAAAGGCAGAGACCAAGGAGCCTGAGAGGGCAAAGGCAGACGTAATTAGTGAGTTAGCAGCTCTCATAGTGAATAAACGTAATTTGCTGTTTTTGAAGCTCTGAGTTAAAAATGAATGACTAGAGTTAGGGAAACTCAGCAGCGGTGAAAGGGCAGCTTAAATAGCAGAAGCTAGTTGCTCAAACAGGATATCAAAGAGTCTCTAAGCAAAGTTCTGACAGCGTAGCAATGAAATAGCGGAGGCAAGAAGAAAAGAAACTCACTGACATGAGACAAACTTCACAAACTCAAGTATTTAAGGTTGTCAAACATTCCAGTACGTTTCAAGAGTTCTGGCCCTACCTGCAGCATCGGAGCCTCCCTGAAGGCTGTTTTCACTCAATTACCCTTTTCATTCGTCAATCATACCAATACGGCGCAGCTCATTACCTTTCTGGTCCTGCGTCCCCCATTGCTTGGCCTGATTGTGCTATCTATGCTCCCTCTTAACCTGCTTCTGAAACATTTTCGTGCCAGCCATCTCCGCGGAGAATTTGGAATCGTAGATCTTTACTACAAGAGGGAACCAAAACCGAACCCTTGCACCACATAATACCTTCTTGTTCTGATATTATACTCCCGCCGCATCAGCGAAAAATTAAGCGATCTGATTACCTAAGCACCAACGCAGCGAGCGCGCACCGTGTCTGCTGTGTTATTCTTGCCGAGGCCGCAGGCGAGAGCGAATGAGACATGCACGTACGTCTAGGTACGGCATCGTCATTGTGGTCTCCGAATATCTGTAACGCGAACTACGCACCAAATCTATTGTTGCTGCTAAGGTACAGACTCTCTCCTGAGAGGTTCGATTGTCTTCGATCTTCAACGGTATTGAACACCCGAATCTTGCTGTGAAAGTAATAGAAGGATTGTGCAAAATTTACGATCATTATTACCACGAAGGATGAAGTATGTAAAAGTAGACTCTGCTTCTGATCTCCGCGGTTGATTTGTCTGTATCGCTTTTGAATAATGGCGACCACATTTGCATTTCGACAAACTGCACATCGAAGTTGTACTGTGTTTGAGCAAGAGTGAAGAAGTCTAGATCTTGTTTGAGCAAGTGTGCACGGTGTGGAGAGAAAGAAACGAGAACTTGTCCTCCACCTCGTGGGACCTTTTTGTCGCAGAGTGGAGTCACAAGTTGTTTGCAGCACTTGAGTAACTTGTGGTGCTCCGAATGGTTGAATATGACGTCACTGAGAATGATCAAATCAAATGAGTTTTTGAGAGCACCCAGTTCTGCAACTATCTCACAGGTATCTGCTCCCCATATGTAACCCAAACTGGAGCAATTAGTTTTGCAGTCCCCATTGTGGTCAATATTGTACTGAATATTCCGCACCAGTTCCGGATCAGGATAGTCTGTAGCTATCACTTTCTCGGCTCCCAGCAAACCACAAAGAACAGACGGTAAAGCGCCCCCTGCTCCGAGTTCAAGTACTGTTTTGGACGCCACAAGAGTTTCAAAATGTGTTTCTAAATACGCAGCAAGGTACTTGCATGCATTCGTTAGAATATGTCCGTACAGCGGTGACGAGCCAACCATTTGAATTTTCACAGTCTCTCCATTCTGACGTTTGTAGTCCACTTCAGTTCCTTTAGGTTTTTGAGGCCGAAAATCCTCTGGCTCTTCAAACCAGCTATTTTCTATTGAAAGGGAATCCATTCAAGCGCAATGAACTCTATCAGAATGATGGTACTCCTCCTACAAGGCCATAGTATTTCTATCTATGAGGATATTAAAAATTTCGCATAGTATTTTTTTTAAACGATTAGAGACAAACTGAATCTTGTTGATTATGAACAAATAAGCTCACTTCGGACGATCCGTCTGACAGCTTCATAGATGTCAAGGGAGCTTGACACCACAGATTCAAATATATGGCGGACATCGCTTCGCTCGCCCGAGTGGTACTACATTGTGTTAGAGCTGTAAGTTGTCATGAACGACCTAGCCAGAATCTGCATATACTAACACTTCAAAAAGGGCTGTTGCTCCGCCTCATGAGCTGACGGAGCTCGATTATATTACGTGGAAAACCATAATATACCGATCATTGAAGCAGTTCTATGGAATTTTGGGAGAATCGACATCATTTGATATACTGAAGCTTCTAGGTCTTCGCTGCATAATACGGGTAGCTGACTCTGAAAAAAAGAACATTTTAGTGGCGTTACCGGCCAGTTCTGTTCCATTGGACTCCTTAGGCTTTCCAAACCTCTCAGGAAATCTTCGGATTGCTGCTAAAAGCCAGTTCCTAGTCGGTGTGACGGGCCCAGACAGGTTCTCTTGGTATCCAAAGCAGGAGCTGAGCTGAGCTGAGTCGAATGGTGAACCATGTTTTATTATGGCAGACTTTAAATTCTTGTGACAGAGCTCAAGCCCAGATAAGTTTGCTAAGAATAGTGTAAAGGTACATGTTGGCTCTGTGTATGTTCGTTTGTACATAGTGCATAATAGTAACGGGTATAACTCGGGAAGTGGAAGTACTTGTGGGAGTAAATCAACCACCCTATCTAGTGTCTCCATTGACCAAAAGACAGTCATTGGTGACCGGATAATCACGCAGATTTTGCACAGCAGGAGCTAGTAGATTTTTGGGTTATCAAGCATTGCGATGAGGATTGGCTGTACTATAACATGTCTCTTTACTTTTTTGGGGCAATCTCTATGTGCTTCAACGGGTGAACGACTGAATAGCAGCGAATGGCAGCCCAGCATTGTTAGAAACGACTTCGATCAAGTGAGTGACGTTCTCTATTTCGACGACTCGCCTAATTTACTTCTTCTGGGCAATGAAAATGTATATCGGTCTGATGATGATGGTAAGTCATGGAATACTATAGAATTGCTAACTGAATCGGGCGCCAAGGCTAGACCTATATCTATAAGTCAAGTTGACTGCGACAATACTCTGGGATTCATTTTTACCTCATCTAAAAGACAGTTTTTTACTAAGGATCAAGGGAAAACATGGAATTACTTTGAACTTGACGAGATACCATTAGACCCTGCTTTTCCCACTGTTAGTGTTAATTTTGCTGACCATAACTTGATATTGTTTGGAATTCAGTCTTGCGAGTTGTCCCATTTAAGAACCTGTAAGACCAAGTGGTACTATACAAAAGATGGTCTCAAAAGCCCTCCTGTTGCAGTTGAGTCTGAGTTGTTATCCTACTGTATTTTTGCAAAGTCAAATGACGTTTTTACTGCAGGAGATGATTCTAGGATCCTTTGTATTGAAAAAGAGATTGATTCATTCGGTCTTCCAAAGAGCAGTCGCGTTATATCAACATCAGATTATTTCAAGACTATTGCAGGGCCCTCAGACGACGGTTTAGCCAGCTCTCATGTTCTAGAGCTGAAAGTTGTGCAATCTTTTGTTGTGGCAATTGTTCAGTCTGATAGATATTCATCAACTGGCAATATTGACTTTTACGTTTCTAAGGATGCTGTTGAATTCAAAAAAGCTTACTTTGAGGACCAAATTAAACATTGGATGTACAGTATATTACCATCCAACCCTCAATCTTTACACATTGCCATTTATGGGTCTCCTAACTCAAGGATTGGATTTGCTCCTGCTGACGTTTATAAATCTGATTCAACAGGTTTGTCGTTTGAAAAGCTTTTTAGTAATGCCCTTGCAAACCAGTTTGGATTTGCTGAAATCACCAAAGTTCAAAATATAGACGGTATTTGGATTGTGTCTCGCAATGAAGGCACTGATAGATCTTCCGAGATGACAAATGCCAGAACAATGATATCTATGGATGATGGAAAGAACTGGTCATACTTGAAGCTAGCTGATGACGAAGCATGTCTTGGAGACGAAAATTGCTCTCTGAATATCTTCTGGTTATCAGAAAGAACCGGGAACGGAAAGTTTGTCACCGGTGCTACCCCAGGAATTCTTATGGGTATTGGTAACACAGGGAAGTATATCTCACACGACTACAGTGACTACAAGACTTATATTTCTAGAGATGCAGGACTGACATGGCGAGAAGCTGTGGACTCAGCCACCGTGTTTGCATTTGCTGATTTAGGAAACATTGCATTTACCATCCCAGTTACCATGGAGTTTTTGGTATCAGGTAAGTCTGATGATTTACCAGATTCTTTTAGTTATTCTTTGAATCAGGGCAACTCATGGAGTACCGTGAATTTTGGAGCACACTTTTTGCCCGCTTTTGTTTTCACTACAATTGATGGTACTGCGCAAAATTTGATCACTGTTGGTTTAGACATCAGTTCAGGTAAATTCATGACTTTTACTGTTGATTTTTCAGGGGCGTTCTCTCGGGTTTGCGGTCAGCAAGACTTAGAGGAATGGTATGCCAGGGTTGATACCAATACTTCACAACCTATTTGCGTTTTTGGACATCGGGAAAAATTCATGAGAAGAAAGCAAACTGCAGACTGCCTTGTGAATCAGGTTTATAAGGATATTGAAGTGATTGAGGAACCATGTCTGTGCTCCATAGACGACACTGAATGTTCTTTTGGGTTCAGAAAAGATGAAGAAGACAATTGTGTGCCTATTATGTCTGTGATAGCTCCTGAGTATTGCACAGGAAAGAACGCAAACAAAAAAATCAAGTTGACCTCCAGAAGAATGATTCCAGAAAACATTTGTATCACCAAGAATGGCTATGAGACAAAGAAGAATGACATTGAAATAGACTGTAAGGAGGCAAATTTGGCTGGAAAGGCCTCCAAAATCAAAACCATATCAACGCCATTTCATGGGCGTGTTGTAAGCTACATTTATTTAAGTGCTGACCCGGCACAAGATGGCATTCCTGATGAAACTCTTTTGGTTGTCACTGAGGATAGAAACATTTACATCTCATTTGACGGAGGGTTGAGTTTCCATACTGAAGATTCGTTGGAAGCGGCACAAGGAAGAGTATTTTCTGTTTTGACAAACCCTCACTTCCCCAACAACGTTTATATCATGACATCAAACAATAAGCTGTACGTCTCTTCTGACAGAGCTATTACGTTTGAGGAGTTTGATGCTCCCTCTGACTTCGAAGTGTTTGGTCATTCTAGACTGACATTTAACCCGCATGATCCTTCGCATTTCATATGGTACGGAGAGGCAGGATGCGATGATTTCTTTTCCTCAGACTGCAAATTGGAGGCTTCCTACACTGTTAATGGAGGTGCTACTTTCAGCAAACTGATTGACAATGCGAGATCGTGCAGTTATGTGGGATCTATTTTGAACGACAAGGAGTACGATTTCAACAAAACACTTATCCTATGTGACCAAACTACATCTGACCATAAGGTACAGCTTGTTTCTTCCACAGACTATTTCAGATCCAACTTTCAAACACTATTTGATAGTATAATTGGGTTCACTGAATCTGGTCAGTTTATTGTGGTGGCAGAATTAAATGCTGACAATTCACTTACAGCGCATGTTTCTGTTAACGGAGTCAACTATGCTGAAGTGAAGTTCCCACCTAACATTGAGGTGACAAGGCAGACGGCGTACACGATTCTGGATGTGAGATCTGAGCAGATCTTTATGCATGTCACAACGCACTCAGAGAACAATCGTGAGTATGGCGCGCTTTTGAAGTCTAACTACAATGGAACACTATACTCGTTATCCATTGATGATGTGAACAGAAACCAGCATGCTTATATTGATTTTGAAAGCGTCCAAAGTCTGGAGGGTATCTCTCTTGTCAACACTGTGTCTAATACGGGTGAACTAGACTCTGGAGCTACCAAATCCCTAAAGACTATGATTACTTTCAACGATGGAGCAGAATGGTCGTATCTAGTGCCACCAGCTTTAGATTCAAAAGCAAAGAGATACTCTTGTTCTGGCTCCTCTTTGGAGAAATGTTCACTTAACCTGCACTCTTTTACTGAAAGAGTGGACCCATCTAGGGATACTTTCTCCTCAGCGTCGGCTGTGGGAATGATGTTTGGAGTTGGAAATGTTGGAGCGTCCCTCAAAGGTACTGATGATACCGAAACTGCCACTTTCTTCACACGAGATGCTGGAGTGACTTGGAAAGAGGTGAAGAAGGGAGTCTACATGTGGGAGTTTGGCGATCAAGGAACCATTTTGGTACTGGTGAAGCAAGGAATGACCAATGTGATCTCTTATTCTCTAGATGAAGGTGATACCTGGGATGAATATCAATTCTCTGACATTGAACTGAATGTCTGGGACATTGCAACGGTGCCATCAGATACGGCCCGGAAGTTCATGCTACTGGTAAGAGACTCTGCGGGATCCGACTCGGCCTTTACATTGGACTTTGAAGACATATACAGTCGACAGTGTTACTTGGACTTGGATGACACAAGCAGATCGGACGACTTTGAATATTGGACCCCTAAACACCCATTCCAGCCAGACACTTGTTTATTTGGTCATGAAGCAAGATACTTGAGAAGGATTGCATCGCGAACCAGCTGTTTTATTGGAGCTGCTCCTCTGTCAAAGGGGTACCAGAGACTGAGAAACTGTTCTTGTACACGCCGGGATTATGAGTGTGATTACAACTATGCGATTACCAGCGACGGGACTTGCAAGTTGGTGCCTGGAACGAAGCCCGTGGACAGTTCTGCTGTTTGCTTGCGTGTTCCCGACCAACTGGAGTATTGGGAGCCTACAGCATACCGTAAGGTACCACTAAGCACGTGCGAAGGCGGACTAGAGTTAGATAAGTGGCAATCACACCCATGTCCTGGAATGGAGAGGGACTACGAGAGGAAGCATGGAACTGGTCTACACGGAGGGTCAATATTCTATGTAGTTTTCATTCCTTTGGCTGTCTTTGTTGGAGCATCTGCGTTTGTGTACGACAGAGGAATCCGCAGAAACGGCGGTTTTACACGGTTCGGAGAGATTCGCCTAGACGATGACGACGATCTACAGTTGATAGAGGAAAACAATGTCGACCGTGTTGTCAACAAGATCGTGCGGTCAGGGCTCTATGTTATTGGAGCCATATTGGCACTCAGACACAGAACAGCGACATTCTTGAAACGTGGACTCTTCTCACGGTTCAGACCAGCAGATTCTGATAGTTACCATAGATTTGCCTCATCATACAATGATCGCATAGCAGAGGACGAAGACGAGTCCCTGTTTGGCTATCACGCGGACGACGACGATGCCCGTGAAATAGACAGCTTTTTAGAGCACGGTCTTGCGAATGACATCGGAGATGATGCAGACCTTGAAGATCTGCACATCCAGGACGACCAGAATGCTCCCGGTAGCTTCACTATAGAGGAGGATGAAGACGACCTCACAAACCAACGGTGAAAGAGACCAATCCACAAAGCACCGTCTCTTTTCTATATTTATTCCCAAACTAACCAGCCGATCCAGCGCCTTGGTTAGTTATAGTCCATCCATTAGTAGCTGCCTGGTCTCTTGATCTCTTGCGTTGATCGCACTTCAGGCTGTGCAATTTTTTCGATGTTGTCTAACTAAGTGTATTTTTCCGTCTGCTCTGGCGAATTTTTCAGAATAAAGCAAAACTTAAAATAACCAGCAATCACCGCTGAAGAGCTGCTTCGCCTTACTACCACGTCGACACCCCATAATGGCAGCTTTTCTACTGAGAAAAGCTTTAGTCAGCGCTCACAGAACTCGGCTGTGCCGAAGTCTCGCTTCCTCGGCCAAAAGAGAGCCTCTAAGACCATCTCCGTCATATACTCAGCAAATTGCAGAAATGCCAGAGATACCCAAGGAGAGCGAGGAGGACGCATCTTCTGCTGGTTCAGACTCTGAGCAGGTCAAGAAGGCCATGGTGAAACGGTCTCTGCGAATGACGTTTTGGCAAATGTTTCTCGTGACGCTCCTGGGGTCGTCTGTTCTCAATATAATGCGTGAAAAGAACTATCTGGAAGAACTGGACGACAACTACGAGCAGAGGTTCAAGAAGTTCTCCCAGCTTGCAGACGGGTTGAAACGTGGCGACGTGACTATAGAAGATGTTGAACGGGAGTTGCATATCCTCAACGAGCGCTTTGAGTTGTTTGAGCTTCCTTCCAGCCGCTTTGTCGGTCTTCGAGGAATTGATAAGGAACAGCTCCGAAAGAAGCTAGGCCATAATGCGAAAAAGCAAGAAGCGCAGCCAGCAAAAGAAGCTTATGATAAACCATCCACAGCTATACAGTCCCCTGAGAATCCGCGGAATACGAGAGTGGCATCGTTTTTATAGTATTGTACATAGCAGACTTTTCTCAAGTTTCACGAATGCATTGCAACCAAATATCACGCAACACAAACCTTCAGTCTCCTTGTTTGTTTTTCGATGTAGAATCTGATTTAGTAGCAGCCTTCTTCTTACCCCTTGAATTGGGAGGCGATAATTGAGACGACTCTGATTGTGGCCCATTTTGCGGATTACCAATTTCGTTGGAATTCGAAGTGGACTCTTGAGTCAAGTGTGGTGTAGGAGCATTAGCTTCAGAAGGACTGCCATCCACACCATCTCGAGACTGTTTTGGGGACACGGTTTTGTGCTGCTGTCCGCTCTGAAACTGATGCGAAGAACCTGTACCACTTGTTTCCAGCGCATGCTGTATAGCTGCGGGGGTTTGTGTGACAGTCCCAGGAGTGTTATTTGAAGATGCGGGTGAATCAAATGATGGTTGCGAGGAACTTATTCCGTTTCCAATTGTATTCGCAGGGTCATTATACTCTCCCAGAAGACCAGGTATGTTTCTTAAGATCCCATCAATTTTATCCAGAGCTTCTCTGGCAATATCAAAACTTTTGGAGTTAACTTTCAATATCCATCTGAAATCGAATAGCTGCTGCTTATACGAATTAGCTTCCTCTGTAGAATCTGAAGTCACAAACAATATTGTTGCAAAAACTCCAATAAGAGCAAAGTTATTTGTAGCGGACGACTGCCAAAACGACTGAATGTGCTCCGGTTTTAGGTCTCTAGAAAACTCAATCGAGGCAGCCAACCGTGCTTTTGCAGCGTTTCGACATACAGCAACAAGTTCTGGAGGACACTGTCCTCTTTTCTTGTTTAAGCATGAGATGATGCGTCGATGTAATGTGATTTCCACAGCAAAATAAGAGAGCTGTAAATATCCGTTAGAGTTGAATTTTCTAGGCTTCAAGGTATTCATCTGCAGAGTTTTGGGCAACGAGTGGTACCAGTTTCTCAGCTTCAGTTGAAGTGGCTTTGCAAGTCTTAGAACCTCTTCTATGGAAGTAATATTCTCTATGGCAGCCATCGTGAAGAATGTTTCTAGAATCTCACTCAATATCTGACTCAGCGATATCATTTCCCTGAAAAGAGCTTCTCCATTCTCGAAATCTGCGGATCCTTCTTTCAAATCTTCCGAATCTCCTTTGTCTGGAAAGTCTTCACTAGAAACTCTTTTGACTAACCAGTTCTTGCCTTCTATAATATGACTTGGTCTAGCTTCAACTAGAGAGGACCACTTATCTTGAACATATACTGCCCAGGCTAGACGCTTTCGTAACTCTCTCTCCCATTTTGGTAATCTCCAGTTAGCGCAATCCAGGCCCAGACCGAGCTCCTCTGCTAACGCTACCACTTGAGAACAAAGCAGCCAGTTATTATCTTGACTGCCACCAGCTCTACACTGCATAAGTAGCAACCCTGCTTGGACAGCACTGAGCTTCGGTCTTTGAATAATATCCGAAAATGTTTTCAGAGCAAACTTGTGTAAAGATACAACATTTGGCTTTGGAAATTGGGAAAGATGAGGGTCATAGTCCCACCATTGGATAGCAAGACAATAAACAGCAGCCAAAAGAGGGGCTCCAAATTCCCGATGAGTTCTTGAATATTTTTCCAAAACAACCTTTTTATGAAGAATAGGGAAGCTGGGGTGTACAGTCCTAAAGTAAAGATCTATTAGTTCTTGCCCATGAGGCGCAACATATCTCTCCACTGAATCGGCATCCCATTCAGAGCGTTCATATAGGTCTTCTGTGAAGTCGTCTCGTAGAGTAAACTGAACATTACCCGAAACTTTTCTGATAGAGTTTACCTTGCTCAATTGAAACTGATCAATCTTATCTAAGGTGATTCTATCCAAAAACACGGAATCATATATGGATGTAGGGCCAATATAAAAACTCGATCTGGGATACTGTAAACTCAGAGTTTTCTTAAGCAGGGAATGCCCTTGCATGTTAGCATAGTCTTTTATTGGAAGAGTATCACGTAATGGTACATCCGGCGGTGGTACAATTGAGGGATCCTCAAATTTCATTCTCTTGTTAGCATCGGGATCGTGAAATGAAAGCGACCTTCTCAAAGGGTTGTTGGTCTCGTTAAAAGTACACTTGAGTCCTTTGCTATGGCACATTTTACAATTGTTGGAATCAGCCAGCATCACGCACTTTGTTTTTCTTCTTCTGCAATGATCACAAGGTCTAACCTTTGTTCTGGGTTGTGGGGGCTCGTTTTTCTTGCCTTGAAACTGATATTGTGGCATTACTGCCATGTTCTGTTGATGTGATATTTGAGGTGGAGCAGGATGCTGAAACTGAGACTGCGACACATGAAGACCAGGACCAGTCTGAAATTGTTGCTGCGCAGCTGGCATTAAAACAGGGGCGTTCAGAAATGATGGCATAAATCCAGGTACTCCTGGAGAGCCTGCGAAGGGACCAGCAAACTGCGGTTGTTGTTGTGTCTGCTGAGGGTTCTGCTTGTCCTGTGAATCATGTTGTAAGCTTTGCGTAGAGTCACGAGAGGCTTCTTGTGAGTGATTTCGAGCTGAATTTTGGCTTTGTCCATCATGCTTTGGAAAACCGTTGTTATTGGAACTTTCTGACCCCCCAGGAGCAGATGAATTCTTAGATTGGTGGTTGATACCATTCATAGGCCTGAAACCAGTGTTTGACTGCGAGTCCAGAAACATGTTTTGATACTGCTGTAGTTGAAGAGCGTATTCCGCAGGTGATGCAGGAGTAACAACACTGGCCATGTTAACGGGAGACATAATGTTTGACACCGACGAACTCATAAACGACGGATTGCTAGTTGGATTAACCTCGTTATTGATATTGGACTCAGACAGAAAATTGAAGTCTACAGAATCCATCCAGTTAGAATAGTCAAAGTTAAACTGTGGATTCGACGTATGTCCAACACTGGCCTCCGATCGTCCTTCATTGGAAGCTGCTGCTGAGGGGTCTCCCGATTTGGCATCCGATTGTTTTCGGCTTGACATGATTGATTGCTTCACGCTGTCAAATGTGTCGCCCTACTGCTATAAACCGAGAGCCTAATGTGTCGTGTCGTCGACAAAGCTCCGGTCTTAGCTCAAAGATCTTTGCAGTTGATAGCGCACTTTAGCGTGATTTGATGTTTTTTGGGCGCAAATCGAGAAGCCAAAAATGTGCCTCTACCTAAAATAGACTAATTGGGCGTAGATGATAATGTGTGTCGTGCGCTGTGAAATCAACAAACGTCGAAAGACCCTTTCTCCACACCACTTTAATGTTCTCTTTGTTTTAAATAACTTAGCAAAAGATAAGTTTCCTTTCCTAAAGGAAAATCGATCCAAAGAAACTTTTGAGTATAGCACTACCGGGCGTATTGTTTCTGCGCACCAATATTCTTACAAGGCACTACTTAAGGTGGAGGGGTATTATATTTGTAATCGGGGCGCTTGTCAGGCAGCCTGTCAGGCAGCCTGAGGTAGGCCAGCACCACTTTGACGTGACTTGTAATCTGAATGGGTTCGGTCTCTTCTTGATGTAGTGGAAAGTAACGGGAGAGCTTGTGTCTTGCGGATAACAGATAAGCTAGTGGTTGCGTTTCGGCCGTTGATAGATGTGGATAACACTATCTTCGGTTCGTAATCCCAGCACAACAGCCCCTGCCACAGCTCATGATGTGGCAGCATATTGAAGTGACAAACGCTTTCGTCTCTGATGGTATCTGCTCTCTTATATGCCACCTGACTGTTGCGATGAGGAGAGAATATGTGAATTTGATGTGGTTCTGCTTCTCTGGTAGCACGAATAATTGCATCTTTGTATGTGATTCTAGGGGATCATTGATACAGCAACGTCTAGGCCGGATCACTGATCCTTCAAAAGCCATCTCATACCGATTTTCCGGTGTTACCTTACCCATCTCTCCTTTTCCACTGATAGGGACACCAGATAGGCAGTAGTGAAGGTCGATCGATGCGTCGGTCAGGAGGAGTAATTTTTTCTTTTCAGCTTGCGTTTTTCAAGTAGTGTTTTAAAGATCAGGTATAGTGTAGTCAGTTCCATGTTTGAAAAGAAACCACTGACGATTGACAGCAACGTAATCTTGATCAAAGGAGATGTTTCAGTGCAGCAGGCTTCTAAAAGTGGCCGTTTGTATCAACAAGCGAACGCCAACATGTTTCAATAGGTCGCAAAATTTATATAGTGAATTCGTGCGATCATTCCAGCTGTCCAAAGCCCAGAGAAACAACATAGAGCCATCGACAGAAGATTCTGTTCCATGGTATTTACGTCCCGAAGAATCTTCCAAGGTATCCTCTCCGCTGAAACAGATCGATATTCCTGATGTTCCCAAGGACGCTCCATCTTGTTTAAAACCACTGTTAGATTATATTGGAAATACTCTTGGGATGGAGCAGATGGAGGTGTTTGATCTCCGCAACACATTGGACTCAGAGGTAAATGAGGGGGCCAGGGACATTGCAGACTTCATGATAATAGGAACTGGGAAGAGTTCAAAGCATTTGCAAAAAGCTAGTGCAGAACTTTCGTATTATGTCAAACATATTCTTAAGAAAAGACCGATGTCAGAAGGATTGGTAACCACAGGACAACTGGCAAGGTATCAGCGGCGACTTCGAAAGAAAGCGAAAAAAGCCCCAGGATACGCTAATAACGACTATGGTGCATCGCCCAACACATGGATCATGACAGACTGCAAGACTGACGGTATTTACGTGCATTTCCTGACTGATGAAAGAAGGAAGGTTCTGAACTTGGAAAACCTGTGGGCCAAAGACAAGTCCAAATACGACAGACCATCTGTAACTGATGAGTATGATGATAACATATTTTCGGGAATTAGATATCACCACACAGCAACTGCAAGGGTGATACATGGCCCTCTTCATGGACTGTGTGTTTTCAAGCGTGGTATGTCTTCTAACACAGCATTCGACCCAGAAATACTCACAGTTGAAAACTATCACAACAGATTTGAACATCTCAGTAGAATGCATCTTGAAGATCCTGCGAAATTCCCCTTGAAGCTCATAGACGATCATTTCATGGCCAAACAAGCCAACGGACTGCCATTCACAACCCAGGATTTGTGTGATTATACTGAATTGATACTTCAGTCTAAAGAGTTTCACAAGTCACTGAATTCAGCGGCCCAGGTTTTCAACAAGAGATACGCACGAGTTTACAAACTGCTGAATATGTTCAAACCTGTAATAAGCATCGAGGATCTAAAGCAGATTATCCCTGTTCTTGTTGTTTCAGGATCCCAGATTGATAACAAGGAGTTTATCACTATAGAAACCGCAGGAGCGACAAAACCCCTAACCAATGCACCTGTTGCTTACTCTCCAATGATCCACAAGTTGCATTATTTGTCTGTAAATCTGTTTTCGAAACAGATGGAAAATGCAGATTTACTGTCAAAGCTTGACATTTTGCTCCTCACTATCTTTGCAAACAGAAACAACTGGATATATGTTGAAAAGATTTTGAAAAATGCTCTTGGGCGGGAAGATTTGGAACCTGTGAAGGCTGCCCTGATTTTGATAGCGAGTCGCGGTAATCCTGTCACTTGTAAATCATTTGTTGAACATTATCTGCCTCTACTTCTCATTTCAAAAAAGTTTGAAATGAAGGAGTACACTGAGAACGTTGCTCAAATTCTTGACAGATGTGACCCCCAAAAAAACCAATACCATCAAATGAGACAACAGTGTGGTTTATAGGAGCATGTTTCATTTCGCAATTGCATAACTTGTATGAATCTGTATATAGCTCAAAAATGTATCTAGAAATTAGAGTACTCTAAACCACCTATAATAGCACTTGACAAGCTGTCCTGCGAGTTCAACTTCGTAGTAATCACTTCCCAGATCAACAGTGTCTCCCACTTGCAATTCCACATTTTGATACTCTTTAAATGAAACCAGCATGATATCCAGCTGGGTATCTTGAATCTGTACTATGTGTAGCTGAGGGGACACTGCCACAACAGACACCAGCTTGAAGGAGCTCCGAACTTCTGCCGTACACAGAGGCTCATCGTACTTCAGAGCAGCATTCATGGATGCAATTGAGGTCAATATACTATCGAGCTGTGATGTCAAAACGCCTTCAGTATACTTGTGCTTTAGTGAAGACGGCTGAAATCTGACATGATCTGATTTGGATGACTTTCTAAGGATTCGCTGTGTTATTTGGGTGACTGTCCGACTTGGCTTGGATTGCGTTCGTTTCTGACTGTCCTTATACGATTTTGTAAGGCTGGCCAGCAGGTCTGAGTTACTTTGGCGTATAGACACGTGCTTGCTGTGCTTGCTGTGCTTTTGATGACTGATCTCCTTCGCAGATGCTGATCTTTTATTATTGTTGTTATTCTGTTGAAACCTGCGAGTGATCTCCTTTAATGGGGGCCTTTTTGCGCTGTTCATTATTGCCACAGGTTATATGTGGGAGAGGTACAAGCGTGGAGACAAAACGGTGCCATTTAGTGGTCAATTGGCAGGGATCAAAGGCTTGTTTGTTTGTTTATACTTTTGATATTACTTATTTATCACTAATTTTTCTTATCCTGTAATCTCCCCTCAAACAAGACACAATCAAATTATTACAATTACTTCGTACAATCGTTTCGCTGTGACTTCTTCTGTCTTACAAAAAGAGAAAACACAAAATGACATGAACCCAGCAAAAGGTACGGCCACTTCGAACAACTAAAACCCCAACAAAGACTTTATATAGAGGCGCGTCTAGGCTTTGTTTTTCAAAGCCGTCACACCAGGAAGCTCCTTTCCTTCTAGAAGCTCTAGAGACGCACCTCCACCGGTGGAGACATGTGATAGCTTGTCAGCACCACCGAACTTCTTGGCAACAGTAGCAGTGTCACCTCCACCAATAATCACAGTGTTTCCGGCCTGTGCAGACTTTACACAAGCTGCAAGCATAGACTTGGTGCCCTTAGAGAAGTTTTCAAATTCAAAAACTCCAGGAGGTCCATTCCACACAATGGTCTTAGCTTCAGCAATTGTGTCAGCAAATAATTTGGCAGACTTTTCTCCACCATCCAAACCTTGCAAGTCATCAGGAATTCCTTCTTCAAGAGTTGCATAGCCAACTTTAGCATCTGCAGCAAATTTGTCAGCTGTCACAAAGTCTACTGGAAGAACAACCTTGACACCATTCTTCTTCGCTTTCTCAATTAGTTTTGGAACAATCTCTGCTCCGGCAGCATCATACAATGACTTTCCAATCTTCATGTTGTTGAGCACCTTGTTGAAAGTGAAGGCCATTCCTCCACCAATGATCAAAAGATCAACCTTGTCCAGAAGATTGTCAATCAGCTGAATCTTATCGGAGACTTTGGCACCCCCGAGAATGGCCAAGAATGGTCTGACAGGGTTTTCAAGTGCCTTAGAGAAGTACTCCAGCTCCTTTGCCATAAGGAATCCCGCAGCTCTCTCCTCAAGCTCAAATCCAACCATCGAAGAGTGTGCTCTGTGTGCAGTCCCAAAGGCATCATTGATGTAAACATCTGCAAGTGCAGTGAGTTGCTTTCTGAATTTCTCAACGTCTTCCTTAGAAGCCTTAACCTTACCTTCTGGAGTCTTTTTAGATCCTTCTTCTTCAATGTGGAATCTCAAATTCTCCAAAAGCACAACAGAACCAGCAGGCGCGGAGTTTACAGCATCCTCAACTTCTTTTCCAACACAATCGCTCAAAAATGTCACCTTCTGGCCCAACAACTTCTCTAATTCTCCAGAAATAGGCTTCAATGTGAATTTGGCATTAACCTCTCCATTAGGTCTTCCAAGATGAGAGGCCAAAACAACAACCTTTGGCTTCTGCTCAAGAACATACTTGATTGTTGGCAATGCAGCAACAATACGCTGGTTATTGGTGATCTTGTCTCCATCCAATGGCACATTAAAGTCTACTCTAATGAAGACTCTCTTACCAGAGCAGTCAAGATCCTTTACTGACAATTTGTTTGATAACGACATGCTATATCCTTGTTAGTAAAACTACTCCATCAATTGCTTTTGTTCACCTGTCCACTTACATTCTAAAGACTTTGCTGTATCTACGACCCAGATAACTAACAACTTTTCCGTTCATAAGTCACCATGTTACACTTGCGCAAAAAAACAGCACCTGGCTGTCCTCCGTTTTATATGGTGATTCCAGATTTTTCTTGCTGCCCCTGGCTTCCTTTTCCTGAGGTGCGCCATAACATTCTGCCCGGGCATGGGGAAAAAACTCCCCCGCCCCGTGCCATGCTCTAATAAAGAAAGTGACACAAAGAATCAGCGCCTCCTCAAGCTTCAGCATCTCCTGTGCTGGCACTGTCACAATTCCGTAGTCTACAGTGCTCACAGATGGCAACCGTGTTGCACTGTCCAAGGTCGTATCAACTGTGCCGCCGAAATAGCATCACCTTATCCCACGACAAACGTGCATGCAGTGCGTGGCACACAGGCCCGAAAATAATCCAGGCTGTGTGCGTCAATCGACGCATATCGACCTCGATTTCTCATACCTCTCGTTCCTACTCAGACCACCAAGAACGAGTGCGAACCGCCCAGCAAGCTCTACATCAACACCTGGTCTGGTTTATCATATATTTCGACAATAAATAAGAATAAATATCTATCCACACTACCCTAGAATAGCTTATTTCGAGGGATCGTTTCTCTGGTAGCCCAAGAACCCTTCTCCACGGGAATTAGGAAGCATCGCAAGGTACTTGTCAGCAAGATCTCTACATTCTTCAAACCCGTTTGGCCCATTCACGCGAAAACAGTTCTCAAGAGCCTTTCTCACAACCTTCAGCACTTCAATTCTGATAAATTGCTCTCTTAACATGGACTCCTGGGCCTTCTTCAAATCAAGCGGATTACGGTAGTCGATCTCGTCAAATGAAACATCTGGTGACTTCTTGAAGTCGCGGCTAGTTGGCTTTGCTTCTGTGGGGGAAACAACCCAAAGTGTTAGTATCACTCGCAGAATTCTGTCGTTATTCAATTTCTCCAAACTTACCAGACATGTTTTTTTCTCAACGGTTTCAACGCCAGCACAAACTTCTTCACGTAGTTGTAGTTCCTCACAACGTTCTGGTTAACTTGCAACTCCGCTGCGCCCGTTTTTGGATCGCTCTAATTTGCTTGTCCCAGTACAAAGTTACTCTTTTTCTTTGCTTTACTCTTTGGCCAAACAGAAGCCTCATAAAATTCATTCATCTTGAAACTACACTGCAGACATCCGTGCATAGAGAGCTGTTTTAGTCGCAAATGCAATATAATCGACGCGACGATATCGCGTACATTGTCCTCCTACCAGGCTGCTCGGCCGTCGGTCGCTGCACAGTTTGGCGTGCATCGAGCTCTGCTGGCAAGCTACGTCGAACAGGCGCGTTTCAGGCACACGCCCGCCCGTAATAGGCGAACACCAACCACTACGGTTACGCCAGACCTGTACGTAAAAGATTTTCTGTCAGGTGATCACAGCACGTGACTTAAAGAGAGAAGTGAGCTACTCTCCCCATCTCACGCACGGATCGCACACTCTCGAGTGTCGTTGGCTCCGCCAAAGCCGTCTGACCGCCTAGAAAGAAAGACCCCTGAGCAGATCAGCCACCCGAGTCACCACAACACGACACAGTGTACGGCTGTGTAAAGGTGTGATTTGCGTCTTCTTGCCAGCTTTTCTATTATTTTTTCCTATCAACGGTTAACAGGTAGAACACAAGTTCTGATTATATAACCGTAGTGAAAGCTTTGCCAAGTAGACCAAATCTGCCCTTAACGGAGACCACTATCGTCATATCAGACCGTCAAAGGCCTCGTATAGGCTGGAACTCCGAACTGGGCTTGCTTTTGCTGAATAGTGCACGAAATGGTTGTTCCTGCACCTGTAGAAGAAAAGAGCTTACTCAAGCTGAATGCCCAGGCAATTGCCATTGCGCACTCTGTATGCTCTTTCTTGGCGTTTGCAGTAGCATTTGGTGTTGGGTGCTCGCTTCACTTTGATAAAATAGTCACCAATGAATACTATGGCTACCCCGATGAGTGGTTTCCTAGTGTGTCTGCAACAATCGGTGATCGATATCCTGAACGATCTGTTTTCCAGATCTTGATTGCTCTGACTGCTGGTCCCAGATTCTTGCTGTTATTTCTGTCTTACATAAGACTGTACAAGAGCGATTCTATATATCCCATCGTTGGGCTTATATCTGGGCTGATAAGAACACTTACTTGCGGTGGATGGGTGTACATCACTTCTACGGACGATCATGATGCTCATGATGTTTTCATGATTGCATACATCGTGCTCACCATACCGTGGGACACTGCCATAACAAAACTTTCCCCGCCAAGATCTTTCATTAGGAAGGCCAGAATGAGAACAGCTCTCACATTCTTCTTTGCTCTCATTCCTCTGATATATCTGTTCTTGCAGCATAAGGTTCATAAGGTGAAAGGAGCCTACTCATACTACGCGTACTGCGAATGGTCATTGATCTTGTTGGATATTGGATTCGATGCTTGGTCTATAATTGATTTCTCAGACTTGACGATTGAGTTGCACCCATCCGGCAATGACACAGAGTTCTTTTCCTCTAATTTCAAGGTTCTTTTAGTGGATAACAAGTCCTTTTCTAATGGTTCAACTTCAGTTTCAAATCAAGAAAAGCTTAAATTGATCCCCAAGGCAGGTTACGCTGGTGACTCGTGGATCGTGCTTTTGGCTAACACCATCAACTCATTCATGTTCTGGACGATCAACACATCTCTCTTCCTTTGTATCTGGTATTTCCCATTATGGCACATGGGCATATCCGGTTATGAATTGACAGCTACTGTTCTACTAGCTCCTTTCCTGTTACTTATTCCAAAATTCCATAAGGTTCTTGCGTCGTATCCCCAGGCGACACGTGCTTTGTCGTGTCTATTCTGTATCGGTTCATACGTCGTGACAAAGCCTCATATTAGGCTGATGTTGATTGGTACCGGAAACCTTCTAGCAATATTGGCGCTCACAGTAGAAACAACAGCTGTTATGAACAGTAATGATGCATTGAATATGAAAAGTTATGCTGCCACTTTCATTGTTGGGTTGATTCTTTCCAGCATCTCCAAGTTTGCATTCTGGACCAACAATCCATTTTGGCCTATTATGAACAAAGATACTGGGGGTTGGAACTTCACAGGGCTAATAATAGGTCTTGTCTCTGCATATTTCACAAGACTTCCTGAGTCAAAGAGATCACACGAAAAGGCTTCAACAACTGCTTCAACAAAAAAACCTTCATTACTGTTGACATCTATGGGTTTTGGTTCTCTTCTATTCTCAATAAATGCAATGTTAGCGGACTCTTCTACTATAATTTTATGGACTTGGAATGGATACCCTATTAATGGGCCTATCCCTGCTCCTCATGGAGCACTCACGCTTCTCACAATGAGTTTGGGTGTTTATTTTGGACTATCAAACTCCTCACTTTGGAAAATGGTTACTGTATCTGGTGTACTGGGCTCCGTATTACTCTATCTTTTCCATGGATGGATTGGCTATCTAGGTGGCCTTGCGTATGCTTTTTGGCTTTGCTTCATTACGCCTGTCTGTTTCCAGCAAATATCAAAGGCTGGTACTCCACCAATAGCCTTTGGAATATCGTTCTTGTTTAATCTATTGCTAACTCTTGGCCATGTCTGGGTGGTCGCCTACGCGTTTGTGCCGGGTGGACCCCTGTTGAGAGAAAGAACTGATTTAATATTAGGAAGTTCTGTTTTGATGATATGCGGCTTGTTGTATGCATATGGGGGTCCATCTGAGATCAATCAAAAGAAGCTCGGCTCTGTTGCCAAGAAGATTGGTAATTGTCTGGTGATTTTGATGTTACTTACAAGCTTTATTGCGTTCAGCAGATTGCAGTTTGAAAAGCCAAAACCTTACCATCCAAAATCCAGATTAATAACAGCTGGTATCTGGACAGTGCATTTTGGATTGGATAACGATATGTGGGCATCCGAGCATCGGATGAGAGACTTGATAAAAGACTTGGAGCTTGACGTTGTGGGATTGTTGGAAACCGATACCCAGCGCATAATAATGGGCAACAGAGACTTAACCCAGAGAATGGCGGAAGAGCTGGGCATGTATGCTGATTTTGGGCCCGGTCCTAACAAGCATACATGGGGTGCTGCCCTTTTATCCAAATTTCCAATTGTGAATTCGACACACCATCTTCTTCCATCCCCTGTAGGTGAGCTGGCTCCTGCGATTCATGCCACATTAGACTGTTACGGCGAGCTAATCGACGTGGTTGTTTTCCACTCAGGACAGGAGGAGGACGTCGAGGATAGGAGACTACAGAGCCTGGGAGTAGCAGAAATCATGGGAAGCTCAGACCGACCAATGATACTGTTGAGTTATCTGGTGACGAAACCCTTGAAAGGTAATTACAATACTTATGTCAGCAAGAAATCAGGAATGCACGACATCGATCGTTCCGACAGTGACCGCTGGTGTGAGTATATCCTCTACAAGAAGCTCAAGCGGACCGGTTATGCACGTATCAGCAGAGGATCTATTACAGACACTGAGGTTCAGGTTGGTAAGTTTGTTGTTCCTGTGAATAGTCAATACGATGAGCAGTATTCCCAGGAGCGGGTTGACAAACGTAAGATAAGAAAGGACATGAGGTTCCCGGACATGTTCTATGGGGACGGAGTCCGGGAACACCGATTCCATGTCTTCAATGAACCGAGATACTTTAAATAGAGAGAGACACCCAACATGAATGTTTATACTGTATTGTACTTACCTGTTTCCGGATTGAATCCGTACACCGGTCTCCGTGCGGCTCATGCAAGTAATTTTTTACAGTGTACCTCTTCTGATAAGGTTGACACCAGCCACCTTTCGTGATGACAAGTTGAAGAGCAGAAGGTTTTAGACTGATCAGTCTGATTGATGATCACTTACTCTTAGCAGTAAGCTTCATTAGAGGTACTATCACAGGAATGGAGAAACAGCACAAGAAGACGCGTACAGAGACCTTTGGCGGTGATCAGCTTGAGTTTCAGTATCCCGTACAAAGTAATCAAGATGTCAAGCTGGGTGAGAAGATGAGATTGGCTGGTGGTGGATCTTCGAACTCCAGTCCAGAGACGGTTGCATCCGAGTTTCTTATGGGAGCAAGTAGGAGCAGACTGGCTGAGAGTAGGGCTTGGGAGGGTGCCAATCAGGGCTGGAATCCGTTTGATTTCAGTACTGGAGATAATATGAGTGTTAAGTCATCTAATTATGGCGATGAGCAGCTAAGGCCTTCACAGGGGTCTACAGACGTATATTTGCAGAATCAGCCTCAAAGCGTGCGAAGTGCTGATCATGCAAAGAACATTTTAATGGATTGGGCCGGTGAAGGCCCGGAGCAATTGAAACGCAAGCGCTTTCTACAGAACATGATGGAGAACAAGTCGTTAACGACCTTCGCGACGGGGAGCGGGCAATCGGAGGAGCAAGACCGCAGTTTAGTTGATACGACACAGTGTTCTATCAGTGCGTATAAGCCGCAATCTCGGACCAATTCCCTACGCAGACGTATAACTGTGACCTCAAGATCACTGGCCCGCCAGGACTCTAGCAGAGTTTTGGCTTCCGGTGGCAACGCAGAGAAGCCCCATAGTAGTCCCTCCTTGAAGAGATCCAATGCTGTACGAAGAAAGATTGGATGGTTGTCGAAATTAATGATGTTGTATAAAGAATGGAGACAGAAAGTGGCCAGAAAGTGGAGATACATGGTTGGTGGACGGAAGCTATTCAGCTCAAGACGACAGAAAAGAGGGTTGAATAGCTCTTCAAGAGGTCATAGTGTTACTGTATCTGTTGATGATATGGGTATGAGGCAACCAGAGCAGATGCTTATACAACAACAGCCAGATCAGTTACCATCACTACCGCACCAGCAAAAAGGTGCTTCCGTTGAATATGAAGAAACTGAGACGAGACAGACTGAGATGTTGTGGTGTCATTACTTGAAAGAAGCTATTAGCAGACGAGTTCAAATGCGACTAGAGATCATGAACGAAGTGGCTGGTGGTCTGAATATGCCGAACAGATTTTCCAGCTCTCAGAATGGAACAAACAAACACAAAGAAAGTATCTTGGGATCAATGTTGACCGGATACCTCGCGCATGAGGAGTGGTCAGAAGATGAAGATAGTGATATGAGCAGCAGAAGCAGCATTCCAGACGACTCCTCGGTGTCGTCTGTGGGTTCTCTTTCTTTGCACAGTAACAACTCTAAGAACGTATCACCCTCATTCGTGGATGAAGATTTCTATGGAGAAGAGGTTAATAAGATGATCTTGGTGTCACCTCTGATTGACAGTGAACGCTGCAGAGACTCCATTTTCAGCAACCATGACTCTCTTGCTATCATTGTGGATCAGAAAACACCCGACGCTTTTGAGTTTGAGCGCACATATGCTGCTGCTGTGTAAGCACTGCAAGAATTACACCGGTTAATTATCAGCGGTTGCACTTACTGGCAAGTAGTTAGCTTCGCAACTTGTTTAATCTGAATGTTCACGTAGGTCGAATCAGGGTTGCACTCCGTTGGCCTGAAGAAACCTCTTCTTTTGTCGATCTCATGTAATAAGTATTTAAATCCGAGCCTGCTACGCTACATTGCGGTACTCTACAAACCTTATCGGATGCACCATCTTCAGGGGGTGCAGAACCGCTACTAAACGGCGTTAACTATACTAATAAGCAAACAGACCAACAGCTGATACTCAGCACAGGACTACGCTATTTTTCGGCTCCCACATTCGTTCTGAGAACAAACCGGTAAAGATACATGACCTGAAACAGCTCTCGGGAAAACGATTTCGGGGAGATGAGTTCGGGTTCCTCCTGTGCACTTTTCTTCATAAAAATCTTTCACCGGGAATGAAAAGGCTGTAGCACTGCGAAAGCTTGGCAGCAGCATCGGGGTACATCATATAAACAGTACCGCAACAACCCTCTCACCCACCGAGTCTGCGATGACTGACTACCGGACTTACTCAAGAAGTGTCAAAGAAATCCGGAACTGGGGTGTAGATCCGGCAGAATAGAGATGGGTCCGGAAATAATGTTTAAACGCGAAAGCGGTGTGCAAATTTTTGGTCCCGGCCGAAAAATCAACGTTCGCGCCTAATATTTCCAAAGTTATATGTTATCCCCTATAAATAGGGTGAAGGACCCTTAAAAGCTATAAAAGTTGCACAAGGATGGCTTTGGGATGCACTACGTCAGATCTGGTGAATAGCTAAGTATACTGCTCAGATTGTCTCTGAATTAGTGTGGCACTTCGGTGATTTCCGTATATTTAGTTTCTGATATGAGCGGAACTATTGTAGTCATGATGAATATTCAAGAACTGGCAGATAGTTTATCGTTTGGGCTTGTGACAAAAATCAGGAAGCGGCTTACCTATGACCAGGGTGGAGTTCAAGTGGCTGGTGACAATGCTACTGGTACGGTGTGTTCTCCCGGATTTCTGAAGAAACTACAGCCTGGCAAAGTTGTCAAAGCAAATAGAGTGGCGGGAAATGTGTCAGGGAAAATTCGTAGAAGTCGGGAGCTAGCACAGAGCGCAGGAGGGCAGCAAACTCTTCCTCAGAAACATGGCGAGCTTTCTGACATGTCACATCTGTCGGATGAGCATTCCATCTCCTACTTGCCTACAACAGCAGACAGTGAGGTTGATCTGACAAGATCGCAGTCCCGTGCATCACGTTCCTCAGTTCAGGAGTCGGCACAGTTTAATTTCCGTCTGGTGTGCGACACAGAGTTGCTTCCCGGTGTGGGCCCAGAGCGTAACGATTAATCAGAAAATCAGAATTTGTACATATATCTAGATTACTGATGGAGCTGGTTTTCTCTATTGGTCGAGTGAAGCTGCCTAATAATTACAACTACACCTACTTGGATTTGCACCTCTTTAAAATGTTAGTCAACAACAAATATTAATTGAAATCCATTCACTTTATTATCTAATTACCCCGTTACTATCAAACAATGGTCATACTATCCGCATCCTCGACGTCTTCAACTGTAGGAGACCGTCTAACACGTTTGCTGTTTCCCAAACCGCCCCCCTCTTCAGGAGCTGATTCAGAAAGAGAATTCACATCAGAATCCGATGCCTCTTTATCTGCACCTTCTCGGGAGAACTCGTACACACCGGGCTCGTTGTCAGTCTCTGAGTCGCTAGTAATTTCAACATCATCTGGTGGAAATACTGTACGACGAGTCAACGTCTCATAGTTTCGTTTCAACCTGCTGTGCTCGTCTATGTCTTTAGCCTTAGGCACTGCCTTCGTTATCGGTACTTCTTCGGTATCATTTTGTTCATCAATAGCGATTCTGACTGAATGCGCCTTTTTTGTTTTCCCTTCTTGGTTAGGGTGCGTGTGTGGTGCATCATGTTGGCGAAGTTCCTGCTTGAGTTTCTTCTTGGACTGGTGCTGATGACGATGTTTTGAACTTTCAGGCTGGCATCTCACAGTTACATGGCATAGTTGCAAAGGTTGTCTCTTTCTCACGGTTACCAGTAAACCGTATCCGCCGTTCATAGACTCCAGCGTTATTTGATGTGACAGATCAACATCAGCAGGGAGCTCATAGATACGTGAAAAACTGTCTGATTCAGAGCTCACAAGGAGTCCTTCATCTCTTAAAGAAAATTCATAGTCCCGAAATCCATCCCCAAAGAAAGGCCGCTTCTCCAGCAATAGATAGTAGTTTCCTGTGTCTTCCAGTTTCTGCACAGTAGTCTCACTACGCAGTCTTGAACTGTGTCTAATATCTCCATTTCTATGCATTCCGCAAACGCGATAATGTGGAGAACCTGAAAAAGCAGGAATACTGTAATAACGTGGTGCTACCAGTAACATTTCGAAAATGCTAGTTTTTTATCTTTATAACCACTAGCCTGTTGATGTCCTTGTACATGAAAGTATGCTTTGCCATAAGAGTCTGCGACCCTTGCTCTTTTATATGCCTACAGCCATTACTAATTGGGAATCGCCACTTGATGACACCTTTGGTGGATTGCACCGCCTTGATTTCCCCAGATTTTTCTAGACGTTTTATTTTCTAGCCTATTTCGGTGCATATATGCATCTAGAAGATTCCAGAAATGGTAGCTGTTGTGGCGGTGTTCCCACGCCAGCCTCATTGTCTAATGTGTCTTCTATCTATCCTTGTCGACTATAGATAAGATTAAACAACGTATATACAGGTTCCTGCCAGCTAGACTACTAACTGTAAATAAATGAAGCATTCGCGTACAATTCCAGCATAGGGTTTTCTCCAGTCTTCGTTGTAGTGGATTCTATGTCTCCCCATACTCCGAGAAACTCTGCGTGAGTGCTGGTATTGCTAATATTCCCAACTATCTGACGGTACAGCTCACTGGTGAGACGGAAATCCGTTGGAAACATAATATCAAAATATCCCTGGTTAGCCATGTAACTTTCAACATTGATCATTCTGTCCTTATGCATAGTTTGTACTACTGGAGCACAATATCCAGTTCCAGTGGAATCTAACTGATGGAAATCCGAAGAGATAAGCTGGTGGTTTGGAAAGTACCGTTTAAGGATCTCAAACAACTTGCATAACCTTGTAGGAATGTACTCTGGGTCTGTCAGTCTATTTCTCAGAGGATTAAGAGAGTCTCTGGCCGATTTGAAAATCCTTGGTGTGTTAACAGGGTGTGACTTTAAGCTCGCTATTGGGTGATCACTTTGCTCTCGCAAGCTCAAAAAATAGATAGTCCAGTCATCCAGTTCTGGTGAGAAGAATTCTTTAAAATCATTATTCTCGTCAACAACCACGTATCCTTGATAAGGCTGGTTTGTTCGAATGTCATAACGCACCACGTCGTGTGCCAGATTATCAAATACCTCAAGTGCTATTACAAAGCAGGGCTCATTAACTACTGTATCCCAATCAAGAATCGACTTGTTCACCACCTCAACCTTGTCTCCGTATTTTTCCAATCTCTTCTTCTGTTTATCAGACAGTTTGGACGATATTTCCACAATCCTATATTTTGTTCGCTCGTAAACATCTGGATGCTTGTCTTTGAGAAATTCCATTATGTTCGACATCAAAGTACCATTTCCTCCTCCAACTTCGTATATTGTAAAGTCATTGTACGGGTACTGGTTCAACTTATAGTTTACAATAAGATATCTAGCAAGTGCTTCCCCATAATATGGCTGGAATAACTCCGTTGGAGTGTGCCACAACTGGAGTGATGGCTTGCTCAACTGAAATTCATTCTTCTTGCTATGTTTTAGTACTGGTAGTGTCTCCTTATCGTATTTGTCATATGCAGATAGCCATTTGTTCATGAATTCATCATGGCCAGCCAGTGCCTTGTAGTCGAATGGTTCACTCGGTTGAAAAATCATAGCTTCCTTGGAGAAATATCCGTAATTGGGATTATACAAAGAGTCTTCTATGAAATCGGATGCCAGCATTTTCACAGATTTTGGTCGCTTCGTACGCTTGGAGAGTCTTTTGTAATCTGTTAGAGCATACCTGTTGAACTTGTCCAAGTTAGCCTCTAAATTCAATCCTTCCACTCCTCCCTGCTCAAACATGAACCTCATAATATTTGAGTGTTCAGCAATGGGCTTTCCAATATCTTCCTTAGTTGGAAGCCTGTATTGGATGGAATCAGGAAATACTGAATAGTCATGAATGAACTCAGTTCTCCTGTCATTCTTGCTTAACGATAAGTGCCTTTGAGTGGGCATCAGCACTCGTGTTTGCCCACCCAGCCTCCTGCTGAAAGCTGAGCTGGTCCAAAACATACTGCAGATAAATCTGAGGTTAGTTGATACCGCTACTTAGCACTTGAGGCCTATGCTCCTACGTATACATACATGCACATAGTTTTTGTTGTTTGACCTTTATTTCTGCTGAAAAAAAAAGAGAAAATTTTAGTACTCTAACCAGTCAAGATAACTAAGGTCCTTTCTTCTCTTTCTTATCAACAGTGTTTTGAAGTATTCAGAGATCACTGCTCTTACTACAGTGAGTGTACTTTGAAATGGGTGTTCCAGCTCTTTTCCGCTGGCTCTCACGCAAGTACCCAAAAATTATCTCTCCTGTTATAGAGGAAGATACAATAGTTGTCGGCGATGTGGAGCAACCTGCGCAGTACTCTGATCCCAATCCAAACGGAGAGCTTGACAACTTATATCTGGATATGAATGGTATTGTTCATCCTTGCTCTCACCCAGAGAACAAGCCACCTCCAGAGACGGAGGCAGAAATGATGCTTGAAATCTTTCGGTATACAGACCGTGTCCTGAATATGGCGAGACCTCGCAAGTTGCTAATGATAGCAGTGGACGGAGTTGCTCCACGTGCCAAGATGAATCAACAGCGCTCACGTAGATTTCGCTCTGCACGAGATGCAGATATTGCCCAAGAGGAGAAGGAACGACAAATAAAGGAAATGGAAGATAGAGGTGAGGTTATTGACATGGCCATCAAAGACAAGAAGTCTTGGGATTCTAACTCCATCACCCCTGGAACGCCATTCATGGATATTTTGGCGAAATCATTACGCTACTGGGTAGCATATAAACTAGCCAATGACCCTGGGTGGGCTGGTTTACAGGTCATCATTAGTGATGCCACTGTTCCCGGGGAAGGAGAACATAAGATCATGGCGTTTATAAGGTCACAGAGATCCGACCCGGAATATAATCCGAACACTACGCATTGTATATATGGTCTGGATGCTGACTTGATCTTTTTGGGACTAGCCACTCATGAACCACATTTCAAAGTTCTGAGAGAGGACGTTTTCGCCAAGGACAGAATGCAAAGACAGATGAAGTTATCCAGTCAGTTAACTATGGACGATGCCACAAAGAAGAGACTTCAAGAATCAGATGCTAAATCGCCCTTCTTGTGGCTTCATGTGAGTATTTTAAGAGAATACTTGGAGGTAGAGCTTAATATTCCGAGATTATCGTTTAGCTTCGATGTTGAGAGGGCTATTGACGATTGGGTTTTTATGTGTTTTTTTGTCGGTAACGATTTCTTGCCTCATTTACCTTCGTTAGATGTCAGAGACAGTGGAATTGATATCTTGGTAGATATATGGAAACGGTTATTACCATCGTTGAGGGGGTACGTCACTTGTGATGGGACGCTCAACCTGGAAGCGGTTGAAAAGCTGATGAGCAGTTTATCATCTAAAGAAGATGATATATTTAGAAAGAGACATGAAGGTGAGCGTAGAAGAGAAGAAAATGACAAGAGAAGAAAGTTTGATAAGGAGCAACGAAGTACTGTGAAAAATCAACTTCTCAAGACAGTTTCCAAAGGAAAAGATAATGCTCCTCTTATGCCTTCTCAAAATATGACACTGACTAGTTTACGGACGGGCCATACTTCTGGTGGGTTGCGCTTGAATAACAATGAAATTATCCAAAATTTAAGCACCATTTCTAAAGCAAACGCAGCAAACAAAAGTGCGGCTGAAATTCTTAAGCACAAGCTCAGTGGTGATGCCTCTTTTGACAAACCTTCAGAAGCTTCGAAGGCTGAATCGAAAGAAGAACTGGCCAATGACAAGGTGGATGAGGATGCAGACAGCCAGGACAAGAGCAAAGACCAAGATCAAGACACATTTTCTGGACCGATTGATGTTTCTGAGGATGTTTCTTCTGAAAAGAAGAGATCGTCTGAAAGTGCATTTAATTCAGATTCGGATTCATCAGAAGCTGATGTAGGAGATTCTAACGATAATGTGCGCCTTTGGGAGCCTGGGTATAGAAATCGCTATTATGAACAAAAATTTGGAACCAGGGATCCTGAAGAAATAGCTAGAATACGGAAAGATATGACTCGGTGTTATGTTGAAGGTATATCATGGGCTCTCTTATACTATTTTCAAGGTGTGCCTTCTTGGAATTGGTACTATCCTTACCATTATGCCCCTTTTGCTGCTGATCTTGTGAACTTGACTGAAATCGAAGTGGATTTCAAGCTTGGAACTCCATTCCGTCCTTTTGAGCAACTCATGAGTGTACTTCCAGCTGCTTCAGGACACAATCTCCCTGAAGTATTCAGGCCTTTAATGTCAGATCCTGATTCCGAAATTATAGACTTTTATCCCACGGACTTCAAAATTGATATGAATGGAGCAAAGATGGCTTGGCAAGGAATATGTTTGCTTCCCTTTATAGATGAGACCAGACTGTTGAAGATCGTCAAATCAAAGTATTCCGAACTAACTGAGTATGAGCTGGAGCGGAATACTAACAAAGGAGAAGTTCTTTTTGTCGGAAAAGCCAATAAAAACTTCAAAAGGTTCTCAGAACTGTATTCCTCTGCAGAAGCTGAAAAAGAAGAGCTTAATATCAAGTTTCATTCAGCAGGTATTTCCGGTGAGATGTTTGCTGATAAATCATTTGATCCTAAGAGTTCTTTGAAGTTTGACCTGGATGTGGAGACAGAAATTTATGAAGATGTTCCAAATGGCACCTACGTTAAAGTTGAATATAGAATGCCTGCAAAGTTGACTAGTAAGTCTATGCTGCTGACAGGTTTCAGACCTCATTTGAAATTGCTGACACAGCAAGATAAGGATCAGATTGTCTACGGATCCGGAAAGTTTTACAGAGGAAATCGGAATTTTGAAGCCAAAAATGATATTGACTATAAACCTCATATTGGGCCTCATGGAGACACGATGTATACACTGCGAGCTGGTGGATATAAGAGTTTTGTTGAAATGTATCAACAGGAAGCCAATAGACAGATGGGATATTCTACAGGTTATCAAAACGATCATCAAAGTCAATATCAAAACCGTTATCAAAACAACTATCAAAGTCAATACCAAAATCAATATCAGAACCAATATCAGAACCAATACCAAAATCAATATCAAAACCAATATCAAAACCAATATCAGAACAGTTATCAAAATGGTTATCAAAATGGTTATCAAAGCCAACACTCAAATCGACCCCAAAATCATTACCAAAACAGAAACCAAAATCAATACCGTGGCAACTCTGGTTACCGTAGAAACGACCACAACGGCCCGGGGTTCAGTCGCTGATACTCCACCCCGGGCTGTGTTCTTTATCTAGAAAAATAAACTTGTCTTGAATATTTTTATCCGACTGTTCGACTTTCTAAGTTCCAGTAGTAGACTACTCCTGTAGAATGTTGTATTGCGAAAGACCAGATAGTTGGATACATTGCAAGTGACTCCATTTGATGTAAGCGATAGCTTGCTGGCTTTTCAAACTAATAGGAGGAGTCAATATTTCGTTATGTCAGTCAAGGCGGAAGTTCCGCAGAAGTACAGGAAGTTGTCACAATATTTTTCTGAAGCTACAGTTATCATCTCCGACTGGGATGATACGATCACGTCTAAAGACACTATTTCTTTGATGTTTGATGTACTTGATCGAGATGAAAAGTACAATCTTGACTATTTCTATAACATTTACTCTTCAGCTTATAAGAATTTCATGACAGATGTTCTGCCTGGAAAGCCATACAGAAATAGAGACTCCATTGAAAGTGAAATTGAGTTCCAAAAGGCCATGAAGCCTGTAGAAAAAAGCTCATTGAACGAAGCAGTGAGACTGAAGGTTTTCAAAGGCTATAGTAAGGATGATTTCCGGAGACAATGTGACGAAATAGGGATCAAACCCGGTTTTCTTGACTTCTATAAATCTGTGGTTGAATCGGAAGATAAGCGTGGGTGTACTCCTGAATTTTCAATATTAAGTGTCAATTGGACCGGCCTTATAATACAGGAGTTTTTCTCCCGTCATACCTTCCAACAACCAACCGCAATTATGACTAACGAAATGGAATTTGCACCAAACTCAATATGCACTGGGAACGTTGATCAATCAAAGGATATAAGGACAGGATACGAAAAATTGCTTGTTACCAGGCAAGTGACAGAAACTCGAAGAAACATATCTCTATATATAGGAGATTCTGCAACTGATGTTTTGTCCATGATTCACTGCGATCGAGCAATTATTCTCCGTGGAGGTTCGGCTAGCAAAACGCTGAGAAAATTGGGCTTCACAGTTCACAGTATCAATGAAGATAATTGTGCCGACTCTCCACAAATCAAGTTTCTTGAGGTAGAAGACTGGCACGATATTCTATATCTCTTCCGCCCAGAAATGTATATTCCAAAAAGCACCGTGGATATGAGCTGATCATTGTTTCAGCGCTTTGGCCATTTGCGATGTATCTAAGTACACTTGATAAAACTTCATTCTTAATTCTGCAGTCTGGTCAAACTCCATAAACCCTGCCCATTCTGTTGTCAATACCTTCCCATTAATTAATGTGTAATCAACATATCCGTTTAGTAGAAACTTCAAACCTTTGATGTGTGCAACATTTAGAACCACATGGTGTCTCTTCGTCACATTAGTCCACATATTGATTCTCAACTGCTTTATCTCGTTATGTGTGTCGAATCTACTTGATGCCATCTTGAGTGTCGCATCTTGCACAAAGAAGTTCAGGTATGGGTCAACTTCATTGCTTTCAGTCGGTGGAGGTGTATCAGAGGTCAAGTAGAAGCTCTTTATAAAAGCTTCTAGCTTCGGCAATACTTCAGCAGCAATACCTGCAGAATAAACGGTCTCTACTCCCATGATCAAGCTCTTTCCCTGTCCATCTAACCCTGTCAAGCAGCAAATGATAGTCTGAAGCAAATTCTACCAGTTCTGTAGCATGAAATGCTTTGTTGAATTGACTCTTACTAGCAAAACAGGTTTTATAATCAGGTTTTTCAAGGCAGTGCTTCTCACCCCTCACGCCGGAATTATGAGCTATTGCTTCATTTTTCCGATAAGCATCGGAGAACTGCCTTTTTTCGTGCGAGCATTTTAGCATTAAATCTGTCCGAAGATCTTGTGGTGAAGTAAGTTCAAGCATATATAAGCATGAAGTGGTGCGTTTTGTTCTATCTCCCTCCTGATCACAGTCTGTCGTGTGCAAATTGAGAAGCTTGGATTTTCACCATAGCACCTACACATCTGAAGTTTGCAGATAATGAGCACCTTAACAGCAAGAAGCACGTATAAGAAACTTCATTACTCCGTGTTAGGACACAATAACCAAGGACGTCCTACTATAGTATTCATCCATGGACTAGGGTCATCACAAAATTTCTATTATGCAATTGCGAGTCAACTGGCAACGAAGTTCAATTGTGTGCTGTTCGACAATTATGGGGCAGGAAGATCCAAGATAGCAGATTGGACTAGCAATCTGGAATCCATGGCGCTTGACGTACTGGAGGTGGTCAGCGAGTGCTCATTGAGTAACGAACCAATCATACTAGTAGGGCATTCAATGGGTGGAATGATCGTTAATTATATTAATGGATGGCTGAACGGTAAGAACGTCACTCTTCTAAATGGATCCACGTTCACACCTAATGTGATCAAATCTATTATTGCTGGACCGGTTCATCCAACTCCCACTATCAGTGCACTATTCGATGAACGTGTGAAACTACTTGAAAATAAGAAGTGCATGGATTCGCTGGCTGATATAGTGCCTTTCAAGGCAACCGGTTCTAAGTGCACTGGGTTCAAAAAGTCGTTTATTAGAGAATTGATTATTGGACAAGACGTTGCGGGTTATATTGCTAATTGTAAAGTCATATCCGGCGCTGGAATTGATCTAAGCGAACAATTATATGAAAAGTACTCAACTATTGATGTGTCCTACTTAATCCTCCAAGGAAGCGACGATTTTACCGCTCCTTGGAAGGGTTGCGTAGAAGTGATCGCGTCACAATTAAAAAATGCTCAGGTTGAAGTCTTGGAAGGAGTAGGGCACTGGTATTGCATTGAAGATGATCAAAGGGTGCTTGAGTTGATTGAGGCATTCATTCAGTGATCATATTTCTTAGATAGAGGTTCAGAGAAAGGACATCAGTATTTCAACATGTTAGTTATGTTGATGAGCCTTAGCTAAAAGAGTGGTGGTCAGCAAGTACTCCAGGTGGCTGCAAATTTCCGAACATAACTCCTCGTTTCCTATTTTTCTGTCGGTGAAATAGTCTAATTGAAGCTTCAAATCACAAATGAAGAACTTCATGTTTTGCCATTGAAGGAGTTCCACGTCAAACCCAAAATCATCTATATAACCTGAACTGTACAGCCTTGCCCTTTCTTTTGAATTCGAATCGTAGATGATTCCATCTACCATGAGACTCCATGGGTCAAGTTTGGGAATGTTACTGTGAAGAAACAGTAAATTTGGTGTCTCATGCACTTCACCTTCCCTTTCAGAGTACTTTTTGAAAATCTTCCAGTCATCATTGGGATTGAATTGGCCCATTGCGCTACCAATATATTCGCCATTGATATACCGCCCAAGACTCTTTACAAATTTGTGTATTTGATAATAAGGTTTCTTCAAAACATGGGCAGCAGCAACGAAAGTTTCCTTGTCTCCTTCTCCATCAGAACCTTGAGATAAAAGTGGATAGAAATATCCAGGCCCATACATGTTATAATATAAGGTCAACAGCATAGCCTTTGAATGGGTTTTCTTGGAAAACATAATCTGGCCAGATTCACTAGATGGATCAGGAATCGCCCCTTGAAGCTGATGGAGAGGTACAGAATCTCGAGGCAAATTGTTCTGTTTCGCCCATTTCCCATATTCTCTATACCCCTGGCTGGTTCGCTTGTTCTCATTAATATTAATACCAGCTATCTTATAGAAAGAAGGTGATGTGGATCTTTTCCAAAAATCTGGCCACACTATAAGTCTATGAGTAGTGAATGGTTCACAGTCGAAAAGATAATCAGGGGCTTGAAGTGGTGTGTTATCTGCATCAAGCAATAAAACGTTTTCAAAACTTGACAATAATAAAGCAAGAGCTTTGTATTGATAGCCTTTAAAAGACAGCCTGGACACTTGATCGCCTAGCTCTCTAGCCATAAATATACATTTTGCATCCAATGCAGGAAATACTTCTGTGCAAAGTTCAGTGTCGTATTCCTCAAGAGTAGGTATTAGTATCTCCACCGGCAACTTGGATCCCAGAGATCTCAGAGTCTTGATCGAAAGCAGTACAAGCCAATTGAACTTTCCCCCGCCAACATACACTACTCCATTTCCCTCATACAATCCAATTGGATATGATTCTGGAAGGTTTTTCACAACAAATGCATGAAGCTCTTTCATCGAATCAACTTCTTTTTTGGTCAATTGCAAAAAGCTAGCCAAATACTTCATTGAAAAAACAGGGCCGACATCAGGATCATCATAACCAGCATGATATATTCGTTCTTCACTCTTATATGTTTTGAGCGGTTTAACATCAGGGGCTCCATCTAAAAGGACGTTGAATACAGACTCATAATATCTTCTCCCTAACTGCAGTCTTAAACCTGTAGGGTCATCAGAAGGGTTCTTATTGATTATTTTAAGCTTCTTCCTGCTTTCTGAAGTCAGAGAGTCATGACTCTGCTGTTTTTGGGTTTTTTTCTTATTTCCTGATAGCAATTCTAGAGCTGTCTTTCCAGAACTTTTGGTTTTGACATTTGAATTGGAAGGTTGCTTATCAGAGGAAAACAATTGCACAGTAATGTACAAGCAAAACAATGAGACAGCTGTCAACAAAGCTAAACGCTGTAATCTTTTTTTGTACCTGTACTTGATAGCCATTGAGCAATGTCTCAAAAAAATATGAACGTACTTCTGTCAGCTATCAGATAGCAATACACTAAAGTAGATAACTGGCATATGCGATACTATGCAACTGAAATCCAATTGTGCTTCGTTTCTAACAAGTAGATATTCTCCGGAAGTTGGTATTTGTTGATTATAAGCTCTATGCTACTTTCTGTTCTGAAAGCTTCCAAACGATGTTATGCAATTGCTATCGTTTTTCGCCGATTTCCAGTCCGGATCTCGAATGACTTTTAAAGAAAAAAAGGTTTGTCTAAAAATTTCGCGTCAGCTCGGAGATCAGCTAAGCGGGAGTGAGATCTGCGTTTTCAAGCATTCAGAAGTCCATATTGTGTTGAATGCAGATAGATCAATCTTCATAAGAATATCTACCCCAGACATCATATATCTTTTTGCTCAAGGAAGATCCAACCTTTCTATTTCCTACTTGATCTTTAAGAGCTTCAAAAATCATCTTGGCTTTGTCATCTGCAGATGTAAGCTCCTTATAGCTCGAGATAAGACGTTTTGGAGTTTTATAGTGATTTTGTATTGCAACCGCTTTGTCAAGTGAAACACCCTTGATTGTCATAAGCATTCTTATGAACATCTCCCTTACCGTAATCATACTTGATTTAGATAGAAGAGATTGAAAGGTTCCGAAATTGTACACAACTTGATGCTGAGTGAATACACCTCTATATTTCTCAAGAACAGCGGTGTAATCACTTTGAGACTTCAAGTCTTTTGGATCTATAACCAGAAGACTCTTGTCTTTGTAAAATTTTTTGATTCTGCTGGTGAGTAGGGAAAGTAGTTGGACAGTGTCGTCACTGTTTTTGGTTCTTTTAACGTGAAACTTGGAGTTGGTAATTGTCATGGAGACACAAGTTTGTATTGCATCACTAAATCGGGATATATCAGAGGACATCTGTTCTTCCACAAAGTAGAACACTGTTTTTATCCCGGTTCTTTTCAATCTGGATTTTTGCTCAAAGAATCGACCGTCTTTAATTGAAGAAGCAAAATCATCGAGTCTTTTTCTTTCGAATATAAAATCAAGAACAGCTTCCCGTCCAGTATGCTTGTGTACTGCTATCCATGTGCCATCTCCTACTGTGAGAGCCTTGACCTCATTTTTGATATTCAAGGCTGTCAGTTGATCTGTAAAGAAATTCCGTTGTTCGCGTGATCTGACTTCTCGGTTGTCTATAACAAGAACAACATCAAATTCTCCTGGACGCCATATACTATATGATATTTCACGTTGATCATTATTGTCTATGCTTGTTGAACGTGAATAAGAAAATATTGTATTTTCTTTCTCATATGATATTCTATTGTAGTCTATTGGACCACTTACTTCTGTCGTTTTCTCCATTACTGGGGAACTGCTTCGGTCCTCCTGACGTTTCTTTGCTTCATCCTCAATTTGTTTCAAGACTTCAGCAACCTCTTTACCCACTTCAGTTATATAGTAATGCACTGGACGGCCAGTCGCAAGAACATACTCATTTTTCTCCAGGGTCTTAATTCCTCCCCATGCAGAATAAAAATGGCCAGTAGAAGGATTAGACACAAAACTCGTGCTACAGAAAGGCGTTGCATATCGTATGATATCACTTTTTGAAATTCCATCGCTCTCTGGGTCATTTATAAACAACGCTAATAAAATGGCATAGCTTCCTGAACCCTTCTGAGGGATGTACTTTCTGCTAGGTTTGGATCTTGAACTCTTTGTCGATCCAGACTCATTATTGGTATCTTGAGTTTTTTTCCGCTTATGGCCAGTAGACGGCTGAACTATATCGTCATCAGGGTATAAGTAACCAGTAGAGTCGCAATAATCCTGCAGCTTTTGGCTCATCATCTTGACCATCTTGTCTCCAATAAATTTCAGATCGCCAAGCTGTTTAGGATGTTTGATCACTAAAGGACACTGTCGGATGCTTTGCAATGCGCGTGCATAAGTTAATGCCAGCTTTGATCCAATCTGTTGATGCCGTTTGAACTCCTCCTCTATCCAATTGAGAAAGAGGTGCTTTATATCCTGAGGTAAATCCATCTTGTTCCTTTGTTCCTTTGTTCCCCCTATTTTGGTCACCTCTAACAAGCACTATATTGGGATTTCATTGGCCTATACTTTGGGGAGCGGCTCTCTGATTGATGTGGCTCAAGCGGTTTTGATCAGAATAGTGCAGTTTTCGAAGGTTCGAACTCCGCTGGACTCTCCAGATCGCCTGTCACGAACCTTCTTCTCGTGTTCTTCACAGGTTTTGAAATTGCCTTTTTTGTACTAAACTCGATCTGCCTTTGTGATTTTTCCTGGAGCAAAATTTGTAAATGTAAACAAAGCTTTTCTTGCAATAATATAGAGCTATTGGGGTATTGTTTGTTTGCTCAGAGGCGGTCACTTTCAAGGAACAGATCTAATGAATAATCATTAATAGCGTGTGCTGCTGATAGTGAATAAACAATGGGAGAAGTGCAGTTATCAATATCAAAAATATATGGAACCTCTTCGGAGACAAATTCACAGTTTGTAGCGCAAGATGATTTGATAGCGTACACTGCGAGTGGAGGGGTTGTTGTCTGTAAGCTTTCAAAGGAAATGTCTATTGTATGGCAACAATTTTACTGTGCTAATAACTTGCTGGGTAATGCCAGCACTTTAGGGTCGGGTCGAGCGGATGAATACGGATTCAGCATAAACGAGGATCCTGAGATTATCACGAGGGATGGAGCTACGACAATGGAGGAAGTTCGAGATAACAGTATGACTCACTCTCCTGGTACACGTTCAATCAAGTTTAGAAAAGCTGATGAAGTAGGATTGCCGTCATTAGGCAATCGGGTGAGATCAATCAACTGTATAGCGGTTTCTCCTGACAAAAGACTGCTTGCGGTTGGAGAGGTCGGCTATCAGCCAAGAATCCTTATATACTCATTGGCCAAAAATGGATCCTGTCGTCCTATTTATATCATTCAAGAACATCAATTTGGTATAAACTCATTATGCTTTTCCTCGGATTCAAAGAAACTCTGCTCCTTGGGTCTTATCAATGATGGATTTCTCATTGTTTGGAATATACAAAATAAACGATTTGTGTTTGGTGGTAGTAACAAATGTTCTTCAATTGTCAACAAACTTATTTGGCATGATGATCACATAATTACAATTGGATTGAGACACATCAAAGTGTGGAGACAAGACGCATACAGGGTATCTTTAAACTCGATTTTGAAAGGACGAAACGTTCTTTTGAAGAACTTTCTTAATTCAAATTTCATAGATATCGACTGTATGAACTTCTCAGAGCTACTGATTCTGACAGACCAGGGAGATTTAGGATTGGTCGATTTGAGTGAAGAGCCAATGGTTCTTAAAAAGATATCCCAAGTATCGCAGACTACCAACCAATTTCTTATAGACCATGAAAGTGAGTCACTTTTGCTCGCTGGCAAAGGGTTGGAATCTATTTCTCTAGGTCAACTGTTGTCTACAGCACTAATGGCCGAGACCATCAAACCTACCCCCAGCTCGCCTACAAAGATTGTGAAAAGATCAGGTATTCTTGCATTACAACAGCTCTTTGAATTCAGACAAATTGTCTATTTAACGGATAAAGAAATTCTTTACACCGATGGTGCTTCTGATGACAGCAAGTCACATTTATTGATCAACTCATTAATGGAGTCATTAAATGGGTTGAAGAAATGCCGTAACGGTGATGTCCTTGTCTGGTCAAAATTGGGAACAGTGAAAAAACTAAACGATCAGGATATTCAGCCGTTTTGTTCATTTGAACTTGATAGTAACGAGCTATTAGAAAACAGCCTGACAGCGCTGGATTTTGATGGTACAAACTTGGTGGTAGGTGACAAATATGGAAATCTCTATTTTGAAGAGAAGAGAAAGGATTTCATTTCTGGATTTAAAGAGATCAAACGTCTCAGAGCGCATGAGTCTAGCGTGAATGATCTTGCCTTGTTCCAGATTGATGGAATTCAGTTTGCAGCATCATGTTCTCGTGATCGGACTATTCAAGTGTTCATAAAGAAAGAGGAAACTACAGAAGCATGGGAGTTACTTCAAACGCTCACGGTGCACAAAGGAAACGTCTTGAAACTATCTTATCTAAGTGACAAACTAATAGCTTCATCTTCTGACAGAACATTGAGCATACATAGGCTTGAAACATCAAGCGATGCAGATCCGTATATTTTCCAGGAAAAGATCATATCTGTCAAGAATTCAGCTTTAGCATTTGATGTCTCTTCGTCAACAAATCAATTGATTGTCTCTACCAACGACAAGAATCTACTGGTTTATGATTTGAAGAAATACAGCTTAGTTCGAAGTTTGAAGCTGGTTGATGAAAACTATGATTCGCTTCAAATTGATAACTTTGAAGTCTTTGATGGATATATATACGCTTCATCTTCGGACAAGTGTGTTCGATTATTTGACTATCAAGATGGAAGACTGGTAAGCTCCAATTGGGGACACTCAGAAACAATAATAGGCCTAGTGTTGATTGAAAGTGACAAAGCACTTGTAACAGCAAGTCATGATGGATGTATGTTCACTTGGAGACTGAAAGACTTTTTGATATCTGGCTCTCAGACATCATCTCCTAAATCCATGGGAAGTGCGGAGGATATCGTTGCAAAGTCACCTCAAAAAGTTGTTCGAAAAATATTGCAAGGCCCAGTGCTCACGCCTGTAAAGTCCAAGACTGAAACAAAAGGTGGAATGCATTCATCAACATTGTCTGCAGAATCTGCAAACAAAACGCCCAAGCCAGGCTCAGTAAGAGCAATACCTTCAGGCACAGAATCGAAATTGAGCAGAAGTTTCTCCACTCATAGATCCCCTGTTTCTCCGGATTCTCGCAAAACATCACCAAGTGCATCTCTCACAGCCAGATCACGATTATCAAGATCACAATCTTCTGCTGCAAGCGTTGAATCGGCTTCTGCCAACATCCGAAGCAGGCTATCTAATCTCAAGCTACAAGAAAAAATAACCAAACCTGTTTCTTCTGAGATGAGTACTTACAATCTCATCCACTCCACTATCACTAACTTGAAGCAACTGCAGACATCACTCATTGATAACAGTGATAACATGACTGATCTCTCCGAAGACCTTGACGCTCTTAATGAACAAATGAGTAAAACTCTTCGATTGATGCCCGACTACGATACCTCTCTTATGGATAAATATGCAAACGTGTTGATCAGCAAACTAACTGCACAACTAGAAAATGAAAAGAACAAAGAGAATATCGAGAACTAACATCAAAGGCTGAGTATTGGATATACAAGATATGGTTGCGCTCTTCTGTTTCATTTCATTTTGGTTCTTTGGTATTGTTGTCTCTATCTCTGCTCAACTTTTGTAGCTCTTTAACAAGATTTTGAGATACCTTCTGTTCACTAACTTCCTTTTCATACAGCATTTGTTGGTCTTTCAACGATGCTAGCTTTTGTAATCTCTCCACTCGCTTCTCGTCGTCAGTAAGCTCTCCTAATGATGGCGGTGACAGTCTAGTATATCTCAGCCATTGTAACCATTGAACAGGCAGGTTATCTAGATAGTCATGAATGAATCTTTTCTCTTGATAAGGCTGAAAGATTCTTCTGGGCCTTACGCTTGTATTACTATCGCTATAGAACTCCCAATACGTGTTCCCGGTCAAATCATATCCTGTACTTAGTTAGTTGGATATTGATAGAGGCTGAACAGTTGATCTAGACTTACCAACAAAAAATCTTCTTCTGAAAGGAACGCTTCTCACAGATCTCCACCTGTAGTATATCTGTTTCCAGAGAGGAACTAATCCGCGAAGTTCTTCCATTGTTTAGTCACTCAAAGAAAGTACATTAGGCCCCTTTATAAGCTGTTACCGAAGATTAGTAAATTTGTATTCAGTGAGGAAATGAGTCTGCGACTACAGACGCGACTATTTAGCTGCTGTTTGGAGTACAAAACTTAGAATAAAAAATAGAGACAACTAAGCTGAGCAAGATTTATATGGGTTTGAAGAGTTCATGTAAGGTTTATACGGTTGATAGAGCGCTTTGTCAGCAGTCAGCGGTTGTTATGAATGTCTAATAGTGTTTGGGGTTTCTAAGAGAAAAAAATCGGTCTTAAGATTCAAATTGGCTGCTAGATAAACAAAAAGCGGCTTTATAAATAAGCAGCTAGAATGCCTATATCTGACCCTGACCATACACACACTTCTCAAAATCTGAATAGTCTTGCTAAACTGGCTCCTCTGCCAATAACACTAGAAGATCATTGCGATGGGCTATTCCAGGAGAATAGTGTTTGGTGTACAAACTGCACAATCGGAGAGCCTACTATGATTCAAGGTATAAATGGCGGTCGCTATATGCTGTGGACTATTGAATTTGAAACTATAAGGGGGTCTCACTTCAAGGTACGCAAGAGATATACTGAATTTGAGCGTCTTCGACATGCTCTCGAAAAGTATCAGCAAATAACAATTATACCCAAGCTCCCTCCAAAAAGCATGCTCTTTCAAGATAGATTTAATACTACTTTTCTTGAAAGACGAAGAAAGCTGTTGGAATACTGGTTGAGCACTATAGTGCTGAATCCTGCTTTGTCTTCTAAACCTGAAATTAAGCAGTTTGTTTTGGGAACAAATGAGCACTGAATAGTGTATTTACAGTGAGTGAGTGTTCAGAACACTTTTACTGAAATAAGACTTTGCAAACACAAGCACGATTTTCAAGCGTTAGGCCGCTTGCCAGGCTTTCCTCTGTAGTTAAGGGTATAGTTAGACGTGTCTATCCGTTATCTTAGTAATTGACGGGAGAACCTCCAAACCAAAGCCACCTCAGCCACTTGCACTGCCATGTGATGCACTGCCACAGATTTGTATGTCTGGGCCCCCTACCAATTTGTCACCACGGTGGATCTAGACTACCGAAAAAAAATTACAAATTGAGCCTCAAATTGTGAGAGAGATTTGGCGACGTATATAAAGAAGGGGGTGGAACAAACTGTGAAACACTAGCCACAATATACACTTTGAAAGAGACAGTGTTTATGCTTATACCTTTCAGGTTATTTGGAAGGACAGCCAGAGGGACTTTAAATAGAGACTGCTACAGAATGGTACATAACAAAGTGACAATTATTGGCTCAGGCCCTGCTGCTCATACAGCAGCTATCTACCTTGCGCGGGCAGAGATGCAACCTGTTCTGTATGAAGGTATGTTAGCTAACGGCATTGCTGCTGGAGGACAGTTGACAACGACTACAGAGATTGAGAATTTTCCTGGGTTCCCTGAGGCTATCAGTGGTTCCAAGTTGATGGAACAAATGAGAGAGCAATCAGAGAAGTTTGGTACAGAAATCATCACAGAGACAATCTCAAAAGTTGATTTCTCATCAAGACCGTTCAAGTTATGGACTGAATGGGCCGAAGATCAGGAACCTATTACAACTGATGCCGTTGTAATTGCTACAGGAGCATCTGCCAGAAGATTACACTTGCCAGGAGAAGAAACATACTGGCAACAAGGAATATCTGCATGTGCTGTCTGTGATGGAGCAGTTCCGATTTTTAGAAACAACCCTTTGGCAGTTATTGGAGGAGGAGACTCTGCTTGTGAAGAAGCCTTGTTCCTTACAAAATACGGTTCAAAAGTTTACATGTTGGTTAGAAAGGATTTCCTTCGTGCATCTACAATCATGCAAAAGCGTGTTCAGGCTAATTCCAAGCTTGAGATTGTCTACAATAGTGTTGCAGAAGAGGCTCTTGGAGATGGTAAACTTTTGAAGGCTCTCAAGGTGAAGAACGTTAAAACAAACGAAGTCAAAGACCTCGCTGTTAACGGTCTTTTCTACGCAATTGGTCACGACCCAGCTACTACAGTATTCAAAGGCCAGATTGAGGAAGATGAAAGCGGATATATCAAGACCAAGCCTGGAACAACCCAAACTTCTGTGGAGGGTGTGTTTGCTGCTGGAGATGTTCAAGATAAGGTTTATAGACAAGCTATTACTTCTGCAGGTACTGGGTGCATGGCTGCGCTAGAGGCCGAGCACTTTTTGGCTTCGCAGGAGATCTAGACAGAATAACGATGTATTTGCTGCCGCTTTTTTAGACAAGGAATACACTCAATTACCGTGAAATGCGACGCCGTATCTAATGTGCCACTTCAAAACGTTAGACTTGTAGAAGTACCATCTGATCGCTTCACTTTTTGAGCGTCGATCGTCGCGACGCTGATTGATTTTCCTACGCTTCTTTGGCTTCTTGAATTTAATTTTTGTTTCGATTAATATATAAACGAATTGAACATGTTGCAATTTTGTTGGGTTTTAGCTATAAGAGCAACTGCTTGGTTGCAGTAGTGTAAAACAGGCATGAAGAAAAGTGTCTATAACAGGCGAGCGAATGACCTGAAAGATTGAATATAATGACAACGGACATTTCAATTCCCCGATCTCCATCGCCTGCTTTGGGATCAAGAGTTATTAAAGTCATTCTTCTTGGTAATCAATCTGTCGGGAAGACCTCTTTAAGATCGCAGTTTGTACATCACTACTTTAGCAATAGCTACAAGGCCACAGTTGGTGCTGATTTTCTATCATTTACTGTCAAAACGAAGTCGGATGAAAAAGTCACTTTACAAATTTGGGATACTGCTGGCCAAGAGAGATTTAATGCTGTTTCCAGAGCGTTTTATAGAGGGTCAGATATTGCTGTATTAGTATATGATTTGACGAATGCAGATAGTTTTCATAGCCTGAGTTCTCGATGGTTGGGTGATTTTCTTCAGTATTCCAACAATTCTCAGCCTTCGGTAATGATCGTTGGAAATAAAAGCGATTGCCAGACATTGAGGCAAATCAGTTTTCGTCAAGCCGTGGAGTTTGCTTCTGGACTACAAGAGGGATTAGTTGCCGATGTTAAGCAAGATGTTGTTGAAACTAGTGCTAAACAATATCTAGATGTAGAAAAGCTGTTCACTCGGTGTGCCGAGTTAGGATTAACGAAAATCAATCAGCAGCAACCATTAGGGTTGGAGTATGACTCCACAGTTGACGTGACGGGAGGAAAAGTCAGCTCTTCAGATTCTCGTCGCAAATATCGATGTTGCTGAGACTGACCAAAGAGTCGAAGGCGATATATAGTATCTAGAAATAACGTCTTGGTATGATCTCCAGATCTGTAGATGTGAGAAATTTATTTTTCTGACATGTTGATGTTTATGTAGATAACAAAATGAAAACAGAAGTATTGTTTAAACAGGTGTCATTGGCGGGAGTCTACTGAGTTTGCAGGTGGCGTTTCAGCTTTGGATGCCAGTTTGACGGAGTGTATTGTATTCTCTTGTGACCATTTCTTTTTCCTCGCTTGATTCGCCCAATATCAGAGTATTTTTGCTCTTGACAAGATTAGTGTTCGGTTCCAGATTGAGCCTTTGCAGATAACAAAAGGTCAAGTTCTTGCACATCAGGCTATCTGTATTGTATGGTATTATCTGAGTAACTTTATTGAGTATGGAAGGGTTTTCCGGTGACTTTCTGGAAGCTGAAGACTATGGTGCAATAATGGGATCAAATGGAGAATATATTGAAGCTGAGTACGGTTCTGGCCAGTATAGTGAAGGAGCTTACGCAGCAGAGTACCGGCGGTTTATAAGCGCTCGTGGAGAAAGCAGTAGTGATTATGATGCTGGAAATTTAATAGAAGTGTCTGCAACCGGTACTAATGATCATGATAGCCCATCGGATAATGTACGGCGGCGTAGTATCGATGAGGGTGATGATGATGACAACAACATCAGCAACCATGAAGATGATGATCTTAATGATGATAACATGGATCATAGCGAATCTGCCAAAATGGATGAAGAGCAGGTTTTTAGTTCTGGGATCCGCAAGTTGGAATATCAAGGTTTGATTGACATAGGAAATCTGGCTGCATGGTCAGTGTCTACTTTCAAACAAGGATATGGCATTAAAGAATTGAGAGAAGATTCACCATTCACATATTGGCAGTCTGATGGACAACAGCCACACTTCATTAGTATTCATTTTACGAAAAAAGTCACCATCGAAAGACTTTCATTTTACTTCAATTACCTAGCAGACGAGTCTTATACACCCTCCCAAGTTTTGGTGCTGGCGGGCACAGGAGAACACGACTTAATGGAAGTATCTTCCAAGGAGTTTTTTGAGCCCACTGGTTGGCAGCACATCTTCTTTAAAGGCGTCCGCTCAGACAACTTGCTCAAATGTTACTTAATCAAAATATGTTTTCTTTCCAACCATCAAAGTGGAAAAGATTCTCATGTGCGGTCTATCAAGGTATTGAGTCCGCTGAACAAAAACTCGCTACGTTTGGATCTAGATAATACTTCTGGTGTGGGATTTACCAGTATCAAGCTGTTGAGTGAAAGCACTGTCAGATGATCATAAGATTAGGGTTTACCTCATTAGACATTAAGGCTGTGCAAATAAAACGAAATCTCAAAACTTTTCTGCAAACTTGAAAAATGAATGTTTTGAATGAAAGTAAGTAAAGCCTTACGTTCACGAGGTGATCTGCGCTCTTTCTTGACTTTTTGGGCTGGCGCTGTAACAAGTTGTATCTGTTTATGCATACAGACAAGAAGACTTTGCATATAACACCACAACATCTATAGCTGACAACGATGGTGGAAATAGAATCAGTGGCTCTTTTGTTGCAGAAGTCTCTTGTGTCAACTTCAGCTAAAGATGCGGAGATAAGTCTTCGTGGACTTGAAGCAGAGCCTAGTTTTCTCTCTACTCTACTCCATGTAGTTGCTTCTGAAAATATCGAGTTATCTGTGAGGCTTGCCGGAGCGTTGTACTTTAAAAACATGGTGAAACGCGGATGGATTGATGAATCGGGATCATATATGCAAAGTATGAGTGATGTTACATTGGTGAAGGCTGAGATCGTCTCATTAATGATTCAGTTGCCAGATTCCTTACAGTCTCAAATAGGAGAGGCTATTTCTGTGATTGCATCGTCGGAATTCCCCGAACTCTGGCCAGAACTGCTTGACGAATTGGTTTCCAAATTATCGCTGGATAACATGACCACTAACAAGGGCATATTAAAAGTAGCACATTCAATTTTCAAGCGCTGGAGGCCTTTGTTCCGATCCGATGAACTGTTTCTGGAAATTGGATTGGTTCTCTCCAAATTCGCACAACCTTTTATGGAGTTACTCAATAGAGTTGACCAATTGATATCCAAAGGCCCTTCAGACAAGACAACCCTCTCTCTTCTTTTTGAAAACTTGCTGCTTCTTTCTAAAATATACTATGATCTCAACTGTCAAGACATTCCAGAGTTTTTCGAGGATCATTTGAAAGAAGGAATGGAAATTGTCCACAAATACTTGAAGTATTCTAACCCACTTCTTGAGAACCCTGATGATGATGATGAAATCGACATTATCACACAAACTAAGACAAGCTTGTGTGAGCTAATACAACTGTACACTACCAGATACCAAGAAGAATTGGGTGATCTCATAGTAGAGTTTATCAGAACTATATGGGACCTTTTAAATGTACTTGGTCTACAGCCGAAGTACGATATTCTTGTTTCTAAAGCTCTTCAATTTATGACTGCAGTTGCATCTATAGAAAACTACAGTACGATGCTGAATTCAGAAGAGGCGTTGAAACAGATTACAGAGAAAATCATTTTGCCGAATGTTGACCTCAGAGAGTCTGATGAAGAGCTATTTGAAGATGATCCTATTGAGTTCACAAGAAGGGATCTTTATGGCTCAGATTCTGATACAAGAAGAAGGGCTTCTACCGATTTTTTGCGTGTATTGAGAGAAAGCAAAGAACAATTGGTGACCCAGGTTATAATGGGCTATATAAATCATTACCTCTCAGAGTTTGCTCATGACAGTACGCGTTGGAGATCTAAGGATATTGCCATTTATTTGTTCAGCTCGATTGCAGCAAAAGGTTCAGTTACTAATGCTGGTATCTCATCCACTAGTTTATTGGTTGATGTTGTTGATTTCTTTACAAAGTTTGTTGCACCTGATCTTGTATCTGAGACATCACATCCCATTCTGAAAGTGGATGCCATCAAATACATATACATATTCAGAAACCAGCTGACCAAGAGCCAACTACTGGAGGCCTTCCCTTTACTATCGTCCCACCTACAAGATTCAAATTATGTTGTGTTCACATATGCAGCAATCACTATTGAGAAGATCCTGTCTCTCAGAAGTCCAACTAATCATCAACAAATCTTGTTCAACAAGACAGATATCCCTGTCGATGTTTCAAAAGAGCTACTTATTAATCTTTTCAGACTGATGTCTATCAAAGGAGACGTACCAGAAAAGCTGGCTGAAAACGAATTTTTAATCAAATGTATAATGAGAATTCTCCTCACATGTGAGGATTCATTAGGAGACTTGAATCTCGAGCTGATTCAACAACTTATGAACATTTTAAATGTGATAAGCAAAAATCCTTCTAATCCAAGGTTTTCTCATTACGCCTTTGAAGCCATCTGTGTTATCATCAAGTTTAACAGCAGTCACATTGTTTCGATCTTCGAACTGATCAAACCATGTTTATTATCAATCCTGGCAAATGATGTTCAGGAGTTTGTACCATATTCGTTTCAAGTATTAGCTTTTTGCTTGGAGATTTATCCCACTAGCAGCGAGATTCCTCCTGAGTATCCTCAATTGGTTAAGCCATTGTGTTCACCCACAGCTTGGGAATTTAGAGGAAATGTTCCGGCTATTATCAGGTTATTGTCTGCGATAATCAGTTTCAAGCCTGACATGTTTACTTCGCCAGAGGCTCTGACGCCAATTCTTGGAGTATTTCAAAAGCTGATTTCTTCCAAGGCTAATGATCATCTAGGATTTGAATTCTTGGAAACGCTTCTCTTGAATATCAACTTGGCGTCGCTAGAACCATTTTTGAAAGAGATAGCAGTCATAATTCTGACTAGACTACAAACCGCTAAGACGGAGAAGTTTGTCAAGAGATTCGTCGTGTTTTTATGCTGCCTTGCTACGCTGTCTAGCTCTCCTACTACAAATAAAAACTCACTGAATTCGGTTTTTGTTATCAAGTTTATTGATAATGTTCAACCAGGGTTGTTTCAGCAGATTACTTCAAACTTTGTGGTGCCTTCGATGGAGTCATTCAATAACCTACTTGATAAGAAAATGATTATTGTGGGGTTGACAAACCTTCTAGCTGAGAATTCGCAGTCTTTGGATCAGGGGCTATTCAAACAGGTTTTTAGCAACCTTCTCAAGCTTGCTTCGTCAGATTCTATTAAGGAGTATAAGAACCTTAATGAGACGTTGGAGATTTCCATGGAACTACAAAATGATGAATTGTCGTTTGGTTCCAGCTTCAATAAACTCAATGTGATCCAGCCTCGTCCGTTCGACCCGGTGAAGCAGATCAACTCCAAGGATGAAATTATTAATTTCTTCCGGCATAAACTGGGCTCTCTACAAGGTTTAAACTCTGTTGTACATTCATTAGATGACGAATCCAAAGCTATTGCAGCCAATTTAGGGTTCGTTTGAATTACAGCATGCTAGTATTAGCTTTCAAAGAAGATTAAAGTCAAATAACATCAGTACTACACACTATTTTAACATTAAAAACAACCAAAACCAAACTTTTCCATCACGTCCGTTCATGACAGCATTTAGAATGTCTGTTATTACTCATTGTCCAACTTCTGCTGCTCCTCTGTCTGTCCATTTTCCTCCTTCTTCACCACTCCGTTCTGAGATTCGGCCTGTTTTTCTAGTCTCTCTTTCTCTGCGATTTCTGCGGCAGTCAGGAACCGGCCTCCCTGGCCCCTTGGTCTTCTCATTGCGTGTTTATGTCTTGACTCGTGCATGTAGGGTTTACGTCCCCTTTGTATTTTGAGGGTCTCTTCAAGTTTAGCGCGTGCCACTCTTCTTTTCAGTATTCTATGATACTGCTTCGCGTTCACATAGTAAGGTTGATCAGCAGTTTGTTGGGCTTCGGAATTCGAAACTTGGTCATGAGGTGTTGAGGGAGAGTTCGGCAGGGATGGTGCGTCATTAGCTGCTGGGTTCTCATAAGTTGCTGTGCCAATGAATTCTCCGGGTAAGGGTTGATGATTGGAATTGTAGTAGTTGGGGACTTGTGCTCGCTGGGATTGACTCATGTAATCCGAGGAAAGCGTAGTAGACATACTGTGGTGATATGTCAATGCTACGACAAGTGTGGCTGTGAAATGAGCAACGTGAGGGGTTCAGCCTTTTGCAACAAGTCGGTTATTGAAATATCGGATATTAACATAGAAGTACATGTAAACTTTACTATGCATGTGTGTATATAGCGAGGATGAGGAAAAGTCGAGCGTCGGTAGGGAGCGTCGCTCGACGCTTTGTATCCGGGTAACCCTTTTGGTTTTCTTGAGAGAATTTCATTTGTCAGTTATCGAGAGAGAAAAAGACATGTTAATTAAACTCAGTTGACGTGAGACAAGTTTATATGTAACGACTAACAACTGAGAAACACCCGTCGCTACCATGTATTTAACTACATTCAGACCGGCAGTCTTATTCTTCTTCTTTATCAGACAGCCTGTCGCTGCAGGAGCTCTTGTTGGAAGTTGGCTGTTCTGGGAAGCTGATAGAAACTTTGACCTAGGATTAAGAAAAGGAATCACCAATGTTAGACAGAACCTACTTGGTTTCCCTACCGCAGAGTCTAAATGGGCTGAATTCAAACGTATTGATGAATTGAAGAGAGCAGAGTTACTCATGAAGAACAGTGAATAGAATTGAAGAAGTCAATCTAAAGTAGTTGACCGCTGTTTTATATACATATTTATTTGATAATACAATCATCACTTTTGCACCGCTAAAGATCATTCACCTTCTCAACAAGCATCGGAACGTCTATTGAATGCTTCAGGGCGTTTCTTTGATAATCGGTATAGCTCAAATACTGCCGCAGCAGTAACGCCTTGAATTCGACGAGCCTGTCCTATAGTTTCAGGTTTGGCTGTATTCAATAAACTAATCACTTCGGTCGATAGTGTTGGAATGGCCGTATAATCAAAATCAAGTGGTAGGGTAAGATTCTCATCGCTTTTAAATGCTCGAATATATTCGGACTCTTTGCTTAGATATCCTTGATAGTTTCCTTCAACGGTTAACTTATCTTTTATCTGTCTTGGAAGCTGTTGTAGTAAATTATCAGAGTCCAGAAGAGGCAGAACCTTGTCGTACGTCATCCCTGTGTACCTCAAGACTTCAAATGCTGACTTGCTCTTCGAATCGTTTGAAATGTTGATTCCTTCTAATCCTTTGCTCCATTTGTATGAACTTAATTTGTACTCTTTTAAGTACTTCAATGCATCTTCAAATGTTTGTTTGTCTTTGACAAATCTAGTCCATCTTCCCTCACTAATACACCCTGCCTGTCTTCCTTTCTTCGTCAATCTTAAGTCTGCATTATCAGCTCGTACACTGACCCTAAATTCAGATCTAGAGGTGAACATCCGATAAGGTTCTTCAACACCTTTCGTTATCAGATCATCGATTAGCACTCCAATATATCCATCAGATCGGCCAATCAATAATGGTGGTTTATTCAGAAATTTCAGTCCAGCATTCACCCCAGCAACTATTCCCTGAGCAGCTGCTTCTTCATAACCGGTAGTTCCATTAATTTGTCCGGCTAAGTAAAGTCCATCAATAACCTTCGTCTCTAGCGTTTGCTTCAGTGAACGAGGATCAATAAAATCATACTCAACACCATATCCAGGTTGAAGCATCTTCACATCCTTCAACCCAATAATTAGACGTAACATCTCATATTGAATGTCTTCCGGCATTGTACACGAAATCCCATTAGGATACATCACATCAGTGTCTAGTCCCTCCGGTTCTAGCCAAACACGGTGACGATCTTTATCTTTAAATTTAATCAGTTTAGACTCAATTGATGGACAATAACGTGGTCCTTTGACAGTCTCTCGAATGTGTATTGATTTGTCCAAATTGTTCAAAATCAACTCGTGCATTTCAGGAGTGGTAAATGTTGAGTAGCAAAGCATTTGATTCTTGATAGCAGGAGCCTCATTCAAAAAGCTGATCGGCTCGGGAGGATTATCGCCCGCTTCTTCAGTCACAAGGTCGTAATTAACAGTACGAGCTGAGATTCTAGGTGGAGTTCCTGTCTTGAGCCTTCCTAATCGAAATCCAGCCTCGCGGAACGTTTTGCTTAACCCATAAGATGCGTCCTCTCCAATTCGTCCAGCAGGCCATACTTCCATCCCTAAATGAATTTCTCCGCTTAAAAATGTCCCTGTGGTAATCACAACCTGTTCACATCGTATCATATGACCATTTTCAAGAACAACTCCACGAATCTTCCTTTTTTTGTCTTTCCCTAACAGCTCGCTTTCTTCTATGACTAAATCTTCAACTCTACCTTCAATAATATTCAAGTTATCATATTCTGAGAGACAATTTTGCATCTCATTCAAATACAAGCTTCTATCGATCTGTGCACGGTGACCCCATACAGCTGCTCCACGTGATCTATTAAGTACCTTGAACTGAATTCCTGATTTATCCACAATGCCAGGAGCCACCCCATCAAGAGCATCAACTTCCCGTAATAAAGTTCCTTTTCCGATTCCTCCCAAAAGCAGGGTTACACGATGTAGCCCCTATTTTACTCAGATCAGGAGTAACCAAAGTAGTCAAAACTCCAGTCCTAGCCGAACCTGCTGCAGCTTCAGTCCCAGCGTGGCCTCCTCCCACAACAATAACGGGATAAAGAGGTTGGTTATTAAGAACCTTTTCTATTTCCAAGGTCATTGATATGTTTCTGCTGGACGTTAAAAAGCCTGCCCATTTCGGATTTCTCTTGCGAATATGTTTCAGCATGTTTTAAAGTGGGTTTTGATAGTTTTTGCTGGTCAACTCGGTCATGAACTGATCAATCTAAGGGCTTTAAAGCTTACTACTAGTCTTTTATCTTTTTAGGCACAGGATTAAAAATTTCAACATCTAATTTACATTGGCGAAAATATGTACTGCAAATGAACCGGTCATTGCTCTTCTTCTTCAAGAGGGATTGAAAGTGATGACTCGCCACTTTCTGGTTCATCTCTATCTTGAAACTGAAGTAGAATATTCGAGTTGAACTGTCCTGTATCAAAAACGTCGATTTCTGTTGTCCCTGGCTCTCTCAGTTCTTTTGAAAAAACAGGCGTATCGATTGATCTGACCCCTGTCTGTCTCTGTTCATCGGTTTCATGATTCTTGGATCTTTCTATCGCTCTTTTAACACGACGATTACGTTTTATCTGATCGCTGTAAAGTAGCTTCTCCAACTCTGTGACGTCCTCCGCATTGAAAAAACGTGACCCCAACTCTAGAATATCGTTGTTCATGGAAGACAACCCGTTCGTATACTCCAATAAATCATGTTCAGATGTTAGTCTAGCTCTGTGCATCAAAAGCTTGACGTCATCATAGTTGATAAACTTCCGCTTAGCATGATCAACATAACTCTCAAGGTCCTCGACCTCATGGTCAAAAAATTGATCACTAAGCTCTTGAAGTTTCACTAGAGCTTCAGCGGATAACGACCTGTTCTGCTCAGTCTCGGACAGAAACAGTTTGCTCAAAGATTTCAACATAGGAATAGATATCACAGGTTTAGTCGTTGTCGAATCTCCAGCTTTAGCAGTCGAACGTCTGCGTAACGTCACGAAAGAAGGAGTTTGGGCTAATGAACGCATCTGAAGTAAGGATAAGTCACCATTTTCCAAATCACTCTGAGGCTCAATCTGCTGGTCATCATACATATAATTACCTATATCCACCTCCTCCTGTTCATCATCTTCGTCATCATCCTCCTCGTCATCCTCATCCCCCTCTTCTTCCTCTTCCTCTTCCTCTTCTTCTTCCTCCTCTTCTTCCTCTTCTTCCTTTCCGTCGTCTTCTCTGCGGTCATTATCGTTTCCTTTGTATCTGAGTTCAGTAAGTGAATTATTATCAATAAAAGATAGTTCTTCCTCTGGTAAAGGTATCAGGAAGTCATCGTGTAAATCTGAACCAAAGTCTCCCTCTTCCCTTATGATAGCCTCAGGTAAAGCTATGTTGGTATCCTCAAAATCCCTTGCTTCAAAAGAAAGTCTACTTGAGAGTCGCGCCTTTCGAGGAGTTTTATCAGAGGTCGTCACTATGGAAATCCTCGAGTTGTTCCCCTCGTAGCCCATGATGCTATCATCAATGTTGATCGACCCTACTTCGTTTTCAGGGATACTTTGGTTCATGTTTGAGTTTCCGTAAACTGTTGGGTTGTCTCCTTGTAGATTATGTTGATTTTGAGGGACTATCTTAGAGTACAAAACCTGTAATGGAGTCGGATCGTGTTCTTGACCGAGATCTTGGATCTTGCGCTTCTTTCTTAGTTCCTCCTTCTCCTGACTGAGTAATCGTCCTAATAACATCAAGTCCTTACGAGGCGAATATCGGCGAGTGGCCCTACTCTTAGAGGGAGTAAGAAGTAGCTTATGGCGTCGCACTGTAGTTCCATCAGCTATGGTTTGAAGTGTAATTGGTGTCGTAGGTCTGCGTGGTGTACGATTTGGAGTTCGCTTAGATGCCCTATTAGGTGTGTTCGACCTCGACGGCGTCCTTGAAGGTGTCTTTGAAGATGCTATTGAAGGAGATCTTAAGGGGGTGCTTACTGGTTTCCTGTTTGCCTCAAAAGACTCTCGTTTTTTGCGAGGAGTGGATCTTGCTGAATCAGGGGTCCTCTCACGGCTGTTACTAAGGCCTATCGATTCAATTGAATAGTTTTCTGATACCTCAAAAGATATTCTACGCGGTTGTCTTAAATTCAGCAAGTCGTTTCGACTGTCAGTGACATCCGATTCGCTCTCCATTGGAATATCATCCACCTGTTCACTCCCATTGTCTTCAGATGGGGATAATAAAGAATAGTCTGATAAAATCGCCTCATCTCTCTTTGTAGGTGAGAGCCCGGCATTCATGCCGGCATCTATCAAATTAGAGAAGATAAAATTGTACTATACTCGTTAACTAAAGGGTCTTGGTTCTGTTTCAAGTAGAACCCTGATCTTGTCTGTGTTGTACTTGAATGTTGATTCAAACAAATGATAAACAAAAAGAACGTCTTTCTGAAAAATATAGATAAATATGTAATGCGCCACTCTCTCAAGGTAAATGCGCCACATAACAAAAAATGAAAAAAAAATTAAGCTTAAATTTAACTAAAGATCTTTCTTCATATTAAGGATTCTATACTCAAATCGAAGTGCCTCAGTTGTAAGTAAGAAGTGCTTTAGAGCTGTCTTAATGACAGAAATGAGCTTAAATGGTGGTGATGATTTAGATGACGGATTACAATACGAATTCGATACGCCAGAGGATGAAGCTGTTGATCAAAGTGTAGAGGAGTTGGATTCTCTAGAAGAAGAAGAAGAATATAAAGATCTGGAAACGAAAGAAACTGAAAAAGCTTCAAACCTTGATAATGCTTCTGGAAAAAAGCGCAAGAATAAAGATGACAGGTTTTCACAAAAGAAGAAGTTGAAGATGGAACAAGATATTGAAAAGAAAAAGAACTTAGCAAAACAGTCTGCTGAGGTTATCGCTGATACGATAGCTGCAAAGATTCGAACGTTCCACCCAGATCTATCTGCCTTAGAGCTAGGTGATCTTTACTTCAGTAAACTCATCTTTAGAACAACTGCCCATTTCAACCAAGAGCGAAGTTTAGAGAATTTGAAAAGCTTCATACAACAAAGCTTCCCAAAGTTACTTCCTGATCCATTACCGACTGGCAAAAAAAGTAAAAAAGCGAACAGGAAAGTTAACAAACCAAAGAAGTATATTCTAATATTATCTGCATCAGCTTTACGAGCCTGTGATGTCTACAGATCTGCAAGGGAGTTGCCTGGAGGTTCTCTGAAACTCATCAATAAGAATAAACTGGTCTCAGACCTAAAAACTCTGGAATCAAGTCAGTCAAGGATTCTAGCCAGCACTCCAGGAAGAATTCATAGACTTTTGAATGCAACAGGAAGCAGCTTAACTTCAGATGAAATACCGGTGGTAGTATGTGATTCTACTTATCTTGATTCCAAGATGCAAAATTTGTGGGATAATATGGAGACCATCTCATTACTTAAAGAGCTATCCGATGGAAACGAAAATCTTAAAGTGTATCTCTACTAGCATGTCTTCATATAAGGTATGGATCGAATAAATAAATAATTGTAATATCTGAGACTACTATTTAGAAACATCACTGGAAATCTTTGCAGCTTCATTCCATCTACCAACTGTCTCAATTGAATATGCATGCTTTGGGTTGAATTTATTTTCCTCTCCTTTCTTGTAAAGATACCATATCGCAATCAGATAACCTCCAAATGCTATCATACCATTAATATTATGGTTCTTGGGTGTGTGATACCATCCTCCTGTTGGGGGTTTAACCCATTTAGGAATAAAGTTTGAATGACCTCCAGACTATTTAAAGTACCTTAAGTTAGTTGATGTTTTTTTTGAATGAACCAATATGTGAACAATAAGACCGGCCTCTCTAAGCTTTGGATACATACCATTTTATATACCTGAACTTTCTATCTGTGATCAGGTCTGGCTACTGTTGGTCTTGCAGTTGTTTTAATTCAACTCGCACCCTAAGTAACGTGCTCCTTTATTTAGAAAGCTTATTTGAATGCTTTTTCTCTAATTTCTTTGGTTGACAACGTTCAGCATAATTTTCATGTCAATATTATGTGTACACGATAATTATGCTTTTGTTAGAAGTTTTTTTCATCTTGTGAAGATGAAAAACCTTGAAAAGTTAGAGATGATGCGAGCCGTTTATATTGATTCAACATTAAAATCATTAGACAGCACAATTCAATCATAGAACTGGACTACCAGTATGAGTGAAGTGCTTTCAAAGACCTCCTCATGGGTCAAATATTCTCTACGACACAGCCGATACCTGCGAGTCTCCAACTCGTTACTCATAAGGAGCATATCTTCTTCACCTCTTCAAGACAAGGTGAAGTCTTCAAGACCGAAAGTTGGGTTCAAGTTTTCGTATGAAAGAGCTAACAATTCAACGGTGAATGAAGATGAATTGAATACCCCTGACAGTAAGATAGACTTTGGCAGTTATCAAAGAAGTTCCTATAAGCTCAAGATTTCAGATGAAGAAGCACAAAAAATTCCTTCGATTTCTTCACTCCATGCTAGATTACAACTATCTGTGAACTTCAAGCGGGCGACACTTGTAAGAGCGTTAACATCAAGAATGAAGGATAACGACTATGTTGATAATCACCAAATGTCTCTTTTCGGATCCAATCTTCTCTCATTTTATGTTGTTGAATACCTGACCACTAAGTACCCAAGACTTCCAGTTTCAATTCTTAAGGCCGCTACAGATTCTTACATAGGTGATTTATCTTTATATGAAGTGGCCAAACATACATGGGGTATTGAGGAAGATACTTCAACAAATTTAGAAAAGTACCTTTGCAAGGAGCCAAAGATATTCAAATTTGGTAGAATCAGGTATGAAAGACATGCGAAGAAAGTGGAAACGGGAATCACAGAATTTGAAACTGCAACCACTACATCTTTAGATAAGGCGACCGCTTTTGCTAATGCAGCTAGATCTATAGTTGCTGGTGTTTATGTTAGCGATGGGGAAATAGCCGCTAAGCAGTTTATTTACGATCACATATTGTCTCGAAAAGTAGACATATCTTCCATGTTTGAGTTTGAGGAACCTGGAAAGTTACTCAATCGTCTTTTGAAGGTGAAAAAGATGGAAGCACCAACTATAAGACTTGTCAGTGAAACAGGACGACTATCTAACTCCCCAGTCTTTGTCGTTGGTTGTTTTAGTGGTGAACATATGTTAGGAGAAGGTCAAGGCTCTTCGTTGAAAGAGGCTAGAATAAGAAGCTGTGTCAATGCTTTGAAGGCATTTTACTTATATAAACCTATGGACGTTGCTATTTCCAGTGATAACACCGAAGGAAATCTCACGCCCATGTTTGTGGACGATGGCGAAGCCTTTTACTAATGGTTTTGCATTTCTGCATTTCTGCACTTTTCTTCAACTGTATATAGAACTACTCGAAGGATTCGATAAAGCAGATGCTCCTATTCATTGAGCCTTCTCAATGGTCATCATATTGGCTTCACGTAAAACATGTCAATTGTTATTCCAGATTACAGTCTCTATCAAAATCTGGTTTCCGCATATATTACAAATCTCGACTTAAACTTCATTAACATAATGATGAACAAGTCTCATCTGACTGGTGCTAAGTTTCTCGAGAATTAAACCATCTATCAGATCTTCGTTGGAGCTGTCCTTCAGTTGAGTGTTTTTGAATTTCAAAAATAAAGCATACAACATGATACTCAGTCGTCTTAATGAGCCTGCGTTAGAACTCAAAAGCTTGTACATTGCCAAATCCAGTTTGAATATGTTCTCAGCCGTCAAATTCTCAGGTTTAATTAAAGTAATAGTGGTTTCCAATATTACCTGTTGGGTCCTGAATGATAGTGATTTGAGATCTTGCAAAGCATCAATAAATAAATCGACGTTTTGAAGTAATGCAAAGGTTTCTGAAAGAGCTGTTAGTAGCTCCTCGCAGTCATCATCGTCAGATAAAGTGGAAGTCAGTTCTACCAACTTGTTGAATACTGCCTCCATATTATACCCTCTATTTTTCAAAACGCAGGTTCTCAGCAGGCACAAACCAATGAGAATGTAATCTTTAGGCAAACTTTTGTTCAAATAATTCAATAATGATTTCTGGAATTCGATAAAAGATCCAATGTTGCCAGAATCTGCGGCAGATATCAATAGCAAAAGCTCGCTATTAGTTAGCTCGTGTTTGCTCATCTTTCCTAGCAAGGCCAACGAATCTGTGGCAATACTGCCATTTTTTCGATGTTTATATATCTCAAAATCAAACCAACTGTCTAATTGATCCAAGCGACCCTGTGCATCTTCATAAATTTCAATCCTTCCTGATGAGCCGGTGATTGAAGAAAGAGGATCTGTAGATTCAATGATATAATCGATCTTTTTATTAGGAGTCAGGGACAAACCAAGATTGTTGTCTTGATGCAAAATACTTTGGTAGGTTTTTTTGCCAATACCATCACGTAAACTTTTCATTCCTTTGTTCTCTGATATAGTAAGTTGATCCAAATCCGGAGTTGTGTCAGACATTACTTGAGCATTTGAGCTATGATGGACTTCATCATGTTCACTGTTTGTGACAGAAGCATCGATATCCATAGCATCATGGACATCCTTGATCTGCGCCTCATTCCTCATCAAAGTACCACCCCTTTCATATGTAGATTTCGCTCCCTCATTCGAGCTGGTAGCGAGTGATCTGTCAACAAACGGATTTTCAACATTATCAGATATCCCATGAGTGTTATCTGTTGAATTGGACTGATTATTGCTATTCGCTTGGAAAGTTGGTAGCAAAAATGAACTTTCCTTCGCCCTATCTTTTTTAAAGTTGGGAACTATCATTGTCATGTCCGAATTAATAACACCAAGAGCAGGTTCTTCTTCAAACTTCCTATCTATAATCATCGTTAATCCGTCTACAAGACCATCCTCCATTTCAGGAAGGTCCATCATGTCTGAGGAGGAAACGTTAAACTCCTCTTCTTTTTCCATATTCTTGGTATTGTCAAAAACTCTTCTCTGTAATTCATCCTTCATTGCAACGTCATTGCTCCTAGTGAGACATGCATAAAATATTTGTTCGTGTCTCTTGATCCCAAGTCTAATTAGTTGAATATACTGATCAGGATCATTATCAGTAATTTCCCCACACTTCAGCAGTGTCTCAAATATGGACTCAATGGATTTCTTCTTTAACTCACAATCCGATCTAAACAAATATTCAATAACAGAAAAGCAGGTGCTCATGAACCGATCCTTATGCTTGACAAACTGCATTGACAAGTTTATATCATTACACTTAGATGCATCAATGCACAAGCATAAAACATTCGTTAAAGCTCTAACTAAATCATCAGTAGAAATGCACTTATAAAGCAAATCTAATGTATGACTTGATACTTCATGGTTCAAGTTAAAAGAGCAGATTAGGCGTAATAAATCCTCTGGACTCAGGTGAATGGAGAACAAAGAGAACAATTCGTCGTCTTCAAAAATGGGTTCAAACAACTGTGGGTTGGATCTGGATAGTCTCTCAAAAGTTGAGCTCAGCTTCTGGAAGAGAGAATTTATCAACGGTTTCTCTAACAATAAGGCAAAACCCCGTTGCTGGGAAATTCTATCGTCACCAGACAAAAGGAGGTAGATCTCTGTCTCTCTATTGGTTTCCCTAGTTTCTTCTGGTTCTGTAGCAGATCTTCTGATTTTTTCAATTGGTAGACTCAAAGTAAATGTATTGGTTTGATCCTCCTTTTTTTCAGATTCATCGTCATTCTCTTTCTTATTGAAGGGAGTAGATACAGAAGACAACCTCAGTTCTTGTGAAGCAGGCCTTGATGAAGCCTTCCCCAAGGATACAGTTCCTACTGCAACTCCTGAACGCGCTCCTGACTTGTTCCCGTCTGGTGTAGTATCCACGATAGATGTATTTGGTTTGTGAGCTTGAGGCAAACTTGCCTGTTGTGACTCCCTCTGTTTCGCCATAATTAGCTCTCTCATCGAAAGTCTATGATTCAACTTAGTTTTAGGTTTAGCTTGTGCCTCTCCCAAATTCAATGACACAGATTGTTTTTTATACCGTTCTAGTGCCCTTATAACGTTTGCATCAAGCTTCGCTGCAATTCTCTCACCAACTTCGGGGAACATTCCACTCAAACACCAAAATGACAAACGCATAGAATCTCTCACCGCAGGTGAAGGATCACTTACACCTTTAGATATTGCCTTTTCTAAAGCTTCAATAGTAGTAGGAGTGTCCAAAATAAACTTTGTTCCCTTGTACTTCAATAGAATGGCATGTATCCAGGAGCCTGCATACGCTCTCGGTTGAGCGTTCTTGTCCTGTGAAGCCATTGAAATTTGATGCATAACTCGTGAGTTGAAGCTTGTGTTTATCAAAAAACTAACGACAGCAGCATTGGCACTCTGATGAGAAATGTTCTTCCTTGCAGAAGTTAGTTTGATCAGAGGAATCATTAAAGTTTCCAAGGTCGATATATCGAGATGATCACCTAAATACATTCCCAATTCTTTGCATAGTTGGCAACCATTGCTTGAGAGTGTAGTACGCAACGAAAGTACTGCCTTAGAAATACCCTCCTTCATGAGTTTGATTGCACCTGCCAAGGAGTTTGGATAGATAGTTGACGCATTGCCTCTAAGAAGAGAACGCAACTGAACAATTGCCTTTTCTCTGCTACTCCAGTTATGTTCTGTCTCTTTATCATCAAATATGGGAAGAAAATACTCCACTTTTTCTAGTATCTGATCTTCGCTTGAAATATCTTGAGCAGCAATACCATCCTCCTCAATCTTGTAAAGAGCTATCTTTGCAACTAGGTTTGAAAGCTCGGTACTGTTGGAATTGTTCAGCGCCGGTGGCTGAGGCCCATTTTGACGATCATTGTTAATCACATTCTTAGCATAAGAGGAGCTCACGCGCCTGAGAGCATGCAGAGGTTTTTGTGCTTGAGTATTATTTGTTCGGGACTGTGGTCGCTCTTGTTTTCGTTCAATCGATGCTCTTTGGTTTCCTGTGGCTGTATTGGTAGTTGTAACTTTAGCAGCAGATGCACTAACAAAAGAGTTCTGAGCAGATAATTTATTATACTCAGAAACTAAATCATCTCCGATTTGGGCAAGAATTCTCAGTGCCTTGCCTTTGTCAGAGTTAGATCCCATAAGCTCTGTTATCAAATCATGCCTAGCCGTTCTATTGTTTGGATTGACCACTTTGAAAAAAAGTACTAAGAGATCTGATGCAGCTGAACTAACTGACACATCCTTATCATCAAGTAAAAGCACAACATCGGAGAGGAATGTTTTGAAGCTAAAGCCTGGGGTGTTTTCCACGATCTCGTGAAGCATTCTCAGAATCTCACAACGAACAGAAGGTGACACATGTCGGAATCCGTAGCTTTTCAAAGTTATCTCAAACTCGCTTGGAACGGCTTGCCAATAATTCACCATTGCTTTTTTGGCTGTATTTCTTAAGGAAGGTTTTTCATCACTCAATCGATCTATCAGAAATGGAACAACCTGAAAATCGACTAGCCGTAGAACATTGGAATCCTGGATGCTAACTCTTTTCACAAGATGGCAAATTGTAGAGAATGCATTTATTGAAAGTGAAGGAATAGTATATGCCACAATGAGTGCTTCAAAAAACCGAGGGACATATGAAAGATTAACTAAATCACGCTTGATGTGTGCTTTTAGCTCTAGTATTAACTGTGAAGAGTACTGAGAATTTTCAGAGACAACAGCCCTATACAGAGTTTCTCCATTGATTTCAGACATCTTTAGATCTAACGTCTAAGAGTTTTCCCAACCGTACTTCTTAACAGGCACTTCCTATGTGGAGATAAGACCCCTCTTTTGTCTTTCCTTGCCTTCTGCGTAAAGTAAACAAACCTTCACGAAACAAGGGAAAAATAAAAAAGTACATAGAAGATCAACTTTCACCGCCTTGTTTTGATTGATTGTCTCTTTTTCCAATCTAATAACGGTTTAGTGGTTCGATATCAAATACTACAGGTTGGTATATATTCGAAAAGCTTTATTATTACTTGATATCGTTATCATTCTCTTTGTAGACAGCAATGAGTGTTTTTCCACTTTTATGGGTAACACCATTAAAATTCTTTGCCAAGTAGCCACCAAATTCACTAGGTTGACTCCAACCAATTTGATAGTTTTTAAGCACCATGCCATAAATAGACCTTTGCTTAACAGTGTTTAAGAGAAGGGTTGCTATGCCATGTCTTTGATACTGTTTGATCACGAATATACGCGATATTCCAATTAAAAGAGGGACTCTTTGATTTTGTACCAAATTTCCTGTCTCATGCACCATCCAGTATCCTTTGTCAATTCTTTCAACAGCACAAATTCCTATTGCTTTGTCACCTAAAATGGTCAGAAAAACCTTGCCCTCGTGTGGGCCGGTTTGCCATCGAGAAGTATCATTAGGTGCATTAAGGTTAGCATTGACGATATCGAGAAACTCCCTAGCAATTGACGCTTCTCGAGAATTATCAGCGTTCACTTCCACTATATATCCCTCACGTCCATTTATGGATATATTTTTGATCAATTTGCCAAAACTTGAAGGTGAAGAACCAATGCTAATTCCATCAAGAACTCTCTGATGAAACTTTTGATGTAACTGGACGTCCGGTTTCAAGTATGGAAGGAACGACATGTGACATTCCGGGCAAGCAATTTTTTGAAGTGACCTAGCTCTGAAACGCGATTGTCGTAGGACACCTTTATGACTGCTCTTCTTGACTTTTTCGCTCTGTCCTTTGGCAAATCTATGTTCTTCGATCATTTCTTTCCTTTCTTTGGAATTGGAATTTCTCAGAGGAGAAGAGCCTGGAGGGGTGATTGGAGAGTCACCTTTATTTTTCATTTTCTTATCATCATCATTTAATGAGCTCACAATCTGATTCTCTTGCTCATTAGCTTTACGTAAAGGCACCGTTTGTTTCGTTTGTTTCGTTTGATCTACAAGTTGGTTCATCGTTTGTGCAACTTGAGAACGTATTTGTAACGTGGCAAAGTCATTTTTCATGATAGAGCAGTCATGTATCGCCAATTGAATGAATCGCTTGTGGCTTTAGTGCTCGAAGAACAGACACGATCCCTAACGAATGTACGGTCATTTCACAGTTCAAGAATAACCCGATCGCGTACCATTTTAATTCAGCTCACGTTTACGCGGTGCAAGGTTGTGCTCTCCTCAAAAAAATCCGTTCTTGACTTCTACTGAAATCTTCACATCGGCTTTTGCTGATATCATGATTTAATGGGCTGACACATCAACTAGGAGCAGAACACAATGGCCTCCGTTTATAAAAATCCAAATCCAAAGTTTGAGCACCTGCTTCCTGCATCTGCCCTTTGGAAACAGCAAATCACCAACTGGTTACAAGAAGATATTCCATCCTTTGACTATGGAGGATATGTAGTTGGCGATAATATACAATCAGCTACAATGTTCTGTAAATCAGACGGCGTTTTGTGTGGTATTCCTTTTGCCAGTGAAGTATTTGATCAATGTAATCTTGAGTATAACTGGGAAGTTGAAGAAGGAGTCTATTTGAAACCATCCGAGACAGAATCAGGTAAAATACCTGTATGTCTTGTTACTGGCTCTGTGAAAAATATATTGGCGGCTGAACGCTTATCTTTGAACATTACGTGCCGCATGTCTGGAATTGCAACTCAATCTCGCAAGACATCAGATCTGGCTAAAAAGGCTGGCTACGGTGGAATCATTGCAGGTACAAGAAAGACCACACCAGGATTAAGATTACTGGAGAAGTATGCCATGTTGGTCGGAGGGATTGATCCTCATAGACATGACTTGTCCTCAATGATAATGCTTAAGGACAATCACGTATGGGCGACTGGCTCAATTACTAAAGCTATCGAGAATGCCAAAAATGTTATTGGATTTAGCACCAAGATAGAAGTTGAGGTGCAGAGTGAAGAAGAAGCGAATGAAGCAATCGAAGCCGGTGCTGATATTATTATGTTGGACAATTTCCAGCAGGATGAGCTACGTGTTGTTGCCAAGAGACTTAAGCAGAGCTGGATGGGTAAGAGGCAATTTTTGTTGGAGTGCAGTGGAGGTTTGACACTTGAAAATATAGGACAATACCTTTGTAACGAGATTGATATCTACTCCACCTCGTCAGTTCATCAAGGTTGTGGAATTGTTGATTTAAGTTTGAAGATCAACAAGGACTAAACAGATAGGGAGGGAGTGGTACTTGTGTATGAGTTTCTGAAAACCAGTCGACATTGGTGTTCGTTTTCAGATCCAGAGACAAATGAATGCACGATTTATGTGTAGTTGTGAAATAATTATGTACAACTACAAGCAAGTTGCAAAATTAATAACCTCTCTTTAAAGATATGGAGCTGAGGTAAATAGATAAGTGACTAAGTCTATATAAGATAAAAATAATTGAATAATCTGGTGGAATCCACAGAGCAATTCTAATACTGCCTGAGTTATTTAGGTAATTGCTGTTGTTTTTCCTTTTGCTGTTGCTGCTTAGCAACAGCATATACTATTCCCGCAACAAATCCGACTAAAATGGAAGAGATGGAGAAAAAGTTGATAGGAGCATCAAAAAAAACAAGTCCAGAGAGAGCAATTGGGAGTTTATTGAGGGCTCCCACCATCGAGTAAGTGGTAGACGAAGTTACTCTGATACACCAGCCAGAGCAGTAAGAAATACCAACGGATGATGCACCTGAGAATACCATTGCACTGATAACAGAAAATCTGTTCTCTTCAGGGAAGTTTAAAGCTAAGTTTTCCGGAGACCAGTCTTCTAAAATAAGTGAGGCAAAAAGAAGAATAGGAATGGAAAGAAGATTGTTGTAAAACATAGTATCAAAGTCCTTGAAGTTTGTGAGTTTGATTCTCTTTCTCATACAGAGAACAAATGTGGCCGATGAGAAACAGTTAAGGAACATCCAAACATATCCTACATTCAAATTCAAGCCACCTGTGGAAGAATCTGTGTCACCGTAGCAAGCAACAACAGAGGATAGAACCATAAGAATGAACGATCCCAAGGCCATGGAAGTGACAGAACCTCCAAACCAAAGAACCTCACCATATGCAATCAAAATAATGGTGAGGTTCTTGAAAATAGTATACACAGGGATAGAGAGGAACTGTAGTGCTTTCGAGGAAGTATAGATCATACCAACCAATAGAAAAGCAATTGGAGACCACTTCTTTGCCTCATTGGAGTTGAACTCCCTGTAAGTGATAACACCAAAGAACTTCAAAGTGGCAATGGTCAAAATGCACACGATCGATTGAATTGCAAGCAGGAAAAAGTTCAAGTTGAAATCATAACCAGACACCACATACTTGTTTGTTACAGTCATCAAAATGGACGAGGCACAATACGAAAAGATAGAAATAGGACCTGAGTTTGCAACCTGTGAAAAAACAGAGCTGTAACCACGACCTTGTATCTCAGGTCCATTTCCCACCAAAGGGGCAGAAACAGGAGGGTCTTGCTTTTTCTCTGAAGACATCTCGAATCAAGCAAGCCAGCAAACTAACAAAACAAACTAATCTAAACAAACGCGATTTTGCCTTAGTTTAGTGTACTCCTCTGCGTTGTTTTCAACAGCAGCTGTTGGCTTCTTTTTTGTCTATCGGAACAATATCTCGGCGATTATGAACTCCCCAAGATGAATATCATATAAAAGAGAGACCACCTAATCAAAAAACTTCAACCAATTGGAAAAGTTACACCTAGTAATATCATTTTTACTATGAATGTGAAGAGCGAAAAAATTCCGTGTCGCGAAAGACGCACGGATTTTCGTGTACTCCTCTCAATTATTCTCAGATATACCTGTAGCACTTCCTTCTAGAGGTAGTAAGTCTAATTACCAGCTATCATTATGTAGCTGCAAATTCTGCATTGCATGCCAACGTGGTGAAATAATGGGGGTATCTAGCTCTGCGTGCGTAGATCATACATCCACAATAGAAATAACAAATCCGCGCTAGTGTAAAAAGCCGTAGTGCAGATCGTGTAAACTTAAGCATAAAAAGGAGACGGCATATAATTCATGCAAGCATGCGATCCAATGGGCTAGGCGTTGTTATCAGGTGGCAGAGAACAAAAAGTAGATCAAGGTAGACACGACTCTGGAGGATGCGTTGGTTCCTGTTCGGGTAACAGTTTCAGGAACCTGAATAGTTGGCCTGTTTGATGAGAATAATGGTCATATCAAAATGATTGTCTATTTCAACATGATGGTAGATCTTGATCTTATTCAAATACACATCGCTATACTTCGTGTTTATCAAAGAAACCTTATAAGTGTCCTTTAGAGTGTTGCATGTGGCCGTTGAATAGATCACCCCTAGCACCTGACACTACCTTATTGCGTAGCTTCCATAATGTTGGTGTAGAAAACGTGTTGCTTAAAACATCCTTGCACATTTATTGCTAACCATTCTGTGCTTGTCTACAACATTATATTAAATAATCAGATTTTATATTGAATAGGATCAGCTAAAGTAAGCGCGTGATTCTAGTGTTATCTTATGGCTGTAGAAACTTAAGGAGATCGAATACTTTCTACAAGGTCAATTTAAGTATTTCAGTCATAGTCATTAGTTTGAGGTCATAAAATGTCGGACTCTGAGCAAAATCAAAGTTCGATTGAGTTTGAGAACGATGAGGTAGAAAATACAAACAGCTCAGAGCCATCAAAGGAAGAAAGACTTGAAGCTGCAAGAAAGAAATTTGAAGAACTAAAGAAGAAAAGCAAGAAAAAAGGTAAAGCTTCTAAAAAGGCAGGCTCAAAGTCTAAGAAAGCTACCAGTGCTGAACCGGAAGGCGACGACGAGACAAAGACTGATGACAATGCGTTAGCTGAGAATCCAGAAAATGCTGCGACCGAAACTGAAGCTGAGACTGTCACAGCGGACGTTAATGAAGCTGAAACTGTTACAGTGGATAATGCTACTTCGGTACATTCTGCTCAAGATAATTTAGAGGATATTTTGAAGTCCTCCGACGGTACAGCCGAGTCTGACTTTCTAGTTGGAACATTGCAGTCCCAAATAAAAACAATGACAGAAGAATTGGAGATATCCAAGACTGAATTGGCGAAAGTGAAAATAGAAAACTCAGATCTCAAACTTTCTAAGATGGAATTACAGATGCAAATAGATGATATTAAAGAACAACTTGATACTGCGAATGCTAATAACAAGAGATTGGTTACGCAGCTAAGTAAACTCAAAGTTGATTCTCCTCCAAAATTATCCGCAAAACAACCATTATCAGAAGACGATAATAGTTCTGTGGTATTCTCTAACGATGTGGTGGAGCCCACTTTACAGCAGTCAAAAAGCTTTCAGAATTTCAATAGCTTCAACAATATCTCAAATGATTACCTGGAGATAGTCGATATACGAGAACGATTAGCTCAATGGAATGATTGGAACATAGATATGAGAAATTGGCGAAGTATTGGTATGGGCCCTTACCTGGAGCTTTAAGGTACTCTTGTATTCTTGGTAAAAGCTAATACCTGGCTTGAATGATCACATAAAACAGTAAGAATCGGAGCATATATTCATATCTGATAAATAAATCAGCACTAATTCTTTCTCCGCCTATAAATATTTTTGCTCTACTAAAATGTAGAAAAAAGTTTAATATGATGAAGACCGAATCAATAAAAGCAATCTTCAGCGATTTGAGCAAGCGGATCTTAACTATCAAAGACTGTTTCTCCTCGGGTAACCTTTGAGAATATACCATAGCAATCATTATATTACTTCAAAGTTTTTGATTTTGTAAAGAGTGGTTTCTTTTGAGAGGCGGAGCCCAGCTTTAAACTAAAAAACGTCATGTTTTCGATGTTAGGTAGAAATACGAGCGGTCCATTGCACAAGTTATTGGGTAAACATACTACTAATAGATGGCTGCCATCCAATAAAAGATACTTCAGTTCGCCAGCCAAGGTGATAGGTATCGATTTAGGGACCACTAATTCTGCGGTTGCAGTTATTGATGGCGAGAAGCCTAAAATATTAGAAAATGAAAATGGGGAAAGAACGATACCTTCAATTGTAGCATTTACAACTGGAGGTGATGTACTAGTTGGGGGTTCAGCACAGAGGCAAGCTGAAATCAACTTCCGTAATACATTCTATGCTACAAAAAGATTGATTGGAAGAAAGTTTTCAGATGATGAAGTCCAGAAAGATATAGCAATGGTTCCATATGAAATATATGAACATGTGAATGGCGACGCTTGGCTAAAGACTACTGTAGGAGAAGGTCTGGCATATTCCCCTTCTCAGATCGGTGGTTTTGTGTTGAAGGAAATGAAACGTATAGCAGAAATGAACATGAAAACGGATGTCAAAAACGCTGTGATTACCGTACCTGCTTATTTCAATGATGCACAAAGACAAGCTACAAAGACTGCAGGTGAGCTAGTAGGTTTGAATGTTGTAAGAGTTCTTAATGAGCCTACTGCAGCATCCCTCGCGTATGGTTTGGGCGGTACAGGCGATAAAAAGGACGGTATAGTTGCTGTTTATGATCTTGGTGGTGGCACATTTGATATCTCCATCCTGGACATAGAAAATGGAGTGTTCGAGGTTCGATCTACAAATGGGGACACGCATCTTGGTGGTGAAGATTTTGACAGTGTCCTAGTGAGGTATATTCTGGACGAATTTAAAGCGAAGACTGGAGATGACTTGACAGGAGATCGCGCTGCTGTCCAAAGAATTCGTCATGCAGCTGAGGTTGCAAAGATTGAGCTTTCTCATGTCAAGAAAACAAAAATTGAGATTCCATTCATTAGAGGCTCAGAGAGTATTTCTCTAGATCTAACGGAATCAGAATTAGACAACATGAGCTTTAAGTTGATCGAAAAAACTATTGCTCCTGTCAAAAGAGCTCTGAGGGATGCTGAGCTTACGAGAGATCAGATCGATGAAGTTCTACTTGTTGGAGGAATGACAAGAATGCCTAAGATAAGGAAAATGGTAGAAGATTATTTTGGTAAGCCCCCAAACACTGAAGTTAATCCCGATGAGGCAGTTGCTCTTGGTGCTGCGATTCAAGGAGCTGTTTTATCCGGTGAAATCAAGGATGTACTATTATTAGATGTTACTCCTTTGACTCTTGGCATTGAAACATATGGTGGGATGTTCTCCCCACTTCTACCAAGGAATACTACAGTTCCATGCAAGGTTAAGCAGTTGTACTCGACTGCCGTAGATGGTCAGAACTCAATAGATATCAATGTTTATCAGGGTGAAAGACCTTTGGTTCAAGACAATAAGCTGATTGGAAGGTTCAAACTAACAGATATTCCTCCTCTGCCTAAGGGAGTTCCACAAATAGAAGTCTCTTTTGATATTGATTCTGATGGAATTATCAAGGTGAGTGCTCGTGACAAAGCCAGTAACAAAAAAGCTTCAATCACTGTTTTTGGAAAAACAGGAATGACCAAGGATGAAATTGAAAGCCTTGTTAAGGAAGGACGTCAGCAGACAAAGGAGGATCAAAAAAGGATGGACTACTTGAAGTTGGTCAATAATCTTGAGCTTATAACATTTGACACTGAACAGGCCATCGGGGATCTGAAAGATTTCATTCCAAACAATGAAGAGCAAGGTCTACTGCGTAAGATCAGTACTGTCAAGCAAATGATTAAAGACTCCAGGGCAGGAACTTTAGTTGACAGCGATTTGATCAGAGCGGCACAGGAAGAACTTCAGCAGGATGCTTTAGCAGTGATTCAGCAAGCAGCGGCCAAAAGCCGTCAATCCCTAACAAGTAGATAGGTTTGTATATAGTCAAAGATGACGAATCATGCTTTAAACGTAGTGGTGAAACAACTGGGTAGTTAGTTACCAGTAACCTTTCAACGTGATTATATCGAAGAGATCCCTAAGCTATCACCGTGTCTGTATTGATTTGTTACCCGGACATGTCAGTTTATTTTTATTTTCCACGCGTCGAGCTTCGTTTTCAATAAAATCGCGTCGTGTGCTGGCACAAGACATATGGAGGGGAAGGCGCGGCTTGCCCTCCTTCGGTAGAGATGGATATTTTTCCTATGCTTTATGAAGTGAATTGACGACAGAAAATCATATTTATGTATTTAAGTTGTCAAAACAATAATAAATAGGAGCTAAGCAAAAGGGCTAAGACTCAACAAACGGCAGCAGAAATCTTGGAGTTAAAAGCACAGGAAAGGCCGTTAGGTACAAATTGGAAAAGATCTCTGAATCAAACGAAGTGATCCGTCTACTTTGGCACGTGTATTTCTAAGCGACAAAAAGAGGTGCTGACAATTGCAGTCTCTTTCACCTCGACATTCGCTTCCAACCCGCATTTTCTACTTTAGTTTTGGCCTAATAGGGTAGAACTGACTCATAATTTGTGGATGAACAGTTTGTGAAAAACGGCATATTCGCATTTTGTGACTACCATTCTACTTATTTGTCTTACACCCAGCTATGTATAACCACTCCAACCTTTCTCAATCTTCCACGGGTTCATATTCCAGAAGGCTTTCTTCAAACAATCCTTTCAGATCAGCCTTGCTACAACAAGAAGCAAAGATAGTCTCCAATGACAGCTCTGCAGCAGATGATGTGAACTATAAAAATTGGCTGGCAAAGCATATTGAAGAAGATGATAATCCTTCCAGTGATAGTGATAAACTGGATGCAACTCCTACGTGGCAATTTGCTGAACCTGTACAAGCTTTTAAGCCAAGATTACTTTCTACCAACTCCGATTCATCAGTGTAAGTATTGTTGAACATTATTGTTTTTGTTTAAATTTTGTTTTATATCGTGTTGCCTTCCTGTGATTCAAGAGAATTGAATAGCGAAAATTCAAGAGCTATATGCTTTGCTTATGATTGGCAGTACCCCCATCCCACATTCATCAAAATCATTTCCCTTTTGAAGGTTTGACTAGGAAGGATGATGCTTAATGATTTTCCTATGTATCGTGGCTGATGTATCATGTTTGTGGCTGGTACTGCTTTCTAATTTTAGCGAAAGCCTCTTGCTCTCTGGTTTCAACTTTGTCTACAAGAAGCAGTCCCAATTAAAGAGTGAATTGTGGCGTTTGCGAACTAGGGATCGTGTTCTTCACCAAAGTTTTAGACCTATGCTGTTCTGTTAACGTCATAGCTCAACCGATTTTGTGACTGAAACGAGTAGCACTCATTCGCTTCCTTAGTGCTTTTGTTTCACAGAGAGTGCAGTTCATTTTTCTAATTGATACTAACATTTTAGCTACTCTAAAAGCCAAATCAAAAGCTCGAAAAACCCATTCACGGAAATGGATCCCGCTAGTGGTGCTGAGTTTAGTGACGTGGGCAGAGACTCACGACACGCTGTGAAAGATAAGCGTGCAGAAAAATCTAAAACAGATTACAAAGATTACAAAGATTACAAAGATTACAATCCAGAACATGACTACTATGATGATCATGATCTTCCTCCATCATATGCTGAAATAACTGGGCCTGAGTACTCAGAAAACAAATATCCGCGGGATGAAAAACCACCAATTGAGAATTCATCTACAGTGAATCCATTTCCAACTTCTAATAACAACAAGAATAGGGCTAATCAACCACATCGTGGTGTTGCTGGCTCTCGAAGACTTGATCCTGAAAAAATGGTGACTTCTGTTGCTACCAGAATAACTTCGGATGGAAGAGTGAGATCTAAGAGTTTGGGTAGTTCTTCTCAAGGCGGAAACCATTCATCCAAAGAAGTTTCACGATCTCATAGATCTACACGAGACAACAGAGACCATAAAGAACACCGAGAACATAGAGATAGGGAAAATAGAGAGCACAAGTCACACCGTTCTCATAGATCATCAAAAAAGAAGACAGTTCTAGAGAAACCAAAGAATTTAGATACCATAGATAAACTGGATGTCACTGGCTTTTTTTCCGGTGGAGGTTTCCATCATGATGGTCCCTTTGATGCTTGTACTCCACATCGGAATAAAAATACAAAGGCAGCTCCTGTTATGGCCTTCCCTGTGGATGGCCCAAATAATTCTATCAAGGGAATGGCCCCTGTGAACGCAAGAGAACAACAAATTGATTTGGTTTTTGGAAAAAGCGAAGAAGATCCACTTTACACTACAAAAGTGCAACCACTGAATCCCCCTTCCAATGGCATTTCTACTTCTCCTACAAACACCAAAAGCCCGTACAGTAACGGCGTGGTGGTAAAACACGCGTCAGCTTCGACCTCTACATTCATGGATTTGAAGCATAACCCTAGCGTCGTTGCTTTTGATACAAATGTGAAAGCTACTCCAATTCATGGTGATACAACTCTAGGTCTAGGATCTTCTACTTTCCTGGACGGAGCACCTGCTATTGGTGCGGCCTCCGAAAAAAAGGCAAGTGGTGAACTGGGAAGGAAAAAGAGTCTTGTAGATCGATTAAGAAAGAAGGATGATGAATCAAACGGGCTTTTGAGAAGAGTGAAAAGCTTGAAAGTTTCAAGAAAGTAAGAAATACATTCAAAGAAGAGTGAATCTTTTCATTTGGAATGGATATCCTCGTAACTGTATCTTTATTATACCACTCCAGAGTTCAATATTTTTCTTTGAAATGTGCTTTCAGATTTGTCTCTATTTCATCTTCTTCAACCGCGTTTGTTTTTACTAGTTTTGATTACTTTCGTTTAAGATTGAATTTCGGTCAGCTGTTTTTGTAGCAGGTGTATTGCAAATTCCAGTCTTTGTTTTAGGACATAATTTAAATTCAACATTATTTAAATCCTTTTTTCTTGGTTATTTGAAATGCAGATCTTAGAGAAAAGCATTTAGACAATTTCTTTCAACAAGAATAGCCGGTTACGACACCAATGGCAAGCGGACATTTGCCTGTTGGCTCGTCTGCTTTTGTGCGACTTTCAGGAGAAAGACCAAAGGATTTTTCACCTCAAACTGAAGAAGAACCAAAGGTTCAGTGGAAGAAGGAACAATTATTAGCTCTGAATGATGTTCTGAAAGTTGTCAAATACGAAACCAATAAATTTGTTGTAAACTATGATTTTACTTCCCTTTCAAATGAACTTGGCATAAAGACAGATGAAATCTTCAGAAAAGTCATTGAGCTGTATTTTATTCAAAAGCACAGAGGTACTCAACTACCCAAAAAGACAGAAAATACAACAAGCAGTAGTTCACAAAGAGTTGAGACTAGCTTGCCAAATGCTACAAATACACCAATTGAAGACAAACTAAAGTCATTGAAATTGACTAGTGATCCATCCAGTTTAAATCTGAATAAAAGTGAAAATTTCACCGAAAGACACCTAGAGTTAAGTCATTTAGGCGATTCGTCACGTTTCCATATACAGCAGAGAGGGCTTAAAGCTGATATGAAGATTAACCCTCCAAAATTTGCAGCTACAGATGACGAAACAGATTCAGACTTCTCTTCCGCAAGCATAGTAGATATGGAAGCTACTTCCATGTTTCTGCACAGATCAAGGTTTGTTACGGCAAGAACCAAATCAAGCAATAAAGAGGACTACACTTTTAAAGAAAAAGGTTTTAGCAGCAGTGAGCATGATAGAGATTCTTATAATGAAACTGATGATGGGGAGTACCTGCTGGCAGGTACAACTGATAGCCTCAGCAAGTCGCTACTTGAAGAAGAATTATTGAAAAGATTATAGCAAGCAACTAAAACAGCCTGTGTCTGGGTCGTTTTTTTGCACTTTTTAGTTCTTGGGTCGTTTTTTTGAAATCTCATTTCTGCTTCAAAAATTGTAAAACGTAAACGGATGTAGTAACAGCGTTGTTTATTGCCAAAGGTTCACATTTAAGTCTATTGCACGGTAGTAGCCTTTACCCATTAGTCAGCAAAAGAGAACTGTCACAAAATGTCTTTGAGAAAAAGTCTATACAAGCAACATTCACGAAATGCGAATTCTTCTTCGTCCAGTTACGTGAACCTGGGCGATGCTGGTATTGAAGAAAGACACTGGGTGCGAGACTGGTACGATCCTCCAAAATCAATCAAAGAGTTCAGTTCAATGCAGCAACAAGGAACAGTACCTGGTCAAAATCAGTCGGGACTGATCACTCCTCTTGAATCCACCCCTCAACCGATGCATTCACAATCGCAAACACCTCAACCATCTAAGACATTTGGATATAAGATAAGGACATGGGTAGTAGCAGATGTATCGGAACCTGTTGAGGACTGTTTAGATGAGAAATTGGATACGTACATTGATCTGTCTGAGTACGAATATCTTACGAACTCATCGTCTGCCAAGGAGCTACTTCCCAGTGATGACACAGGCTTAAGCAAAGCTGATATTAAATCCGCTGTTGGGGGAGCTGGAACAGGTTCCAGTTTATTTTCTAGCAGCGCGGCTCATGCTATGAAGGAACCTGTTTCAGGATTGACAGGAGATGTGGTTCAAGAGGAGTCCAACACCTCTGATGCCGTTCAGACCGAAGGTACTAAAACAGAAAGTCCGAAAGAGGAACGTCTGGATACAGACATGCAGGATAGCTAGAGATTGCCTAGCATGCAGTCAATTCAGCTATATTGACTTTCTATGGTTGGGTGTAGTATATATTGTATAATTCAGTTGAGCTTTATCACATTGAATCTCCAAAGTAGTTTGATCAAATTATCTGACATTCATGGATTCTAGGTGCGGAACTTCGCCCTCAAGTCTACAAATTACACATTCAGCTGCATGGTCAGCTATCATTGAGTCATTGTGAGCCCGCTCTGCTTCACCAGCAGCATAAACATGCTATAGGCCTTTAACTGATATGTTCGTATTTGCTCGCATTCCTCCCAGTGTTGCGATTACTGTTGGAGAAATCTTGAGAATTGTAACAGGCTCAGATCCATCTATCTTAATTCTCCCCTCAACACTTTTTATTGCCTCTTCTGAGATATCAAAAAATCCACTTGCAACTAAGCTATTCAAGTCGGACGTTGTTTTGTAACAAACTAGGATAGATGACAACTCTTTTTTACTGGCACGTGAAATCAGGAAGTTGCTTTTAGATAGCTCAAGACAGATTTGCTCGTTTCTTGAATCATCATAAAAATCAGATATGATCTCCCCATAAATATTAATGATCGTACTATTTCTGATAAGAGAAATGACAGCTATAAGAACGCCATTATCAGAAAGAATATCAGTTGACTTAACAGGGAGAAGTCCGAAGGTAATAGTTAGTGAACTGTCATATTTGTGACTTCAACACCGCTCTATTGGAACATCTTCAAAGTACTGTAATCTGATGTGCGTCTGCATACACGTTTGAGATGCTTGATATCGGGACGATAAAAGGAAATCACATCTGTTTCAACTCCATAGCCTCCAGTAGTCAGTACTACCGCATTGCCAATAATATCAGTTGGATTTCAGTTGGCATCTACACATGACACCTCGAGGACCATATTATCGAATTTCATAAGGTCTTTCATTTCGAATCCCGTTAAAATACAAAGCCTTCTTTGATTTTCCTCACTCAGTAGCTTCAGTTTTCAGAAAGTTTTGAAACCAAGACCAATCTCGGAAGGCTATTGTAATGAGAGGGTTCTGGGTAAAGAATATCCCAGAAATTTGACTACACGCTTGAAATCAAGCTGAAATTCAGATTCGAGCCATTTGATGCACTGGGTTGATTTCAAAGCTAGAATATCTAACAGTTCTAATGTCTCACTTGGGATATCGCCGCGCTCAGTGGACGCAGCAGCTTTTCGAAGATCCTTGAAGCAAAAACAAGAATCGCTTTCATGACCCAAGCTTTCATATAGCCCATTTATTCCAGGACTAGCTTCAATACTATTTCCACCCAAAGTAGAGCTCTTTTTAATGAGAATTACGTTTCCACCGTTATCGATGCACTGATAAGCACAACACAGTCCCGCTAGACCGCCTCCAACAACTACAACAGCATTCTCGGGTAAAAAAAGCATAGAGGCTTCCTATTGTTTACAAGTACCCTATGGACATCTCTCAAAACAGAAACGAGCTCGCAAAAGTTAACCTTACAAAACAGTCTCTACAAAATCAGTATTGTCCTTGACTTGCCCTGTTAGGAATCTCTTATCTCACTATTATATTTTTGGTTTGTGAAATTTGGTTAAAAATGAGAGAGTTTTCAAAAAGACGTGAGCAAAGAGAATTTGGAAAACTCGAAGTCATATTTGAAAGTAATACACAGCCCTTTATATTATACTAAAAAAGTTAAATCAAAATTTGAAATACGGAGAGGAACAATCTGCCAATAAGTTCTTGAGCTACTAACATTCTTTGAAGGTCTAGTGAGGCCGTTATATTCTTGCATCGATATTGTTTGATAAAAATTACTGCCGAACAACTACATGCTGACTTTCTGTCCCTATTGCTCTAATATGCTGATCATGGCAAAATCGGAAACATCTGACAGTAACAGCTTCAGTTGTCCTACATGCCCTTATGAGTTCCCGATTATAGGCATGCAACTCTTTGAACGAAAGGAGCTTCAAAGAAAACAAGTAGATGATGTTCTTGGCGGTGAAGGTGCTTGGGATAATGTTGACCAAACAACTGTTCAATGTCCTCTGGAAGGTTGTGAATCCACTAAAGCATACTTTTTTCAGCTACAGATCCGATCTGCAGATGAACCTATGACTACTTTCTACAAATGTTGTAGGTGCGGTCACCAGTGGAGAGAAAACTAACCTTTATCTGTTGCATTCTCGGAGCTACTTCCCATTTTGTCCTGTCTCTATGAGTTCACTATTGACCAAATCCTGTACATTAGCATGTAATTATGAACAAAGGTTCATTTTAAAATAGACGATATTCAACCAACTTCATTAAAGTTTCTTTTATATATTTGTTTTAATGAAGATGACTTAGGAGTTACTAAGTTCGAACGAAAGCTTTAAATACTATAAATTTTAATAAAAACATACTCTAATCCCAAAGACCAACCTACCAAAAGCGTACAAAAGTAGAGAAGGAGTCGTATCATCTTTCCACAGTTCCAAAAATTCCTTGTTTACTCATGATTTCATGCTTACCTGAATTCGTCGCTGGAACAAAACTTCTCCCTACATTCTGATCATCAAATTCTTCATCATCTGATGCCACAGCTGCTTCTTCACTAGATTTCTGAACAATTCTAGGCACTCTTAAATCATCATTGTTAGGATCCGTATCATTTGAAATATCACTGACTTCCTCTCTTCTTAGTCTGTCACCTTCCTGCTCCACCATAGATGATTTTCGAGGCGTCTGGTCGAAGAAAGGAGATAAACTGGAAGGGGGGTACTGGGAAACCGAGTTCTTTCGAAGAGATGCAGTAAAGCTAGTTGAGTATGACAAAGATGAGGATATTCCGCGGTTAGAATTGAAGGGAGGAACGGTATTTAAAGGTGGGGAGATCGATGGTTTTATTGATAGTGGATGAGGTCTGTCACCTACTTTAGCCTCTTCACTCAACGGAGACAGACTTGACTCGCTTCGAATTTGATCATCAATCTTATTGTATGTGTTTGAAGCGGAAACTGAAACATGGCTCTTGTCATTTTCAAATTGGGGAATACTCAAAGAACCTTGGGATTTCAAACTGTTCCTTTGTGATGGAAGCAGAGAAGCTTGATTGCTGTAAGACTGTGACCGAGGTCTCAACCCAGAATTTTCAATAACAGTCCCATTTTCAGTCATACTGCATAAAATACTAGCTGCCTCTAGCAGCTGGACTTGCTGATGTTTACTTATAAGCAGTTTTTTGGTCATATTCCACTCAGGGGTATGTTCCCATAAGTGCTTGGCTAATGACGATATGTGCTTATAGCCTTTTCCACAAGCTTCACACTTAAGCTCCTCCTTCAATCGTCCAGTCTCACCTTCTGAAATTCTACGGACAACAAATTCTCGGCTTAGCATCGGCACTTGAGTAGGCATGCCCGGCTGGTTCTGTTGATGAAGATTAGAATGTATTGGGCCACCTGTATGCAAAGAAGATGTTGAAAAACCGCTGTTGATGACATTGGTCGCATTCATGCTTATTCCAGAACTTGGTGCAGAGCTTGAAATCAAACTTTGATTTTGAGTTCCTATGTTAATGCTGTTCTTAACAGGAATAGTATAAGGCGCAGATGAAATTGAAGAGCGCCTATGGGGGACACTGTAGTGAAAACTGCTGTTTAAGGAAGATCCGTTGATGTTATTGTTATTGTTATTATTCACGACCATAATTGAGCTATCCGTTATGGGCAAACTATCAGTAACCCGTCCATTAGTATTATCATGCAGAACCCGCTGCTGTAGAACCTGCTGATGTTGAACCTGCTGCCCTGTATTGGAGAGAGAGGAATCAAAAGACATGGTTTTCAACTCAGTCGCAGTGAAAAAAATGCGCTCCTAACTGTTATTCCAAGTCAGCTTCTACCGTCAGCGAAATTCTATCTTCTATTCTAATAGTGTTTGTTCCAACGACATATGTGTCTGGAGTCTGTACGAAAGAAGTAAAAAGATGAAACTTCAGATAATGTTGCGTATTTCCAATTTTATACAAAAACCAATCTTGAGACAAAGCTATGGCCTTTTGAAAGTGGTTGAATGTAGTTGTGGACGAATCGGAATCCTCTTCAATACAAAACAAACAATCTGGTTAACCAACTGTTATGAACAATGATTAAGCTTTTCGAAAATCTGTGTGTGTCTTCAAATCAAATGATGATATAAACAAAGCAAAACTAAGAGCTTATTAGCAAACAACAGGTCTGTTAGTGGATTATAATACACGTTGAAAGTATGTTCACAGCTAATGAATGATGAAAGAAAAAAACCTTTTTTCACTAGAATTTTTTTATTGTTGGTCAGGATTTTTTTTGAAGAGCCATTTTTTAATGCGAGAATTTTTTTCTTCGGGCTCACTGTCAAGTGAAAACTTACTTGTTCGGGAATATATGCATACAGAACGTGACCAATATCATGTGAATTATACAAATCGCTTTACTGTTATCGCAATTAATTACTTGATTATTATTTGTACCCCACCCCAACTGCAGAAAAATTAGTTTCCGTAGGCCTGCAGATTGAATGATAATTTTATGTCTGGGATTGTTTCTAAACAGAGCCACCTTCTTTATTTTGAAGCAACATGTCAGCTAGTTAAGAAAACAATCCTTTCAAAGTCCTTATAATTTTTGGAAAGATGTTCCTCAAGATTCAGGTATGAGAAGGTTGTAGTCCTCTTCTTTGATTCGTGTGAGAAAATAGTACAGATGGGTTTGAGGCTAGACGAACTGTTATTACAACTCATATAACCAACGATAAATCACACGGCGGAAAGTAAAACAAACTGGGAATATTTCAAAAGTAACATCGTTACACTCTTGTTATTCTTAAAGCTTTGACTTCCTTTTGCGACTTTTAAAAAGTTCCTCGATGTTTGTGTTAAACGAAAATCTCTCAATCACATTCACATTCAGATTGATAACGTTTTTCAGTCCTTCACTAATTGGAAGCTCATTCTCAGAAATTTCTTCGACAGACCTTTTAATTCCATGAATGCAGTATTGCTCGTGGACAGATATAATTTTTGCAAGAGAAAATGCTTCATCCATTGCAAGGAGATAGTCCTTGAAAACTTCTCCTCGAGATGCCAAGCCTAGGTCAAGTATACAATCCACACCAAATTGATGTCCTGTTAAAGCCAATTTAAGGAGCAGTGAAGTATTATGGCACCTTTTTGCCATCCTTTGTAAGATACCCATATCAGGTACAAGACCTAGTTGGACTTCTCTCATACTGAACTGAACGTCTTCTGTGAAAATCCTGATGGAAAAACAACATAGTATGTCTAATGCCAACCCAAAATTCTTCTGCCCATGAATGACACCTATTGTAGGCTTCATCATTCGTAATGGAGTACTCACACATCTCTGAAATACAGAGAGAAACTCTTTCAAATTCTCTGCGCCATTGATTTTGTTGAGTTTGCTTTCTCCAAACTTCAGATCCAGCCCAGAAGAAAAGGTTCCACCACATCCACTGATTATAACAACTTTTACTGAATCAATTTTATCGAGCTTAAGCAGAATTGATTCATATTCAAGCATTGTACCTTCGTCAACTGAATTGTAGACGTCTGGGCGATTGATTTGTAGGTTCACAAGACCATCGCCATTGTGCAATATACTGAAGTTGGTTGCAGAAATGGATTTCAAAACTTTCATATCAGAGAGATTGGTTGATTTCGTCAATATTGTGCTCCCTTTTCAGCTTAATTATAAGTTGATCTTAGTGTGTAATATTCAAGAAGGTTGACTTATTTTCACTGTAGTACACATGTAGGCAACCAAACAAAAATTGCGGGGAAATAATATTTTGCTCTAAGAAAACTGAGCTGTCACTTCATCTTCGATAGGAATTTTAGTAAAATTCTGGAATAGCGTCTTCATATAATCATAATCTAGATTTTTTCCAATCAAAACAAGCCGACTTGTGGTCAACGACACATTTTCAAGACCATCATTTTTCTCAGTTATATCGTAGGTTTTCCTTACACCTTGTATCACCATACAACGGTGTTCCACAAATAGTAAACCTTTAGTCCTTAGAATTTCAAACTCTGGATGTAAGATAGTATCATGGTCTATGGAAGTTTGTGGTTCGATTTCATCATCATCTTTCCATAAAATTTTTTGAAGGAATGTTTCAAACTTTTCAAACAAGTCATGAGTCAAAGCCGGAAAATTCAAACTTATCGTACTAATTTTGGGATCATGGTATTCATTTGTTGATTTTGCTAATTTGGTTATGTCTCTGCTGTCGTAAGCGTGTAAATCTAAAATTTTGATCAGATCTATATCCCCAAACTTAGTAGCATGTATAGGAGCAACCGAATTGATGCCTTTAATTTCCCTTTCAAGATCATTTTGCCTCTCAGGCATGTCCTCAATCTTATCGATTTTATTTAAAAGTATAACATCTGCCAAGGCGATTTGAAGATGTGCAACAGTAGCATCCGACTGCACTTCATCTGAATTTTCATCATGAAAATGACCTTTTGAGTCATTAAGAGATCTTGTAATGTTTTCTGAATCCAGAACTGTAATGACACCATCTATGTAGACATTTGAGCACAAAGCCTCGTCTAACCAAAACATGGTGGTGATTGGCGCTGGATCTGCTAAACCTGTCGTCTCCAATAAAATGTAGTCAAACCCACTTTTCTTTGCAACTAATCTTTCAATGGCAGCAATACCATTGTCCTTGACTGAACAACAAAGGCATCCGTTTCCCAGGTCAAGCCACTCTTCATAAGAATCATCAGAGGCATTACTGATAGTTAGAGACTTTTCAATTTCTGATGAGTCTCCAAATTCATTCAAAATCACAGCAAGCCTTTTGTTGCTGTTCTTCAGAATATTCTGCAGTAATGTTGATTTTCCAGATCCCAAATATCCTGTAATGATCGTAACAGGAACCTTCTTTTCAACATCTTCAGTTGAAAGTCCTGCGTCTTCTCGGTACTTTGTCACCACTTGGCTGTCGCATTCAAACGTTAAAGACTCTGAATCATTTGTTACTAAATTTGGAATCAGATCCAAGTCGTCCTCTGTCATGGCTGACACTCTTACTTGTTGTTTGATTCAGAGAACTAAGTACCACATCTCATTCGATTCGTTTTTGGCTATAGCTCAGTTTTTTTTTTAACAGAAATTTGCAAAATGGAAAAACAAAATCTGTTAGCTAGAATTTTAGTACAAATATTTAAATTTATGAGGTAGAAAAGAAGACATGAGTTGAATCTTGGAAGTAAACTATGCATCAACGATGAAACAATGGCAGATTAACTGTGCCCTATTCCTTTTAGTCATATATCATTTGACTATTTCACCCTTCACAAAAGTTGAGGAGTCTTTCAACTTGCAGGCTGTACATGATATTGTGGAATATGGAGTACATGATCTATCCCATTATGATCATAATGAATTCCCAGGTGCCGTCAAAAGAACGTTTTTTGGTGCTTTGACTTTAGCTTCACTGATTCGTCCTTTTTCTCCCCTTATTGATGCTGTTTCGAATATTCTTCCTGAACGCTATGCTCTCTACAAGACCACCTCGATGAATTACCAGTTCGCCACAAGGTTGATCATTGGGCTATTCAATTCGCTTGCTTTGATTAATTTAACAAATTCAGTATCCAAGTCATATTTGGGGCGTAAGTCAAGCACTGCCTTCTGGTACTCTCTTTTGCAATATTCCCAGTTTCATATAGTGTACTATGCTTCACGCTCACTCCCTAACTTCATTGTTCTTCCGTTGGTGAATTTGTCCCTTTCTAAAATTATTTTAGGTGACATTGAACTTGGATTGGCCATTATTTTCTTTGCTGGTATAGTATTTAGGGTAGAGGTGTTAGTGTTTGGGACGATATTGTTTCTTGTTTGTTATGTCAAAAGACAAACCACTTTAAAAAAATGCTTCTTCCACATACTTTCGGGACTACTGCTTGGCACTTTTTCATCATTGTATGTCGACTCCTATTTTTGGAATTCCAGATCACTTCCCGAATTGGAGTCGTTTATCTTTAATGTTATTGAGGGACACTCTGAAGAGTGGGGTACGGAGCCTTGTTATGCCTACGTAACAAAGTATTTACCAAAAATGTTTCCTGTTCCTATCGTTCCCATTTTGGTATTACCTGGTCTATTCATGAATAGAGTCAAGTCTAGATTTAACACAATTCAGTCGATCGGATTTTCTTCAATACTCTTTGTGATAGTGATGTCCCTACAACCTCACAAAGAGTGGCGATTTATTGTTTATGCTATCCCAGGATTGACTTTGTCAGCTGCAAATGCTATTGACTTCATTTACACGAGGGAATATGGCGTAACAAAATATCTTTGTTTCATTGTTGTCTCCTCATCTATCTTGAATCTTGCTATCAGTATATTATTTGGATACATTTCAAGCTTCAATTATCCAGGGGGTGAGGCTTTAATGTTCTTGAACACTAAGCTTAGTGAGGAACAATATAAGAATTATTTTGGGAAGACAATAACAATTCATATGGATAAAGAAACATGCATGACTGGTGTGTCTTTATTTCTACAGCTGGATCCACAGATTTATCATAACATAGTATATGACAAGACTGAAAACAAAGAAGTTTTGATGTTTGAAGATCATGAAATGTGGCGAAGCTTTGATTTTGTTGTGACAGATTGTGATATAGACACCTTACATGATACTCAGGAAATGCTCCCATCATTATTCAACCGCGAATGGAGAAAAATATTTGTTATCTATGGACTCTCTGGTTTCGACGCCCATTTTGTGGTTCAAAAGTTACTCAACTTTGTAAGGCATCCAGCAAACTGTCTTCATATGGTGCTTCTATCGCTGAAGTATCAGAATCTTGGTCATATCTCTAACTTTCTCAGGGAAATGATAATTCTTCAACCAAAGCTTTACATCTATGAAAATGATGTTCAGAGCTAGTTTTTTTGTCCTTGTTTCATTTTAGGTAGGTTGAATAAAGATCCTTTGACGCCATCATTATATTATAGTCAACGAGATAGAATAGAAATCAGTTTGCCTGTAATCATCTTCTATGTTCTCTCTGGTAGTTGGTATGGTAGAAAATAGCTATAATTTTCTTTTTGTACCTACTTAAAGAGTAGATCAATAAAAGCGTCAGGAAACAAAATGTAATGAAAACTAGGTGAGTATCTTTGGACGAATCAAAAGCAGCTTCTTTCCCTTGATGACTCAATTGCGAAAAGCCTATTTCGCTAAAAGTATTGTCGTCTGAGAACTCAACACTAGTGTTATCGTCTCTCCCACCATCAGATGAGACTTCGTCAAGTTGTAGTTCACCATCATATACCTCACTCATACTATTATTATCTTCTAGCAGCTCTTGGAACTTATTGACATCCATAATTGACATAATCTCGACGTCTTGAATCACAACATTTTCCAAAGGTCTATTTAGACTATTGGTCTTAGTATTTTCTATCAAACTGAGTGTGTCAAACCCTTCTAGTAATTGACCAAACACAACGTGTTTAAAATCGAGCCACGGTGTGATCACAGTGGTGATGAAAAACTGAGACCCACCTGTATCTGGACCAGCGTTTGCCATTGAAAGGCGTCCAATTCTATCATGCTTCAACGTAAAGTTTTCGTCTGGTATGGTGCCGTGTTCCTTGCCGTAGATGGAATATCCCCCAGATCCATCACCTTTTTCAAAATCACCGCCTTGTATCATGAAATCTTTCATTACTCTATGAAATATCGTTCCTTTATACTTAGACTTGGATAGTTCAACAAAGTTGTTGACTGTCATTGGCACAACTGTCCCAAAGAGTCCTAAAGAGAAATTTCCAAGAGCCGCTTCGCCTATTTGAATATCAAAAGTAACCTTGTGAGTTATTTCAGGATCCTCATTTTCTACAGCGACAGCGAAACGTATGAACAAGTGCAACAATAATATAATAAGCTTGTAAGTCATATAGGCTTGATATTACAAAATATGGGCAACGCGTCTGAAGCGAAACGTGCGATTGCTTCTACTAAGACAAGAGCGTAAAAGAATGCAAGTTTTTGCAATTATTCTGTTTGCCTTCCTTCAAAATTAATTTTAGAGGCTGTGTCTATCACGTCTTCAAAATCATTCATTTATTCCTTGCAATTGAAATTGTAGAAACTACTACCTATTGTCAAGCCTTTGTCATTTAATAAACTTAGCCAGCAACTAAATTCTCTAGTTAGAGAACCTTTGATTCATTTCACGCTTTGCTATCAAATGCTTCTTTAAGAGGTTATCAATTATGAGTTCTTGAAAGTTGAAGCTGCCATCGCAAAATCAAAGGTTTCCAATACCCGTTATCAACTTTGAGCTTATTTTATTTCTTATCCAAACATATATGCTGAAATAGCTACAAAACCTGAAATTCTTCCTCAGCTAGAGGTATAAACTCAAAAAGCAAATCAATTTGACTAAGCAATCAGTTATTCGACTCTCTACCTTGTTTTCCACGTAGCTTTCTCATCAGCTGTTAATCTTTTCCACTGTTGTGCAATTAACTGCATCTGCCGTTGAGTTTCTTCAAAAGTGTGAGGGGAACTTTTCTTGAAATTTGCTTTATAGTACTTGGCCCAGCCAGAAATCTTGGGAGGATACTTTGTTTTCCAAGCTTCTAGCTGCTTCAAATACTCTTTATGAGAGCTTTCACGGACGGCATCATACTTTGCTCTCAATTGAGCTGAGTCATGCCATTCTTCGGCAAACTTTTTGCTTAAATCTGCTAACTTCAATTTTGTGCCTGCGGAACGATCTAAAGAGGCAAATTTGTCTTTAATAAAGAGAACATAACTACTTCCAGTCGCTTTTGGTTTATCGAGCTCCTTCTGTGACTTTGCTTTCTTAGTCTTAGACTTAGTCTTAGACTTAGTCTTAGTGTCAGACTTTGAAGATTCTGCTTTAAACAAAGGGGACGCGACACTGATAAAACGGACGCCACCGCAGGAACTTTCTAAAAGTTTGACAGACAATTGAACAGTTGGAATCGAAGCAAGTCTCCACATCTTGGCGACAACAATAACAATAGAATAAGGTAGATTTCTCACAAGAAGCTGTTTCTCTACTTTTGATAATGTACAAAGCAAAACTTTCAGGCGCTGTCAAGTTTTAAACAAACAAAGAAGATGAATATGACACTGAAATTCAAATTGTAAACAACTCAGAAAAAAAGTGGCGGGGCAGCAAAAATTAATAAAAAAGTGGGGTCAACAGGGAATTGAACCCTGGGCCTCCTGCTCCCAAAGCAGGAATCATACCACTAGACCATTAACCCTACTTGTGCTAGTTTCTTGGTGTACGAGTCATCATTAGTTTACAAATTACGAATTTAGTGAGCTTTTAAGTATTATAGAGAATCTTCTACTGAAGACCAGTCGACTAAAGACCTCCTCCACTAAACTGTTTTGAGTTTTGAGTTTTTTTAATAATGTTAATACGTCGACTCATGTCCACTGGTAATGGCTAGTTTCTTTTCTTAACTCATTTTGATCCCTCATATGACCTAACATTTCTCTCTTATCTACACTCATGATTCTAAGTCATAATCTCGATCCAGATCCTTACTCAAACTAATCATGAAAACTTGTTATAGTTCCATTATCGAGCAACTCTGCTGTCTGCTTACTGTCAGTCTTAGTAAAAATTTTAAGAAAGGTTTGAAGACTCTTAAATGTTTCTCTGCTAAACTTTAATAATATCTTCAAAGAATGAAGTTTTCTTAACTTCTTTCTATCTTGAATTTAAGCAGAGAAATTCAACTTACAGCTATTTTTTATCCACCTAAAAAGACGGAAACCTTTTAAAAAAAGTAAAAAAAGGAGTATTTGAGTATCAATCTTGTGAAGCATGGATTCCAATCCTTTCAGTCAGAATTTAATACAGTTCTCATAGAGTTA